>OY755240.1:36547119-37228920 GCA_963576725.1 Azorinus chamasolen | reverse complement strand
AAATTTTGCCCCTGGGGTCAAAATTGGCCCCGCCCCAGGGGTGGCTGGTTTTCTATAGAAATATATAGTTAAACTTTGAACATCTTCTTCTCTGAAAATGGAAGGTTCTCAGCTTTCATATTTGGCACATAGCATTATGTTCAGGTCCTCTACCAAAGTTATATAAATTATGCCCCTGGGGTCAAAATTGGCCCTGCCCCAGGGGTGGCCGGTTTTCAATAGAAACATATAGTGAAAACTTTGAAAATCTTCTCTGAATCTACAGGGTTCTCAGCTTTCATATTTGGCACATAGCATCATGTTCAGGTCCTCTACCAAAGTTATATAAATTATGCCCCTGGGGTCAAAATTGGCCCCGCCCCAGGGTAGGCCAGTTTTCAATAGATACATACAGTGAAAACTTTGAAAATCTTCTCCTCTGAATCTACAGGGTTCTCAGCTTTCATATTTGGCACATAGCATCATGTACAGGTCCTCTACCAAAGTTATATGAATTATGCCCCTGGGGTCAAAATTGGCCCTGCCCCAGGGGTAACCAGTTCTCAATAGAAACATAAATTGACAACTTTGAACATATTCTCCTCTGAAACTGAAAGGTTCATAGCATTCATATGTGGCACATAGCATCATGTTCAGATCCTCTACAAAAGTTGTATAAATTATGCCCCTTGGGTCAAAATTGGTCCTGCCCAGGGGTGGCTAGTTTTCAATAGAAACATATAGTGAAAACTTTGAAAATCTTCTCCGCTGATTGCCTGGTGAGCGATGTCAGGGCCATTCTGGCCCTCTTGTTTTAGCTCACCAGAGCACAAAGTGAGCCTGATGTCCATCGTCTTGCGTAGTGTGTTGTCCCGCGTCAACAATTTCAACCTTTAAAAATCTTCTCCTCTGAATCTACAGGGTTCTCGGCTATCATCTTTGGCACATAGCATTATCTGTAGGTCCTCTACAAAATTTGTATAAATTATGCCCCTGGGGTCAAAATTGGCCCCGCCCCAGGGGTGCCTTGTTTTCTATAGAAATATATAGTAAAACTTTTAGAATCTTCTCCTCTGAAACTGGAAGTTTCTCAGCTTTCATATTTGGCTCATAGCATCATGTTCAGGTCCTTTACAAACGTTATATAAATTATGCCCCTGGGGTCAAAATTTGCCCCGCCCCAGTGGTGGTAAGTTTCAATAGAAACATATAGTGAAAACTTTGAAAACCTTGTCCTCTGAAACTGGAAGGTTCTCAGCTTTCATATTTGGCACATAACATCATGTTCAGGTCCTCTACAAACTTTGAATATCTTCTCCTCTGAAACTGGAAGGTTCTCAGCTTTTATATTTGGCACATAGCATCATGTTCAGGTCCTCTACAAAAGTTATATAAATAATGCCCCTGGGGTCAAAATTGGCCCACCCCAGGGGTAGCCAGTTTTCAATAGAAACGTATAGTGAAAACTTTGAAAATGTTCTCCTCTGAAACTGTTCTCAGCTTTCATATTTGGCACATATCGTCATGTTCAGGTCCTTTACAAAAGTTATATAAATTATGCCCCTTGGGTCAAAATTGGCCCTGCCCCAGGGATGGACAGTTTTCAATAGAAACATATTGTGAAAACTTTGAAAATATTCTCGTCTGAAACTAGAAGGTTCTCAGCTTCCATATTTGGCACATAGCATCATGTTCAGGTCCTTTACAAAAGGTACATAAATTATGCCCCTGGGGTCAAAATTGGCCCGCCCCAGTGGTGGTAAGTTTCAATAGAAACATATAGTGAAAACTTTGAAAACCTTGTCCTCTGAAACTGGAAGGTTCTCAGCTTTCATATTTGGCACATAACATCATGTTCAGGTCCTCTACAAACTTTGAATATCTTCTCCTCTGAAACTGGAAGGTTCTCAGCTTTTATATTTGGCACATAGCATCATGTTCAGGTCCTCTACAAAAGTTATATAAATAATGCCCCTGGGGTCAAAATTGGCCCACCCCAGGGGTAGCCAGTTTTCAGTAGAAACGTATAGTGAAAACTTTGAAAATGTTCTCCTCTGAAACTGTTCTCAGCTTTCATATTTGGCACATATCGTCATGTTCAGGTCCTTTACAAAAGTTATATAAATTATGCCCCTTGGGTCAAAATTGGCCCTGCCCCAGGGATGGACAGTTTTCAATAGAAACATATTGTGAAAACTTTGAAAATATTCTCGTCTGAAACTAGAAGGTTCTCAGCTTCCATATTTGGCACATAGCATCATGTTCAGGTCCTTTACAAAAGGTACATAAATTATGCCCCTGGGGTCAAAATTGGCCCGCCCCAGTGGTGGTAAGTTTCAATAGAAACATATAGTGAAAACTTTGAAAACCTTGTCCTCTGAAACTGGAAGGTTCTCAGCTTTCATATTTGGCACATAACATCATGTTCAGGTCCTCTACAAACTTTGAATATCTTCTCCTCTGAAACTGGAAGGTTCTCAGCTTTTATATTTGGCACATAGCATCATGTTCAGGTCCTCTACAAAAGTTATATAAATAATGCCCCTGGGGTCAAAATTGGCCCACCCCAGGGGTAGCCAGTTTTCAATAGAAACGTATAGTGAAAACTTTGAAAATGTTCTCCTCTGAAACTGTTCTCAGCTTTCATATTTGGCACATATCGTCATGTTCAGGTCCTTTACAAAAGTTATATAAATTATGCCCCTTGGGTCAAAATTGGCCCTGCCCCAGGGATGGACAGTTTTCAATAGAAACATATTGTGAAAACTTTGAAAATATTCTCGTCTGAAACTAGAAGGTTCTCAGCTTCCATATTTGGCACATAGCATCATCTACAAACATTATATAACTTTTGCCCTAAGGGCTAAAATTGCCCCCCCCCCTATGGGTGCCTTGTTTTTAGCTCACCAGAGCACTTTTGTGCTCAGGGTGAGCTTTTGTGATCGCCTGATGTCCGTCGTCCGTCTTCCGTCTTTGGGCGTCAACAATTTCAACCTTTAAAAATCTTCTCCTCTGAATCTACAAGGTTCTCAGCTTTCATCTTTGGTACATAGCATCATCAGTAGGTCCTCTACAAAAGTTATATAAATTATGCCCCTGGGGTCAAAATTGGCCCCGCCTCAGGGGTGTTCAGTTTTCAATAGAAACATAGTGAAAACTTTGAAATTCTTCTCCTCTGAAACTAGAATGTTCTCAGCTTTCATATTTGGCACAAAGGATCATGTTTAGATCCTCTTCAAAAGTGGGGTCAAAATTGTCCCCGCCCCAGGGGTTGGTAGTTTTCAATAGAAACATATAGTGAACTTTGAAAAGCTTCTCCTCTTAAACTGGATCGTTAATAGCTTTCATATTTGGCACATAGCATCATGTTCAGGTCTCCTACAAAAGTTATATAAATCATGCCCCTAGGATCAAAATTGGCCCAACCCCAGGGGTAGCAAGTTTTTCAAAGCTGATTTACAAGTGGCTATTCATAGACATGCTGGTGTCTATTTTTAGAATACATAAAGGGAGATTATCTCCCTTTGCCCTTATTTTTGATAACAACTGGATTGCCTCCCTTGGTGGTAGTAAAAATCTGCAGTAATATTGCAGACCCAAACAAAGAAAATTTAACCCTTTACTCCATAAATATGCCTTTCTACACCTTTGCAAACAGAGTAGATCCAGATCAGATGGCTCATGTAGTAGCCATCTGATCAATCTGCTGTTTGCTTATGATATAATATAGTGCAAATTGCATTACATTATTTTCATTTTGTGTACAATATACTTATAATATGTTTACTAACCCTTTCCCTCATGTTAACACCTTTTCACACATTTGCAAACAGAGCAGACCCAGATCAGACGGCTCCTATAGCAGCTGTCTGATTAGGGTCTGCTCTGTTTTGTCAATGGAATTTGAAAGATGTTTCTTTACTTTCTACAATGGCTACTCTGTCCCACCTTCCATATTTCATTATAACTATTTTGTCCATGGATATTCAGTAGGTATTTAAATTTTGAATAAACATAGAACAGGGGAAGGGTTGAAAATAAATTAAGATATGAATAATAATAACTCATGAAGGTGTAATGAAAATATCTGAAATTTTGAATATAAGTACATGTATAGATTAAGTTATTCTTTCTGAAATTCAACCAATTTTCCCAGGGAGAGGGTATGCATACTTTTGTACATGCCCTTCTTTAGATTTGCATTGTTATGTTTTCATTTACATTTTCTTAAATTTTCTTCACTTGAGGTCCTCTACAAAAGTTACATAAATTATGCCGCTTGGGTCAAAATTGGCCCTCGCCAGGGCTGGCTATATTTTCTATAGAAACACATAGTGAAAACTTTGAAAATCGTCTCCTCTGAAACTGGAAGGTTCTCAGCTTTCATATTTGGCACATAGCATCATGTTCATGTCCTCTACAAAACTTTTATAAATTATATCCCTGGCGTCAAAATTGGCCCCTCCCCAGGAGTAGTAGCCAGTTTTCAATAGAAGCTTTTAGTGTTAACTTTGAAAATCTTCTCTTCTAAATCTATAGGGTTCTCAGCTTTCATATTTGGCACATAGCATCATGTTCATGTCCTCTACAAAAGTTATAAATTGTGCCCTTTAGGTCAAAATTGGCCCCACCTCAGGGCCAGCTAATTTTCTATAGAAACATATAGTGAAAACTTTGAAAATATTCTCGTCTGAAACTAGAAGGTTCTCAGCTTCCATATTTGGCACATAGCATCATGTTCAGGTCCTTTACAAAAGGTATATAAATTATGCCCCTGGGGTCAAAAGTGGCCCGCCCCAGTGGTGGTAAGTTTCAATAGAAACATATAGTGAAAACTTTGAAAACCTTGTCCTCTGAAACTGGAAGGTTCTCAGCTTTCATATTTGGCACATAACATCATGTTCAGGTCCTCTACAAACTTTGAATATCTTCTCCTCTGAAACTGGAAGGTTCTCAGCTTTTATATTTGGCACATAGCATCATGTTCAGGTCCTCTACAAAAGTTATATAAATAATGCCCCTGGGGTCAAAATTGGCCCACCCCAGGGGTAGCCAGTTTTCAGTAGAAACGTATAGTGAAAACTTTGAAAATGTTCTCCTCTGAAACTGTTCTCAGCTTTCATATTTGGCACATATCGTCATGTTCAGGTCCTTTACAAAAGTTATATAAATTATGCCCCTTGGGTCAAAATTGGCCCTGCCCCAGGGATGGACAGTTTTCAATAGAAACATATTGTGAAAACTTTGAAAATATTCTCGTCTGAAACTAGAAGGTTCTCAGCTTCCATATTTGGCACATAGCATCATCTACAAACATTATATAACTTTTGCCCTAAGGGCTAAAATTGCCCCCCCCCCAGGGGTGCCTTGTTTTTAGCTCACCAGAGCACTTTTGTGCTCAGGGTGAGCTTTTGTGATCGCCTGATGTCCGTCGTCCGTCTTCGGGCGTCAACAATTTCAACCTTTAAAAATCTTCTCCTCTGAATCTACAAGGTTCTCAGCTTTCATCTTTGGTACATAGCATCATCAGTAGGTCCTCTACAAAAGTTATATAAATTATGCCCCTGGGGTCAAAATTGGCCCCGCCTCAGGGGTGTTCAGTTTTCAATAGAAACATAGTGAAAACTTTGAAATTCTTCTCCTCTGAAACTAGAATGTTCTCAGCTTTCATATTTGGCACAAAGGATCATGTTTAGATCCTCTTCAAAAGTGGGGTCAAAATTGTCCCCGCCCCAGGGGTTGGTAGTTTTCAATAGAAACATATAGTGAACTTTGAAAAGCTTCTCCTCTTAAACTGGATCGTTAATAGCTTTCATATTTGGCACATAGCATCATGTTCAGGTCTCCTACAAAAGTTATATAAATCATGCCCCTAGGATCAAAATTGGCCCAACCCCAGGGGTAGCAAGTTTTTCAAAGCTGATTTACAAGTGGCTATTCATAGACGTGCTGGTGTCTATTTTTAGAATACATAAAGGGAGATTATCTCCCTTTGCCCTTATTTTTGATAACAACTGGATTGCCTCCCTTGGTGGTAGTAAAAATCTGCAGTAATATTGCAGACCCAAACAAAGAAAATTTAACCCTTTACTCCATAAATATGCCTTTCTACACCTTTGCAAACAGAGTAGATCCAGATCAGATGGCTCATGTAGTAGCCATCTGATCAATCTGCTGTTTGCTTATGATATAATATAGTGCAAATTGCATTACATTATTTTCATTTTGTGTACAATATACTTATAATATGTTTACTAACCCTTTCCCTCATGTTAACACCTTTTCACACATTTGCAAACAGAGCAGACCCAGATCAGACGGCTCCTATAGCAGCTGTCTGATTAGGGTCTGCTCTGTTTTGTCAATGGAATTTGAAAGATGTTTCTTTACTTTCTACAATGGCTACTCTGTCCCACCTTCCATATTTCATTATAACTATTTTGTCCATGGATATTCAGTAGGTATTTAAATTTTGAATAAACATAGAACAGGGGAAGGGTTGAAAATAAATTAAGATATGAATAATAATAACTCATGAAGGTGTAATGAAAATATCTGAAATTTTGAATATAAGTACATGTATAGATTAAGTTATTCTTTCTGAAATTCAACCAATTTTCCCAGGGAGAGGGTATGCATACTTTTGCACATGCCCTTCTTTAGATTTGCATTGTTATGTTTTCATTTACATTTTCTTAAATTTTCTTCACTTGAGGTCCTCTACAAAAGTTACATAAATTATGCCCCTTGGGTCAAAATTGGCCCTCGCCAGGGCTGGCTATATTTTCTATAGAAACACATAGTGAAAACTTTGAAAATCGTCTCCTCTGAAACTGGAAGGTTCTCAGCTTTCATATTTGGCACATAGCATCATGTTCATGTCCTCTACAAAACTTTTATAAATTATATCCCTGGCGTCAAAATTGGCCCCTCCCCAGGAGTAGTAGCCAGTTTTCAATAGAAGCTTTTAGTGTTAACTTTGAAAATCTTCTCTTCTAAATCTATAGGGTACTCAGCTTTCATATTTGGCACATAGCATCATGTTCATGTCCTCTACAAAAGTTATAAATTGTGCCCTTTAGGTCAAAATTGGCCCCACCTCAGGGCCAGCTAATTTTCTATAGAAACATATAGTGAAAACTTTGAAAATCTTCTCCCCTGATTGTCTGGTGAGCGCTTCAGGGCCATTCTGGCACTCTTGTTTTTAAAGAAATGGATGCAAAATGGAGTTTTGATTAATAGCAGATGACTTTATGTTGAACAAAGTTGCTTTAATAGTGTTTAAAGGATTAAAAGTTTTTAAACTAATCTAAATTACAACAATTTGTTTCAGGATCAGTTTGTTGAGTACATGTTCCAAGAAGCATTTAAGTTAGACTACAAACTTTTGTTAGACAACAAATCCAAATTTGTGTTGTGTCACTCATCCTCAGGCTTCAAGCATTCGTTGAAAGGTGAGTTTGTTCAACATCAATGGTTCAACATCTTCATTATCTTCATTGGAAAATTTAAACTGCTATCGCCCTCTTATCTTCATTTTCCGGTGAGGGTCATGACTAGTTAATCATTTAGCAAATTTGATAAAGAGTCTACTTCAATTAGACATCATATTTCATAAGGGCTATTCCAGGAAAATCTCCCTAGGGTGGTAAGAACGACAGTCTAAATAAGGGGCACCACCAATAGAATTGCAATTCATTTTTTACCCCATCACCAAGAGAATAAAAATTCTTATTATACCTCACATGACTTTCCTATACAAAATTTCCATATGCCCACCATGAAACAATTTGTACTGTTCCACGTAACATTATCTCTTGCAGGCAACAGTACGTCTAGATCAGTGAGCTCTTATTAAATTGTGTGCGTAACGTCATCAGACTGATGTCGTCGACTGACCTCATCTGACACTTGCAATTTGATAAACAAACATCATTTTGACAGTAACTGTGGTTTTTGTTTAATTATTTGAGAAATGTCAAGTTATGCAATTATTTCGGAGGATCTGTCAAGATTGGACAGTAGTAAGGACTCCGCCAGTACTATTAACGTGTACTGAATAGAAGTGTAAAGCTGTTCCGCGATTTTTAAGCACCGAGTAAAACTTTTAAAACGAAAGTGATTGTGCTGTTCGTAGTGTTCGGTATAATAAAATAAATATCACATCCTATGATGAGCCACAGCACGTATTGTCAACCATCGGTATGGTAATGTACACCTCGGCTAACGCCTCGGTGAACATTACCAACCTCGGGTTGACAATACGTGCTGTCTCTCTCCATATGATGTGATATTTATATAATAATATACCCCCACCTAGAGAATTAAAATTACCCTCGCCCTTCAAAAAAATAAATATTATAATAAAAAGATAAACAACTAAAACATTTGTAAACATGTAATAAATAAATGCATTAGAGAATCAAAGATTTTACAGAAACTGTTTCTGTTAAATTCTTACAAGCTTGTAACAATGGTTTATATTTCAACATTCAACTTTACATTATTAGTGCATGTCATGTGAATAATCTATATTTTTAGCCGGATTTTTTTAGAAAAATCTCGGCTTATAGATTGGCGAAAAGCGGGCGGGCTGGCGGTTGGGCGGGCGGGTTCTGTGTCGTTGTTAAGAAAACTTTAACATTGCTTATAACTTCTGAATTACTTAAGCTAGACCATTCATAATTGGTATGCAGATAGCTTGGGTGAAGGCCTTTCACTTAATACAAGGATACATGAAATCAGGTCAAGGTCACTACTTAAAAAAGTTTGCCGTTTTTAACAAAGTTTAACATTGCTATAACTTCGGAACTACAAATGCTAGGCAATTCATTTTTGGTATACAGCTTGGGCAAAGGCCTTTCACTTGATACAAGGATATATGAAATCAGGTCAAGGTCAAGGTCACTATTTCCAAAACTTTGCCATTTTTAACAAAGTTTAACATTGCTATAACTACTGAACTACAAATGCTAGGTAATTCATTTTTGGTATACAGATAACTTGTGTGAAGGCCTTCCACTTGATACAAGGATACATGAAATCAGGTCAAGGTCAAGGTCACTATTTCCAAAACTTTGCCGTCATTAACAAAACTTTAATGTTGCTATAACTTCTGAATTACTTAAGCTAGACCATTCATATTTGGTATGCAGATAGCTTGGGTGAAGGCCTTTCACTTGATACAAAAATACATGAAATCAGGTCAAGATCAAGGTCACTTTTTCGAAAACTTTGCCGTTTTTAACAAACTTTAACATTGCTATAACTTGCTATAAATTGTTATAACAAATGGCTTTATTAAAGGCCTTTCAGTTGATGTAATGATATTTGAAATTAGGTCATGGTCAAGGTCACTATTTTGGCAAATTGGCCATCATTGAAAAACTTCAACATTTTTTTTTATCTGCTGAACCTCATATGCTAGACAATTCAGATATGGTATGGAGATAACTTTGGTGAAGGCGTTTCAGTTGATACATTGATACGTGAAATTGAGTCAAAGTCAAGGTCACTATTTTGAAAACTTGACTGTTTTTAACATACTTTAACATTTTGCTATAACTTCTGATCCACGAGCGCTAGGCAATTCACCTTTGGTATTCAGATAGCTTTGATAAGGACCTTATGGATGACATAAAGATCCCTGAAATCAGGTCATGGTCACTATTTTGAAACATTGGCTGTCATTAAATTATTATTATTATTATTATTATTATTATTATTATTATTATTATACCTTATTTATATAGCGCTCTTTTCACACAGGATATGTGCGTTCAAAAGCGCTTCACATAGATACATTTTATATACAAGACGGGGTATATTCAATGTGTAATTATAGAACATTTAAAATAAATATATTTAATACTTATATATAGATAAGAATAATAATAAAAAATATGTTTTTTAGAACATAGGTAAACCAATTTCATCCTTTCCGTAAGTTTATCTGTCTGTCATATTATGCTCTATTATATTGTGTCAACGCACTCACATAAATAAAAAACTGAATGTAACATTCTATGCGCAGTGCCAGTACATCACACAGTTTTGACCCAGACCCAACAGAATTGGGTACATTTTTTGGCATACAACACTACACATAAAATATTGCCAGAAAATTGGATAACAGAACAGATCAATTTGAAGTTCATGCATATACACTAAACAATACAAATAAACAACTGTTATATATGCGCAAAAGCCCCCCCCCCCCAGTCAAACACTATTCGACCCGCTATGGCAATGAGGGAGCACACAAAGGATAATCAGTAAAATGTCCTATTATTGGAACGAAAAGCCCAGTCAGAGTAAAACTAAAGAGGGTATCCCGTTCCTACAACATATCCCACCGGCTGCAATGGAAAAGAATCATATCGGACAAATCGAGACTGACTGAGACACGTGATGCTGCATCGGACCGTACATGCTTAACCAACCCACTGCCCATATATTACATGACCCAGTTCACTGGTAAGCAAAAATAAGGAAACTGGGTTAGCTTAACAGGAATCCATGGCGCTCGTTGAGGGCAAGGTAGCAAGTCATGCCCTCCCAATGTACCAGTGGGGTATAGGGATGCCCTGTTCCACTACGGTGCTCCCTCCGGCATTGGAACTGGAGTTACCAGAGGTACCAAGTATATAGGGATGCCCCGTTTGACAACAGCACTCCCTCGGAATCCAACTCCTGGACAGCGGAATCCGGCTGACACAACACCCGCACGTACAACAGCAAGGGGATTCTCTAGAAGTCCATAAAAATTATAGATGAGACCTTTTTGTTCATTTATCTAATTATTTCTTCTACATTTGTGGAGCATTATGTCTGAAAAAGGGGGTTTAAAAAAGTCCCCCAGTCATAAGCGAGTGGCAGGATCAACACGCTGTGGCTAATGCAGCAGTTATGATAACTGACGATTAGTAGCTACGTTTTCTAAACTGCCCTAATAATATATGTTGAAGAAATGTGTTTTCAGAGATCTTTTGAAACATGCCAGTGAGCTTGCATCTCTAATGCCTGATGGTAGAGCATTCCAGAGTTTCGGAGCTGCATGCATGAAACTTCTCTCACCGTATTTCACCTTACGACTTTTTGGTACAACTAACGTCAAAGAACTACTTGCTGATCTTAATTCTCTGCGGGGCCTGTACACGTCAAGCATGTCGACAATGTACTTGGCGGATTCATTGTGCATGGCTAAAATTTATACGTAAAGTGTCAGAATTTTGAATTCAATCTGATGTTGAACCGGAAGCCAATGAAGTTGCTTCAAAACCGGCGTGATATGATCATATCGAGAAGTCCTGGTTATGATGCGGGCTGCTGTGTTTTGCACTCTTTGAAGTTTCCGCATTGTTTTGTTTGAAATTCCATGCAGCAATGAGTTGCAGTAGTCTATTTTTGATGTAACCAGAGAGTTCACCAAAGTCTTGGTAGCAGCAGGTGAGAGGTACTTTCTTATGTGGCCTATTCGTCGGAGCTGTGCATAACTAGACCTACACACGGAATTGATGTGTGATGTCATATCCATTTGTGAATCGAGCCATGCACCGAGATTCTTTATACACAAAGATGGCTTGATTTTAGAGGGTCCTACTTGCACATGAATCTCTTCAGGTACTTCTGTGTTTAAATCATCATCATCATCATCATCGGTTCCTTTTTATTAACGTGCAGGGTCAGGGGCATTGTCCACACTAATGGACCCCCCTCCAGACAGCTGACTAAATGCATGCATGGCAGACTTCACCCCAGATCTCCATTTTTGTTGATCCTGAGGATAAGCAGTAGAGAGCATCCATTCTCTGCAATCTCTCTCTGTCACCTCTTTCCAAGACATCTTTGGCCGGCCTGCGCTTCGCTTACCAGCAACTCATTTGTCTGCACAGTGGAAGTATCTTCTGGCTTGATGTTGCATATCTGTCTTATCATGGTCATTGCACTGAAGGCGATGGAGGTTTCCCTTGGTCAGTGCCCAGGTCTCACCAGCATGGAGCATAGAGCTCCGCACACAAGTGTTATACACTCGACCACGGGTCCTGTACGACAGGTGACGCGATGTGAGAACTGGTAGCAGCTCCTTGAACTTCTTCCAAGCAGTCTTCACACGTGTTGTGGTTGCAAGGTCACATCCCCCACCTGCTGAAAGCATGTCTCCAAGGTAACAAAAGGAACCTACTACTACCAACTTGTCCTGACCAACTTGGACATCACTCTGCGGTCTGCCGTCAAGTGCGCGAGCTGTTTCCTGGCATCTAAAGCACCTATAGTCAGGGTCCTGGATCAAGCGCTTGAGCCCACTGCACTTCTTGTGCACCCAGTGCTTGCAGCCATTGCAGAAGATACTGTTGCTGCCTACACCTGTGCGACAGACAGCACATGGGAAGTTGCCTGAATCCTGAAGTTGGTCTGGGCCAGTACCGCAGATTATGATCTTAGTCTTGGTTGCATTCACTCTCAGTCTTTTCCCTTCCACAGCTTCTTTCCAGATCAGGAGCCTCTTGACACACTCATCCAGCGAGTCAGCGATGATAACCAGGTCATCTGCATAGAGATCTTCCCAGGGGACACCGGCGCGGAACTCGCATGACAGAGCTTCAAGCACGATAATGAAGAGCAGGGGGCTGAGTACTGATCCTTGATGGACTCCAACCTTCACAGCAAACTCATCACTGTGACTGTTACTAACACGGACAGGGCTACGAGCATTGGCATACATCCCCTGCACCAGGCGCACAATCCATTCTTCCACACCAATTTTCCGTAGTGCCCACCAGATAACCTTCCGAGGAACACGATCAAATGCCTTCTCAAGGTCCACAAATGCCATATAGAGATGTTTGTTTACTGCCAGGAATTTCTCTTGTATAGCTCGAACGAATTGACCTGGACCCTCACCTTTATGCAGATTACATAATGAGAGAGATGACGCTGTATAAATAAAACTCCGCCGGTGAATCGTGAATTCTATTCTCGCTGAAATTAACCCGTGCATATGTAAACATACAATCACGAGTGTGTCCATGGATAGCTGCTTACAGGGACATGTGCCGAGGATAAATCTGTGCAATGTTACAAATTTTTATGCCCCCCAGATCTGATCTAGGGAGCATATTGTTTTTGCCCCGTCTGTTTGTCTGTCTGTTTGTTTGTCAGCAACTTTAACATTGGTCATAACTTTTGAGTCAGTACAGATAGAGACTTGATATTTGGCATGCATATGTATCTCATAAAGCCACACATTTCTAGGGGTGACATGTCAAGGTCAAGGTCATCCTTCAAGGTCAGAGGTCAAATATACGGATCAAATCACCGACTTTAACATTGGCCATAACTTTTGGACCAGTAGAGATAGAGACTTGATATGTGGCATGCTTGTGTATCTCATGAAGCTGCACATTTTGAGGGGTGACATGTCAAGGTCAAGGTCATTCTTCAGGGTCAAAGGTCAAATTTTCTGTTTCTTTGTCTGTAACTTTAACATTGGTCATAACTTTTGAGCCAGTACAGATAGGGACTTGATATTTGGCATGAATATGTATCTCATAAAGCCGCACATTTCGAGGGTTGAATGTCAAGGTCAAGGTCATCCTTAAAGGTCAGAGGTCAATCATATGGGTCAAATCACTGACTTTAACATTGGCCATAACTTTTGAACTAGTACAGATAGAGACTTGATATGTGGCATGCTTGTGTATCTCATGAAGCTGCACAGTTTGAGTGGTGACATGTCAAGGTCATCCTTCAGGGTCAAAGGTCACCAATTTCAAATTGGCCATAACTTTTGAACCAATAGAGATAGAGTCTTTATATGTGGTGTGCATATGTATCTCATGAAGCTGCACATTTTGAGGGGCAACATGTCAAGGTAAAGGTCATCGTTCATGGTCAAAGGTCACCAACTTTAACATTAGCCATAACTTTTGAACCAGTAGAGATACAGACTTGATATTTGGTATGCATGTGTACCCCATGAAACTGCACAGTTTGAGGGTGACATGTCAAGATCAAAGTCATCCTTCAGGGTCAAATATCATATCGAGGGGCTATAGTGTTTCACAAACACATCTTGTTTTTTTTAATCCGGTGGGGGACTCATGTATTGCATAGCAATGCAACATGAACCTGTTCTTTTTGAAACCATTTTGCCCAGGGAGACGATATACATAATTTTTGTATGCCCTTCTTTAGATTTACATTATTTTATGGTTTCATTTACATTTTTCTTTAATTTTCTTCACTTGAGGTCCTCTACAAAAGTAATATAAATTATGCCACTGGGGTCAAAATTGGCCCGCTGGCTAGTTTTCTATGGAAACATATAGTGAAAATCTTTGAAAATCTTCTCCTCTGTTGTCTGGTGAGCGATATTTGGGCCATTCTGGCCGTCTTGTTTAGTTACACTAAATTGATTTTTTAAGGAATTACAGCAGTTGGACTTGGAAATTTCAAGCAGTTTGAGGTTTTCTGCATTTTTATGCCCCCATTGACGATAGTCAGGGGGCATATTGTTTTTGCCCTGTCTGTTTGTCTGTTTGTCTGTTTGTTTGTTTGTCAGCAACTAATAATTGGTCATAACTTTTGAGCCAGTACAGATAGAGACCTGATATTTGGCATGCATATGTATCTCATAAAGCCGCACATTTTGAGGGGTGACATGTCAAGGTCATCCTTCAAGGTCAGAGGTCAAATATATGGGTCAAATCACCAACTTTAACATTGGCCATAACTTTTGGACCAGTAGAGATAGAGACTTGATATTTGGCATGCTTGTGTATCTCATGAGGCTGCACATTTTGAGGGGTGACATGTCAAGGTCAGAGGTCAAATATATGAGGGGGCATAGTGTTTCACAAACACATCTTGTTTTTCTAAACTCTAGCAGATATTGAAGTGATATTTGGTATGTAGCTTTATTATAATGAGTTACAGATCAAGTTTGAATTTTGTTATGTTACATTGATTTTTCACCGCAATACAGCATTTGGAATTAAAATTAAGCTGGTAGGTGACTATAGCTTTGCTTTCAATGCTCCCATTACTTGTTAATCTTATTGATTATGCTACACAGAGGTGTTACAGGACCCGGCCATAACACATAAATTAGCTGATACTAAGGCATCAGGGGAGGTGAAGGCATTGGATGACTTCTACCAGATGTTACAGAATGACCCTAACAGAGCATTTTATGGGTAAGTGTTTGACTTGTCAAAAGGACATTATAGTTAATAAACGTTAATTCTTTACACATTAATGGTCAATTTTTTGTAGCAAACATTTTGGATGCAGATGAGTAACACTGCATACCATCAGGGTGCAGATGAGATACCAAGTAACACTGCATACCATCAGGGTGCAGATAAGATACCAAGTAACACTGCAAACCATCAGGGTGCAGATGAGATACCAAGTAACTCTGCATACCATCAGGGTGCAGATGAGATACCAAGTAACACTGCATACCATCAGGGTGCAGATGAGATACCAAGTAACACTGCATACCATCAGGGTGCAGATGAGATACCAAGTAACACTGCATACCATCAGGGTGCAGATGAGATACCAAGTAACTCTGCATACCATCAGGGTTTAAACTGTGTGGCACAGATTGCACATTGGAAGAGAAATACCAGTAAGAGGAAAAAGAATGATTACCTAGTGTGTAAAGTGCATGGAAATAAAAAGGCAGTGCTATCAATTGGCTGTTCACTTTTTGTGTCGCCAGTGAAGCATGGCAGACACGTAGAGATCACTTTGTCTGTTGTCGCTGGTGTCGTCACACTTCTTGTCCGGGTCATATCTCCTCTTCTACTCATGCCAGTGGATTTATACTTCACAATTGCAACATGCCTGATGAGAGGAAGTTCATGCACAAGGTCTATAACTCTACCATCAGTATTTTCGGAGTAACAGTATTCCCCTTTTTCAGAGCCCAAAATTATAAAACTGAAAACACATTCTGTACTCAAAACTCAGTCAAACTTCACTAGGTCGAGGTCGCACAAGTTTAAGCCTGACCTCGACCTAGTGAGGGTGTTCGAGCAAGTGAATTTCACCTGAAATTGTCAATATTCTATTACATAGATAGTCAAAATACCATACTACAACATGAAATAGCTACTGTGTTCAATACTCGTTCAAGCCTTAGAAATTTTTCAATTGCTTGTGTTTTGATGTTGGTTATCAATTACATGATGTTTCTATACGATTACTTACTTTAAATCCTTTTGCTCAGTAAATTTGAGCTTGTAAACCCGAATTTCATGTGTTTTACGTCTTTCCCTTTACTTACTTCAATAGGGCATGTTTGTGTATATGGCTGTATTATTTCCCTTTCGGTATAGGCTGGATCCTAGTCATGGTTACCGTAGCATCCCCCTAGACTTTTTTTCATGGGTACCAAATTGTTCGTTGGGGTCCTCAGAACACATTTTGAGCATGCCCCCAAAAATAAGTTTGTCCCAGCTATGTTTTATTTAACGGTTTCCATGGTAACCCAAGGTAATTTTCGAAACTACCTTGGTTCAGAAAATGCGTCAAAACTTTGCTTTTAGAGGCAATAGAAGAACAAAACAAATACCAAAGTAAAACAGAGACATATAGCTTGAATATGATATATAATTTTATTAATATTCATAAATGCATTCTTATGAATATTAGTGAGGAAGTAAAAAACACGTTGGTTTTTTTGGAAAGAAGTTTAGTCTGAGAGGCTTATTAATGCACAAAAATTATTTCATTCAGGTTTAAATTGTTTGTTGGAGTCCTTAGAACACATTTTGAGCCTTCACAAAAAAATAATTTTGTCCCATCTATGTTTTATTAAACGGTTTCCATGGTAACCTGAGGTAAATAGCTTTGAGGGTGAGCTTTTGTGATTGCCAGATGTCTGTCGTCCGTCTTCGTGGAGGTAACATTCTCAGCTTTATACTTGGCACATAGCATCATATTCAGGTCCTCTACAAAAGTTAAAACTATTATATTAATCATAGCCTTGGGGTCAAAATTGGCCCCGCCCCAGGGGTGGCCAGTTTTCTTTAGAAACATATAGTGAACTTTTTGAGTATCTTCTCCTCTGATTGTCTGGTGAGCGATATCAGGGCCATTATGGCCCTCTTGTCACCTCTTGTTATACATCCGTTTGAAAATAGGGACATATTATGGAATGGCGCTGTCTGTCTGTCCATCTGTCTGTAGCATTTGTGTTTAGCAAATATGTTAGATGTCTGTCAATAACATTTCTAACTCAAGTTCTGCTTGGCAGATCCTTCTCAAATTTCACCAGGATGTTTATCTGGACATGCTACAGTAGTATGAGTGTATCCTGGTTCGTATTTCAAGTTCAAGGTCACACAATTGGACTTAGAATTTGCGTTTAGGATGTTTTATGTATTTTTTATACACCCATCTAATAAAGGTGATCGTATATTGGCGTGGCCCTGTCCATCCGTCCGTTCATCCGTCAACATTTTGTTTGTCCGCAGTTTTCTTGGAAAACCATAAGACAGATATTAATGGAACTTAACACAAATGTTTAATGCATCAAGATCTGAAGCTGAGTCGATTCATTTGATTTGTCGTTTCGGAGTTATTGTCTTATTGCACTTAAAAATAATGCAAATATATGCAAGTAGTTTGTCCGCTGTTTTCTGGGAAAACTGTTTTACAGATGTTAATGAAACTTCACACAGATGTTTAATGCATCAAGATCTGAAGCTGAGTTGATTTTGAGATTTATTAGCTCACCTGAGCCAAAGGCTCAAGGTGAGCTATTGTGACCGCCTGTCGTCCGTCGTCCGTCTGTCCGTCTGTCCGTCTGTCCGTCTGTCCGTCTGTCCGTCCGTCTGTCCGTTCACTTTTATTTCAAATGACTTCTTCTCCTAAACCACTGGGAGGATTTCAACCAAATTTCACAGAAATGTACCTTAGGGTGTCCTCTATCAGTTTTGTTAAAATCATGACCCCCGGGCAAAAAATGGCCCCGCCCCACTACTTTTACAGGGTTTTTTTTTAAATCTTTAAAAATCTTCTTCTCTGAAACCACAATTTCTAGAGCTTTGATATTTGGTATATAGCATCATCTAATGGTCCTTTACCAAGTTTGTTAAAATGATGACCCCCGGGCCAAAAATGGCCCTGCCCTTGGGCTTGTAGTTTTTACATAGACTTATATAGGGAAACCTTTAAAAATCTTTTTGTCTGAAACCACATAATCTAGAGCTAAGATATTTGGTATGAAGCATCACCTAATATACCACTATCAGGTGTGTTCAAATAATGACCCCTGGGCCAAAAATGGTCTCACCCTGGGGTTTTATGCTACTTAACATCTGAATCTGTAACACTTAAAAGGTAATTTCCTCACAGTTATTTCCCTTGTCCCATCAGCATAGCCATAAGGGACAAAGGGAGATAACTGCATTGGAGTTCCAGTGTCATTCTATTTATATCTATTTATGATAAAATGTTGAAGGTGAATCAGTGTAGCTGTTTTAGAAGGCATAGAAACAGATCTGTCAAATTCCATTAGCAAATAACAGACACTGATCCTACAGGAGCCACCTTATCTGGGTCTACTCTGTTTGCAGATGCATGGAAACAAGTTTATATGAGGGAAATTAAGGGTTAAATGAACAACTCCAGATCCTTCAGTTCAAAGGTTACAGCGCTCGGCAGTAAAATCTCTCCAGGTCAATGCATGACTCTTAACTCTTTGCATGCTAGTGGTGAAACTGTGATTACCTATGCAAACAGTTTGGATCCAGATGAGAGGCCGCATACTGCAGCGTCTCATCAGGATCCAAACTGTTTGTCATCTTAACCATATTTTTGCAATAAAAAGAAAGTAAGTTTAATTTAAGAATTGAAGCAGATGACAATAACTTTTTGTTGCAGACGAAACATTAAAGGCATTTTGACCTATTAACCCCAGTGTGTAGTGTTAGTGATAGCTAGATGTTACATGGTGTCTTCCAATGTCTCTCAAATTAGATGTGAGAGATATTGGAAAGTAACAATTCAGCCAATCAAGGAAAATGATCACCATCTAGACTTTTGATCTGGGTCCAAACCCAACTGACAGTCATGGTAATGTTTAAGAAAACTGTGAAAACATGATTATGCAATGGCCCAACTGATATAAGTCATGGTAATTCTTAAGAAAACATGATAATGCATTTGCCCCCCTAACAATGATAGGTGTTAAAATTACTACTGCTGCCCAAAAAAGCATCTTAAATATAACATTTTTATATAAAATTTGATGACAACACATTAAAAAGTCCTAAAATGTCTGAATTTTGTATGATATTAATGAAATAACTGAGTAAATATAACTTAATTATAACAATAGACGTAACTCTTCTCAATTTCAATTGTTAAAAATACTAATGACCCGTTTAATTGAATTATCATGAGATATTCACACCTAGATCTAGAATTATTTCTAAATACTATTAACCCTTAACCTATTTGCTTTGACAAAAATTGATCTGGGACTACTCTTGTTTGCTAATGCTTAAAAAATTGTTATTGCCATAAATAGAAGTTTTAGCTTTGAAAAAAACTGTAAAATCAAATCTATATCTTGTCAAATGTAAACAGAGCAGACCCTGATCAGACAGCTTCTATAGCAGCCTTCTGATCTAGTCTACTCTTATTTTTAATGTGTAAAACACATTATTTCTCTGAAGAGAAGTTTTTGCTTTGACAAAAACTGTAGAATCCGATCTATATTGTGTCAAAAGAAACAGAGAAGACCCAGATCAGACAGCTTCCGTAGGAGTCGTCTGATCTGAGTCTACTCTGTTTGCTAATGCATGAAAACAGCTTTATATGAGGGAAGGGTTAAACGATTTTTAAAGATATTCTTATTGGTCATTTCACACAAAAACTGGCATTATGTACTGCCTAGCACTTTATTTGCCTATATACCTGGGTCAAGGTATAATTGCATTAATTGCATAGCTTTATAAAAGTCATTTGAATTTCTCAAAGACCAGTTTTAGGCATTTTGAGCTAAGGCAAAAATGGCACAAGTTGTAAACAGTTTAGATCTTGGTCAACCATTCACTTGGTATTAGTTCTGAATCCAGTTCAAGTTTATTCAGCAGTGAAAGGGTGAAAGCAGTGCACTAAGCTTATTTCATCTGCTAGATTGTTTTCCACTGAAAAATTAACATGTCAATATACATGTATTACTGTAACTCAGGTGAGCGATATAGGGCCAATGGCCCTCTTGTTTAATTTGTCGTTACGGAGTAATGGTCCTTGCACTTAAAAAATAATGCAAATATATGCAAATAATTTGTCTGTTATTTCTGGGAAAACTGTTTGACAGATTTTAATGAAACTTCACACAAATGTTTAATGCATCAAGATCTGAAGCTGAGTCAATTCTGAGGTTCATTTGATTTGTCATATCGGAGTTATGGCCCTTGCACTTAAAAAATAATGGACATATATGCAAGTAGTTTGTCCGCAGTTTTCTGGGCAAACTATTTGACAGATATTAATGAAACTTCACACAGATGTTTCATGCATCAAGATCTGAAGCTGAGTCGATTTGATTTGTCGTTTCGGAGTTATGGCCCTTGCACTTAAAAAAATAATGCAAATATACGCAAATAAGATGATGGCAGTAACTTTTTCATTTTAAATGTTATTTACTTCAATTTTTATACGCCCACCTAATAAAGGTGGTCGTATATTGTCGTGGCCCTGTCCGTCCGTCCGTTCGTTCGTTCGTTCATTCGTTCGTTCGTCCGTCAACATTTTGTTTGTCCGCTGTTTTCTGGGAAAACTATTTGACAGATATTAATGAAACTTCACACAAATGTTAAATGCATCAAGATCTGAAGCTGAGTTGATTCTGAGGTTCATTTGATTTTTCATTTCAGAGTTATGGCCCTTGTCCTTAAAAAATATGCAAATAGTTTGTCCGCTGTTTTCTGGGAAAACTATTTGACAGATATTAATGAAAATTCACACAAATGTTTAATGCATCAAGGTCTGAAGCTGAGTCGATTCTGAGGTTCATTTGATTTGTCGTTTCGAAGTTATGGCCCTTTTACTTAAAAAAATAAAGCAAATACATGCAAATAGTTTGTCCGCTGTTTTTTGGGAAAACTATTTGACAGATATTAATGAAACTTCACACAAATGTTTAATGCATCAAGATCTGAAGTTGAGTTGATTCTGAGGTTCATTTGATTTTTAGCTCACCAGAGCACAAAGTGCTCATGGTGAGCTTTTGTGATCGCCTGATGTCCGTCGTCCGTCGGCGTGTGTCGTGCGTCGTCAACAATTTGAACCTTTAAAGTTCTTCTCCTCTGAATCTACAGGGGTCTCAGCTTTCATCTTTGGCACATAGCATCATATGTAGGTCCTCTACAAAAGTTATATAAATTATACCCCTGGGGTCAAAATTGGCCCTGCCCCAGGGGTTTTCAGTTTTCAATAGAAACATATAGTGAAAACTTTGAACATCATCTCCTCTAAAACTAGAAGGTCCTCAGCTTTCATATTTGGCACATAGCTTCAACTTCAGGACTTCTACAAAAGTTATATAAATTATGCCCCTAGGGTCAAAATTGGTCCTACCCCAGGGATTTCCAGTTTTTAATAGCTGACTGCGTAAACAGCCTATGGGATCACCAGTTATGCATAGGAAAAACTTTAAAAATATTCTTGTCAGAAACTACATGTCCCAGAGCTTAGATATTTGGTGTATAGATTTACTTAGCATAACTTTATGAGTTTTATAAGTATCATAGTTCTGGGGTTAAAATTGGCCCTGCCCTGTGTGTATATACTTCTTTACACCAGAAATTACATTCTAAAGGTTTCTCCTTAATATCACTCTTAGCTGAGACCAGTCAGTGGGAGTTCTTATATAATCACCCTTAGCCTGATCAGTAGAGTAGAAATTGTGTTTAGACAAATAACACACACTCATTTAAGATTGAGAAAACTGTGGATAATTCTCAAAATGCAGAATACTCTTAAAGCTTTTTTTCATACCTATGCCCTGCATTAAGCTACCAGCTATCAATATAGAGCATATCTGTTGTGAATTTCAGCTTAACTCTTTGCATGCTGGGTAATTTTGTCATCTGCTAAATTGTTGTCTGCAGCATATTCTACACACTAACCTAACACCTAACTACACACTTTCTTTCTGAGTTTTTCAGAAGTTCAGTCTCATTGACAAACAGTTCGGATATCAGATCAGGCACCACATTATGTTGGCCCTGATCTGGATCCAAACTGTTTGCATAGGTCATTAGTGGTGGGAGAATCCCACTACACACTTTCTTTCTAAGTTTTTCAGAAGTTCAGTCTCATTGACAATCAGTTTGGATATCAGATCAGGCACCACATTATGTTGGCCCTGATCTGGATCCAAACTGTTTGCATAGGTCATTAGTGGCGGGAGAATCCCACTACACACAGAAGTTCAGTCTCATTTACAAACAATTTGGATATCAGATCAGGCCCCACATTATGTGGGGCCTGATCTGGATCCAAACTGTTTGCATAGGTCATTAGTGGTGGGAGAATCAGCCTCTAGCATCCAAAGAATACAAGTTCCAGTGGTCTAATGCTCTATCCATTCTTTCACTACATTCTTTTAGCATCATGTTCAGGTCCTCTACAAAAGTTATATAAATTGTGTCCCTGGGGTGAAAATTGGCACCGCCCCTGGGGTGTTAAGTTTTCAATAGAAACATATAGTGAAAACTTTGAAAATCTTCTCCTCTTATTGTCTGGTGAGCGATGTCAGGGCCATTCTGGCCCTCTTGTTCATTTCAGAGTTATGGCCCTTGTCCTTAAAAAATATGCAAATAGTTTGTCCGCTGTTTTCTGGGAAAACTATTTGACAGATATTAATGAAACTTCACACAAATGTTTAATGCATCAAGATCTGAAGTTGAGTTGATTCTGAGGTTCATTTGATTTTTCATTTCAGAGTTATGACCCTTGTCCTTAAAAAATATGCAAATAGTTTGTCCGCTGTTTTCTGGGAAAACTATTTGAGAGATATTAATGAAACTTCACACAAATGTTTAATGCATCAAGATCTGAAGCTGAGTCGATTCTGAGGTTCATTTGATTTGTCGTTTCGGAGTTATGGCCCTTTTACTTAAAAAATAATGCAAATACATGCAAATACTTTGTCCACTGTTTTCTGGGAAAACTATTTGAGAGATATTAATGAAACTTCACACAAATGTTTAATGCATCAAGATCTGAAGCTGAGTTGATTCTGAGGTTCATTTTATTTTTCATTTCAGAGTTATGGTCCTTGTCCTTAAAAAATATGCAAATAGTTTGTCCGCTGTTTTCTGGGAAAACTATTTGACAGATATTAATGAAACTTCACACAAATGCTTAATGCATCAAGATCTGAAACTGAATTGATTCTGAGGATCATTTGATTTTTGTTTCACAGTTGTGGCCCTTGTCCTTAAAAAATAATGCAAATAGTTTGTCCGCTGTTTTCTGGGAAAACTATTTGAGAGATATTAATGAAACTTCACAAAAATGTTTAATGCATCAAGATCTGATGCTGAGTCGAATTTGAGGTTTATTTGATTTTTCGTTTCGGAGTTATTGCCGTTTTACTTTAAAAAAAAGCAAATATATGCAAGTAGTTTGTCCGCTGTTTTCTGGCAAAACTGTTTGACAGATATTAATGAAACTTCATACACATGTTTAATGCATCAAGACCTGAAGCTAAGTCGATTCTGAGGATCATTTGATTTGTTGTTTCGGAGTTATGGCCCTTGCACTTAAAAAAATAATGCAAATCTATGCAAATATGAGGATAGCCATAACTTTTTCATTTGAAATGATATTTACTTCAATTTTTTTATATGGTTAAACCTTAATGTGAATTTTCACATATATTGCGGGGGTTTTGATATGTCATTTTATTCTAAAGGTATGGTCCTTGAACTTCGTGTGTTCGTTGCTTTGTTAGTCGGTCAACTTTTAGTTTGTCTGTTGTTTTCTGGGAAAACTATTAAAATGATATAAATGAAACTTAACACAAATGTTTTAACCAACAAAATTTGAAGCTGAGTTTATTTTGAGGTTCATTCAGTTTGTCTTTACAGAGTTATGGCCGTTGCACTTTACAAAAACCTGCAAAAATGAGGATTAGCTGTAACTTTTTTATTTAATAAGATATTCACTTCATTTTTTTAAAAAATAGTATCACCTTAATATGGAAATCAAGATCTGAAGCACAGATTAGAAAATGTCAACACTTATAAGGCATGTTGAATCAGAGAAAGTTTGCAAGTGGGCGTATTATGTACCGTATGCGGTACTCTTGTTTTATATGATATAACCTTAATATGGATTTGCACATATATTGCGGGTTTTTGATATGTCATTATGTCTCCCCCCTTTAGGGGAGGGAGACATATTGATGTTGCGCTTTCTGTCTGTTGTCCATCCATCCGTCCGTCCGTCCGTCTGGCTTGTCAGGATCATAACTTCCAAAGTATAAAAGCTATTGACTTCAAACTTCATATATAGATAGATCACATTGACCGCAAGTGCAGTGCACAATGTTTGTAACTCTGTCTTCAGTATTTTTGGAATTATTATGTCTCCCCCCATATTTATATGGGGGAGACATATTGTTTTCGTGAGAGTTGTCTGTCTGTCTGTCTGTCTGTCTGTCCGTCTGTCCGTCCGTCTGTCCGTCTGTCTGTCTGTCCGTCACACTTTTTGTCCGGACGATAACTTCAATATGGCTGATGCCAGTTGATTGAAACTTCATATATGGAAAGAGCATAATGAGAGGAAGTGTCATGCACAAGGTCCATAACTCTGGCTTCACAAATATTGGAGTTATTGCCCTTTGTAAAAAATATCACAATTTTTTGTCCGGACAATAACTTCAATATGCCTGATGCCAGTTGATTAAAACTTCATATATGGAAAGAACATAATGAGAGGAAGTGTCATGCACAAGGTACATAACTCTGGCTTCACTAATATAGGAGTTATTGCCCGTTGTAAAAAAAATTCACACTTTTTTGTCCGGAAGATAACTTCTATATGGCTCATGCCATTGGATTGAAACTTCATATATGGAAAGATCATAACGAGAGGAAGTTTCATGCACAAGGTCCATAACTCTGGCTTCACTAATATTGGAGTTATTGCCCTTTGTAAAAAAGAATCACATTTTTTGTCCGGATGATAACTCCTATGTGACACATGCCATTGGAGTGAAACTTCATACATGGAAAGATCATGATAAGAGAAAGTGTCATGCATAAGATCCTTAACTAGAGCTTCAATAAATTTAGAGTTATTGCCCCTTGTACATTTGTTTAATGCTTTCTTGTCCGGACGATAACTCCTACATGGCTCTTGCCATCGTATTGAAACTTCATACATGGAAAGAGCATGATGAGAGAAAGTGTCATGAACAAGGGCCATAACTCAATACTTTTGGCTTCAATACTTTTGGAGTTATTGCCCTTTGTTACATTTTTTGGCCGATCAATAACTCCTGTTCGACTAATGCTATTGGAATGACATTTTATTTTTGGAAAGAGCATGATGAAAGTAAGTGTCATGCACAAGGGCCATAAATCTGGTATCAGTATTTTTGGAGTTATTAGCTGTTATCATTTTCTTCTTGAAAAATGTGGTGTGGAAAGCGCATAATGAGGGGAAGTATCATTCATCAAGACCATAACATTTTTAGTGATTTCCCTTTACATATTGTTTTGATTAGAGGGGAGACATCCGTTTTTGTGACAAAAACCTCTAGTTGCTCTTTATTATTTTTCAATTTTCTGGAGTTTTTTTCTAAATCTTTACAGATATTGAAGTGATATGTGGTATGTGGCTTTATTATAATGAGTTACAGATCAAGTTTGAATTTGGTTATGCTTCGTTGATTTTTCACGGAAATACAGTGATTTTACTTAGATATTTTCCAGAAATTTTAAGTTTTCCCGATTTTTTTACTAAACCTTTACAGATATTGAATTGATATTTGGTATGTGGCTTTATTATGATGAGTTACAGATCAAGTTTGTATTTCGTTACGCTTCATTGATTTTTCACGGAAATACAGTGATTTTAATTAGAAATTTTCTGGAAATTCAGGTTTTCCGGAGTTTTTTAGCTCACCAGAGCACAAAGTGCTCAAGGTGAGCTATTGTGATACCCCTGTGTCCGGCGTCCGGCGTCCGTCTGTCCGTCTGTCCGTCTGTCCGTCAACAATTTCAAACGACTTCTTCTCTGAAACCGACTGCCCAATTGTAACCAAACTTGGTCAGATACATACTGTGGGTGGGTGCTTCAAAAGTTGTTAAAAGATAGTGGGCGGGGCCATCTGTCTGGTTGCCGTGGCAACTGTACGCAATATCTAGAAAAATCTTCTTCTCCAGAATGACTGGTCCGATTTGAATATAGTTTTCACCAAAATGTTTCTCAGTTGATAGACTTTAAAAGTTGTTAAAAGAATTTTGATCCGGCAAAAAACATGGCCGCCAGAGGGCGTGGTCATTTTTTCCATATATATATGGTAATATATGAAAATCTTTAAAAATCTTCTTCTCTGAAACTGTAATGCCTAGACCTTTGATATTTGGTATGTAGCATGATCTTATGGTCCTCTACAAAGATTGTTCAAATTAAGACCCCCAGGCCAAAAATGGCCCCCCTGCCCAAGGGCTTATCAGTTTTTCATTGGAAAATCTTTAAAAATCTTCTTCTCTGAAACTGTAAGGCCTAGACCTTTGATATTTGATATGTAGCATGATCTTATGGTCCTCTACAAAGATTGTTCAAATTATGACTCCCGGGCCAAAAAATGGCCCCGCCCAATGGCTTATCAGTTTTTCATAGGAAAATCTTTAAAAATCTTCTTCTCTGAAACCATATGTCCTAGACCATTGATATTTGGTATGTAGCATGATCTTATGGTGCTCTACAAAGATTGTTCAAATTATGACCCCCGGGCCAAAAATGGCCCCGCCCAAGGGCTTATCAGTTTTTCATAGGAAAATCTTTAAAAATCTTCTTCTCTGAAACTGTAAGGCTTAGACCTTTGATATTTGGTATGTAGCATGATCTTATGGTCCTCTACAAAAATTGTTCAAATTATGACCCCGGGGTCAAAAATGGCCCCGCCCGAGGGCTTATCAGTTTTTCATAGGAAAATCTTTAAAAATCTTCTTCTCTGAAACTGTAAGGCCTAAACCTTTGATATTTGGTATGTAGCATGATCTTATGGTCCTCTACAAAGATTGTTCAAATTATGACCCCCGGGCCAAAAATGGCCCCGCCCAAGGGCTTATCAGTTTTTCATAGGAAAATCTTTAAAAATCTTCTTCTCTGAAACTGTAAGGCCTAAACCTTTGGTATTTGGTATGTAGCATGATCTTATGGTCCTCTACAAAGATTGTTCAAATTATGACCCCCGGGCCAAAAATGGCCCTGCCTAAGGGCTTATCAGTTTTCACAGGAAAATATTAAAAAATCTTCTTCTCTGAAACTGTAAGACCTAGACCTTTGATATTTGGTATGTAGCATGATCTTATGGTCCTCTACAAATATTGTTCAAATTAAGAGCACTGGGCCAAAAATGACCCCACCCAAGGGCTTATTAGTTTTTCATTGGAAAATCTTTAAAACTCTACTGAAACTGTAAGGCCTAGACCTTTGATATTTGGTATGTAACATGATCTAATGGTCCTCTACAAATATGTAGCTGTGGCTTGTGGTCCTCTGCCAAGAATGTTTAACTTACGACCCTGACCACTGGGCGAAACTTGGCCCTGCCTCAGGGCTTATCAGTTTTTCATGGGGAAAATATAAATATTATTTTTCTCTGAAACCATAAGGCTTAGACCTTTAATTAATGGCATATTGCTTTGTCTTGTGGTTCTCTACCAAGGGTGTACACATGATTTCTTGTGGTCAAAAATGGCCGCCGCCCCTGGGATTATATCTGGTGAGCGCTTTAGGGCCTCATGGCCCTCTTGTTTTCTAAACCCTTGCAGATATTTGATATTTGGTATGTAGCTTTATAAATGTTGTTCACATTGTAATCCCCGGACCTTTGATATTTGGCATGTAGCATGATCTTATGGTACTCTACAAAGATTGTTCAAATTATGACCCCTGGGCCAAAAATGGCCCCTCCCATAGGCTTATCAGTTTTTCAAAGGAAAATTTAAAAAAATCTTCTTCTCTGAAACTGTAAGGCCTAGACCTTTGATGTTCGGTATGTAGTATGATCTCATGGTCCTCTACAAAGATTGTTCAAATTATGACCTCCGGACCAAAAATGCCCAGCCCAAGGGCTTATCAGTTTTTCATAGGAAATTCTTTAAAAATCTTCTTCTGAAACTGTAAGGCCTAGACCTTTGATATTTGGTATGTAGCATGATCTAAATGTCCTCTCCCCCTGATAACTTTGGAGTTACTGCCCCTTATGACTGAAAATAAGAGAAACTTTACTTTGTGTCGCTCGTATCTCTGAAACCAATAGTACTAGTGTCACCAAACTCCACAGGAATGCTGAACAGCATGAGTTGTTGTGCACCTGGGGGTTTTGAATTGTGTCTGATAATTGTTGAGTTATTGCCCCTGATATGAACACTTAAACTTATACAAACTTCATGTCATGCGTATCTCTGAAACCAGTATGTCTTGAGTCACCAAACTTCACAGGATTGTTCACTAGCATGAGTTGTTGTGCACCTGGTTTTTTTAATGATCTCCCCTTGATAACTGTTGAGTTATTGCCCCGGATATGATTACTTAAAATTAGAAAAAACTTTGTGTCTTGCGTATCTCTGAAACCACTGGGGCTAGAGTCACCAAACTTCACAGGAATGTTGACCAGAATGAGTTGTTGTGCACCTGTTGTTGTTTTTAATTGTCTCCCCCTGATAATTGTTGAGTTATCACCCCTGATATGATAACTTAAAATTATAGAAATTTTGTGTCTTGCATATCTTTGAAACCAGTAGGGATAGAATCACCAAATTTCACAGGAATGTTTATCAGCATGTGTTGTGTACATGGTGTTTTTGAATTGTCTCCCCCTGATAAAATTGG
Source organism: Azorinus chamasolen (assembly GCA_963576725.1). Classification (NCBI taxonomy): domain Eukaryota; kingdom Metazoa; phylum Mollusca; class Bivalvia; order Cardiida; family Solecurtidae; genus Azorinus; species Azorinus chamasolen. The sequence goes on along the minus strand of OY755240.1, from coordinate 37,199,832 downwards.
AGTTATTGCCTCTGATGACTTAAAATTAGACCCTGATAACTTTCGAGTTACAGACATTACACTTGTGTATTGGAAAGAGGATGGGAGGGGGGAGACATCTGTTTTTGTGACAAAAACAAACCTGTAGTTGATTTTTGGAATTATAGTGCAAGCTGCAAGTTATAGTGCCTAGAGAATCAAGAGAATCAAGGCCCTCACCCAAAAACATAGGTTCTCAGTCTGGAACCAAGGATCTCAGAACCATTGTGCAAACTTCATTACAAATTAAAATATGTGAAAAGCAGTTGTTTCTCATCATTTGTTTGCAGCAGCCTAAATAAGCCAGATGATAGATGCTGACATTAAATTTTCATCTGATTGAATTTCAGTTAATTTGTTATTCACAAACATGAAAATAAAAGTAAAGTAAAGTACCAAGTTATAGTCTACTTTCAGTTCAAAGGAGCACTCATTTACTTCCCTGGTCATTCAGTCATTCGCTTACAATATTGAGCACTGCTAACATATGGTGCTATCATGCAGCGGCAGTACCGACTAGTGACCCTCACAGGTACCCATTTTTACCCCTGGGTGGAGAGGAGGTGTTGGTGGGACACACTGAAAAGCGTCTCTGAAATTTGCGGGAGGGACCGGGATTTGAACCTCGGACCTCCGGATTGGTAGTCAAGCACGTTACCACTAGATCACCGCACCACTGGTGGAAATACCTGTACATTAGTACTCAGGGTCAGAGTGAATATGTGTATTTTTAGCTCACCAGGGCACAAAGTGCTCAGGGTGAGCTTTTGTGATTGCCTGATGTCCGTCGGCGTGCGTCGTGCGTCGTCAACAATTTGAACCTTTAAAAATCTTCTCCTCTGAATCTACAGGGTTCTCAGCTTTCACTTTTGGCACATAGTATCATCTTTATGTCCTCTACAAAAGTTATATAAATTATGGCCCTGGGGTCAAAATTGGCCCCGCCCCAGGGATTCCTTGTTTTCAATAAACATATCATAAAACTTTGAAAATCTTCTCAGAAACTGGAAGTCTCTCAGCTTTCATATTTGGCACAGAGCATCATGTTCAGGTCCTCTACAAAAGTTATATAAATTATGGCCCTTGGGTCAAAATTGGCCCTGCCCCAGGGGTGGGCAGTTTTCAATAGAAACAAATAGTGAAATCTTTGAAAATCTTCTTCTCTGAAACTGGAAGGCTCTCAGCTTTCATATTTGGCACATAGCATCTTGTTCAGGTCCTCTCCAAAAGTTATATAAATTATGGCCCTGGGGTTAAAATTAACCCCGCCCCAGGGGTGGGCAGTTTTCAATAGAAACAAATAGTGAAATCTTTGAAAATCTTCTTCTCTGAAACTGGAAGGCTCTCAGCTTTCATATCTGGCACAGAGCATCATGTTCAGGTCCTCTACAAAAGTTATGTAAATTATGGCCCTGGGGTCAAAATTGGCCCCGCCCCAGGGGTTGGGCAGTTTTCAATAGAAACAAATAGTGAAATCTTTGAAAATCTTCTCCTCTGAAACTGGAAGGCTCTCAGCTTTCATATTTGGCACAGAGCATCATGTTCAGGTCTTCTACAAAAATTATATAAATTATGGCCCTTGGGTCAAAATTGGCCCTGCCCCAGGGGTTGGGCAGTTTTCAATAGAAAAAAATAGTGAAATCTTTGAAAATCTTCTTCTCTAAAACTTGAAGGCTCTCAGCTTTCATATTTGGCACATAGCATCTTGTTCAGGTCCTGTACAAAAATTATATAAATTATGGCCCTGGGGGTCAAAATTAACCCCGCCCAGGGGTGGGCAATTTTCAATAGAAACAAATAATGAAATCTTTGAAAATCTTCTTCTCTGAAACTGGAAGGCTCTCAGCTTTCATATTTTGCACAGAGCATCATGTTCAGGTCCTCTACAAAATTTATATATATAGTTATTGCCCTTTGTAAAAAAAATCACACTTTATTGACGGGAGATAACTCCTATATGGCTCATGCCATTGTCTACCATCACAAGCTCCATCTGTTTGAAAAAATGGGACATATTATGGAATGGTGCTGTCTGTCTGTAACATCTCTAACTCAAATTCTGCTTGGTGGATCCTTCTCAAATTACACCTTAATGTTTTTCTGGACATGCTACAGTAGCATGGGTGTGTCCCAGTATGTATATCCAAGGTCAACGTCACACAATTGGACTTAGGATTTGCATTTAGCATTTGTGTTGAGCAATATGTTAAGCTTAGTTTAGGTTGAACAAGGCCTTGATGGGCGTATATTGTGCCCACTGGCACTCTTGTGTTTTTAGCTCACCGGAGCACAAAGTGCTCAGGGTGAGCTTTTGTGATTGTCTGATGTCTGTCGGCGTACGTTGTCAACAATTTGAACCTTTAAAAATCTCCTCCTCTGAATCTAGAGGGTTTCTCAGATTTAATCTTTGATAAATAGCATCATCTGTAGGTCCTCTACAAAAGTTATATAAATTATGCCCCTGGAAGGTTCTCAGCTTTCATATTTGGCACATAGCATCATGTTCACTTTCTCTACAAAAGTAAAAATATTCACCTGGGGTAAAAATCTTCTCCTCTGAAACCAGAAGGTTCTGGGCTTTCATATTTGGCACATAGCATCATGTTCAGGTCCTTTACAAAAGTTAAATAGATTATGCCCCCGAGGTCTAAAAATTGGCGCCGCCCCAGGGGTGGCCAGTTTTCAATTGAAACATATAGTGAAAACTTTGAAAATCTTCTGATCTGAAACTGGAAGGTTCTTAGCTTTCATATTTGGCACATATCATTATGTTCAGGTCCTCTATAAAAGCTGTATAAATGATGCCCTTGGAGTCAAAATTGGCCCCGCCCCTGGGATGCCTTGTTTTCTATAGAAACACATAGTAAAACTTTGAAAATATTCTTCCTTGAAACTGGAAGGTTCTTAGCTTTCATATTTGGCACATAGCATCATGTTCAGGTCTTCTACAAAAGTAATATAAATTATGCCCCTGGGGTCAAAATTGGCCCTGCCCCAGGGGTGCCTTGTTTTCTATAGAAACATATAGAAAAACTTTGAAAATCTTCTCCAGAAACTGGAATGTTGTCAGCTTTCATATTTCGCATGTATCATCATGTTCAGGTCTTCTACAAAAGCTATATAAATTATGCCCCTGGTGTCAAAACTGGCCCCACCCCAGGGCCGGCTGGTTTTCTATAGAAACATATAGTGAACACTTTGAAAATCTTCTCCTCTGATTGTCTGGTGAGCAATATCAGGGCCAATCTGGCTCTCTTGTATATAATACTCTCCTTGATGTGATTGTATGTATAAGAACATACTTCTGTGTACTTGGAGCATCACAGATGCTTTCAGATTTAGTTTCACCATTTTCTATTCTTTTTAGCTCACCAGAGCACAAAGTGCTCAGGTTGAGTCTCTGTGTTCGCCTGATGTCCGTCATCTGGCGGCGTTAGTCGTCATCAGTTGTCAACAATTTGAACCTTTAGAAATCTTCTCCTGTGAATCTACAGGGCTCTCAGCTTTCATTTTTGGCACATAGCATCATCTGTAGGTCCTCTACAAAAATATAAATTATGTCCCTTGGGTCAAAATTGGCCCTGGCCAGTTTTCAATAGAAACATAATTATAGTAAAAATTTGAAATTCTTCTCCTCTGAAATTTGAAGGTTCTCATCTTTCATATTTGGGGCATAGCATCATTTACAGGTCCTGTACAAATTTTTAGTTATATAAATTATGCCCCTGGGGTCAAAATTGGCCCCATCCCAGGGGTGGCCAGTTTCAATAGAAACATATAGTGAACACTTTGAAAATCTTCTTTTCTGATGGATGTGGGTGCATGGTAAGCCTTTTTGGTCCCAGGGGTATAGTAACTGAGATGGGTATTCTGTATTGAGTACTAAACAGTATAATGTGTTGATAGTTCATGCTGAAATATAGAATTGTGTTGTTGTGATGATGTTTTTCAGAATTAAGCCAATAGAGAAAGCTGCTGACCAGCAGGCAGTTGAAGTGTTACTGATATCAGATGCATTATTTAGGTAAGTTTACCATTCTTGTCATAAATATTACTGATTTGAAAAAACAACAGATATTGCATCAGGAACAGCAAGTCTAAGACCAATGAGATTGTTCTCTATCACTCCAAGCAATTTGTGATCTGCTTGTTATGTCTCCCACCACATTGTGGTGTGGGAGACATATTGATTTACTCCTTTCTGTCTGTCTGTCTGTCTGTCACAAAATCTTGTCCGCCCTCTTGTTATGCCCCTTGATTTATCCAAAGGCGCAGGTTCAGGAACTACCAAAAACGGCCTCATCTCAGATTTAAACAAAAATGTATCAGTGCAGCATATCACATGAGTACTGATCGAAAATGACAATAGAATGACACACAGCTACATGGTTGTTGCCATAGCAGCCAGTTATTGAAAACACCTTTTAGGCTATAATTTTGAATACTTATATACCTAATTTATGAATAAAAATGTAATTACACATTCTCATTGGTATTTCATCACTTAAAATAAATAATGAAAACAGTTCGGTCCAATAAAGACTTGTTTATATTTCTGGTTGCCATGGAAACGAAATCAAATATATCAAAAATTGAATAAATATCTTAAAATATGATAATTTCTGATTCATTGATATCTTTATCTGAGAAATGAACATATTGGTACCGTGATACATATTCTAACTTTGGTTGCCATGGAAACAACTTTACACTTGACCCGATACCTGTTCTGTATTAAGCAATCATAGACCTTCTACGTGGTATGTATATGGCTAGCATCATGTCAAAATGGTGTATCGGACACATGTATGCGAAAAGTATAGACCCAGACCAACCGCTGCTTTTCTGACGTGGTGACTGATCAGGATTTACACTTTTTGACATTTGCCAAATCAACATTCTAATCTATTATCAGTATTTACACTTTTTGACATTTGCTAAATCAACATTCTAATCTATCTATATATGTGTAAATTGTCCAGATTTCAAGCAGATGACACATTACGGATGTAGCGACTAATCTGGGTATAGACTGTATGTAATATCCGAAGGTCCCTTTTCGCATGAAGTTGGTCATATACATAGGTAAATACATTTTGTATATAAGAACAATAAATGTGGATTTTAACATCGTAGACAACAGTGTTAAACCTGATATACGAAACCCTGTTTGGCTAACAGAATATACCTTGACCAAATAGCTCCTGTCGTAGCAGTGCAATCTGATCTTTGATAGCCCTGTTTACATCTAAGAAATGGATAAACATGGTATATCTACATATTTCCAAACTACTGGTTTCTATGAATTAGTATAGCTACAATGTATGCCACACCTAGTGGTCATTCTTCCACACATTGCTCAACACCATCTGTATCACTTCCACTCTCAGATTCGTCAATTATCTCTGGGAGAATTGCGGCGTCTTCAACAGACTTCCCAGGGTCGCGAACACCAAATGACTTTTTTCCAGAAAAGCGCGCCCCACCAAGATACCACAACATAGCTGCAATGTGCGAGCACACACCAACTACCCTGGCCCCGGCACGGCATAAACAGTACCATGAAACAATTTCTGTCTGGTAGTAGCGTATCCAGACTGTATTTTCTGGAAGATGTGTGTCTGCTTTGAATCTTAATACGCAACAAAGTTGGGTCATCTTTATGAAAAAATAGATCACTTTCACTGTCTATGTGTTCTTGAATATAACTAGAGCATAGTTTTAGTTGGTATGTTCCACATGTAATATCACGCAATTGATCCTCACTCAGAGTTGGGAAGTCTAATAAATCGGTATCAGTTATTAGCTTCCATGGAGATGTTTTCCGTAACAGGTCATTTTCCACTAGATAAATCTGGAGTGAATTCACTTGTTGTGATAAATGGAGCATTTTCTTTGCCAAAGCTTCATCAGCAGAATGATTGACTCAAAGATGGGTGGTATTTGTTGGTGAGAGCACAGACGATTCTCACATAGTCACCAATGCAGGATACTTGATTTGTTGGTAGTGTCTTAGACAAATATTTCCAGTTTTTTATCCTTGCATTTGCAGATTCAACAACCCATCGGACCTGAATAGAGAATATTAAAATGAACAGTGAAAACAAGAGTGTTCGGAGGAACACATGTGTCACCTGCTCGCAGCTGACACAAAAACTTATTGTTAATATAAAAAAGTATTGATGCTAGAATTGTAGCCCTTGTGCATGACACTTCCTCTCATCGTGCTTGTTCCATGTGTAAATTTGAAAGCTCTATAATGATGAGTTTAGAATTGACAGCCGAAAAAGAAAGTGTGACAGACAGACAGACGGACAGACAGACGACGGAAAAGTGATCCCTAAGTGACACACTGCCTCTCGGCAGGTGACACAATAAGATTCTTTACCCGTACACTGCTGAACATTTAAATACTGGCTACCTATATTTTGAGAATTAGTAATGAGTGGGTTTACTTATTAACCCTTTCCTCCATGACTATATATGGCCGACTCTACCCACATTGAATATAAATGAACTGATTCATAACATTTACAAGTATATATATGCTTATATGGTTAACCCTTACAACGCTGATTTTTCAAATGGACTAATCCAAAATTCAAATAGGGCAAGCTCACGGCGAATATTTAGGGATTTTTCTAAAGAAACGTTTTATATGACAAACAGTGCAGACCCTGATGAGAGGGCCCCTCTAGGAGCCCTCTCATCTGGGTCTACACTGTTTGCAAAGGACATGTGTGACTCGTGTCCAGCACTGTAAGGGTTAAATGTTTTCCTTGAATAATAGGCAAGACTTTGATGCAACGATCTGATCTGGATCTGTGCTGTTTACATAAAGGCGTCCAAAGGCGCTTCTGTTGAATTAAAGGGTTAAAATGTGAATTAAAACATTTACATAGCATATCGTAAAAATTACTCACTTTTGTCACTAGTCTGCTCATGCTTGCTTCTTCCGTACTTAACTGTTTTTCACCCCTAGACATAAATTTTGGCATTTGGGCAGTTATACCTAGGTCTTCAAGGAGGGTCAAGGAGTCTCTGAAACCTCGGTCTACTACCAATATATCCTCCTCCTGTACCCAATGTCTGATATCATCAATATTTGATTTTAGAATGTGGTTCAAGATAGATGCGTCATTGTTCTTAGAGTCTGCAAAATACGGCCCTAGTACAGAAACAAAATATCCAGATGTTGATGTTATAACCATTGGCTTTACAAGTGATCTTCCTTTATGTAAGCTGTATGATCTGCGTTGGAACAGAAAGTTATTACTCTTTTCTATATAAATGTATGTCCCATCAAGTACGAGAATTGCACTAGGAGTATCCACATTTCCAAATAGTTTCTGCGCCAATGGCCGGGTATGGTTTTCTATAAGAGTATGTCTCGATATGTGTTGAAACCCGAGGTTGTTTGGCACGAAACATTTCATTAATGCTGCACGAACAGTATGCACGGCTCTTCTAACACTAGATTTACTGATGTTGAACAAAGTAGCAAGTAAATTGTTTGACATGCCATTTTTCATTTTACATAAAAACATCGCTAATGTTGTCCTCTGACTTCTAGCCGGCGTGGTCTTAACACAGTGTTGAATGCAGTTAAATAAATCACTGAAGTTTGACTTTGATAATCCACTGAGTTGAATATAATCCTCATCACTGAGAGCACATGCATTATCAAAGTCCAGCCTAACATTGTTTTGGTGAATACAAATCTCCCAAAGTCGGTTTAGAATATTCAATAAAGTACTTCTGTTCATGTCACAACAATCTGACAACTCATTGATTCGTTCAAAACATTCCTCTTTCAGTTCACCATTTTCCACATGTGTGATACAACACCGAGACCCAAGTGGTACCCAAATGTTCTTTTTTATCAACACTTTCATTCTGAATCAGAATCCTGCTTTCTTTTTGATGTTAACTGGTTTTCTGCTCTGTAATACTTATGTCTACATTTATTACACAAAATGGCACCATCTGCACATTCAACAAAAGATGTTTTCCGTAGGAATCTTTGTAAACTTGCATTGCATTTTCTTCTTTCCTTTGGTTTTGTCCTCTTTGTGCAAAGGACACACTTGAAATAGTTATCCTTGACACCCGGCATCCTGTAATTACAGAATAAGAACCTATCAGTCAATTAGTAGAAGTTATTAGTTGAGGGAAGATAGTCATTAAGCTTAGACCCAGATCAGTCGTGTTATCAGGGTCTACACACTTTACATGCAGTAAATGATGTCTTCAGACTTCTACTTATATAAATTGTGTAAGTATTGTTTATTCCTTACAGAAACACTTCTGACAACTGAGTAGACCAAGATCAAACAGATCCTATATAGGCGCTGCCTGACCAGGATCTACTCTGTTTGCCTATAGTAATGTAACATTTCACAGTCTACACTTAATGCACTACAACATGAAGTTTAGAATAAGATAATTCTATTTTGTGAAATGATTAGACTATGTTGCACAAAGTTGTAAACATCAGTCATCAATATTTTCATGTCATCATCTTCAAACTTCCATGTAACAAAAATATTTTGAATTGATATTGGAATGGGTCGTCATTAGGTAGTACCTAATGCCAGCCTGAACTTCTTGGGAAAAAAAAAAAAAGTCCTACACCCAGTCTCGAACCCGTAACCCGTTGTGTTATAGTCCCAGCACTATACCGCTGGACCACTGCTCCGACGTCAATTTCGATTCATACCTTATATATAATATTACTTTGCGCTGTCTATTTTTAGACTCGCTTATCGAGTTTACATCCACTACATTTTTGACTAAGTTCGCTAAAATCCAAAGTAATTAAACTCTAAACATATAGCTATCTTTCAACATCATTATTTTTTCAATCACGTTTACAAATCAATATCCGTCCATATTTTTAATTAAAAAAAAGTTTTCCAGCGCAAAACTGTTTTCAAACAATCTGTGCAGACGAATAGACTATGATAAAAACAAATACTTACACGATAGAAGAAAGCGTATTAGAAAACCATAGATACCTTTTTAAATCCGGTCTGTGTTGTTGGTTCCATACGTAAAAACGACCGACCAAATGTAACCATCTACATATCTATTTATCTAGCTTTGTGTTTTCGCCGATTCGGTGTGTATACACGACTCCATGGAGATCAACCTTCCGTATGTTACCGCTTTCGTACTCATGACGTAGTAACGAATTTAACGATTACAATTCAAAATAGAATTTTCAAAGCTGTTAAACGATGTATAGTCTTCTGAGATTATCTTTGTTTTGATTTGACTTGTAGTTAATGAACTGACAACATTTCATGCAGGAAATATGACGGTATCTGTTTACAGTCGATTCGCACCCGTTATGTACGTACTCAACCGACTTGAAATACCGTTGTTGAAAAATCTCAAATTTAGGAGTGGCGCCATCACTCGACCAAAATAAATGATACAGTTTCTCTTTTGTCATATTTCCAAGGTTCTAATTCATATTTTTTTAAATTGGTCGAGGGTTGGCGCCCAAGAAAAAAATGCTCTTTAAAATAGATTTTTCCGTGGATTCACGTAAATAGGACAAAACGAAGGTTAGTTTTTGTTTAATATCAGTTAGAGGGGAAACCAGTTTAAATAAAATTAAACATGCATATGAAAGTACAAAGTGTACTTGTACCACACATATGTTTCAAACCGCTATTAACTGTTGTTTAAAAATCGGTCATATAAGAGGCTGGATTCTATAGTTCATGAACCTGCGCCTTTGGCCTTTTTAGCCTTGTCCACTCTCTAAGTCAAAAAGGTCTCATTCAATCTTCACCAAACCTTATAAAAATGTTTATGGCTATAATAGCTAGGCCAAGTTCAATATCCAGCAAGGTTGTTTCTGGAACTTTAGTGTTATGGCCCTTGATTTATCCAACCTCGGCCTTTTTAGCCTTGTCCGTTCTCTTAGTCAAAAACATCTCATCCAAACTTCAATAAACCTTATAAAAATGTTTATGGCTATAATATCTATGCCAAGTTCAATAACCAGCAAGATTGAACTAGGCACTTTAGAGTTATTGCCGCTGAATAATACAAAATTGGCCTTTTTAGCCTTGTCCTCTCTCTAAGTCGTAAGGTTCTCATCTAATCATCACCAAACTTTATGAAAATAATATCTAGGCCAAGTTGAATAACTAGCAATTTTGGAACAGACACCTCAGATTTACGGCTCTTGAATTGTTGAAAACTGAGCTTTTTTTAGCTTTGTCTGCTCACTAAATAAAAAAGTCCTCATCCAGTCTCCAACAAACTTTATAAAAATGCATCCAATCATTTTTGAGACAGGAGCAGGTGGGAGAAATATGTTTTTCTTAAAAACAAGCTCTAGTTCTATTTCATTTTCAGAAATAGGCCATATATTCATTATAACTGAAAATATGATCTGAAATGTAGACAGTCTGGATCCTAAAGTCTCTATTGTCCTAAAGTCTCTATTGTCCCAAAGTCTCTATTGTCCTAAAGTCTCTATTGTCCCAAAGTCTCTATTGTCCCAAAGTCTCTATTGTCCTAAAGTATCTATTGTCCCAAAGTCTATTGTCCTAAAGTCTCTATTGTCCCAAAGTCTCTAATTTCCTGAAGTCTTTATTGTCCCAAAGTCTCTAATGTCCTAAAGTCTCTAATGTCCTAAAGTCTCTAATGGATCTAAGCTCTTTGCAAAGGTATAAATCAGTTTTTCACAGGTTTGAAGTAACCTGTTCATGTCTGACCCCCAAGAAATGAACGATATATGGAATAGTCGAAATTTTTACATGCTTTGAAAAATTGCCAATGAGCTATAGATTACCCGTAACAAATTGCTGTACCTGTAAGAAATCCAAAGTTTTATACCCCCACCACCTGTGCTATATAGGAATCACCTTGTCAGTCAGTCTGTCGTCAGTCCATCACTCGTGTTTTTCGGGATATTTGCTTTTTTCTTGAAAACTAATTTTGATACCACCTTCAAACTTAATCCATATTAAAAGTGTTATGTGGGGATAGTCTTCTCAATGTTTCAATATTTTTCGGACATGCCATTTTCTTGAAACCTGTTTATGATATTGTTTTCAAACTTGGTACACATTATGAGGGTGATGTGCAGTCAACAAGGGTTGTAACTCTAAATTCATTTTAAGGGAGTTATTCCCCTTTGTTACTTTTCAGAAGCAATTTTTTGTCTGGAACAATACTTCTCAAGTATTGTAGGTACAACTGTGAAACTTTATATATGGAAAGTGGGTGATGAGAGGATGTGCAGTCAACAAGGACTGTAACTCTAAATTCATTTTTGAGGGATTTATTCCCCTTTGTTACTTTTCATAAGCATTTTTAGCTCACCTGAGCCAAAGGCTCAAGGTGATCTATTGTGACCGCCTGTCGTCCGTCTGTCCGTCCGTCCATCCATCCGTCTGTCTGTCCGTTCACTTTTATTTCAAATGACTTCTTCCCAAATTTCACAGAAATGTACCTTAGGGTGTCCTCTATCAAGTTTGTTCAAATCATGACCCCTGGGCAAAAAATGGCTCCGCCCCACTACTTTTAAAGGTTTTTTTTTTAAATCTTTAAAAATCTTCTTCTCTGAAACCACAATCTCTAGAGCTTTGATATTTGGTATATAGCATCATCTAATGGTCCTTTACCAAGTTTGTTCAAATGATGACCCCTGGGCAAAAAATGGCCCTGCCCTGGGGCTTGTAGTTTTTACATAGACTTATATAGGGAAACCTTTAAAAATCTTTTTGTCTGAAACCACATAATCTAGAGCTAAGATATTTGGTATGAAGCATCACCTTATATACCACTACCAAGTATGTTCAAATAATGACCCCTGGGCCAAAAATGGTCTCACCCTGGGTGTTTATGCTACTATTAACATCAGAAGCTACAGTTTAAGAGTCCCTCCTTAGCAATTTCCTCACAGTTATTTCCCTTGTCCCATCAGCATAGCCATAAGGGACAAAGGGAGATAACTGCATTGGAGTTCTAGTACCTCCAGAATAGTGATTCTATTTATAATAAAATATGGAAATTGGATCAGTGTAGCTGTTTTAGAAGGCATAGAAACAGATCTATCAAATTCCATTAGCAAACAGCAGACCCTGATCCTATAGGAGCCACCTTATCTGGGTCTACTCTGTTTGCAGATGCATGAAAACAATTTTATATGAGGGAAATTAAGGCTTACTTCTACAGTTCAAAGGTTTACAGCACTGGAGGCCGTAAAACGTTGCCCCGTACTTCATTCTCAGTGTTGTTATACCTTCTGATCCTTCGAGATCATGAATTTCAGTACTTCTTGTTCTGAAAATTGAGTGTTGCACTTTCAATTACTGCTCATGAACAGACTCAATAAAACCAAGTCTGCAATTTTCTCCTTTTGTGTTGCAATTTTTGCTTTCGGGGGATCACCACCCTTCAGAATTTATGACCCTGGACCAAAATGGCCCTGCCCCGGGCTTATCAGTTTTTCATTGGAAAATCTTTAAAAACCTCCTTCTGTGAAATTGTAAGGCCCAGACCTTCGAAATTTATATGAAGCATCACCTAATGTTCCTTTATGAAGGAAAAAAATTTAATTTTAAATTTTAAACTCCAGTCCTAAAATTATGGCCCTTGGTTTCATATTGGCCCCAATCTGAAGCTGACTTATTTTTAGCTCACCAGAGTGCAAAGTGCTCAGGGTGAGTTTTTGTGATCACCTGATGTCTGTCGTCTGTCGGCATTCGTTGTGCGTCATACGGTGTGCATCATGTGTCGTCAACAATTTGAACCTTTAAAAGTCTTCTCCACTGAATCTACAGGGTTCCCAGCTTTCATCTTTGGCACATAGCATCACCTATAGGTCCTCTACAAAAGTTATATAAATTATGTCCCTGGAGTCAAAATTGGCCCCGCCACGGTCCCAGGGGTGGCCAGTTTTCTCTAGCTGACTGTTGTTCTGTTCTCTGTACAGGTAGCAGAATGCTGGGTTCACTTGGGTTAGGCATGGGGAAAACTTTAAAAATCTTCTTGTCAAAAACTACCTGTCACAGAGCTTAGATATTTGGTGTATAGATTTACTTAGGTGTATACCTTATTGAAATTGGTTAATATCATAGTTCTGAGGTTGAAATTGGCCCTGCCCTGTGGGTTATACTTTAAAATAGACTTTTACACTATAAAGGTTCCCCTGAGCTAGAAGGACTCCAGATACTCACTTAGTCTGTGTTGTGCAATCACTGGAGAGGTCAAGTTCCTGGTCAAAACTCTATAAAGTTGTCTGCTTCAGAATTAGTGTCTGTTTGTTCACACTGTTTTTAACCCATTCCCTCATAGGCTATTTTCAGATCCTACCTCTTTGAACAAATCTACTGATAAGGAGCATTAATTAGAGAAAAGGAAAATTTCAGAATTGTGTAGATTTGAAACCATTGTGATAAATAGAGCATTTACTCCTATGGCGCAAATGCTCTATTTATCACAATGGTTTCATAGATTGACTATTACAGAGGTGTAGAAGGGCCATCATGGCCCTCTTGTTACATAGAAATACAGTGTATGCATAAGTCTCTATTAACCATGTGAGCGATTTAGGGCTATGATTTAGGGCCATTGTGACAGAGATCTCTAGTACTTAACTGAAATTATCGTCCAGAAAACACTTTGTCTGTTTTTAGGGGCAGTGAAATTGACCCCATGAAGTCCACTCCTAGAAATGGAATGTTACCTGTTGTCTCCATGTAAACTATTTGTCTTCATGTTTGGTACCTATATCTTATTCCTGACTGAAGTTATTATGCAGAAATGACAATTTGATGTTATTCTAATAACCAGAATTGTTCTTCCAACAATCACAATTATCAGCAGAAAGAAAATGATTTTATTATTAACTTATTTTTTGTAACTTTAGGTCAATGGACTTAAAAAATAGAAAGCGTTATGTAAAATTGGTGGATACAGTGAAAGAGTCTGGCGGAGATGTGAAGATATTCTCTAGTCTGCATGTGTCTGGAGAGCGTAAGTAAACCAATATGCATAATGATTGATTTAAGCATATAGTGTTGTACACTCAGATTTGGAATATGTAATTTTTACTTATAAAGATTTAGTGTTTTCTTTGCTTCTGTATCATGACGCATGCCCCCCCCCCCCCCCCCCCCCCCCCCCCAAACACACACACACACACACACTTTTGAATGTTACATGTAACATCTAATTGGATTGGATTGTCACAAAAATCACACTAGTGTGTGTCATTAATTGGATTATCACACCTTTGACCTACCGAAAGACACATGCATGTCATTAATTGGCATTAACATATGAACGCATATTTCAATAATATCATAAAACTTGTTATTTTTAGCTCACCAGAGCACAAAGTGCTCAGGGTGAGCTTTTGTGATTGCCTGATGTCCGTCATCCGCGGCGTGCATCGTCCGTTGTGCGTCGTCCATCGTCAACAATTTGAACCTTTAAAAATCTTCTCTTCTGAATCTACAGGGTTCTCAGCTTTCATCTTTAGCACATAGTATCATCTTTAGGTCCTCTACAAAAGTTATATAAATTATGGCCCTGGGGTCAAAATTAGCCCCGCCCCAGGGGTGCCTTGTTTTCAATAGAAACATATAGTAAAACTTTGAAAATCTTCTTCTCTGAAACCAGAAGGTTCTCAGCTTTCATATTTGGCACATAGCATCATGTTCAGGTCCTCTACAAAAGTTTTATAAATTATGGCCCTGGGGGTCAAAATTGGCCCCGCCCCAGGAGTCGGCAGTTTTCAATACAGTAAAGTTCCGCTTAACGACCGGTCCGAAAATACGAGAATATTTTCCTTCATATTTTATTGTCCGTAGGGTCCGTTATTAAGACCGTCCTGCTATTACGTAATACGACCACTAATCCCAGAACAAAAGGACCACTTGGTGTTGTTTTAGGGTCCAATATTAAGGGCAGACATTCAGTGGAAGTTCACACCTCGCTGGTGAAAAAAACACGTCAACGTTTATCCAAACAGTCGTCCGTCGGCGTGCGTCGTTCGTCGTCAACAATTTGAACCTTTAAAATTCTTCTCCTTTGAATCTACAGGGGTCTCAGCTTTCAGCTTTGGCACATAGCATCATCTGTAGGTCCTCTACAAAAGTTATATAAATTATACCCCTGGGGTCAAAATTGGCCCTGCCCCAGAGGTTTTCAGTTTTCAATAGAAAAACATATATATAGTGAACACTTTGAACATCATCTCCTCTAAAACTAGAAGGTCCTCAGCTTTCATATTTGGCACATAGCTTCAACTTCAGGGCCTCTTCAAAAGTTATATAAATTATGCCCCTGGGGTCAAAATTGGTCCCACCCCAGGGATTGCCAGTTTTTTGTAGCTGACTGCTTAACCTATTACCTCATAGCCTATTTTTAGATACAACCTCTTTGAATAAATCTACCGAAAAGGAGCATTAACTACAGAAAATGAAAAGTTTAGAATTTTGTAGTTTTAAACCATTGTGACAAATAGAGCATTTGCTCCTATATGAGCAAATGCTCTATTTATCACAATGGTTTTACAAAGTGACTTTTACAGACTCGTCAAAAGCCGTCAATATGAGGGAATGGGTTAAACAGCCCATGGGACCACTAGTTATGCATAGGAAAAACTTTAAAAATCTTCTTGTCAGAAACTACATGTCCCAGAGTTTAGATATTTGGTGTATAGATTTACTTAGCATAACTTTATGAGTTTTATAAGTATCATGGTTCTGGGGTTAAAATTGGCTTGCCCTGTGTGTATAGAGTTCTTCACATGAGAAACTACAGTCTAAAGGTTTCTCCTTAATCAAATCAATCAATTTTATTGCATTAAACATAATACAATGTTTATAGCATCTAATGTCAATTACAAATGGATATTCACAGAAATGAATATCAGCCTGAGAGCCAGTGTGGGTTCTGATGTAATCACCCTTAGCCTGATCAGGAGAGTAGAAATTGTGTTTAGACAAATAACACACACTCATTTTAGATTGAGAAAATAATTCTCAAAATGCAGAAAACTCTTAAAGCTTTTTAGCTCACCAGAGCACAAAGTGCTCAGGGTGAGCTTTTGTGATCGCCAGATGTCCGTCGTCCGTCGGCGTGCGTCGTTCGTCGTCGGGCGTCAACAATTTGAACCTTTAAAAATCTTCTCCTCTCAATCTACAGGGTTCTCAGCTTTCATCTTTGGTACATAGCATCACCTATAGGTCCTCTAGAAAAGTTATATAAATTATGCCCCTGGGGTCAAAATTGGCCCCGCCCCAGGGGTTGGAAGTTTTCAAAAGAAACATATAGTAAAACTTTGAAAATCTTCTCCTCTGAAACCAGAAGGTTATTAGCTTTCATATTTGGCACAGAGCATCATGTTCAGGTCCTCTACAAAAGTTATATAAATTATGACCCTGGGGTCAAAATTGGCCCCGCCCCAGGGGTGGGCAGCTTTCAATAGAAACAAATAATGAAATCTTTGAAAATCTTCTCCTCTGAAACTGAAAGGCTCTCATCTTTCATATTTGGCACAGAGCAGCATATTCAGGTCCTCTACAAAAGTTACATAAATTAAGGCCCTGGGGTCAAAATTGGCCCCGCCCCAGGGGTGGGCAGTTTCCAATAGAAATATATAGTGAACACTTTGAAAATCTTCTCCTCTGAAACCAGTAGGTTCTCAGCTTTCATATCTGGCACATAGCACCATGTTCAGGTCCTCTACAAAAGTTATATAAATTATGGCCCTGGGGTTAAAATTAGCCCCGCCCCAGGGGTGGGCAGTTTTCAATGGAAACAAATAGTGAAATCTTTGAAAATCTTCTCCTCTGAAACTGGAAGGCGCTTAGCTTTCATATTTGGCACAGATCATCATGTTCAGGTCCTCTACAAAAGTTATATAAATTATGCCCCTGGGGTCAAAATTGTCCCCCGCCCCAGGGGTGGGAAGTTTTCAATAGAAACATATAGTAAACCTTTGAAAATCTTCTCCTTTGAAATCAGAAGTTTCTCAGCTTTCATATTTGGCACATAGCATCATGTTCAGGTCCTCTACAAAGTTATATAAATTATGCCCCTGGGGTTAAAAATTGGCCCCGCCCCAGGGATTGGCAGTTTTCAATAGAAACAAATAGTGAAATCTTTGAAAATCTTCTCCTCTGAAACTAGAAGGCGCTCAGCTTTCATATTTGGCATAGAGCATCATGTTCAGGTCCTCTACAAAAGTTGTATTAATTATTGCCCTGGGGTCAAAATTGTCCCCGCCCCAGGGGTGGGCATTTTTTAATGGAAACAAATAGTGAAAACTTTGAAAATCTTCTTCTCTGAATCTGGAAAGTTCTCAGCTTTCATATTTGGCACATAGCATCATGTATAGGTCCTCTACAAAAGTTATATGAATTATGGCCCTGGGGTCAAAATTGGCCCCGACCCAGGGGTGGGTAGTTTTCAGCAGACACATATAGAGAAAACTTTGAAAATCTTCTCCACTGAAACT
Organism: Azorinus chamasolen; assembly: GCA_963576725.1. Taxonomy (NCBI): domain Eukaryota; kingdom Metazoa; phylum Mollusca; class Bivalvia; order Cardiida; family Solecurtidae; genus Azorinus; species Azorinus chamasolen. Next base: position 37,182,317 of record OY755240.1, on the reverse strand, counting down.
GAAAGGTTCTCAGCTTTAATATTTGGCTCATAGCATCATGTTCAAGTCCTCTACAAAAGTTATATAAATTACGCCCCTGGGGTCAAAATTGGCCTGCCCCAGGGCCGGCTAGTTTTCTATAGAAACATATAGTGAAAACTTTGAAAATCTTCTCCTCTGATTGTCTGGTGAGCGCTTCAGGGCCATTCTGGCCCTCTTGTTTTCATACCTATGCCCTGCATTAAGCTGGGTAATTTTGTCATCTGCTAAATTGTTGTCTGCAGCATATTCATAAGTTATCCTAACTACACACTTTCTTTCTATGTTTTTCAGAAGTTCAGTCTCATTGACAAACAGTTTGGATATCAGATCAGGCCCCACATTATGTTGGCCCTGATCTGGATCCAAACTGTTTGCATAGGTCATTAGTGGTGGGAGAATCCCACTACACACTTTCTTTCTAAGTTTTTCAGAAGTTCAGTCTCATTTACAAACAATTTGGATATCAGATCAGGTCCCACATTACGTGGGGCCTGATCTGGATCCAAACTGTTTGCATAGGTCATTAGTGGTGGGAGAATCCACTTCTAGCATCCAAAGAATTAATACAAGTTCCAGTGGTCTATGCTCTATCCATTCTTTCACTACATTCTTTCAGCATCATGTTCAGGTCCACTACAAAAGTTATACAAGAAAATCATTGATGCGAAGCATCAAAAGGCGCGTATTACTGAATAATAATCAAACCTATTTTATACAAGACGAATACTGATGCAAGGCATTGGATCGCCGCGAAATTTGTGTACAAGGAAGGTTTTTAATAAGGAACTGTTTTGTTAAGACAATTGAAATACAACATTTCATTAAAAACTTAACGAAATATGTAGCCTCTTGAGTGTAATGACGTAGTGACCTAGTTCCGAACCCGACATGATCCATATTTGAACTTGACCAAGATTGCATCCAAAAATAACATATAAGTTGAAAGAAAAAACACTTAATATGGATAATTATCATTAACTATCCCAGTAAAAACCCAAACCGCCATTAAAAAAAAATAGAAAGGAAAAAGAGAGAAATTTTTTTTTCGTCAGCGGTGAGAATCGAACCAGGGCTGACTGCACGATAGGCGACCGTGGTAACCACTACGCTATCAGGCCAGACATACTTCAAGGGAAATTGAAGATGTATATAAAGTTATCATGCTACTATATTGACGACTTTTTTAAATAAAAAAAATAAAACGACTTTTTTAAATAAAAATAAATAAAACAATAAAACTTCATTACAACATTTATCACTCTCATGATAATTTAATCAATAAACTCTAACAAGGGCGGTGATGGTCATAGACCTAAATATAGCCTGTTCAGTTCCATTAACGAGTGACTTTAGTCCTATCTAAAAATAGAAACCGAGACGACGGAATTCGATTTTGACCATGTAGAGCCTCCGGTAGAATAATAACCATGTCTGTTTGAATTAACATATCGACTGTCGATTCAAATGATCTTATTTTTCAAATTCGAGCACGTTTTCCCGTCTTGTAATGTATATCTCTGAAGGGCATAATTTAGAACGAGAGCACCGCAAACAGGTGCACGACTACAGTTTTGACCCGGCTTCAATTCTGCGACTTTGACCCGGCTTCATTTATGTTTACAAAACTGTTTTTGGCATTTAATGTCGATACTTCGACGAAAAAAGTGTCATAATTATTGTTATTATTGTACATTTGTTTGATAAATTTCTTTTTAAACATCGTATGAAGGTTTTTACATCACATATTTCACTACATCAATTATGCAGGTAGAAACTATTCTCTGCCACGCTCTCATGAGCCAATTTGTAAAACTTGTCGCTACCCCTCCTACATGGGTAAATACTTTTAAGCATTCCATTAGTGATCGCCGCTCATGAGCGGCGATCAATAATATTTAAATATGGGGTAAAGTAACAACCAATATTTTTTAGCTCACCAGAGCACAAAGTGCTCAGGGTGAGCTTTTGTGATCGCCTGATGTCCGTCGGCGTTCGTCGTGCGGCGTTCGTCGTACGTCGTTCGTCGTCCGTCGTCAACAATTTGAACCTTTAAAAATCTTCTCCTCTGAATCTACAGGGATCTCAACTTTCATCTTTGGCACATAGCATCATATTCAGATCCTCTACAAAAGTTATATAAATTATGCCCCTGGGGTCAAAATTGGCCCCGCCCCAGGGTGGCTAATTTTCAATAGAAACAAATACAGAAAACTTTGAAAATCTTCTCCTCTGAAACTGTAAGGTTCTCAACTTTCATATTTGGCACATAGCATCATGTTCAGGTCCACTACAAAAGTTATATAAATTATGCTCCTGGGGTCAAAATTGGCCCCGCCCCAGGGGTGGTCAGTTTCAATAGAAACATATAGTGAAAACTTTGAAAATCTTCTCCTCTGAAACTGGAAGGTTCTCAGCTTTCATATTTGGCATATAGCATCATGTTCAGGTCCTCTACAAAAGTTATATAAATTATGACCCTGGGGTCAAAATTGGCCCTGCCCAATGGTTAGCCAGTTTTCAATAGAAACGCATAGTGAAAACTTTGAAAATCTTCTCCTCTGAAACTGGAAGGTTCTCAGCTTTCATATTTGGCACATATAATCATGTTCAGGTCCTTTACAAAAGTAATATAAATTATGCCCCTGGGGTCAAAATTGGCCCCGCCCCAGGGATGGACAGTTTTCAATAGAAATATATTGTGAAAACTTTGAAAATCTTCTCGTCTGAAACTATAAGGTTCTCAGCTTTGATATTTGGCACATAGCATCATGTTCAGGTCCTCTACAAAAGTTATATGAATTTTGCCCTTAGGGTCAAAATTGGCCCCGCCCCAGGGGTGCCTTGTTTTCTGTAGAAACATATAGTAAAACTTTGAATATTTTCTTCACTGAAACTGTAAGGTTCTCATCTTTCATAATGGCACATAAAATCATGTTCAGGTCCACTACAAAAGTTATATAAATTATGACCCTTGGGTCAAAATTGCCCCCCCCCCCCCCCCAGGGGTAGCCAGTTTTGAATAGAAGCATATAGTGTAAACTTTGAAAATCTTCTCCTCTGAATCTATAGGGTTCTCAGCTTTCATATTTGGCACATAGCATCATGTTCAGGTCCTCTTCAAAAGTTATATAAATTGTGCCCTTTGGGTCAAAATTGGGCCCGCCCCAGGGCCAGCTAATTTTCTATAGAAACATATATATGTATATATAATTCCTTAATTTGATTCATAATTATGCTCCACATGGGGTTATGTTGGTGTGGGGTTTAGTCCTAATGGGGGTTTGTCTATGTGGGGATTTGTCCTGTGGGGTTAAGTTCTAATGTGGTTTTGTCCTTATGGAGTTTTGTCCTACACCTGTAACCTATTGTTTCAGGTCAGCAATACTGGGCCAGAGTGTAGGACACTTCGTCCCATGGACATTTTGTCCCATGCTCAATTTTACCCTGGTAGACATTTCGTTCCACATGTTTTAATGCTCCCCAAATGGGATTTGGGGGAGCATATAGTCCCCGCTTTGTCCATCTGTCCGTTTGTCTGTTCATCCATTTGTCCATCTGTCATAACTTTGTCTGGAGCATACCATAAAAACTGTAATAAATATCAACATGAAACTTCATAGGTAGATTGATCTTGATGAGGAGATGTGCAGTGCACAAGAACCATCACTCTCTTTTGCATAGTTTAGGGAGTTATTGCCCGTTGTTATACCCCCCTTTTGAAAAAATGGGGGTATATTGCTTTGCACATGTCGGTCGGTCGGTCGGTCTGTCGGTCGGTCGGTCGGTCGGTAGATCGATGGTTTCCGAACGATAACTAATAAATGACTTGGCCTAGAATCTTCAAACTTGCTGTGGTGGTTGGTCATGACAAGTAGATGACCCCTATTGTTTTTGAGGTCACTAGGTCAAAGGTCAAGGTCACCATGACCTAAAATAGTGAAATAGTTTCCGATCAATAACTGCTCAAGGGTCTGGCTTGGGATCTTCAAACTTGCTGTGGTGGTTGGTCATGACCACTAGATGACCCCTATTGATTTTGAGGTCACTAGGTCAAAGGTCAAGGTCACCATGACCTTAAATGGTTAAATGGTTTCTGATCAATAACTGCTCAAGGGTTTAGCTTAGAATCTTTAAACTTGCTGTGGTAGTTGGTCATGACCACTAGATGACCCCTATTGATTTTGAGGTCACTAGGTCAAAGGTCAAGGTCACCATGACCTTAACTGGTAAAATGGTTTCTGATCAATAACTGCTCAAGGGTTTGGCTTAGGATCTTCAAATTTGCTTAGGTGGTTGGTCATGACAACTAGATGAGTCCTATTGTTTTTTAGGTCACTAGGTCAAAGGTCAAGGTCACCGTGACCTTAAAGGGTGAAATGGTTTGCGATCAATAACTGCTCAAGGGTTTGGCCTAGGATCTTCAAATTTGCTGTGGTGGTTGGTAATGACCACTAGATGACCCCTAATGTTTTTTAGATCACTAGGTCAAAGGTCAAGGTCACCATGCTCTTAACTGGTCAAATGGTTTCCGATCAATAACTGCTCAAGGGTTTGGCTTAGAATCTTCAAACTTGCTGCGGTAGTTGGTCATGACAACTGGATGACCCCTATTGTATTTGAGATCACTAGGTCAAAGGTCAAGGTCACCATGACCTTAACTTGTAAAATGGTTTCTGATCAATAACTGCTCAAGGGTTTGGCTTAGGATCTTCAAATTTGCTTAGGTGGTTGGTCATGACAACTAGATGAGCCCTATTGGTTTTTAGGTCACTAGGTCAAAGGTCAAGGTCACCATGACCTTAACTGGTGAAATGGTTTGCGATCAATAACTGCTCAAGGGTTTGGCTTAGGATCTTCAAACTTGCTGTGGTGGTTGGTCATGACCAATAGATATCCCCTATTATTTTTGAGGTCACTAGGTCAAAGGTCAAGGTCACCATGAACTTAACTGGTGAAATGGTTTGCGATCAATAACTGCTCAAGGGTTTGGCTTAGGATCTTCAAACTTGCTGTGGTGGTTGGTCATGACAACTAGATGACCCCTATTGATTTTGAGGTCACTAGGTCAAAGGTCAAGGTCATCATGACCTTAACTGATGAAATGGTTTCCAATTAATAACTGCTTAATGGTTTGGTTCGGGATCTTCAAACTTGCTGTGGTAGTTGGTCGTGACCACTAGATGACCCCTATAGTTGTTGAGGTCACTAGGTCAAAGGTCAAGGTCACCATGACCTTAATATGTGAAATGTTTTCAGATCAATAAATGATCAGTGGTTTGGCTTAGGATCTTCAAAGTTGCTGTGGTGATTAGTCATGACCGCTAGATGACCTCTATAGTTGAGGTCACTAGATCAAAGGTCAGGGGGTCTGGGGGGTATACATGTTTTACAAACATCTCTTGTTATCTTTAGCTCACCAGAGCACAAAGTGCTCAGGGTGAGCTTTTGTGATCGCCTGATGTCCGTCGGCGTGCGTCGTGCGTCTTCCCGCATCAACAATTTGAACCTTTAAAAATCTTCTCCTCTGAATCTACAGAGTTCTCAGCTTTCATCTTTGGCACATAGCATCACCTATAGGTCCTCTACAAAAGTTATATAAATTATGCCCCTGGGGTCAAAATTGGCCATGCCCCAGGGGTGGGAAGTTTTCAATAGAAACATATAGTAAAACTTTGAAAATTTTCTCCTGAAACCAGAAGGTTCTCAGCTTTCATATTTGGCACATAGCATCATGTTCAGGTCCTCTACAAAATTTGTATGAATTATGACCCTGGGGTCAAAATTGGCCCCGCCCCAGGGGTTGGCAGTTTTCAATAGAAACAAATAGTGAAATCTTTGAAAATCTTCTCCTGAAACTGGAAGGCTCTCAGCTTTCATATTTGGCACAGAGCATCATGTTCAGGTCCTCTACAAAAGTTATATAAATTATGGCCCTGGGGTCAAAATTTGCCCCGCCCCAGGGGTGGGCAGTTTTCAATAGAAACAAATAGTGAAAACTTTGAAAATCTTCTCCTCTGAAACTAGAAGGTTCTCGGCTTTCATATTTGGCACATAGCATCATGTTCAGGTGCTCTACAAAAGTTGTATAAATTATGCCCCTGGGGTCAAAATTGGCCCCGCCCCAGGGGTGGGAAGTTTTCAATAGAAACATATAGTAAAACTTTGAAAATATTCTCCTCTGAAACCAGAAGATTCTCAGCTTTGATATTTGGCACATAGCATCATGTTCAGGTCCTCTACAAAAGTTATATAAATTATGACCCTGGGGTCAAAATTGGCCCCGTCCCAGGGGTGGGCAGTTTTCAATAGAAACAAATAGTGAAAACTTTGAAAATCTTCTCCTCTGAAACTAGAAGGTTCTCAGCTTTCATATTTGGCACATAGCATCATGTTCAGGTCCTCTACAAAAGTTATATAAATTAGGGCCCTGGGGATAAAATTGGCCCCACACCAGGGGTGGGCAGTTTTCAATGGAAACAAATAGTGAAAACTTTGAAAATCTTCTCCTCTGAAACGAGAAGGTTCTCAGCTTTCATATTTGGCACATAGCATCATGTTCAGGTCCTCTACAAAAGTTATATAAATTAGGGCCCTGGGGATAAAATTGGCCCCACCCCAGGGGTAGGCAGTTTTCAATGGAAACAAATAGTGAGATCTTTGAAAATCTTCTCCTCTGAAACTGGAAGGCACTCAGCTTTCATATTTGGCACAGAGCATCATGTTCAGGTCCTCTACAAAAGTTATATAAATTATGCGCCTGGGGTCAAAATTGGCCCCGCCTCAGGGGTGGGAAATTTTCAATAGAAACATATAGTAAAACTTTGAAAATCTTTTCCTTTGAAACCAGAAGGTTCTCAGCTTTCATATTTGGCACATAGCATCATGTTCAGGTCCTCTACAAAAGTTATATAAATTATGACTATATAATTTATATATATTATAACCGAAGTTTGAAGGTCAAGTGTTCAAACTTTTAATTAGCTCACCAGAGCACAAAGTGCTCAGGGTGAGCTTTTGTGATCACCTGATGTCCGTCGTCCGTCGTCGTGCGTCGTTCGTCGTCCGTCGTCAACAATTTGAACCTTTAAAAATCTTCTCCTCTGAATCTACAGGGTGCTCAGCTTTCATCTTTGGCACATAGTTTCACCTATAGGTCCTTTACAAAATTTATATAAATTATGTCCCTGGAGTCAAAATTGGCCCCACCCTGGGGGTGTCAAGTTTTCAATAGAAACATGTAGTGAAACTTTGAAAATCTTCTTCTCTGAAACTGGAAGGTTCTCAGCTTTGATATTTGGCACATAGCATCACCTATAGGTCCTCTACAAAAGTTATATAAATCATGTCCCTGGGGTTAAAATTGGCCCCGCCCTAGGGGTGGCAAGTTTTCCATAGCTGACTGCTGTTTAAACACTAGTATCTTCTTGTCAAAAACTACATGTCCCAGAGCTTAGATATTTGATGTATGGATTAACTAAGTTTAACTTTAAGAATTGTGTTAATATCATAGTTCTGAGATTAAAATTGGTCCTGCCCTTTGGGTTATACTTTAAAATAGGCTTTTTCACTTCAGAAACTGCGGCTAAAGGTTTCTCCTACAACCCAGTCCACTGAGACTGACCTAGTTCCAGTGGTTTACCCTTAGTCTAATCAGTAGAGTAGAAATTGTGTTTAGCCAAATAAATAACAAACACTCATTTTAGATTGAGATAATTCTCAAAATGCTCTTTGCATATCTATGTCCTGCATTAAGCTCTCAGATATCAATATAGAGTCTTATCAGTATATCTTTTGTGAAGTTTAGCTGAATACAAGTCAAGTGTTCTATGCTGTAGCATTCTTTATCAGTATCAGTATTATCTGCTTCAGAATTGTTGTCTGCTTGTCTAAGATTGTTCACATTGTTAGCCAAAGGCTCAGGTGAGTTATTGTGACCGCGATCCGTCCGTCGTCCGGTGTCCGGCGTCCGGCGTCCGGCCACATTTTCAAACGACATCTCCGACGAAACTACTGACCCGATTTTAACCAAATTTTGTCAGAAGCATCAGTGATTAGGGGGAACGAAATATTGTTCACATTATGACCCCCAGGCCAAAAATGGCCCCGCCCTAGGACTTATCAGTTTGTCATAGGAAAATCTTTAAAAATCTTCTTCTCTGAAACTGTAAGGCCTAGACTTTTGATATTTGGCATGTAGCATTATGGTCCTCTACAAATATTGTTCAAATTATGACCCCCGGGCCAAAAATGGTCCCGCCCAAGGGCTTATCAGTTTTTCATAGGAAAATCTTTAAAAATCTTCTTCTCTGAAACTGTAAGGCATAGACATTTGCTATTTGGTATGTAGCATGATCTAATGGTCCTCTACTAAAATTGTTCAAATTATGACCCCTGGGTTAAAAATGGCCCCACCCAAGGGCTTATCAGTTTTTCATAGGAAAATATTTAAAAATCTTCTTCTCTGAAACTGTAAGGCCTAAACTTTTGATATTTGGCATGTAGCATGATCTTATGGTCCTCTACAAAGATTGTTCAAATTATGACCCCCGGGCCAAAAATGGCCCTGCCCAAGGGCTCATCAGTTTTTCATACGAAAATCTTTAAAAATCTTCTTCTCTGAAAGTGCAAGGCCTAGACTTTTGATATTTGGTATGTAGCATGATCTAATGGTCCTCTACAAAGATTGTTCAAATTATGACCCCCGGGCCAAAAATGGCCCCGCCCAAGGGCTTATCAGTTTTTCATAGGAAAATCTTTAAAAATCCTCTTCTCTGAAACTGTAAGGCCTAGACCTTTGATATTTGGCATGTAGCATGGTCTAATGGTCCTCTACAAAGATTGTTCAAATTATGACCCTGGACCGAAAATGGCCCCGCCCAAGGGCTTATCAGGTTTTCATAGGAAACTCTTTAAAATTCTTTTTGTCTTGACACTGTTTGGCCTATACCTTTGATATTTGGAATGTAGCATGATGTAATGGTTCTCTACAAAGATTGTTCAAATTATAACCCCTGGGCCAAAAATGGCCCGCCCAAGGGCTTATCAGTTTTTCATAGGAAAATCTTTAAAAATCTTAAAAAAACTGTAAGGCCTAGACCTTTGATGTTTGGTATGTAACATGATCTAATGATCCTATATAAATATGTAGCTTGGCTTGTGGTCCTCTGCCAAGAATGTTCAACTAACGACCCTGGCCTCTGGGCAAAACTTGGCCCTGCCTTGGGGCTTAGCAGTTTTTCATGGGAAAAATATGAAATATTATTTTTCCCTGAAACCATTAGGCTTTGACCTTTAATTAATGGCATACTGCTTTGCCTTGTGGTTCTCTACCATTGTTGTACAAATGATGACTTCTTGGTCAAAAATGGCCCCGCCCCTTGGGTTATCTCAGGTGAGCGCTTCAGGTCCTCATGGCCCTCTTGTTTTTTAATACATGTCTATCTCACAATTAACTCTCTTGTACAAAACAATTATGAAGTACAATATTGGATTCTGATCTGACACATATGTAATTTGAAGTTACACGTGCGTCAGATCAGAATCCAAACTGTGCTAGGTCTCCCTTTGCACTTTTGATAACAACTGGGTTGCCTCCCTTCTGGGTAGACAACTGATATTTTTAGATCTGGCCTATTGCACAGACAATTAACCCTTTGCTCCATAATTATGCATTTCTGCACCATTGCAAACAGAGTAGACCCAGATTAGATGGCTCATTTAGTAGCCATATGATCAATCTGCTCTGTTACTTATGATATTATATAGTGCAAATTGCATTAAATTATTTCCATTTTTGTGTACAATACAATGTACTTATAATATGTTTACTTAACCCTTTCCCTCATATAAATGCCTTTTCATGCATTTGCAAACAGAGCCGACCCAGATCAGGCGACTCCTTTAGCAGCTGTCTAATTAGGGTCTACTCTGTTTGTTAATGGAATTTGAAAGATGTTTTTCATTACTTTCTAAAATGGCTACACTTTCTATTTTTCATTATAACTATTTTGTCCATGAATATTCAGTAGGTATTGAAATTTTGAATAAACATAGAACAGGGGAAGGGTTAAAAATAAGTTAAGATATGAATAATAATATGAACTCATGTATCATCATCTTCAGGTCCTTTACAAAAGTTATATTAATTATGGCCCTGGGTTCAAAATTGGCCCCGCCCCAGGGGTGGGTAGTTTTCAGTAGAAACATATAGAGAAAACTTTGAAAATCTTATGAAACTGAAAGGTTCTCAGCTTTCATATTTGGCTCATAGCATCATGTCTAAGTCCTCTACAAAAGTTATATAAATTATGCCCCTGGGGTCAAAATTGGCCCGCCCCAGGGCCGGCTAGTTTTCTATAGAAACATTTAGTGAAAACTTTGAAAATCTTCTCCTCTGATTGTCTGGTGAGCGCTTCAGGGCCATTCTGTTTCCGTTACATTTTCGTGTCGGCTCCATATCTTCTAAAGCCTTTGACGGATTTTCATAAAAGTTTAGTTAAATGTTAGCTAAATTGAGACGATGTGCAGAACACATGTGCCAGTCATGTCGGCTCAAGGTCAAGGTCACATTTGAAGATCAAGTGTTCTTACCTTCAATTTCCATTATTGTTTCGTTATCTCCTATACCCCTTGAAGGATTTTCGAGAAACTTGCCTCAAATGTTAACCACGTTGAGACAATGTGCAGAACATATGTGGCAGTCATGTCGGCTCAAGGTCAAGGTCACATTTGAAGGCCAAGTGATTTAATCTTCAATTTCCATTACATTTCGTGTCCGCTCCATATCTTCTAAACCATTTGAAGGATTTTCATAAAACTTGAGTCAAATATTAACCGAATTGAGATGATGTGCAGAACACATGTGGCAGTCATGTCGGCTCAAGGTCAAGGTCACATTTGAAAGTCCTGTTCTTACCTTCAGTTTCCATTATATTTGTTTCCGCGTCCTATTTTCTTAACAACTGGAAGGTTGAATGTCAACCACGTTGAAATGTCGGCGAAAGCAGTGTCTTGTGTTGTCTTATCCTAATGCATGAAATGCAGTTTTAAAACCCATTGTATCACCTTAAGGTCAATGTCTTAATTTAGGTGGCGGCGGTGGGGGATATAGCTGTCCTTTGGACTGCCTTATTGTCCTTTGTTATTTTTCATACTTAAATTTTATCTGGAGCATAACACAAAATCTATAATAGGTATCAACATTAAACTTCATAGGTAGATCGATCTCGGCAAGGAAAAGTGCAGTGCACAAGAATCATCACTCCCTTTTGCATAATTTAGGAGTTATTGTCCTTTGTTATTTTTAGCTCACCAGAGCACAAAGTGCTCAGGGTGAGCTTTTGTGATTGCCTGATGACCGTCGTCCGTCGGCGTGCGTCGTCCGTCTGTCTTCCGTCGTCAGTCGTCAACAATTTGAACCTTTAAAAATCTTCTCCTCTGAATCTACAGGGTTCTCAGCTGTCATCTTTGGCACATAGTATCACCTATAGGTCCTTTACAAAAGTTATATAAATTATGGCCCTGGGGTTAAAAATTGGCCCCACCCCAGGGGTGCCTTGTTTTCAATAGAAACATATAGTAAAACTTTGAAAATCTTCTCCTCTGAAACCAGAAAGTTCTCAGCTTTTATATTTGGCACATAGCATCATGTTCAGGTCCTCTACAAAAGTTATATAAATTATGGCCCTGGGGTCAAAATTGGCCACGCCCCAGGGGTGGGCAGTTTTCAATAGAAACAAATAGTGAAATCTTTGAAAATCTTCTTCTCTGAAACTGGAAAGCTCTCAGCTTTCATATTTGGCACAGAGCATCATGTTCAGGTCCTCTACAAAAGTTATATAAATTATAGCCCTGAGGTTAAAATTGGCCCCACCCCAGGGTGGGCAGTTTTCAATAGAAACAAATAGTGAAATCTTTGAAAATCTTCTTCTCTGAAACTTGAAGGCTCTCAGCTTTCATATTTGGCACAGAGCATCATGTTCAGGTTCTCTACAAAAGTTATATACATTATGGCCCTGGGTCAGAATTGGCCCCGCCCCAGGGGTGGGCAGTTTTCAATAGAAACAAATAGTGAAATCTTTGAAAATCTTCTTCTCTTAAACTGGAAGGTTCTCAGCTTTCATATTTGGCACATAACATCATGTTCAAGTCCTCTACAAAAGTTATATAAATTATGGCCCTAGGGTCAAAATTGGCCCCGCTCCAGGGGTGGGCAGTTTTCAATAGAAACAAATAGTGAAATCTTTGAAAATCTTCTTGTCTGAAACTTGAAGGCTCTCAGCTTTGATATTTGGCACAGAGCATCATGTTCACGTCCTCTACAAAAGTTGTATAAATTATGGCCCTGGGGTCAAAATTGGCCCCACCCCAGGGGTGGGCAGTTTTCAATAGAAACAAATAGTGAAATCTTTGAAATTCTTCTACTCTGAAACTAGAAGGCTCTCAGCTTACATATTTGGCACATACAATTATGTTCAGGTCCTCTACAAAAGTTATATAAATTATGGCCCCTTGGTCAAAATTGGCCCCGCCCCAAGGGTGGGCAGTTTTCAATAGAAATAAATAGTGAAATCTTTGAAAATCTTCTTCTCTGAAACTGGAAGGCTCTCAGCCTTGATATTTGGCACAGAACATCATGTTCAAATCCTCTTTAAAACTTATATAAACAATGGCCCCAGGGTCAAAATTGGCCCAGCCCCAGGGGTGGGCAGTTTTCAAGAGAAACAAATAGTGAAATCTTTGAATATCTTCTTCTCTGAAACTGGAAGGTTCTCAGCTTTCATACTTTGCACATAGCATCATGTTCAGGTCCTCTACAAAAGTTATATAAATTATGCCCCTGGGGTCAAAATTTGCCCTGCCCCAGGGGTAGCCAGTTTTCAACAGAAACATATAGTGAAAACTTTGAAAATCTTTTTCTCTGAAACTGGAAGGTTCTCAGCTTTGATATTTGGCACATAGCATCATGTCCAGGTCCTGTACATAAATTTTGCCTCTTGGGTCAAAATTAGCCCAGCCCCAGGTCAGGCTAGTTTTCTATAGAAACATATAGTTAAAACTTTGAAAATCTTCTCCTCTGATTGTCTGGTGAGCGCTTCAGGGCCATTCTGGCCCTCTTGTTCATGCTTAAATTTTGTCTGGAGCAATTCCGATAAGACACAGTTGTACTACATTTTAAATTTAATAACAAATGAATATGAATCGACAAATTCCTCAACCGGTTTCACGTATTGATCATTAGGAGGATTGTTCTTCAACTATGACGTCAACGTCATCAATGACGACGGCAAGATTGTTACGCCTAGCTTAATTTGTAGACGAAATCATTACAGTGACATTAAAATGGCGGCGCTCAATGTATCCTTGATGATGATGCCTATAGATACATTGGACCACTGGGCCATCATGGCCCTCTTGATTTTAGTTAAATCATTAGCCAATCTTTTGTATATTGCATTGAATAATAGCTTTTCAAAGTTATTATTCTACATTTTCTGTGGAGAATATTCATAAATAACGTAAACAAGGATTTTCTGTTGTTTCAATTTTAGAATTAGGACAGCTCTCTGGTGTGGCAGCCATTCTAAGGTTTCCCATGGAGGATGAAGAATCTGATGAAGACTGACTTTCGTCCAACGTTTTCGGCTCAAGCAGAAGATGCTCACTTTTATTGTCATGACATTGATAGTGATTAACCGATTCCTTCATTTAAACATATTTTCACATAATTGCAAACAGAGTAAGACCCAGATCAGATGGCTCCTATAGGGTGAATTGGTTTTTGTAAACAAACCTATCGATTTCGCCCCAAGCGCAATTAACTGGTGAGCAAAAACACCAGTAACAACCTATATGTATAGCCTAAGCAATATATAGTTAGTCTACAAATTATTTACGACTTGTTGGTTTGGAATTGTTGGTTTCTGTACATTTACTATTTCCTTTGACTTCAATGACAATTTTTGTGGAGTTTCGAAGAGTAGATACATCAAGAAGCTTGAATTAATCGACTTAAAGGAATGCCCGTATTTAGATTACCAGCTAAACTTTGGAAAAATGATCTGTATATGGCCTTTCTTTGAAATGGGAGATATTCTTATTTACCTGTTGGACATGCCTGATATGTTGAATAATTTAGATCAACAGTATTTAAAATTCTAATTCTGGTTTTTATCTAGATATTATCTAATGGCGTTCATTTATGTGTTGTAAAATGTCTTTCTGCCTACTCTACAGTACAGTAGCAGATCTACTAAAAGTATTTACTTTCATGCATTCAAAAGAATTATTCTGTAATTATATTGTTTGACCCTTTCCCTCATATTTAAATAAACACATTTTCGTGCATTTGCAAACCCAGACAGGATAGCTGAATAAACAACCCTCTTATTAGGGTCTTCGCGGTGTATCTTTCAAAATCATCTAGCAAATTTATGCCTTATATATAATGAATAGAATCTACAGTTAAACAATGTTGGACCATTCCCCTTTTGAATTTCAACATTCAAATGTTTAATCCTTACAAAGTAACAGAATAATAAGAACCTTTTCAAAATTATGCAATTCATGAAAATATGTTTGATTAAAACTCTTTACTTCATATGAACACCTTTGCAAACAGAATAGACTCGGATCAGATTGCTCAAGTAGAAGTTATTTGATCAGTGGGTCTGTCCTGTTTGCGTATCCAATTTCCATGTATTTTACCATATACATGTACATGTATAAACCCTTTTCATGCATTTGCCACAAAGTAAACCTAGATCCGAATGCTCTTGTAGGACCATCAGACCAGGGTCTGCTCCGTTTGCTTATGAAATTAATAGATCCGACTCTTCAGTTTCTACCAATACCAAAACATCCAAAATATGCCATTATAAAAAAATAGTTCACACTTTCCCTTTTGAATATTTATGTAAAAGATAATGACATCATGAATACACATGTACAAGGCTTGTTCGGAAATTATGGTGACACTGCCTGTTTTTCAAAACATATGTAACGCTCAGTGTTTAAAATTGGTACAAGCACAGTATGGGGTCTTTTGATTAAAATACATGAAAATCAGGAGATGATTATATAATAATTGTGAAAAAGTAATTGCGTAAGAGCTACAGGTAGCCATACCCGGAACACGCCGTGAAATTATCATGTTGCAAACACAACCGATCAAAGAACAAGAAATAGCGGGAAAACGTCATCCAAAGTGATGTCATATAGAAATTCGGATTCTAACATGGTTTTGTGAAAATTGGACGTTATTTGAGTCACAATTAAATAAATGAGGACTGTTTTCCGGGTGTCGGTCAAATTAACTTTGTGACGTCAGTATTAGTTCTCAGATAAAGCCAGAGCCGCGGGCAGTCATCAAATTTTTTTCTTGAGTTGTGGAAAACTCCAGTATAGATGAAACAAATGTGCTTAAAGTCACAAACTGGAAGTAGTATATCTGGTGCTTAAGTTTACCATAGGCACAGCATATTTACTGATTCTTCAATGACACCATACACATCTATATAAGCGAACAGACCCACACACATTACAGAACTGGCTATGCCAGATCTGTAAAATGCATTACAATAGAACACACGGCTGACTGCGCAGCATTGCCATTCAAAACAACATCTGAATTGTGACAGTACATACAATAACGACCGAAGGGTACACATGCAACTGTGTGTGTTTGCTGGGTGCAACTTTGCTATGGCAGGGTTAGGAGAGAAGCAACACCACAGGAATTTCAAAAGAGATGGCGTAACGTTAATGACGCTGGCGTGCTCCGGGTCCCGCGAGGTGACGTTCTTCAGGTAGATGCTAAAGAGTGATCCACGGGTCCATCATTAGCTCACCAGAGCGCAAAGTGCTCAGGGTGAGCTTTTGTGATTGCCTGATGTCCGTCGTCCGTCGGCGTGCATCGTCCGTCGTCAGTTGTCAACAATTTGAACCTTTAAAAATCTTCTCCTCTGAACCTACAGGGTTCTCAGCTTTCATCTTTAGCATATGAACATCTTCTTCTCTGAAATTTGAAGGCTGTCAGCTTTCATATTTGGCACAGAGCATCATGTTCAGGTCCTCTATAAAAGTTATATAAATTATGCCCCTGGGGTCAAAATTGGCCCCGCCCCAGGGATGGGCAGTTTTCAATAGAAACATATTGAGAAAACTTTGAAAATCTTCTCGCCTGAAACTGGAAGGTTAATCTCAGCTTTCAATTTTGGCTCATAGCATCATGTTCAGGTCCCCTACAAATTTTTCTAAATTATTTCCCTGGGGTGAAAATTGGCCAGCCCCAGGGCATGCTAGTTTTCTAGAGAAACATATAGTGAAAACTTTGAAAATCTTCTCCTCTGATTGTCTGGTGAGCGCTTCAGGGCCATTCTGGCCCTCTTGTTATTATCTTGCGCATGTTTAAAGTACACACATGCAAGTATTTAGTGACATAATATCTTAATAATATGTCCTTCTATGTACATTTTATTTACTGTGTCTCAATAATTTCAGAACAAGCCTCGTATCTATAATGTTATGTATACCCGAGTTTTTATGTGTATTGTTTAATGTAACAGTCATACATAAAGGTCATATCGGGGGATAGTGTTTCACAAACACATCTTGTTGGTATAGGTAGAAGCAGTACAGTTAAATGTATTACAATTTCATAAGCCAACAGAGCAGACCCTGATCAGAGACATATACATGCATGTATGTATATGTCTCTGCCCTGATCAAATGACCCAAACAAGAGCCTTTAAATGCAAGGGCATGAAAAAGCATAAATTTCTATGAAGGAAAGGGCTAATATTCATGACATGACATCATTAGTTCCTACATAAATATTCAACACTTAATCCTTTATCTACTAGTTTAAGAAAATAATCTCGAGAAAAACTGCCACTGAAGCCTGCTGCACAACTTAAATGCCGGGTATATTAATGAAGAACAATGGTAAATTATATATGCAAACAGATGAATAGGTAATGTGAGAAATCAGTATTATATAAATATCTTATGATAACCTCTCTTAAAAGAATAACGGTTCATGCCCAACATACATATTGACTCTGAAATAGTACTTAAACAATTAAATGGCCAGATCCGACTTGAGTCAAAATTTGGCAAATCTAATGCATGAGTATGATTTCCAAATTAAGGCTTTTTAATCAATAATGCATTTTAAAACTTTAGATGAAAAGGAAACTTTATACTTTAAGCGAAATGGGAAACTATTTTCAGTCCTTGTCTTAACTCTTTATTCCATGGATATTTCTGCCAGAAATAATGATGTCATGAATATTAATTAGATTAATGTGTTATAAGTGCCTTTCCACAAATTTGCAAACAGTAGACCCAGATCAGACGTCTCGTATAGGAGCCGTCTGATCAAGGTCTGCTTTGTTTGCTTTTGACATGATATAGATCTGATTTTACATTTTTTTGTCAGAGCAAAAAAATCCTCGGAAAGTTTAGTTTAATTCAGCTAATAAATATTCATGATGTCATTATTTCTATAATACATGAATAGTGACCAAGGAAAGGGTTAAGATGAAATGAAGATATGATGCTTGTTTCTGTCATGGCAAAAACTGTCCATGTGCTATTATAACAATTAAGCTACACATGTAATTAATATTCAGTATGTAATTATTTCTTACAGGAATATTCATGAAATAAAGTGTTATAAAAAGGCCTTATAGATATATTGAAAATTATTGATTTAAAATAAATTATGTTTCTAAACCTTTTGTTCCATGAAAAAATGACATAATAAATATTGATTGCAATTTTATTTTTTACCTCGCCTATTCGAAGAATAGGGGGGCTTATGGAATCGCCCCGGCGTCGGTGTCGGCGTCGGCGTCTGCGTCGGCTTTTGGTTAAAGTTTTGGGGTAAGTGTTGAAATGCACTAATACTACATGAAATATTTGCTCTAGGAAGCTAATACTTGAAATGGAGATTACCAGTGTGTTGAACATTGAAGTAGTGTAGTTAAAATTTAAAATAAAATTGAATTTTAGTCAAAATTTCAACTGTTTAGGACTTAGCTTTTTGGGCTGAAATAGGAAGGTTAAAGTTTTAGGTTTTGGGGCTGAAATAGGAAGGTTAAAGTTTTAGGGTAAGTGTTGAAATGCACTAATACTACATGAAATATTTGGCCTAGAAAGCTGATATTTGGAACCGAGGTTCTCTGTGTGTTGAACATTGATGTAGTGTAATTAAAATGTAAAATAAAATTGAATTTTAGTCAAAATTTTACCTGCTTTGGACTTAGCTTTTTTGGCTGGATAGCTTTTTTGGCTGGAATCTTAAGGTTAAAGTTTTGTGGTAAGTGTTAAGATGCACTAGACCCGTTCTCAAAAAAAATGGACAATCAATGTCGCCGATATAAGTCAACTGATATTTCACCAATTAAAAGCAATTAACGTCATGTCATTGTTTTTCTCAAGTTTTCATTTTACTCGGATTATTTCATAAACATTTTAACGGTATGAAATGTTCTAAATGGTTTTTCAGGCCTTTAAATATGCAAGGAGTGGTGGAAGTTGCATGTTGCCATGGCTATTTTTAGTTTTTATTTTACACATAAAATAGTATTGAATGTAGTCATGCCCGATTTAAACACCTGCATTTATTCATTATTAATGTATGTTTTTACGAATACAAAACGATGCTAAAGCAACCAAACATTAAATACACTGACATGCTAATGCAATGTCGCCAAACCTGGCCTAATCTACGAGGCTAAACTGTAAAGGTAAATAGAATGTCACATACTGCATGATAATTCTACAATGTCATATTCATTCACCCTTTAATAATGTATGTCGAGTATATGAAAAAAGATTTTTACCAATTTCATCTATGGAAATTTTTATCTGAAGCCAAGTTTCTAAATTACACTTCGGAAATTTAGCTTTCTAATCTACGAGTCATCACAAATATTCATATATTTTAAATTAATTTTAGTTTAAATTATATCGGTATAATAAAAATCTATTTAGAAAAAATAAATGGTTAAATAAAAACAAGATTGGCTATATATTAATGGCAATTATTTGTAGAAATATTTCAGAAAATTATTCACTTCTAAATTTACTTTTTTTTTTAACTCATGAAAATGTTTACTTGGTATTTTTTCTACAAAGAGCAAACATTCACTTCATTGAATTTCCTATTGCCCGTTCTACGTACAAAATATAGTCAAGTATGTCTCCTTTCAAATAGGCATTTACAAAGCCACACATACATTCACCAAAGTGCCCCGTAAATTATAATCTCTTTTGTCCCATAAATTATAGTAAAATTTTTGTTCAGATCAACAGGCTTGAATCCCATTTAAAGGCTGAATAGTTTTGTCCGTCCATCCCTACTTTCGTCTGTCTGTTCATATGTTGTAATAGTGTTTAGCCGTCTCGAGGTGTTGTGTGACTCATTACTGAAACACTAATTGAAGTGGGCTATTGAAACGAGCATTATTTGAGCCTGTGCACCTTTAGGGATAAGCCAAGTTACGGCCCATGAGTTAGCAAAACATCGGTGACAGTGCGATAATTTAGAACCGCAATAATTCAAAAAAGAAAGTAGAGTCAGCCTTTGATAAATTTATAACTGTCATTGAAAATATATATTGATGTATCATCAATATGAAAAATATAGATTCAATGACAGCTGTAAAATAATCAGGAACGTAATTAGTCCCCCACCGGTTACCGGTTGGGGGACTATAGGTTTGCTCGATTCCGTCTGTCTGTCCGTCTGTCCGTCCGTCTGTCCGTCCGTCTGTCCGTCCGCACTCACCAAAGGGTAGTTGTGTGACTTTTTCTAACTAGTCCCACAAGTAAAATCATTAACCTGGCCATCTCTTGTGACATTAACCTGGCCATTTCTTGTGACATTAACCTGGCCAGTTGTGGGACATAGGGTTAGGGTTAGGGTTAGCTTCCAGATCATTCTTTTCCAAAGTTAGAGCCAAAAATAGTTTTTCTTGTGGGACTAGTCACACAAGAAAAGATCAAAGGAAAAAGTCACACAACTACCCATTTGTTAGTATGTCCGTCCGTCCGTCCGTCCGTCTGTCACGCTTTGTGTCCGGGCCATATCTCCTACAAAGTTATGCCAAATTCATTATAACTTCACACATTGAAGAAGCATGATGAGGGCTAGTGTCATTCACAAGGGTCATAACTCTAGCACCAATATTTTTGGAGTTATTCCCCTTTTACATATTTTTTTGTCCGGACAATACCTCTTTATCTACTGGTTCAATTGATTTGAAACTTCACATATGGAACAATCATGATGAGGGGTAGTGTCATACACAAGGGCCATAACTCTAGCATCAATATTTTTGGAGTTATTCCCCTTTTTCATATTTTCTTGTCAGTCCGTCTGTCACACTTCGTGTCCAGGCAATATCTCCTACAAAGTTAGGCCAAATTCATTATAACTTGCACAAGGGCCATAATTCTAGCATCAATATTTTTGGAGTTATTCCCCTTTTTCATATGTTTTTGTCCGGACAATAACTCTTTCTCTACTGGTTCAATTGATTTGAAACTTCACATATGGAACACACATGATGAGGGGTAGTGTCATGCACAAGGGCCATAACTCTAGCATCTATATTGTTGGAGTTATTCCCCTTTTCATATTTTCTTGTCCAGTTAATAACTCTTTATGTACTGGTTCAATTGATTTGAAACTTCTCATTTGGAACAAGCGTGATGAGATGTAGTGTCATGCACAAGGGCAATAACTCTAGCATCAATATTTTGGAGTTACTCCCCTTTTTCATATTTTCTTGTCAGGACAATAACTTTTTATTTACTGATTCAATGTATGAAAGTAGGTATTAATACCATTCAGGTGGTCATGTATATACCATGGTCAACCACGCCATGGGTGGGTGGGGTGGGGAGAGTGGTGTTTTTTTCAGTCCGGTGGGGGACTCATGTCTTGCATAGCAATACAACATGCCCTTGTTCTTTTTCAAATGACTCAAAATGAGAATTTATTCACACTTCGAGCTGTTTGAAAAAGATAATATAGACTGGCCAATTACGAGGATAACAATTAAGTGTAATTTAATTAATTTTAGTTCTAATGGAAACTTGGAATTACGAGTATGTAGGAAATCGTGTTGAAAGTCTAATCAATGTTTCACTGTACTATGAATTATAACCAACTTCAGGCCATAAAAACCAGATGAAATTGATTGAAAAAGAAAACGTAATGCTTAAGACCGACGTCCTGGTACCAACAGGAAACGGGAGAAGAATATTCATTGTCCCTGAAAAGGTTTTCAACTTCATGTCCTTTACCAATAGTCCTTAAACATAACTGATTTACGGGACAATCCAATAACACAAATTTCCCCCAGCAAATGGTTGTTTCTTGGTTATGTGAACGCCAGTATTAATCAATTTTGTTAATTTGATTAGTAACTCTTGCAAACAGTTAAAAATTGATTCAAAATAGTTTCATTACATACATTTGTCAGGGGTCAGTGCATAGTTAAGTCAAAATGGGTGTTTTAACTCAGAAAATGAACTTACAGAGCTGAATGTAACAAAAATCCATGACAAACAGAGCTGAATTTGAAATTTACGGTGTACTTGTATACATGTACTCCTTAATGCTAGTTTTGACGAATGCTGTTGCTTATAAAGCAGTGTATATCATATTTTTCGTCAGTAAAATTTACAGGACACATTCCTATAATTTACGGGACAGTGACTTTCGAAAGAGTAATTTTCTTACACATTGGCCTAACGATTTTGTGTTCTTATGTATGGGTTTATAACACATCGGGCACGTTTCCTGACCCTCAAATTGGTTTTTGATTGGGTCAACGTAGTTGGCCTATCTATAGCTATCCCTGGATTTCCACATAGGCATTCGGCTCATGAAACAAAGCTGAAATTTCGTAGATTCTCTAGCATAGAATGTACGAAATTTCAGCTTTGTCTCAAAACGCCCCAAACTTTATTTTTCGGGTCCACACGTTACAAAACGTCAATTTAGGTATATTTTAACTCATTTCAGACACATTTTATGAACCGAATACCTATGGATTTCCCCCATATTTAATCGCGCAGTAGTAATCAACCGCGCCTCAAAGTAGTGCATATTGATATCACAATTGAATATGTCGGTCCTGCCTTGCATAAATATCAAGTCGGTAGCGCGACTGATCGTGTAAATCGTGACTGATTGTGTATGAATGCAATCTTGATATAACAGTGAACACAAACACAAAACTATATTTATATCGCTACACTGCGGCTCAGCTTCTTTCAGCTTTGCGGAAACATGATAATGCGCATGCGTGTTTTACTCTTCAGTAGCGGGAGATCACTGTCGATTGCTAAGTTTGTCGAGTATATGATTTCGGATTTCGTGGATTTGTTTTGTGAACGCTATTTAAGGATTTTGTATAGACTAATACGTCATAATGCCATACTAGTTCTGGGAAATAATGCCGAATATGCTGCCTTTCACCGCAATAACTGTTAACAATCGGAAGATTCCCGGTGCACCCGTCCTGGTGGACTTTTGCCGTAACCGGTCCTGCAATATAGTACGAATTCAGAAGAAACTTTATCACTGGTGAAGCAGTAAAGGACTTCTTTATAAAGACTGTCCTTATGAAATGTACGCCATTCCTCGCAATGAAGAAATTTGATTGCTGTGGATCAATCGTATCAACCGCAAAGACCACAAGCCAGTTTCTCAAGCTGTGGTAAGTGAAATTCTGGGTCTGAAAAGTTTTAGTTTTTAATTACAACTGCATGCATCCGGACATTCAGGAAATTCGGATAATTCAAACTATATGTATGAATACCGAATTGATTTATTCATCACTTTGTATTTGAAAAAAAAACTTGTTTTGTCTAGGGCAGGCGAGAATAACATACATAATTGAGAGGGTTCCCTGCCTTACGTGTACGAGTACTTCGACATACGTTTGCTTTTAATGTATGGATCAGACTAGAATAAGAGCCAGGATTATTTTATTATTTCTTTTCTTCATATCATATTATCTGCCCCAAACCCCGCATTGCTGTTTATCAAATTATGCAGTCTAGCCAAAAATATGCCAACAAAAATTTATTTTATTTTTAGTTCACCAGAGCACAAAGTGCTCAGGGTGAGCTATTGTGATCACCTGATGTCCGGCGTCGTTCGTCGTCAAAAATCTTCTCTGAATCTGGAAAAGTTCTCAGCTTTCATCTTTGGCACAAAGCATCATCTGTAGGTCCTCTACAAAATTTATATAAATTATGTCCATGGGGTCAAAATTGGCCCCGCCCCAGGGGTACATTGTTTTCTATAGAAAAAAATAGTGAAAACTTTGAATATCATCTCCTCTGAAACTGGAAGGTTCTCAGCTTTCATATTTGGCACATAGCATCATGTTCAGGTCCTCTACAAAAGTTATATAAATTATGCTCATGTGGTCAAAATTGGCTACACCCCAGGGTGGCCAGTTTTCTAGCAAACTTATAGCTGACTGTGTTTTTAAGCATCTTCTCTTTGCTCATAAAGAGGTCATCAGTTCAAGCAGTAGAGAGAGATGACCAGTGGCTATTTTTAGTGCACCCGTATCTGGTGCTGTAGCCAGTGTTAGTGAGTCTGTCTTAACCCTTTGCCTGTTCTATGTTTATTATTAATTTGAATGCCTACTGCATATTCATGAACAAAATAAACAAAATAGTTAAAATGAAGTATGGAAGGTGGGACATTGTAGCCATTTTCCCCAACTTTCACAACCTACTGAATATTCATCTACAAAATAGTTATAATGAAATATAGTAGGTGGAACATTGTAGCCATTTTAGAAACTAAAGGAACAGATCTATCAAATTCCATTAGCAAACAGAGCAGATCCTGATCATTTGGCTCCTATAGGAGGCATCTGATCTGGGTCTACTCTGTTTTCAAATGTGTGAAAACGCGTTTATAAGAGGGAAGGGTTAATTAATAATAGTGATTGGCATTATGATATTACATTATAACCTGCCCTGCAGTTCAGAAGAAGGGTAAATCATGTAAAGACTCCAGAATGCCAAGTTAAAGATTTTAAATCAATTATGAAATAATTTTTAACATGAAATTGTATTACTTGAAACTATTAAGTTTAAACTTATTAATATGAAATTATTATGTAATAATTTATAATAATATTCAAATGCAAAAAATCAGTTTGGAATGCTAGTGTACACATACCTGTTCAGAACAGAACAGTTGATCGCCTTTAGTCTGAACTTTGTATGGCCTTGTTTAAATAATGCCCCTGGGGTTAAAATTGGCCTCACCCCAGGGGTGGTCAGCTTTCAATAGAAACATACAGTAAAAACATTGAAAATCTGATGAAACTGGAAGGTTCATAACTTTCATATTTGGCACATAGCTTCATGTTCAGGTCCTCTACAAATGTTATATAAATGATGCCCCTGTGGTCAAAATTGGCCCACCCCAGGAGTAGCCAGCTTTCAATAGAAACATATAGTGAAAACTTTGAAAATCTTCTCCTCTGATTGTCTGGTGAGCGCTTCAGGGCCATTCTGACCCTCTTTTTAATAAAAAAAAACCCGACAGAATACACAGAGACATACATACATGTATGTATATGTCTGTTAAGTACATAAATAAATGAAATACTGATTAAATCATTAACCCCTTTCTTCTAAAAACACATGTTCATTCCTTTGCAAACAGAGTAGACCCAAATCCATCTAGGATTTAGGAGCGTCTGATCAAGATCAGCTGTTTGCTTCTGACATTATATAGACCGAATACCTCCCTTGAAAAATCTACATTATAAAAATTAATATATTAATGATTGTCTTTATTATGTCTCCCCCCATATTTATATGGGGGAGACATATTGTTTTCGTGAGAGTTGTCTGTCTGTCTGTCCGTCACTTTTTGTCCGGACGATAACTTCAATATACCTGATGCCAGTTGTTTGAAACTTCATATATGGAAAGAGCATAATGAGAGGAATTGTCATGCACAAGGTCCATAACTCTGGCTTCACTAATATAGGAGTTATTGCCCCTTGTAAAAAATCATACTTTTTTGTCCGGACGATAACTCCTATATGGCTCATGCCATTGGATTGAAACTTCATATATGGAAAGATCATGACGAGAGGAAGTGTCATGCACAAGGTCCATAACTCTGGCTTCACTAATATTGGAGTTATTGCCCTTTGTAAAAAATATCACAATTTTTTGTCCGGACAATAACTTCAATATGCCTGATGCCAGTTGATTGAAACTTCATATATGGAAAGAGCATAATGAGAGGAAGTGTCATGCACAAGGTCCATAACTGTGGCTTCACTAATATGGGAGTTATTGCCCTTTGTAAAACAATCACTTTTTTGTCCGGAAGATAACTTCTATACGGCTCATGCCATTGGATTGAAACTTCATATATGGAAAGATCATAACGAGAGGAAGTGTCATGCACAAGGTCCATAACTCTGGCTTCACTAATATTGGAGTTATTGCCCTTTGTAAAAAAAAATCACAATTTTTTGTCCGGATGATTACTCCTATGTGACACATGCCATTGGAGTGAAACTTCATACATGGAAAGATCATGATAAGAGAAAGTGCCATGCATAAGATCCTTAACTCGAGCTTCAATAAATTTAGAGTTATTGCCCCTTGTACATTTGTTTAATGCTTTCTTGTCCGGACGATAACTCCTACATGGCTCTTGCCATCGTATTGAAACTTCATACATGGAAAGAGCATGGTGAGAGAAAGTGTCATGAACAAGGGCCATAACTCTGGCTTCAATACTTTGGGAGTTATTGCCCTTTGTTACATTTTTTGGCCGATCAATAACTCCTGTTCGACTAACGCTATTGGAATGACATTTTATTTTTGGAAAGAGCATGATGAAAGTAAGTGTCATGCACAAGGGCCATAAATCTGGTATCAGTATTTTTGGAGTTATTAGCTGTTATCATTTTCTTCTTGAAAAATGTGGTGTGGAAAGCGCATAATGAGGGGAAGTATCATTCATCAAGACCATAACATTTTTAGTGATTTCCCTTTACATATTGTTTTTATACGCCCACCTAATAAAGGTGGTCGTATATTGTCGTGGCCCTGTCCGTCCGTCCGTTCGTTCGTTCGTCCGTCAACATTTTGTTTGTCCGCTGTTTTCTGAGAAAACTATTTGACAGATATTAATGAAACTTCACACAAATGTTTAATGCATCAAGATCTGAAGCTGAGTTGATTCTGAGGTTCATTTGATTTTTCATTTCAGAGTTATGGCCCTTGTCCTAAAAATATGCAAATAGTTTGTCCGCTGTTTTCTGGGAAAACTATTTAAGAGATATTAATGAAACTTCACACAAATGTTTAATGCATCAAGATCTGAAGCTGAGTCGATTCTGAGGTTCATTTGATTTGTTGTTTCAGAGTTATGGCCCTTTTACTTAAAAAATAGTGCAAATATATGCAAATAGTTTGTCCGCTGTTTTCTGGGAAAACTATTTGACAGATATTAATGAAACTTCATACAAATGTTTAATGCATCAAGATCTGGAGCTGAGTTGATTCTGAGGTTCATTTGATTTTTCATTTCAGAGTTATGGCCCTCGTCCTTAAAAAATATGCAAATAGCTTGTCCGCTGTTTTCTGGAAAAACTATTTGAGAGATATTAATGAAACTTCACACAAATGTTTAATGCATCAAGATCTGAAGCTGAGTCAATTCTAAGGTTCATTTGATTTTTCTTTTCAGAGTTATGGCCCTTGTTCTTAAAAAGTAATGCAAATACATGCAAATAGTTTGTCCGCTGTTTTCTTGGAAAACTATTTGAGAGATATTAATGAAACTTCACAAAAATGTTAAATGCATCAAGATCTGATGCTGAGTCGATTTTGAGGTTTATTTGATTTGTCGTTTCGGAGTTATGGCCCTTTTACTTAAAAAATAATGCAGATATATGCATATAGTTTGTCCGCTGTTTTCTGCCAAACTGTTTGACAGATATTAATGAAACTTCATACACAT
Organism: Azorinus chamasolen; assembly: GCA_963576725.1. Classification (NCBI taxonomy): domain Eukaryota; kingdom Metazoa; phylum Mollusca; class Bivalvia; order Cardiida; family Solecurtidae; genus Azorinus; species Azorinus chamasolen. The sequence continues at coordinate 37,155,253 of OY755240.1, read as the reverse complement.
GTTTAATGCATCAAGACCTGAAGCTAAGTCGATTCTGAGGATCATTTGATTTGTTGTTTCGGAGTTATGGCCCTTGCACTTAAAAAAATAATGCAAATCTATGCAAATATGAGGATGGCCATAACTTTTTCATTTGAAATGATATTCACTTCAATTTTTTTATATGGTTAAACCTTAATGTGAATTTTCACATATATTGCGGGGGTTTTGATATGTTATTTTATTCTAAAGTTATGGTCTTTGAACTTTGTGTGTTCGTTGCTTTGTTTGTCGGTCAACTTTTAGTTTGTCTGTTGTTTTCTGGGAAAACTATTAAAATGATATAAATGAAACGTAAGACAAATGTTTTAAGCAACAAAATTTGAAGCTGAGTTTATTTTGAGGTTCATTCAGTTTGTCTTTACAGAGTTATGGCTGTTTCACTTTACAAAAATCTGCAAAAATGAGGTTTAGCTGTAACTTTTTTATTTAATAAGATATTCACTTCAATTTTTTAAAAAACAGTATCACCTTAATATGGAAATCAAGATCTGAAGCACAGATTGGAAAATGTCAACACTTGTAAGGCATGTTGAATCAGAGAAAGTTTGCAAGTGGGCGTATTATGTACCGTATGCGGTACTCTTGTTAATAGAGGGGAGACATCCGTTTTTGTGACAAAAACCTCTAGTTTCTTAATGATGTATGCGGTGGAAATTTCCACAAATTTTGCGTTTTGAACTGACTTCAGTGTTGGAATCTATGTACCTCAAAATCTAATTTTGAGATTTAAAATGAAGATTGGAAAGAAAGAAATTACAATGCCGTATTGAAGTATAACACCAGTACAGAAATAAGATGGTTTCAGTGTTGAACACACTATAGCACATCGAACACACCATAGCATTCTTTCAACACAAAAGTACCTTTTTTGACATCAAAATCTCAAACCTTCCTAATTGCAGAGACTTTGGTGAACTAGAAACAATTCAAGATATGCTTTGGTCATGTCCAGAAACACAATTATTTTTGACAAACGTTCGACTATTTTACTAGAGAGTTGAGACAAAGCATAATGCAGCGGTATACATGACCAAAAAGAAAAGGAAAACTCTCATTAGTATAAAAATTATCATTAAAAACAAAATAATAGCTAAATATAAAGCTCTGGAATACATAGTTACAATGAATAATTATCTTGAACAGGTTTGATTAAACATGGTCAAACTATTATAATCTTTTAAACATGTATCTACCCAAATACCTCGTAATGTGGTTGTTAGATATACATGTTTGTATTTAATTATTTATTTCCCCCTATAAACCATTCCCTCATAGGCTATTTTCAGACCCAGCTTCAAATTGAACAAATCTACCCAAAAGTAGCATTTTACTAGAGAAAAGTAACATTTTTGAATTGTGTTTTTTGAAAGCATTGTGATAAATAGAGCGTTGGCTCCCATGGAACAAATGCTCTATGTATCATAATTGGTTTCAAAAAGCGACTTTTACAGAGGCATCAAAAGGAGTCAAAATAAGTGAATGGGTTAAAAACTTTTTTATCATCATATACATAGAAACTCCTCATTAAAAGTGTAATTGTACAACCATCAATATTGTTTTTTCTCAAAAAGAATGATTAAAATTTATTTCCTTGCTTTCAGCAACCCTCTTACTATTCAGCCACAAGAGCCTATGGAATAACCAGATACAGCAGGTACTGGTAAAAAGCCCACTTTAGTTGATGAATGCTCTCAGACGGTAGATGTTGTTTGCCTTGGGCCAGTTATTACTACAGTAGAAGGACTATAAATGTAAAAGGTCATCAGAGTTTGGTGCTGAAATGTGGCAAGTGACTCTGAATCAAGATTCTGTACTGGCCTATAGTTTGACTGTGTTTCTCGCATTGCTCACAATTCTGTCTAAATACAAATGTATCGAGAAAAAGTGCCCTATAAACGGAGTGTCGAGATTCAGATAATTGCTGTACTTGTTAGATTAAGATTAGAATTTCTTCATTAATGTTTTAAAATAATGAGTGAAAGTCTGTGCACAAGCATGGAGCACATGTATCTATGGCCATAACACAAAAAAATAATTCTTATGGTTTATTATAAACATTTCACCACTATTTGGTGGACAAGCCAATGGCAATTACATCACAAAATATTGTATGTAATGGTTTGGATTACCTCTTGCTAGGTGACAGTTTGCTGATTTACTATGATATCAGTGAAGAACTTTGTATCAGAAGAGTGAAATTAGACATACCAGCATTCATGAAAGGATATACCCATGTGTTTGAGGAAGAAGTGATAGAATCTAGGAGAATACCAGCAAATTGCATACATGTTGAGAGGGACATCATGCACATGAAATCATAGACTTGTTAACATGAAAATGTCCATAAGATCATCATCAAAGTCAAATCAGATGATTTCTGTAATCCCTGCGTTGTGTAATATGCTTGATTCATTGATAAAGTATGTACATGTGTAGAAGATGATTGAATTTTAACAAGTTGAAAATCAACCCTGGTGTCACTGGTAGTTATTCACCCTTTCCCTGGTGAATATTACACTTTACTCCATGAGTATTGATGTAAGAAATAAATAATAGATACATGTGTCATGAATATCAACCCTTTCCCTGGCGAATAACTGAATATTCATGTAGAAAATAATGACGTCATGAATATTAATAAGATTATTATAATTGCATATGAACACAGGACATTTGCCTCAGACAGAAGCTGTAGAATCAGATCTATATTACACCGTAAGCAAACAGAGCAGACCCTGATCAGACGGCTGCTATAGGAGCCATCTGATCTGGATCTACTTTGTTTGCAGATGTGCCAAAATGTGCCTACATAAGGGAAATGGTTATTTGTTTATTCCAAATTTCAGTAGCTATTGAATATTCATGAACAAAACCTTCATAATGAAAGTTGAAAGGTGGAACATTGCAGTCATATTAGAAAGTAAAAAAAACATCTATTAAATTCCATGAGCACACAGAGCAGATTCTGATCATATGGCTCCTATAGGAGTCGTCTGATCTGGGTCTACTCTGTAAATGCGTGAAAACACTTTACAGGAGGGAAATGGTTAATTAGAATAATTATTATAGCACATGGACACAGGAAGTTTTGGCCATGGCAGAAACTGTAGTATCATATATATGTTATAGTAGAAATTGCGAATCGGGGAAAATCACTGATTCTCCTGGGACACATTGCGATAGCAGTCTCCCCTAGGATAAACTCCAATCCTCTTTTTAAATCATTCATAATCATGTGTGTTTGTCATGTTCTCAATATAGACTTGTAATCTTAAAATAATATATTCTTCAAGTAGAATTGTACATTTTCCTAGAAGAACTAAAGAGTCATATTTAAAAGTAATAATAATTCTTTCCAGTAGAATTGTAAATTTCCATGATAGAATTACAGTTTGTCGTTGACAGACTGTGATCGGAATCTGTACTATTAGAATCGTTGATTGTCCTTAATATATATTAGGATCAGAGTCTCTCCTAGGAGAGATTGCGATCGCAATCTGTCCTAGGAGAATTGAGGATTGTCCTGAATCGCAGTTTCTACTGTATAAATATATATATTTATCCAGTCACCAGGCTTCTCTAGTGACATAATAAAGGGGGTGCAAATAAACTTAGGTTTATTAGGTTACTTCCGGTAGTAGAAGGTTTATTAGGCTAGTAGATGGGCGGATGATTCTATAACCATGGAACTATTTTAATTTTCTGTAAATATGTATGAACATGTTGATCTAACAGAAAAATCACCAATATAATTATTCAAATAAGAAAAGAGAAGAAAAAATAAATAAAAAAATAAATGGCTATAGCTGGATTCGAACCCGCGCCTGATTCTACAAAAGCCAAATCTGATCTCTTTTGAGACGTCGTGCTTACCGATTACGCCACAGAGGCCACATACAAAATGACGTTGATTCATCAGTTTTATTAATTTAATTCATCGCTGGCGAAACGCGTTTTTGATAAAAATCGAGTCAGGAGGCAAAGATTTACAGATAAATAGTAAATGTTTTCTTTTCACTATCATAATAATTTGATTAATAAGCTCTTACAAAGGCGGTGATTGTCATAGACCTAAATATAGCCTGTTCAGCGAGTGACGTTAACCCTATCTAAAAATAGAAACCGAGTCAACAGAACTCGAATTTGACCAGACAGCCTCTGGGAGAATATTATCATGTCTGTTTGAATTAACATATCGACTCTCGATTCAAATGATCTTATTTTTCAAATTTTCCCCACTTGTAATGTAAGTATCGAAACTATTTTCCTCTGCGGTAGCTCATTATTTACGTCTCTAGAATGGAAATGAAAAGGGAGGTCCGTTGATCGAAAAACCGCATTTTTAATGCAAATTATTTCAATATTCGTATGTTTTATGAGTCTATGAAAAAAGATATAACTAAATTGACTGGATAAATAGAATAATAGGTTAGTGCCGTAGATGGGACACCTTTATCCGACTCGGAGAGAAAACAGTTGAGGCTCGGCAAGCCTCGCCTCAAAGTTTTCTCCCCTCGTCGGATAAAGCGTCCCATCTACGGCACTAACCTATTATTCTCTATATAGTTTGTCAAGCATTTTCAGAGCAGACCCTGATCAGATGGCTCTTATGGAGATGTGAAAAAGTATTTGATTTTATATGAGTGAAAGGGTTAACATGGATATACTGGGCAACAATTATTATTCAAATAACGTAATGTAGTTTTGTTATTTGTACAATTAAATTCTTCTCTACATCCAGATGTTTTTGTTTATTCACAAGTACTTAGTGCCCTCCAGATTTTATTATCTTATTCCAGAATGAAATATCTAAACAAGAGCTTTCAGAACAGATTTCCCTTTCAAAATGTTCTGAAAATTAAAAACAAAAAAGTTATGACATTTGAAGTTTGGTTAAAATGTCTGTCATTAAACTCTGGTATTTAAATATTTTGACCCTGATGAACTAAAATATCATAACTTTTTATTATACCCCCCACAACGAAGTTTGGGGGGGGGTTATACTGGAATCAGGTTGTCCGTCTGTCCGTCCGTCTGTCCGTCCGTGGACACAATTTTGTCCGGCCTTCTTCTTCTACAGTTTTGCTTCAATTTTGTTGAAAGTTCATGTATAGCCATATGACCATATAAACCTGTGCACCGCTTATTTCCATTATGATCAGACCACTACTTCAGTAGTTATCTCCCCTTTTTAGTCCCCTACCAATGTTTTCCGGTTTTCTGGACTTTTTATGGAAGTGACTCGAGATATCAACTATATAGTTAGTACAAAGCTAAATCTAGATAAGTTCCAGCTTATGTTACAATCTCAGCCCGGTTGAATAATTATTTCCAGCGTTATTGCCCTTGAACTTTAATGTTTTTCTTCAAATTTGGGATTTTCCAGACTTTTTTTGGAAGTGGTTGCAGATATTAACTTTATATTTGGCATAAAGCTAACTCTAGATGAATTACAGCTTAATTCCCAATCTCAGTCTGGTTGAATAATTTTTGCCAGAGTTATGGCCCTTGAACTTTAATTTGTTGTCAAATTTTCAATTTTCTGGTCTTTCTTTGGAAGTGGTTGGAGATATTAACTTCATATTTGACATAGAGCTAAATCTAGATAAGGTACAGCTTAAGTTCAAATATGGGTCTGGTTGAATAATTTTTGTCAGAGTTATTGTCCTTGAACTTAATGTTTTTCTGAAAAGGTACCTAGCTTTAGAACTTTGGATTTGACAAAAACCTCATGAAAGGGTCTTGTTTCTCTGAATTATTCTTGATTTTTATTACATAAATTAGGTTGGGTCATTTATTGTTTTTAAATCTCTTCATGTTTCTCTATGTACATATGTTCAGATTGATGATAGGTGTTCTGACATGCAGACAGGTGGGGGATATTCGTTAGCCTTTGGCTTACAGTTCTAGTAAAAGTATATTCATGAAATTTGTAATAAATGCTACAAAATTAAAATAGTTTGGTAGAATTATGTCAAATGATTTCTTTTAACTTTGCTAGTATGGGAATCATCCGCTTAACTTTATTCTTTTCAAAACTAAATGTCACATTTAAGTAGTTTAATATACCACCTGTATCAGTCATAGTCACTTATGTTTACAGCTAACCATGAAATTAATATTAATAATTTCCCTGTTGAAAATTCATGTTTGAAATAATGCCATGAATATTTATTAGCTGATTTAGTAATAATGACACATATACACAGGATTGTTTGGTATTGGTAAACCAGTAGAGTCTGGTCCATTGTAATTCCATATGCAAACATAGCAGACCCTGATTAGATGTATTTGGTTTAGACCAGTTATGTGTCAAAGGTAATTTTCTCCTAAATTTGATGTTGGCAATTACTTTTGACTTTGGTACAAATAGAGAATTTATATTTGGCATTCAGCAAGCATATGCATCTCATAACATTGCATCTTTTAAGTGGTACCTGGTCATGGTCAACGGTTGAGTGTCATTTTCCTGTAACTTTAACTGCAGCCGTAACATTGGCTATTCATTTTGAACCAGTAGAGACCAAATACTTAATATTTTACGTGCTCATGGATCTCATAAAGCTGGGTGGATTAACCCATGCCCTCATATAAACGCCCTTTCATGCACTGGCAAACCTAGTAGATCCAGATCAGACGTTTATTTAGTTTCTAAAATGGCTAAGTTTCACCTTCCATATTTCATTATAACTGTTTTGGCCATAAATATTCAGTAGTATAGTCAAGGTCAAAGATATTTTCTCCATAAATCTAAATTTGGCTATATTTAGCTTAAACTAGTAGAGATGAAGACTTGGTTGTTGCTGTGCTTCTGCATCCCATGAAGCTGCATCTTTAACCCTTTCTTCGACCATAAATATGCCTTTCTATGCCTATTGCAAACAGTGTAGACCCAGACCTGACAGCTGCTCCTGCAGGAGCCGTCTGATCATAGTCTGCCCTGTTTGCTTATGGTATAATATAGAAATGATTCTGCAGTTTCTGTCCAGTTGTTCAAAGCTGCATTTAACACCCAAATCAAATATTTAATTTGATCTATGTTGACCCAATCCTCTTGATCTGTACTGTCAGTACTTTGATTTGTGTTGCACTTGTTTTAACTTTGTAAAATTTCAAATACAAATGTCCAGAAACTATATTTTTAGCTCACCAGAGCACAAAGTGCTCAGGGTGAGCTTTTGTGATCGCCCGTTGTCCGTCGTCCGTCGGCGTCAGTCGTTCGTCGTCCGTCGTCAACCTTTAAAAATCTTCTCCTCTGAATCTATAGGGATCTCAACTTTCATCTTTGGCACATAGCATCATATTCAGGTCCTCTACAAAAGTTATATAAATTATGCCTCTGGGGTCAAAATTGACCCCGCCCCAGGGTGCCTTGTTTTCAATAGAAACATATAGTAAAACTTTGAAAATCTTCTCCTCTGAAACCAGAAGGTTCTCAGCTTTCATAATTGGCACATAGCATCATGTTCAGGTGCTCTACAAAAGTTATATAAATTATGGCCCTGGGGTCAAAATTGGCCCCGCCCCAGGGGTGAGCAGTTTTCAATAGAATCATATAGTGCAAACTTTGAAAATCTTCTCCTCTGAAACTGGAAGGTTCTCAGCTTTCATATTTAGCACATAACATCATGTTCAGGTCCTGTACAAAAGTTATATAAATTATGGCCCCAGGGTCAAAATTGGCCCCGCCCCAGGGATGGGCAGTTTTCAATAGAAACAAATAGTGAAATCTTTGAAAATATTCTGCTCTGAAACTGGAAGGTTCTCAGCTTTCATATTTGGCACATAGTATCATGTTCAGGTCCTCTACAAAATTTGTATAAATTATAGCCTCAGGGTCAAAATTGGCCCCGCCCCAGGGGTGGGCAGTTTTCAATAGAAACAAATCGTGAAATCTTTGAAAATCTTCTTCTCTGAAACTGGAAGGCTCTCAGCTTTCATATTTGGCACATAGCTTGATGTTCAGGTCCTCTACAAAAGTTATATAAATTATAGCCCCAGGGTCAAAATTGGCCCCGCCCCAGGGGTGGGCAGTTTTCAATAGAAACAAATAGTGAAAACTTTGAAAATCTTTTCCTCTGAAACCAGAAGGTTCTCAGCTTTCATAATTGGCACATATCATCATGTTCAGGTGCTCTACAAAAGTTATATAAATTATGGCCCTGGGGTCAAAATTGGCCCCGCCCCAGGGGTGAGCAGTTTTCAATAGAATCATATAGTGCAAACTTTGAAAATCTTCTCCTCTGAAACTGGAAGGTTCTCAGCTTTCATATTTAGCACATAACATCATGTTCAGGTCCTGTACAAAAGTTATATAAAGTATGGTCCCGGGGTCAAAATTGGCCCCGCCCCAGGGGTGGGCAGTTTTCAATAGAAACAAATAGTGAAATCTTTGAAAATCTTCTCGTCTGAAACTGGAAGGTTGTCAGCTTTCATATTTGGCACATAGCATCATGTTCAGGTCCTCTACAAAAGTTATATAAATTATGGCCCTGGGGTCAAAATTGGCCCCGCCCCAGGGGTGGGCAGTTTTCAATAGAATCATATAGTGCAAACTTTGAAAATCTTCTCCTCTGAAACTGGAAGGTTCTCAGCTTTCATATTTAGCACATAGCATCATGTTCAGGTCCTGTACACAGTTATATAAATTATGGCCCCAGGGTCAAAATTGGCCCCGCCCCAGGGATGGGCAGTTTTCAATAGAAACAAATAGTGAAATCTTTGAAAATCTTCTTCTCTGACACTGGAAGGCTCTCAGCTTTCATATTTGGCACATAGTATCATGTTCAGGTCCTCTACAAAATTTATATAAATTATAGCCCCAGGGTCAAATTGGCCCCGCCCCAGGGGTGGACAGTTTTCAATAGAAACAAATAGTGAAATCTTTGAAAATCTTCTCCTCTGAAACTGGAAGGTTCTCAGCTTTCATATTTGGCACATAGCATCATGTTCAGGTCCTCTACATAAGTTATATACATTATGGCCCTGGGGTCAAAATTGGCCCCACCCCAGGGGTGGGCAGTTTTCAATAGAAACAAATTATTGAAATCTTTGGAAATCTTCTCTGAAACTGGAAGGCTCTCAGCTTTCATAATTGGCACATAGTATCATGTTCAGGTCCTCTACAAAAGTTATATAAATTATAGCCCCAGGGTCAAAATTGGCCCCGCCCCAGGGGTGGGCAGTTTTCAATAGAAACAAATAGTGAAATCTTTGAAAATCTTCTCTGAAACTGGAAGGCTCTCAGCTTTCATAATTGGCACATAGCATGATGTTCAGGTCCTCTACAAAAGTTATATACATTATGGCCCTGGGGTCAAAATTGGCCCCACCCCAGGGGTGGGCAGTTTTCAATAGAAACAAATAGTGAAATTTTTGAAAATCTTCTCGTCTGAAACTGGAAGGTTCTCAGCTTTCATATTTGGCACATAGCATCATGTTCAGGTCCTCTACAAAAGTTATATAAATTATGGCACCGGGGTCAAAATTGGCCCTGTCCCAGGGGTGGGCAGTTTTCAATAGAAACAAATAGAGAAATCTTTGAACATCTTCTTCTCTGAAACTGGAAGGCTTTCAGCTTTCATATTTGGAACATAGCATCATGTTCAGGTCCTCTACAAAAGTTATATAAATTATGACCCCTGGGTCAAAATTGACCCCGCCCCAGAGGTGGGCAGTTTTCAATAGAAACGAATAGTGAAATCTTTGAAAATCTTTTCCTCTGAAACTGGAAGGTTCTCAGCTTTCATATTTGGCACATAGCATCATGTTCAGGTCCTCTACATAAGTTATATACATTATGGCCCTGGGGTCAAAATTGGCCCCACCCCAGGGGTGGGCAGTTTTCAATAGAAACAAATAGTGAAATCTTTGAAAATCTTCTTCTCTGAAACTGGAAGGCTCTCAGCTTTCATAATTGGCACATAGTATCATGTTCAGGTCCTCTACAAAAGTTATATAAATTATAGCCCCAGGGTCAAAATTGGCCCCGCCCCAGGGGTGGGCAGTTTTCAATAGAAACAAATAGTGAAATCTTTGAAAATCTTCTCTGAAACTGGAAGGCTCTCAGCTTTCATAATTGGCACATAGCATGATGTTCAGGTCCTCTACAAAAGTTATATACATTATGGCCCTGGGGTCAAAATTGGCCCCACCCCAGGGGTGGGCAGTTTTCAATAGAAACAAATAGTGAAATCTTTGAAAATCTTCTCGTCTGAAACTGGAAGGTTCTCAGCTTTCATATTTGGCACATAGCATCATGTTCAGGTCCTCTACAAAAGTTATATAAATTATGGCACCGGGGTCAAAATTGGCCCTGTCCCAGGGGTGGGCAGTTTTCAATAGAAACAAATAGAGAAATCTTTGAAAATCTTCTTCTCTGAAACTGGAAGGCTTTCAGCTGTCATATTTGGTACATAGCATCATGTTCAGGTCCTCTACAAAAGTTATATAAATTATGACCCCTGGGTCAAAATTGACCCCGCCCCAGAGGTGGGCAGTTTTCAATAGAAACGAATAGTGAAATCTTTGAAAATCTTTTCCTCTGAAACTGGAAGGTTCTCAGCTTTCATATTTGGCACATAGCATCATGTTCAGGTCCTCTACATAAGTTATATACATTATGGCCCTGGGGTCAAAATTGGCCCCACCCCAGGGGTGGGCAGTTTTCAATAGAAACAAATAGTGAAATCTTTGAAAATCTTCTCTGAAACTGGAAGGCTCTCAGCTTTCATAATTGGCACATAGTATCATGTTCAGGTCCTCTACAAAAGTTATATAAATTATAGCCCCAGGGTCAAAATTGGCCCCGCCCCAGGGGTGGGCAGTTTTCAATAGAAACAAATAGTGAAATCTTTGAAAATCTTCTCTGAAACTGGAAGGCTCTCAGCTTTCATAATTGGCACATAGCATGATGTTCAGGTCCTCTACAAAAGTTATATACATTATGGCCCTGGGGTCAAAATTGGCCCCACCCCAGGGGTGGGCAGTTTTCAATAGAAACAAATAGTGAAATCTTTGAAAATCTTCTCGTCTGAAACTGGAAGGTTCTCAGCTTTCATATTTGGCACATAACATCATGTTCAGGTCCTCTACAAAAGTTATATAAATTATGGCCCTGGGGTCAAAATTGGCCCTGTCCCAGGGGTGGGCAGTTTTCAATAGAAACAAATAGAGAAATCTTTGAAAATCTTCTCTGAAACTGGAAGGCTTTCAGCTTTCATATTTGGTACATAGCATCATGTTCAGGTCCTCTACAAAAGTTATATAAATTATGACCCCTGGGTCAAAATTGACCCCGCCCCAGAGGTGGGCAGTTTTCAATAGAAACGAATAGTGAAATCTTTGAAAATCTTTTCCTCTGAAACTGGAAGGTTCTCAGCTTTCATATTTGGCACATAGCATCATGTTCAGGTCATCTATTAAAGTTATATAAATTATGGTCTTGGGGTCAAAATTGGCCCCGCCCCAGGGGTGGACAGTTTTCAATAGAAACAAATAGTGAAATCTTTGAAAATCTTCCTCTCTGAAACTGGAAGGCTCTCAGCTTTCATATTTGGCACAGAGCATCATGTTCAGGTCCTCTTCAAAAGTTATATAAATTATTTCCCTAGGGTCAAACTTGGCCCTGCCACAGGGGTGGGCAGTTTTCAATAGAAACATATTGAGAACACTTTCAAAATCTTCTTCTCTGAAACTGGAAGGTTAATTTCAGCTTTCATATTTGGCACATAGCATCATGTTCAGGTCCCCTACAAGTTTTTCTAAATTATTCCCCTGGGGTCAAAATTGGCCCGCCCCAGGGCCGGCTAGTTTTCTATAGAAACATATAGTGAAAACTTTGAAAATCTCCTCTGGTTATCTGGTGAGCGCTTCAGGGCCATTCTGACCCTCTTGTTATGAAGTTGAATATGATGTTTAACTCCTATTTTACATACTGAATATCAAAATGATACACCAGAAATGTATACATTCATGCTATATAATCTCAGTTTATACATATAACCTGATTCTTTGAATTATATAACCGTCCGAGCTGCAGATATAACTGTTAAAAATCAGGTTATAGGTGAACACACTTTGTAAATTTCTATAGCTTATACATTAACGACTCATTTTACACAGTTAATTGTTAATTAATATTAGAACTATTTTGGAATTAGGCCAAAGATACATTAAACATTTCAATATTCCCAACTTTTTAGACATACGACGTAGTTGAGATTTCACGTTTTCATTTGGTGATTTGTCCAATTTATTTGAGAATGGGTCACTAATACAACATGAAAAAATACTTGCCATGGGTAGCTGGTATTTGGAATAGAGTTTGTCCGTAGGTTTAACATTGATGTGGTTCAGTTAAAATAGAAAATAGTTTGGACTTTATCTTTGTAGACAAGGTCTACAATAGGCGAGCTTTGCTGTCCTGCGACAGTCTAGTTATAATGGTAGAGTGACTATTGCCAGACAAGGCCTCTATTTTAAGAGTAGGTGAGACCCATCTGTTAACAAGACATGTTATATACCAAAATGTTTGTTAATGTCTGTAGTATCCGACTCTGCCGGCACAAATTTGGAAAAGTGGTGGCGTTCCGAGAAATCCAAGATGGCCGCCGTTTTTGGAAGCACCAGCTTAAGTTAGATATATCAAAATGGCAGAAACATCTTCAAAGTTTCTGAAAATGTTTTGCATAAATATTGTAAAAGACACATTTGCCTTTTTAAAAATACATCTCTTCTTATTATCATAGTTCATTGTCAAGGTCATTTTAAGGTTAATCTGGTAAAAATACAAGCTTTCGCAATATTTAACCTTGAAATTTAATTGTTTACATAAAACTAATAGACAATAACTATTCAAAATATACACTTAAATGCAGTGTTATGATTGGCTTACATGATAAAAAAGAAATAAAACACATTCCTGTTACAACCTTGGAAATATTTGGCAATAAGTATTATACTTACCCCACCCACCAGTTTTATAGGAATTTTTAAATTAGATTTGGAGGAAGTTCAAAGTCTAATTCCGTCACATGGCTTATCTAATTATTAAAAGAAGGTAGATTTAATCAGATATAATTGGAACAATTGTATTATGTGTCTATATTTTAATCGTACGGTCCGTCCGTAACTGCTTGAAAATAGGTTACTGCAACGATAAGACAAATGTATTTAAGTAATTTCTCATATTGTGCGGCTTGTATCAAAATATTTCTATTTTAATAAACATTAAGTATAAACCTACATGTACACTCCTGGTAAAATATCAACATTGATATAAACCCTACACAAATAGAGTTGAAACCACACAGCCTTTCAAGCATAAATTCTGAAAAGTGGTGGTGGTCCGAGAAATCTAAGATGGCCACCAGTTTTTAGCATCTATGTTAGTTATATATATCAATTGCAGAAACAGTTTCATAGATATTGAAAATCTTTTGCATAATTATTATAGAAGAGACAATGGTCTTTTGAAAAATAACTTATTTGGTATTATCATAGGTCATCGTCAAGGTAATTGTGTAAGGTCCGTAACTCTGCTTGAAAATAGGTTACTGCTACAATTAGACACATGTTTCGAAGTAATTTCTCATAGGGTGCGGCTTACATCAGAATATTTCTATTTGAATACACATTAAGTATAAACCTACATGTACACTCCTGGTAAAATATAAACATTAATATAAACCCTACAAAAATAGAGTTGAAACCACACAAGCCCTGTCCCAAGAGACAGTGAGTATATCAGCATGTTTGGTCATGATCTGTTTCTTGCCGATACCGAACTACAAGGAACATGCGTCACATCCAGTAAGGCAGTAAACTTGGAGTAAAATGCACCTCTCTTCGGACGATAACTGCATGTATAAAACTGACTGGAATGTATGTTGCCATATCTGTGTACAAGCTTTTCGGCCAGTTTTAAAGAACAAACTGAAATGCCCAGTTCTCTAAAATGAGGAGCAACCAGGACCAAAGCACCTATGTCAGGACTTACTACAACAATATCGCTTAAACCGACTTCTTTCGAATAGGTAATATGCAACATAATCCTAGTGACTGATTCATCTTGGTTAGAATCATCATGGAATTCAATTGCACCAGAGGAGACTTTGAGGACTCTTTTCACCCATCCCATCAGAAAGGTAAACAACCTTGCCATCTTTCAGAAGGTCATGACAGTTCTCTGTGAGGTACCTGGTATACAGTTTCGTTAACTCTGCTTTGCTTCTGCTGTTGGTTAGTAGCTTCTTCCAGTCTGTAATTGCTATGTTGTATTGCATTACAACAGGTGTAGTGACAGAACATTCTCTTCACGTTTTTGCTCAGTGGCGGACTTTAAACTGTTTGAAACATATCTGTCAAACATAACATGCAGCCTAGTCTCATCAATGAGCTGTAAGACAGCATGCTATTTTTGTGATGGTTGCCGTCTTATCCTATGGATGCCGGGATATCGTTAAAACTGGAAGTAGCTCGATATCACCATTTAGAGTACACACATGTGAACTACATGCAGCCTTGACACACCACTACTTTGGAAGAGAATACAGTTCCAAAATCTTGAAGCCATGTCAAAGTATGGCATTTTTGCCTAAGGAGCTGGCTGCAGCGAATGAAATATCGCCATGCCATAAAAAGCAAAACAGTCTGGATGCTGAACTCTACATGGGGGCCCATGTTTTCAAAGGTTTCAAGGAAATCAGATTTCTTGGTCGACATCATAACACCACCATCTGTGAACAAGCTTAATGTAATTTGTGAGTTCTTAGAATATAGTACTCACTTATTGGGAGATTTGAGGACACCAGCTGCCGGGCAAGGGGCCATGGGTGAATGCTCTCCTGACATAAGCTATGCTCTTCATCTTAACAAATTATCAAAGTCAACCTGCAATGTCAGCCCGATATAACATCTCTGCATTCACCCATGTCTTCTTGCCACATAACATCTGGCGGACCTAACAATAACAGACAAAATCTTCAAACATAACATTGGTTTATTAAAAAGTATGTACAACTAAGGTTCAGGTTTGGCTCTGTTGGGCATGGTTCCCGATCCCACCGTGCTAGCCCAATTGGCTAGCAGGTACACCGGACAAATTGTCGTGTAAGGGCGACCTTTGACAGCCATCCGCAGTGGTATCCCAAATTTATAATCATTAGGCCCAATAGCCACAAATCATGCCCCAGTAGTCTTCAAATATGCCCCAGTAGGCTTCAAGTATGCCCCAATAGGCTTCAAATTATGCCCCAATAGGCTTCAAAGTATGCCCCAATAGGCTTTAAAATATGCCCCCAATAGGCTTCAAAGTATGCCCCAAAAGGCTTGAATTTAAAATATGCCCCAGAAGGCTCCTGACTGAACAAGTCACATGCAAATTTGACATTAGCTTGTACGATTGAACTGCAACCCTGAGAACGGATGTATCGCCAATTCAACTACGGCAGATCCTGGGAAATCAGTGATCCAGCCATCATCTACAATGGCGACACCCGGGCATCTATCAGAATTGCAGTCCATTTAAAAAGATAGTTTAATATAAAATTATTAAATATGCACTTAGATTGTGCACCTAAATCTTCTGTTCGGATTTCGCTGTCGGCCAATCACCCCTTCACTTTTGAACAAGTTGTAGCCCAATGGCACAATTACAATAGACTTCCAGGAACCGCGCCGTTACTTTATTGATGTAGGTAGTCCCCTATAGTAGCAGAAATGCTGCATGCCCAAAGTAACTGAAACAAATCAGAGCAAACAGCAGAGACCAGTAGCTAACAGAATAAGACATGCAAGGAATTATCTATAAAACATAGAACATACGACAGCAGGTATATTAACATACATGTAAAACGGTGTGACATAATCGACTAAGTAAGAGGACGACAGGCACCCTGCTAGGCACATATATGCCAGGCTAAAAATACAAGGCATTGAACCGTATAAAAGAACAATGACAGAAAGGGCATGGGTGGGTGGGATTTTAGTCGTCTACAGTGCAAATTTATGACGCTACTATCCCACTCACCTTTTGTTAGTTGAGAATCAGAAGACAATGGAACAAAGAGATTTGGGCGGTATTTGCGCGCGCAAACCTCGCAGGGTACCAATGTCGCTTCTATCCATGACAATTTGGCATTAAGTATAACGCTTCTATCACATACAAAATACATAAACGAGTAGATCTCAAACTCCAATAACAATTGATTATTGTTGAACAATAATCGCATTTATTGGGAGATTTGAGGACACCAGCTGCCGGGCAAGGGACCATGGGTGAATGCTCTCCTGACATAAGCTATGCTCTTCATCTTAACAAATTATCAAAGTCAACCTGCAATGTCAGCCCGATATAACATCTCTGCATTCACCCATGTCTTCTTGCCACATAACATCTGGCGGACCTAACAATAACAGACAAAATCTTCAAACATAACATTGGTTTATTAAAAAGTATGTACAACTAAGGTTCAGGTTTGGCTCTGTTGGGCATGGTTCCCGATCCCACCGTGCTAGCCCAATTGGCTAGCAGGTACACCGGACAAATTGTCGTGTAAGGGCGACCTTTGACAGCCATCCGCAGTGGTATCCCAAATTTATAATCATTAGGCCCAATAGCCACAAATCATGCCCCAGTAGTCTTCAAATATGCCCCAGTAGGCTTCAAATATGCCCCAATAGGCTTCAAGTATGCCCCAATAGGCTTCAAATTATGCCCCAATAGGCTTCAAAGTATGCCCCAATAGGCTTTAAAATATGCCCCCAATAGGCTTCAAAGTATGCCCCAAAAGGCTTGAATTTAAAATATGCCCCAGAAGGCTCCTGACTGAACAAGTCACATACAAATTTGACATTAGCTTGTACGATTGAACTGCAACCCTGAGAACGGATGTATCGCCAATTCAACTACGGCAGATCCTGGGAAATCAGTGATCCAGCCATCATCTACAATGGCGACACCCGGGCATCTATCAGAATTGCAGTCCATTTAAAAAGAGTTTAATATAAAATTATTAAATATGCACTTAGATTGTGCACCTAAATCTTCTGTTCGGATTTCGCTGTCGGCCAATCACCCCTTCACTTTTGAACAAGTTGTAGCCCAATGGCACAATTACAATAGACTTCCAGGAACCGCGCCGTTACTTTATTGATGTAGGTAGTCCCCTATAGTAGCAGAAATGCTGCATGCCCAAAGTAACTGAAACAAATCAGAGCAAACAGCAGAGACCAGTAGCTAACAGAATAAGACATGCAAGGAATTATCTATAAAACATAGAACATACGACAGCAGGTATATTAACATACATGTAAAACGGTGTGACATAATCGACTAAGTAAGAGGACGACAGGCACCCTGCTAGGCACATATATGCCAGGCTAAAAATACAAGGCATTGAACCGTATAAAAGAACAATGACAGAAAGGGCATGGGTGGGTGGGATTTTAGTCGTCTACAGTGCAAATTTATGACGCTACTATCCCACTCACCTTTTGTTAGTTGAGAATCAGAAGACAATGGAACAAAGAGATTTGGGCGGTATTTGCGCGCGCAAACCTCGCAGGGTACCAATGTCGCTTCTATCCATGACAATTTGGCATTAAGTATAACGCTTCTATCACATACAAAATACATAAACGAGTAGATCTCAAACTCCAATAACAATTGATTATTGTTGAACAATAATCGCATTTATTGGGAGATTTGAGGACACCAGCTGCCGGGCAAGGGACCATGGGTGAATGCTCTCCTGACATAAGCTATGCTCTTCATCTTAACAAATTATCAAAGTCAACCTGCAATGTCAGCCCGATATAACATCTCTGCATTCACCCATGTCTTCTTGCCACATAACATCTGGCGGACCTAACAATAACAGACAAAATCTTCAAACATAACATTGGTTTATTAAAAAGTATGTACAACTAAGGTTCAGGTTTGGCTCTGTTGGGCATGGTTCCCGATCCCACCGTGCTAGCCCAATTGGCTAGCAGGTACACCGGACAAATTGTCGTGTAGGGGCGACCTTTGACAGCCATCCGCAGTGGTATCCCAAATTTATAATCATTAGGCCCAATAGCCACAAATCATGCCCCAATAGGCTTCAAATATGCCCCAATAGGCTTCAAATTATGCCCCAATAGGCTTTAAAATATGCCCCAATAGGCTTCAAAATATGCCCCAATAGGCTACAAAATATGCCCAAAAGGCTTGAATTTAAAACATGCCCCCAGAAGGCTCCTGACTGAACAAGTCACATGCAAATTTGACATTAGCTTGTACGATTGAACTGCAACCCTGAGAACGGGTGTATCGCCAATTCAACTACGGCAGATCCTGGGAAATCGGTGATCCAGCCATCATCTACAATGGCGACACCCCGGGCATCTATCAGAATTGCAGTCCATTTGAAAAGATAGTTTAATATAAAATTATTAAATATGCACTTAAATTGTGCGCCTAAATCTTCTGTTCGGATTTCGCTGTCGGCCAACTGGCGCCAGCCTGATCACAAGTATTTGGAAGCAGGGGGGCGCCAACGCCAAAAGAAGAGCGAAACCAGCTTTTGGTACAGCGATAAATACGGACACTGCTTGGTACCAACTACGGGTGGCTGACTGGAAACGAAAACCATCTTAGATCCCTAACATGCCATAATTGCTGAAAGAATCTGGTATTCTTAGATTTGAATTCCAGCAGGGCTGATGACAACTGGTTGAGAAACAGACAATTGCCAAGGAAGGCCAGGTGCACACCATCCGAAGAGTAAAAAGCTGACATTTCGTGCAGATCAGTGTGCTTAATGTAACAACCACCTATTTGCATAATTTTATGAGCAGCATAATTATTTAGGCGTTTCCGGACAGATTCCATGGCAATATTATCGTCAGAATGGCGTCACCTCCTCCTTGGCAATATCTCTGACCAAATAAGGCATGCATTGAAATTGTGAATGATAAACTCAATGATTCGGTTGATACACTGCCGCAACTTCTTAACTGGCACTCTTCCGAGATCATTGCCGCCACAGTGCAAGATAATGCAGTGCGGCTCTTCTCCGACTTTCTTCAAGGTCTGAAGCCTGCCTATCATGTTGAATAGCGACATGCCGCTATACCCCTGCCACCAGAGGTCTGCAAATCCCAATCCAAGGTTGGGCCCTCCTGGCCGCCTCCTCGCCACAACAAAGGCATTTTTCATGATGGAAGAACCAACACACCAGATCTTTAGAGTACCTAGAATATCTTTGGTTTAATTATTAAATGTGAAACTTGAGATTAACCGCTAAAGCAGCCATGCAAATTATAACTTAGTATGAATGCCATCTGGCCTAATGTAAGAGCGATATGCTTCAGACCGCCAGCGACCAGCAGTCTGAATATCCCTTGAAGAATAACCGGCCATAGCTGCTGCTGTAGCAGCACCAATGCGAAAAGAATGGGAAGTATATCCAGCATAATCTAATCGCAGTCTACTCAAGCATTGTTTTAGTATGGCAGAGAACTGGTAACGTGTAAGTGGTGCACCATTGAGGTGGCAGAAAAGAGGCTCATCGCATGGAGGGCGCTGCTGTAAAAACTGGCTTAGTCTGAGGACTTGGCAGAGATTTGTCCCAGTCTTACAGATTTTCAACCTTGAACCATAACCATATTGGTCAGTCTTAGAATACCTGATTCTAACAGTGACAGAATCACCATTTTGGTTAATACTAATATCAGATGCGAAGATAACACTCGAAATATTGCTCTTGTTGGCAACGGCCATCTCACTTATACGGAGGAAGGCAGAAAATGCTAAACAGTAAGCTGCAGTAAATAAACGTGATTCGTATACATTAACACAAATACTTGGTAGGATTGAAATGATGGATACAAGCAAATCATGTGTAATTGGCAAACGTGTTTTGCGCCGAAAACCAGTTCGCTTAAGCCCCTCTAAAGATTTCTGAATTACGTAATTATTTGTGACATCAACCAGATTCCGTATTTTGCATTGAAAACTGATAGCACAAACATACAAGCGTGCTGTATTGTGTGCAAGCCCTTTCAGGTAAAACCAAGCAATGAATAATACAATATTTGCCACGGATGGAGGCCATATCCTATCTATACCAAACGCACTTCTAAACCGGTCAAAACTCTGTATGCCAGTCGAGTAAGACTGTCTTGTGTTGTCTGCAAGTGATGAATTCAGCAATCGCTCAGACTCAGATTGTAGATCGTCGACAGAAAGCGGTCTGGGATGATTCGAGGATCCTTGTCTGCACCTGGCACCAGGTTTCGAAACTGGACCCACTGTTTGCGAGAAATTGAGTCAGCAACTGCATTAGCAAGCGTTGGTATATGTCTTGCTTTGAAAATAATGTTGTATTCCATTGCTAGTAACACGTAAGGCCTAACTAGTTGCATATGGCGATTTGACTTTGATGATTGTTTGTTAATGACAGTAACCAGGGCCTCATTATCTATATAAAGCAAGATCCTACGATTCATTAACTGTTCTTTCCATAGCATTATTGCGAGCAATACAGGAACCATTTCAAGGAATGTGATGTCTCTGATGACATTGCCTCACCATCACACCTCCGGCCATTGAAAATAACACCATTCACCCCTAAGAAAACAACCGCAACCTAGCCCAGCAGACCCTGCACTGTCTGTGTAAAGATGCAGGCTGTCACTATCTAGCCATGGCTCATCTGGGATGTGAGCCACCCCGTTAAAAATTCAAGAAATGATACCCAGACCTGAAGATCCTGCTTGATACCTGCTGTTAGTCTGAGCTTGTGATGGGGTTTTTGCATACCTATCATTGCGTCATAAAGCGTCTTAAAAATGCTCTACTTGATCGGACCGCTCTACTAAAGAACGAAAGTTTACCAACCATAGATTGAAATTCACGCAAACTGACCTTCTTGCGAGCAAGCATATGTACAAGCATCTCATTTAGTTCCTCGAGTTTGTGTAAAGGAATGCGAACAAGCATGTAGACTGAATCCAGTTCTAAACCTAGAAATATCAGTTTAGTGCAGGGATCAATAGATTTTTCAATGGCCAAAGGAACTGAAAGTTCACTGCATATGAATGTAAATGTATTAACTAGGGCTTCACAATTATTGGTATCTCTTGAACCACCAAAAATAAAATCATCCAGATAATGATCAAGTGAATCCTGACCGGCCACATGTGCTACCAGCCAATGCAAAAATGTTGCAAATTTCTGTACTCACTTAATGGGGATCTTCTTGAGTGAATTAATTGCCAACAATTGTTTCCCCTCCGTTTACCTGAAACACCTTGGATTTGGCCTTGGATTGGGAAGAACTCATGGTTTTCACCTATGGCCATGGCAATGGATCAAAGTCATAGAACATCTGATTTCCCTTCTGATGGCACCTCAACAGACGGAGCTCTATGTCAGCAGAAGCCGCAACCCCAGTAGCAAAGTTTACAGGTTTTGATGGAGGATTGTTGATAGAAAACGTTTCAAGCACCTGGTAAGGCATGAACTGGGAACACACAGTGCGATTGGAGGCAAACAGGAATTGGAGGAGTCTGGTCTTTGTGTACACATTGAGATCCCATATATACAAAGATACAAAGTACATATTTAATGGTAATGGCACTTCATTTAAGTAGTCATGCCAGAATCTGTACAACGGAGAAATCTCTCTACCCTCAGCTTTAAACATTTCAACCAAAGACTGTATACTGGATTTCAGCCCTGTAATTTCTATTGAATGGTCATCAAGATGATCAACTGAGGTCATTCCAAAAACCTTTAAATGGAGAAATAGTCTGTTAAAGGGGTTTAGACGAATTCTATGATAACCAGTCTTCAATTAACGGAGCGCATAGCAGTTTCGTTTGCGCTAATGTTTTCAGCTGTTGTGTCTTGCCTAGATTTGCAAGTATCTAATAATGGATTAATTTGTTTGGATCAATTTCAATCTGTTTTAATGTCTTCAAAGGTTTGACAACAAAAACAACATGTATCTGCATTAAAATCTAACTGCCTCCGCTTCGGTGGTTTTCTTGCAGATGCTGATGTCTTAACGAAAGGTATGGGATATATTACACTGGGAATATTTTACTAGCTCATCGGTAATGGCAACACTTTCAATATAAACTTTATGTTGTAAAAATTCTCATCTGTAACATATTATAAAGTAATGATAATTCATTTTACAAAATTTCTGGACAAGAATAATGTGACATGCATGTTGGAATAGGAAAGTATTGACACTGACAGCAATAGTCAGTCAAAGGTCGAAAAGTTTTATTGTAAACAAAATTTTCTTCATTTCAGAAATCAATAATTTTACTCAATCTATAAGGACATATAATTTAACATTGGGTATAAAATGTTACCAATATTCATTTTATCTCATATTCTTGATTTATATAAAATTGTTATTTCATGTATGATTAATGTTTAAATTTTGAAATGTCAATTTTGGAGCCGCAAATACTTTTCGGTGCTTGTTTAGAAATTACTCTTTCTTTTAGTCCTATATATACAATGTTGCATTATTAAATGATTGCCTAACTAAATGCTTTCCTGGAAGTAGTATGATAAAGAATTATCTAAGCAACATTTACTTGCAAAAAAAGTAATTATAAAAGTCAAATCTATTCACAGCAAAAATTTGCCGAACCTACTTTTGACCATTACTAAAATTGACTACATGGTAATATATTGTCACAAAATGTATGATTTTAATGGTATTTCAAACCCTTTTCTCTAAAACTAAATAATATAAACAGATGCAAAGTATTTACACATACAATTAATATGTTTTAAGTATATATGCGATGCGTTTTCTTTTAATTCATTGGTGGTGCAAGAAAAATACCTATTGCCGATTTTACAAAATCATGACAAACTTATGCTTATGTCACAGTGTGTAGGTTTATCATCACTTGTACGGCCTTGATTTACAAGCGCGCTTTTATGGTGACGTGTATGACTGCGAACCTGGCGACCCGAAATCGATCCCGGGTCTGAGCGGGTATGTTTCTTATAAGAACACCCGGTTACATTTGGCGCTCCACGGGGGACTGTGACTGTATGAGCTCCGAGTTCGATTCCCAGTCGTTCTCATACCCATAGAAATTCGGGACGAATTTCAACTTGCTGGGGAGTATGTCACAGTGTGTAGGTTTATCATCACTTGTACGGCCTTGCTGTACAAGCGCGCTTTTATGGCGACGTGGTAGAGTGTATGACTGCGAACCTGGCGACCCGGGTTCGATCCCGGGTCTGAGCGGGTATGTTTCTTTATAAGAACACCCGGTTACACTTATTTCATTTTCAATATGTATGGCAGCCATAACCATGTGCATAAATGTGTATTTTGAATAGTTACAGTAGATATGCATATTATAAATTATAATAATTTAAGGTGAAATGCTGTTTCAACTTGCATTTTCACCGGTTTGACCTTGAAATTACATTGACGATGACCTATGATAATACCAAATAAGTTATTTTTCAAAAGACCATTGTCTCTTCTATAAAAATTATGCAAAATATTTTCAATATCTATGAATCTGTTTCTGCCATTTTGATATATTTAACTTACATAAATGCTAAAACACGGTGGCCATCTTGGTCGACATCTTAGATTTCTCGGAACACCACCATTTTTCAGAATTTATACTGGCAAGGCTGTGTGGTTTCAACTCTATTTGTGTAGGGTTTATATCAATGTTGATATTTTACCAGGAGTGTACATGTAGGTTTATATTTAATGTTTATTCAAACAGAAATATTCTGATACAAGCCGCACAATGTGAGAAATTACTTCAATATATTTGTCTAATCGTTGCAGTAACCTATTTTCAAGCAGAGTTACGGACCTTACTATTAAAATATGGACTCAGAATACAAATATTCCAATTATATCTGATTAAATCTATGTTCTTTCGATAAGTAAATAGGCCATATGACGCTATTAGACTTCCTCCTGGGGTAAGTATTATACATATTGCCAAATATCTCCAAGGTTGTAACACGAATGTGTTTTATTTCTTTTTTATATGTAAGCCAATCATAACACTTCAGTTAAATGTATATTTTGAATAGTTATTGTCTATTAGTTTTATGTAAACTATTAAATTTCAAGGTTAAATGTTGCGCAGATTTGTATTTTTACCTTAAAATGACATTGACAATGAACTATGATGATATCAAATGGGGTATTTCTAAAAAGGCCAATGTGTCTTTTACAATATTTATGCAAAACATTTTCAGAAACTTTGAAGATGTTTCTGCCATTTTGATATACTTAACTTAAGCTGATGCTACCAAAAACGGCGGCCATCTTGGACGTCATCTTGGATTTCTCGGAACGCCACCACTTTTCCAAATTTATACCGGCAGAGTCGGATACTACAGACATTAACAAACATTTTGGTATATGACATGTCTTATTAACAGATGGGTCTCACCTCACTTTTTTTACCCTAGATTGTCACTCTACCATAATGGCTATCACAGGAAATTTTGGTCATGACAGAAAATACTTGATCATTTAATTTATATATGATTCCATGAGCAATCAGAACAGACCCTAATCAAACGACTGTCACACCTGTCTGATATGGATATACCCTTTTTGCTAAGGTATAAGCCGTTAGGTCTGACATATCGTTTTTGATGGTTTCAAATTCAGAAACTATCTTAGTCATAGGTCGATTTTATGCCTTTCATGCCTTTTAATCATTTGTAAATAAACTATTCCGCTGTATCAAAGAGTACTCATTATTCATGACTATCAATTCCATGAAAGTTTGGTTGAACATGAATCCGGAGATATAAATAGATGAGAATGGCAGTAAGGGGAGATTGAAATTATGACAAGTGCAGTGGTACAGAGAACTTAAATATTTTTCGAGCGTATAAATATACTGTTTACAACTAAGTTCATTCATTGCTCCGCGCCTGTGGGCGCGGAGCTATTTGTGTTCACGATATGTTTGGTACATGGACTCGGATTTGATATTTTAAACCCTTTCGATCAATTATGTTCAAGTATCCGTGATGCAATGGTAAAATTATGCTTAGCAATATTTATACTATCCGAATATGTCGCGATTTTGTCAGTCACGAGTTTTACAGGGCACTCCTTTCCGTGCTCTCGTCAGATGTTTACAGAGTTAACTGCCCCTGTTAATCTCGGAGCTGCCTTGCTACGTTTTGATGATTAATAAAGATTGTTGTTTGTGTTTATTTGTTTTACGAACGCCCTTTTAGGACTTTGTATAAACTAATAAGTCATAATACCATACGAAAGTATTTCTGGGAAGCAATGTGCTATGTTTCACTACAATAACAATCGGACGGAAACGGGTCGAACCGGTCTAACTTGGCCCAAGTGAAATCGATCCATGGTCAATCCGGCTTCAAAAGAGTTTTAGCGGCCCCATTTCGGTCAAACAGTCCCCCCTCTTCCTTTATTTAGCTGGTCAACCCGGTCCTATTAAACTGTTTAGTCAAAACGGCCCGACAAGAACCATAACGAAATTTTGATCAACCACATCGAACCCGCGATACCATCAACAATGATAGTTCTGAAGAAATATTTAAATAAGTAACAAACTTTGTTTTTATCTTCTATCACGTTATGTTGAATACAAATTTAAATTCACGAATTGCGCATGGCATTGAATATAACGTGATCTTGGTCTGGGTCTTAACCCTTGCCCTGTTCTATGTTTATTACGAATTCAATACCTACTGAATATTCATGGATAAAACTTTTAATGAAATATGGAAGGTGGAACACTGTATCCATCTTAGAAAGTATAATAAAATATCTAATTCCATTAGCAAAAACGAGCAGACCCTGACCAGACAGCTCCTATAGGAGCTGTCTGGTCTGGGTCTTCTCTGTCTGCAGATGCGTGAAATACGTTTGTATGAGGGGAAGTGTGAACTATGGAATCAACAGTGTGCGATAATTGTCAGCATGCGCCTATTGTATAAGTTAATATCAAATGCTTATATTATTTTGACAAAACACTCATAATATTGAAGCAATATTTATACAAATACACTGTACCATTTAATTTGTTTTATAAAATGGATCGTGATCTGGGTCCGAATTATGATTGGGCGGTTTGCGATAGTTGCCTGCACACGCCTATTTGAAACATTAACATCAAACATATAGCCTCGATATACGTGTGAAAACCTAATCCCTATATGGCATACGTTCGACAAAACTACTTTAGGCTTACAGTAGAACCTGCCGTAAGCGGCCATCAAAAAGGTCTATTTTTAGGTTTGTAAGGCAGGTGCTAGCTTAATGCAGAACAAAAGTAAAGCAGAAAGCTCCTATAGAAGTTTTCACATTATTTTTGCCCTGCATTATGCAACCACATGTTTTTACGACTAATATGTTTAATAAATGAATGACCACTTATGGTAGAGTTTACTGTAGTATTTAAATAAGGTCCACAAACGGGAAGGTCGACCAAACGACCATATTTCCATATGGACATTCAGGAAATTCAGATACTTCAAGATCTATGTACATGTATGAATAACGAATTGATTTGTTCACCACTTTATATTTTCAAAGACTAGTGGTTTGTCTAGACAAGAAAATATGCCTTGATGAGTCCCTGTCTATAGAAATGTTTTTTGTTTAAAAAAATGTGCCAATATTTTAATAGACCCCTTCCCCTAAGAAAATAAATGAAAATCCGATGATTTTCCCCATGACAGAAACTGTAGAATTAGAGATCTATATTATTCCATAACCAATCAAAGCAGACCCTGGACAGTCCAGATGGGTCATTTGTGATTTGTCTGATCTGGATCTACTCTGTTTGCAAATATATGAAAAGTTATATATATGAGTAAAAGGATAAGCCGGGACAGCAATTATTCAAATAACATACATGTACTTATTTTAGGGTTAGTTTATATGGATGAAGGGGTAAACCTTGATATACGGTAGAGTAATTATTCAAACAACATGTATATTGTTTGAATATTATTTTTTAGAGTCAGTAATTAATAACAAGGGTAGTAATTCAAACTGCAATAGATTTATAAACAGCATTTATTGCTTTGATAAGAATTGAAAGATGGACACTGTCACTGTCACCCAGCATTGCGTGTCTGACTTCAAGGACTGAATTTCGCTAATAACCACTTTGTTAATGGTTTGGCCGTAGTTACAGTCTGCCATATTTTTTTTGTAATACATTAATAGATCAAACATGGTGATTAACGTGTGCAGCGATTTCTTCCCATACATTTAATATCCATATCCAACTGGATGCCATTATGGTCCTTGGGGCATTTGATTCTTATAAACTTGCAACATGTTGTGACAGTGGTTTCATTCTGGCTATACTAAAATAGTTTCCTTCAAATTAATTACAGTTTGTCATCACTATTAATTCTTTATGAAACTCCATACAAGTCACTTTCATGCATCTGCAAACAAGGCAAACACAAATCGGATAAGCCATACAGGAAAAATATTTTCAGTTCCCTTTAATTATGTAAATCCACCTTCATTACAATCTGTGATATAGGTTTCCTCAACAATCTTCAAAAGGTGCAACATTACCAACATATTCACTTAATACGCATTTAAAACAAAGAGCTAATACTTGTTGTATCCGCATGAACCATTTTTGAAACCTCCATTCGTCATGAAAGTAAATGACCTAACCATCGTCGTCTGATCTGAATCAAAACGTTTTGTCAATCAGTGTGCTCGTCTTTCTGTGTAACTTTTTACAGCCAAACCTGTATTAGGCAGCCAATTAATGAAGAAACATTGAAGTCTCAAATTACAGATTACTGTTTAGGTGGGACAAGTGTGATGCACGAAGCTCCCGAAAGAGCTTCATGCACTACATTTGTCCTGCATTAAGCTGACACATTTCTATAAGGTTCCTATTCCATCTTATTTTGAGTATTTGTTTAACTCATTTCCTCATATTGACGACTCTGTAAAAATCACTTTGTGAAACCATTGTCACAATGGTTTCAAACTACGAAATTCTATTTTTCCTTTTCTCTAGTTTAAGCTCATTTTCGGTACATTTATTCAAAGAAGTTGGGTCTAAAATAGTCTATGAGGTAATGGGTTAACATATTTTTTTTAGCTCACCTGAGCTGAAGGCTCAATGTGAGCTATTGTGACCGCCTCTCGTCCGTCCGTCTGTCTGTCCGTTCACTTTTACTCAAATTACTTTTTCTCCTAAACCACTGGGAGGATTTCAACCAAATTTCACAGAAATGTACTTTAGGGTGTCCTCTATCAAGTTTGTTCAAATCATGACCCCCGGGCAAAAAATGGCCCCACCCCACTACTTTTAAAGGTTTTTTTTTAATCTTTAAAAATCTTCTCTGAAAACACAATTCCTAGAGCTTTGGTATTCGGTATATAGCATGATCTAATGGTCCTTTACCAAGTTTGTTCAAATGATGACCCCCGGGCCAAAAATGGCCCTGCCCGAGGGCTTGTAATTTTTACATTAGACTTATATAGGAAACCCTTTAAAATCTTTTTCTCTGAAACCACATAATCTAGAGCTAAGATATTTGGTATGAAGCATCACCTAATATACCTCTACCAAGTTTGTTCAAATAATGACCCTGGGCCAAAAATGGTCTCACCCTGGGGCTTTAAACTTCTTTATATCAGAAACAACACTTAAAAGGTTTCCCTTAGCAAATTCCTCAGTTATTTCCCTTGTCTCATCAGATAGCCATTAAGGGACAAGGGGAGATAACTCCATTGGACAAAATATTTATAATGAAATTTGGAAGGTGGATCAGTGTCGCCGTCTTAGAAGGCATAGAAACAGATATATCAAATTCCATGAACAAACACACCAGACCCTGATCCTATAGAAGCCATCTTATCTGGATCTACTCTGTTTGCAGATGCATGAAAACAAGTTTGTATGAGGGAAAATAAGGGTTAAATAGACTTCTTCACATCAGAAACTACAGTTCAAAGGTTACAGCACACTGGACAGTAGTGCTCTTAGAGCAACTGTTAAGCTCTAAAAACACGTTATTTCCATGAAGAGAAGTTTTAGCTTTGATAAAAACTGTAAAATCAAATCTATATCTTGTCAAAAGCAAACAGAGCAGACCCTGATCAGACAGCTTCTATAGTATAGGAGCTGTCTGATCTGGGTCTACTCTTATTTTTAAACCTTAAAAACACATTCTTTCTGTAAAGAGAAGTTTTTGCTTTGACAAAAACTGTAGAATCAGATCTATATTGTGTCAAAAGCAAACAGAGCAGACCGTGATCAGGCGGCTTCTATAGGAGTCGTCTGATCTGGGTCTACTCTGTTTGCTAATGCGTAAAAACAGGTTTATATGAGGGAAAGGGTTAAAAGATTTTTTAAAGTTATTTTTATTGGTCATTTCACTATTGGTCAGCTGAATACTGTGTATATAGGGGGTGGGGGTGTCACTTATATAAGGAGCTTTGAAATGCTCTTTCAAAGAGATCTGTAATGTCTGTCTGCTTCAGATTTGTCGTCATTTGAATTTCTAAAAGATCAGTTTTAGGCATTTTGACCTAAGTAAACAATTTAGATCTTGGTCAGACAGTTACTTGGTATTAGATCTGAATCCAGACTGTGTGTCAATCTTAGTTCAAGTTGAATCAGGCCTGAAAGGGTGAAAACAGTGTCATCTGCTAGAAATGTTGTCTGCTGAATAATTAACATTGTCAATATTACTGTAACTCAGGTGAGCGATATAGGGCCAATGGCCCTCTTGTTTATGTATTTACGTCGTTTTCAACCCTTTGATAAATGTACCTATATTACTACTCCTACTTTCGTTTCGTAGGAGAATATACATGGGTGCATTGAATTTCATCCCCTGTATAGGTATATGTTGCTTCACCCGTTATATGCATAATTATTTGTATATCTGGGTAGCAATCATATTAACTACATGTAATTTAATACGTGAAATCTTGCATATCCGTATTACTTCTCCTTTCGTTTCGTTTGAGATTATACTCGGGGGTCTGTTGTCATTTGGTTAATGATGCCCAGATGTGCATTGTATCTCTGGTTTTCTTAACCCTTATTCCGTCGTAAATGTCGTCTACTTTGAAGTTGTTGTCTGCAAATTGTAAACTTCGAATTGTTGTGGTTTAAAATGGAAAAAAAATACCTAAAGACGAGCGTCAGACAGTTGTGAAATAGATCAGATGCCTCGTTACGTGACGTTCTGATCCGATTCTAAAATGTTTGCAAATATTGGTGAAGTCGCGTTCGGCAGGAAAAGAGTTAAATGATACAGGTTATATTGATTCGATGGTCTCGTAAATTGAAAAGGTATGGTCATTGTAAGTACATGTATTTATTGTGGACCATTTGTACATATCATAATGTGATACTGAACAGTAATATTCTGTTTAAATGCAATGTTCATATTAGATCTACACGCTGTATATATGTTACTGATCTCCATTTATGGAGGAAATGCATAAACTAACTTACTTGCGTTTTGCTGTTGACAATGTATTTAAAGGTTACCCATGGAACTCAGTTTCTAACTCTGCTTGTACAAATATGGCTATCATTTGTAAACCAGTTTTATTTTCTCTATTAAACCTTGTTCATGTCTTCTCCAACTCCGTGTGTTCCCCACAATTTAAGGAAATGTGTCCAACAAGGTTCGTTCCCCAAGTCTTCTTACAAATATCGCAGTAAGTAGAGTACACGATAAAAAGACTGCTGGGTTTGCCATTCACTAGTACACTACTGCAATTCATTCTTTGTGACAAACACAGGGCAAACACCAACTTACAGTTTTGGAAGATTGCTATTACCATTTCATTTGCACATTTCTTTTTTTGCGCGCGGAGCATCTCATTTGCTGTTTATACAGCAGCATTTGTACTTGTGAATCAAGAGTCCATAAACAAGAACACGACTGGGATATTTTCTATTTTTAGAATTTGGATTTTGTCATGATACTATTTGATAATCTGTTATAATTAACTATTCTCAAGCGGAAACTCGTCAATGCTGGGAGTTAGATTTT
Organism: Azorinus chamasolen; assembly: GCA_963576725.1. Classification (NCBI taxonomy): domain Eukaryota; kingdom Metazoa; phylum Mollusca; class Bivalvia; order Cardiida; family Solecurtidae; genus Azorinus; species Azorinus chamasolen. The sequence continues at coordinate 37,124,154 of OY755240.1, read as the reverse complement.
AGTAGTGACTACATAGTGACAATTTTCAGAACGGCGCAGTGAAGAACTAACTATAATCCTTACAACGGCATGATTATGAATATGCCCAGATCGCTACACAAAGTGTCAAGAGAGATCACTGAGGTGAATGTGTATTCTACCATGTTAAGAACAAGTAAAACTTTGCTGTAAATTTACAGCAAAATAAGGAAGGGCTGCGCCAAAAAGATCCTTTTTATAATATCACTGTAAACAGGCATATATAACACAAGAACATTGTACATGTATGTTAGTTTTATTGAGAATAACAAAATAAGCAGAACAGTGATAGAACACGAAGCAAGTTGAAGAAACAAATTAAAAGTTAAACAAAAGAGGCCTATGATCTGTGTTAAAGTACACAAGCGTTATAGGAACAGGGCATTTTCTAGGAATTTGATATAAAACATGTACACATTATTTATAAACATTAGTTCTGGAGAAAGAAAGACAGAAGACGGACGATGAGTGACCACATTAGATCACCGTTAGCACGTTGTGCTCAGGCAAGCAAAACAGAAATAAACCCTGACATGACCAACTTACAGATAAAATAGACTGGGCAAGTACTTTTGGGAACGTAGGTTGTGTGTGGGCCCTTTCAAGGATCATAAAGGTTGAGAATAAACAAGATGTGTTTGTGAAACACTATGCCCCCTCGATATGATATTTGACCCTGAAGGATGACATTGATCTTGACATGTCACTCAAACTGTGCAGCTTCATGGGGTACACATGCATACCAAATATCAAGTCTGTATCTTTAATGGTTCAAAAGTTATGACCAATGTTAAAAGTCGGTGACCTTTGACCATGAAGGATGACCTTGACCTTGACATGTCACCCCACAAACTGTGCGGTTTCATGAGATACACATGCATACCAGTATCAAGGCTATTTATCTACTGGTTCAAACGTTATGGCCAATATTAATGACCTTTGACCTTCAAAGATGACCTTGACCGTGACAGGTCAGCCCTCAAACTGTGCAGCCAAATGAGAAACACTTGTATACCAACTATCAAGTCTGTATCTCTACTGGTTCAAAAATTATGGCCAATGTTAAAGTCGGTCCATCAGGAAAAGGTCCGCACAAGTCCAAACTAACTTCATCAAACACGTTTTCTGGCATTACACTCATCCTAAGAGGCTCTGGTACGTTTTTGTTGACTGAAACTAAGCAGGGTATGCAACTTTTGCATGTGTCTTCTACCAGTTTGTCGATTCCTGGAAAATATACTTTTTCTCGAAGCAGTTGTTTGGTTCGAACTATTCCCTGGTGACCTTCGTGTGCGATCGAAATAACTTTCTTCTGCAGCGATTTGGGTATAACCAGTTTGGATTCATGAAGTAACACTTCACCTTGATCTACAGTAGCAACTGTTAGGTCATTTCTGCAGCGCGTGAATGTATCAAGTGTGCTGTTTGATTTGTATGACTTATTCCATGTGTCGTTTTTTACATTCGAAATTGCTGTTTGTAGGTCAGTGTCCTTGGACGTTTCACGAGCAATTTCGTCCAGAGTCATTGCTTTAGGAACGTTGTGGTGTACAATAAATGACAGGTATTCCTCTGCAATTTTCGATGAATGACACGTGTGCGTTTTGGTAAGATGTGGATGTCTACTTAGGTAATCCGACATGTTTGTCTCACCTGGCTTGTATATGACCTTGAAGTCATACGCTTGAAGTCTCATTCTCCAATGTTCTAGTCGTGCAGGGGGTTTTGATTTCGGATTGCTGTAGATGCTTTCCAGTGCTTTTGCATCTGTGATTAACACAAACTTATGTTCAAACAAGTAAATGTGCCAGTGTTCAATTGCCCATATAAGTGCAAGGCTTTCTCTTTCTGTCTGCGAGTAGCGCTTTTCTACGTCGGTCAGCGATTTGCATGCAAAGCAGACGACTTTTCCATCCTTTAGCATAATTGCTGCAATTCCCACAGGGCTTGCGTCTACTATTATCTGTGTCTCTTTCTTGGGGTCAAAATAGGTCATAACTGGTCATAACTCAGCCTTGATTTCAACAATTCAAATGCGTTTTGCTCTTCAGCATTCCATTTCCATTTGGTGTTTTTGCGTGTCAGATTGCGCAACGGTTCTGTAATTGTTGAGTAATTTGGTATGAACCTTGAAACATAGTTCGTCATCGCCAGGAAGCTTCTAACTTCCGATACGTTTGTTGGCGGTGGAGTAGATTTGATTGTTTCACATTTCTTTGGATCAGGCGACATGCCGTTTTCTCCAAACACATAACCGTAGAATTCTAACTGTCGTTTGTTGAATTCACACTTTGTTTTGTTTAGTGTCAAATGTTTGTCTTGGAGCCTTTGTAGAGTTGCATCAAGTCTCTCGTCGTGCTCCTTCTGTGTACATGCGAATACTATTATGTCGTCACAAATGTTTCGAACTCCCTCAAGTCCTTCCAAAGCTGTACGTAAGGCATTTTGGAACAGCTCGCTTGCACAGGTAATGCCAAAGTTGAGATGTTTGTAGCGTCGTAATCCTAGGTGTGTCGTAAACGTTGTCACATTTCGAGACGATTCTGATAATTCCAGCTGATGATATCCTTGATTAAGATCTAACTTGCTAAACACTTTGGCACCGTTCAGATCCAGGATCATGTCATCTATTGTGGGTATTATGTGACGCGTGCGTTTGATTGCCTGATTTGGAAGTCGCATGTCTACGCATATACGTACTTCGTTTGTTTTGCTTTTGGGGTTTGGTGCTACAACGATAGGCGAGACCCAGTCTGTCGGCCCATCAACATGTTCAATTATTGTAGCAAAGGTATTATGGACAGCAGACAATGTTCACCTAAGGCTATGCAATATGCCGCTTTGGAAAATGTTATCATTAAGGCCTAAAGGAAAAGGTGTTTGTAATTTCTTTATCCAGTCTAGCTCTGTGATAAAACGAGCTTTAGCGGGGATACCTTTATTTACAATATTTGTAAAGCTAGGGTGACTTTGAGAGAAGTGTGAGGTTAGGACGTCCGTAAACCGGTTTAAACCCCCAGTGGTGTTTTTGCTGCTGACCGTGCCAAGGCGGTACTCTCTTTGTCACCCTTCCTTTTGTTTGCATTGCGTCTTTGTGCTTGTGGTTTGTTCATGTTGTGGAACGTTTGTCCCTGGTTCTTGTGTGTCTTTTGGTGTTTTCTGTGTTCATTTCGTGTGTGTGCGTGTGCGTTTGGGTGTGTGGTTGTGTGTGTGTGTGTCATGTTGTCTATCGGTGTTTTGGTGGTGGTTGCGTCTTGCATGTGGCTTTGCCTGCTTGACTTTACTACTTTTCCATTTAGATTTTAAACTACCAGTAGTTTTAGAATCATAATAAATTTGTTCTACTGGTTGAACCGAAACATATTTGAAAGAATGCCCTGTATGACGAAAATGCTGGTAAAGAAAATTGCGTACTTTTTTGATCCGGCAATGGTAACTGTGTTCACGAAACCTAGTTTTTAAAGAACGTCCTGTCTGACCTACATATTGAATGCCACAACGTGGCGCATTTCATGTAAGAACATATATAATATTAGATGAGTTTCAGTCTAAATCAGAATTAATCTTCACACTAAACACTCTACCATTAACAAGAGATTTAATTGTTGATCTAGTAGAAATGAAATTGCAACACATACACCTCTTACTATTGCACTTAGTAATTATTGGATACACCCTATGTCTTTTGTTCAAATAATGTGAATTTAGATGGACTTTACCATAACGAATGATAGATTGCTTTAAAGGAGACAAAACGATTTTAGGTCCATTATGAAAAATGTTACTAATAGCCGAAGAGGGAACATGAAAAGATGAAGCAGAAGACAATTTTAGAGGTTTAATACAAACTGACGGCTGTAGTGATTGGAAATTAGCCAGGTTATGAGGAATCTGAACGGAAGACACAGAGTGTAAGTTTAAGTTATTAATTTTGAGTTTAGGGAGACTATTCATATTTTGTGTAGTAATTGTAGCACCCTTCTGTAAAAAGCGACATACGTATGTAACGAAAAGTGGTGTAAAATAATATAAAACATACCAGAGGTTATGACAAAAATAAAGAAGACTAAGAATATGAATGAAACAATGAATAGTGAAACATTGAATGGGTAAAAAGTAAGAAGAAACACAAATAAGGTAAAGTCACACTAGAGAAAACGCAAAGGGCACACATCTTAAAAGGGAAATTAAAATAGTCACACAATATGTCGGTGAGTACGGAAGCCACCATGAAGTGCAAAGTACGGTGTAAAGGTATGAGGAAACACATTGAATGTAGAGCAATCCCTGCAAGAGGAAGAAAACAATATTGATTGGATGTACGGGGAGACGTTTCACCGCCGCCACACTGCACAAACAACACTATTGTGCTTATAAATGGAAAAGTAGTAAAGTCAAGCAGGCAAAGCCACATGCAAGACGCAACCACCACCAAAACACCGATAGACAGCATGACACACACACACACACACAACCACACACACAAACGCACGCACACACACACACACACGAAATGAACACAGAAAACACCAAAAGAGACACAAGAACCAGGGACAAACGTTCCACAACATGAACAAACCACAAGCACAAAGACGCAAGGCAAACAAAAGGAAGGGTGACAAAGAGAGTACCGCCTTGGCACGGTCAGCAGCAAAAACACCACTGGGGGTTTAAACCGGTTTACGGACGTCCTAACCTCGCACTTCTCTCAAAGTCACTTGCTGTTTCCCTGTGTTGCTGTTCGGGCGACTGTTTGTTCTGTATGTGGTGTTTCCTGCATGACTCATTTTTGTACTTTTATTATCACAACAGTGTTGCTTGTGCCGTGTGGTGGCCGTAAAAAGTCTCCCCGTACACGTAATCGATGTTGTTATCATTCTCTTGCAGGATATGCAAGTAACATACACAACTCTTATTCGCCTCTTACATCATCATAAGTATGTCATGCACCTCGTGGTAGGTGTTGTGTTCACCAGCAATTTGATGCACTTGGTAGCTACACTAATGTATTGACGTGTTGTTGAACACAATACAGGTGCCCCTCTATCACTTTCCAATATGAATAAAGTTAAAATACCTCTGATAGAACTGAAAGCTATAAATATGCAATCTGTGTCGTGTGTACAAGTACCCAGAAATATTTCTAATTTCTCTTCCCTTCAACCTTTTGTTCGTTTAAAACAACTTAATCTTCAGTCGGCATCATCTTTTCACATACCATCTCTTTCTATTAATAAATGTTTTTTCAATGGACCAAGAGTTGTACTTTCACCTTTAAAATCTGTTATCCAAAATGTTTCTTCTATTCGTAAACGGTCCTTATACAAGCGACACAGAGTGTATCCGATTATCCAAAAGTGCTTCGCTAAGAGGTGCATATGTTGTAGTAACATTTCTTGTAATTCCACTATAAAATCTACAGTTAATGGTAGAACATTTAATTTCAAGATAAACTCAGACGTTGATTGTACTACTACTAACGTTATTTATGTTTTAACTTGAAACGCGCCTAGTTGCGGTATACAGTACGTAGGGCAAACAGGACGTGCTTTGAAGACTCGATTTCGTGAGCATGCATATCAGTGTCGAAATCGTAAACTAAACAATTTTTTATACCAACACTTTCGGAAATCTGGCCATTCTTTTAAAGATGTTTTAGTACAAATTCTTGAGCATATAACATATGATAAGGAGGCTACTAGTAGCTTTAAATCGAAAGCTAGATTTATATCTGAATTAAATTGGATCAAAAAATTACAAACACCTTTTCCTTTAGGACTGAATGATAATATTTACCAGACTGGAAATATTTCAAAAGAACCAGATATAGATATTTTTTCATTTTTTTCTATACGAAAACGCAAATCTCGATCACATGGCATTCGCAAAAATGGTAATATTAAACGAAAATCTCGTTTGAAAATGACTCTTCTTGATCTACATACATTACGTCTAACTTCTGGCAAACATGCCATGCTTTCTAAACTTTCCTCCTTATCTATATGTTCATTAAAAGAAATTGACGAGCAAGCCGATAAAATTATTTTTAGATCAGATCCTCTCATAGGAACGGCTAGTTTGATACAAAGCTTTACTCTACATGTTCTCAGACCGCACATTGACAAATTATCTGAACACCAAAGATTCTTCTTGAAAATTCCTTTTATTAATAAAGGTATTGATTTTATTGACCTCCAAAGTATTTTTAGAGACAAAAATGTAATTGACACTATTCCTAAATACTTTAAAAATACAGAACCACCTATCATTTGCTACAAATATAACAAACCCATCAGAAATACAATTTTCAACTATAATAAAATTGTGGCCGACCTTAATATTAATGATAATATTCCTGATAATTGAGATTGCGCCACCTCAAAATTTTGCTATTCTCCGACTGGTCATGTGATCACTGGAAAATTTTGAGATAATTAAAGATAAACGTTTACGATCTCTTTTGAATAAAGGTCCCAAATATAGAATACCATCCATGATAGATTTTAACTCTTGTCGAGTTCAGATTGCGGAGGCTTTACAAACTTTTAGTATTAAATGGTGTCGAAGAGAACATGTTGAGTCTAATGCTCTTTCTAGTTGGAAAAAACTAAATTTTGATATTATTGATAAACGCATTTCCTTTTATAGCTCTAATAAACACCTTCTTCCACCTAAACCTAGAATTTCTTTTAGACATCTTAAAAAGGGGTTACAGGATTTCCATTCAAAATACGTTTTTGTTCCTGCTGATAAGGCATCGAATAATGTGATTATTATTTGACGATTACATTATATCTTGAAGCAGGAAATTATTAATACCAGGTCATACATTTCAGTTACTACTGACGAAAAGACCATCGTTTCAGACCATGTCAAAAAGTGTGAACAACTTGGAACCGATATTAAAATTACACAACATAAACTTCCTACAATGTATTGGTTACCAAAACTACATAAAAACCATATAAAGCGCGTTTCATTGCAAATTCTAGTTCATGTACAACTACTAAATTGTCTATACTTTTGACTTCTTGTTTAACGAAGGTAAAGGAACATGTAAGGTTCTACTGTGATAAGACTTATGAACATTCTGGAATAAATCTCTTCTGGTCTATTAAGAACTCTTCAGAAGTCTTAAACAAACTTAAGAACAAAAGGTATCTTGTCCGACCAGGGTATATGTTAAATCAGTTGGATTTCAATGTAAACTCCAAAACATTTGGTGACACTTGACTTCAAACTTATTGTCATTCAGAAACCTCTTGAGGGTCTCTAGGACCATGCCAAAAGCAGGCTATGGCTGCCAATACCACTCGACCCTGATCTGGGTCTACTTTGTTTGCAAAGGCGTAGAAGGACGTATTTATGGAGTAAAGGGTTAATCCAATATTCATGTTATGCCTAGCATTTGAACCAAGGCTCACTGGTTTTATTAAGTGTCTGTATGAGCGTATACAACACACCATTTGTTATCTTCACCGTACTGTCTTGCATTTTATCGCATTTCTGCGAGTTAGTGAGTTGGTTGTTTAAGGCACAATTTTCACTTTGGTTGTCATTGCAATTTCAGATACAAATGTATTACTTTTGACTCAGTTGGCAAGTCTGTTTTTGTTTTAATCAGGCATTCTACATCAGATCAATTCGGTTGTGCGTTCACTCTGAAATTTAGTCGCACATGTCAACAGGTTCGTCCTGTTTTTTAATTAAGAGCGTTGTATTCAGCAGCATCCTCATGTAAGGGGGCTCTGTTTTGTCGCTTTGGTGATGCACCAATAACACATTTTCTATTTACTGTTGTATTACAAAGGCTTTGAGTAATTTACAGTTAGATTATCGCTGCCATAGCTTATCTTCCTTTCATATTGGGCTGCAACCACCGCTGACATGGCGATAGGAATATTATATATTCATGGGCGATACAGCTAAACACGTATTAATCAGATTTAATTGATAACTCAATGAAATCTGAAATGAAGGAAGAGGCGAGTGTCACGTAGTGACTTTTAACCTCTTGATTTGGATCCAATATCTTGGTTTGGATCCAAACATTATATAGATATGAGAACTATGTAACCAGGAAATACTTAAATTTGAACCAGGAAACACTTTTTTAGAGTCGCGATCGGCTTGGATTGATATTTAATTATAGCTGATGGGTATATTGCTATGGCAAAGGAAGTTTATTTGTGTTAAATATTTCAAGTAGTCGTTCAAATACTCAATTGTGTTATGATATTAGAATATACATAACAGTGAGATATAGTCGAAGTACAACAACGCCTCAGTTTTCTGATCAACTTTTATTCAGAGTCTTTATGGAGCTATATGGAAGCTAGCAGTGTCTCTCTCTGACTTCTAGAATCTTTCCTTAGCTCCTAATTCGAGCTGTTTATATACTAAACGATCAACCAGGAAACCCCAATTTATTCGTGTATTGACCTTAGTCAATACACTGGTAAACAGGTGACTTCCTGGATTAAGGTTTACCCTTTAAACTGCAGCTAACTTCCATATTATATTACACCCCTTCCCAACCCATTCAAAAAATAAAAACGAAAACATAAATGTAAACTAATTCTCCGCAGAGTACAGTTATAAGAACATTATTTATATCGCCAACTCTGAAACAAATATAAAACAAAACGGTAAAGTATAACAATTATTGGGCTCAACCATCCGAACAACTGGCGTCAACTGAAAAACAAAGATAAGATTTAAAAGTAAAATAACCCGGCACCCTCTGAAACAAGAAGAAACAAAAAATAATTAATAATCATAGTAGACAATCATATTCATATATATACAAGAAAACATTGAAGAGAGGCAATAAAACTGTTCACTAATTAATAAATCCATAGTCCTTGATCACTCGTCACTCGCACACACATAATTGTCACTAAGTCACACACAGAATCGTTACTAGTTCACTCGCGCACTAAAATTGTCACTGTTTATCCGGGGCGTCCTCTGGGAGCGGGAGTCCAGTCTCTAGCAACTCGTTGCATAAAACGAGCCACCTGGTTTATTACATATACTCTCGCTTCGTAGAGATCTTCACACTCCGGCCTGATCTAAATCACTGAATCGTCCCGTATGTAATATTTCGTGTACCGGATCCATGTTGAACCTCGGGGACGGTAAGAATGGTTCCATAATATCCGGCGTAACCGAGTTCCCTGTACCAGCGGTTCCAATTACGCCGGGCTCGCCTAGCCAACAGTTCTCGGGGGGATCTCGTAGGCGCAAAACTCGGCACAGGTACAGCGGGCTGTTCGTATCTACAAAATGGACAACTGTTTACAAGTTGTCCCGTCTCGGATGTTGCGGTACAGCGTGAAAAACAGTCCATACACACCGAATATCTACACGAACACTCGTTCACCGCATACACGGCTACCTCCGCATAATTAACGCAGATGGAACACTCTTCCATCCATAATTCCTCAAAGTTCTGGGTATTCATGATAGAAGATTTGAGTGGCAAGTCCGTAATAATTTTGAGTAGCGAATGGTTGTTCAGATTCGAACAGTCATTAGGTATTTGTCAGTTTATTTATATAGGAGAATCCGGAAACGGGTGATAATTTGTGACGTTACTCTGACTTTTCCTGTCGTAGCTTTGACGTGGTTCGATCAATTTCTCATGATCCGGATCGCTAGGATGCGTTAAAATGGTGGGGTAAATCAGTTGAGTCTTGTCTGCATGGTATACGTTCTGAGGCGCCGACGGAAAACTTCCGGTAGCGTATGTCTGACGGCTACATTCGTTGACCATTTGTCGTGTTTCCGGGTGTGACCTGGCTTGGGTGAACTTAACATCTGCATAACTGGATCCAGATCGCATTTTCTGACTATTTACTCGTCTCGCACAGGCTATTAATTTTTTGCGACAGGCAATTACTAATACGGCTATAATTACTAATATGCCTATAATAATCCCCCCTATAACCCATTTATTTCCCAGAATAGGTAAAATCTCAAAACCCGTACTTGTAGAAGACATAAATTTAACTTGATCTATCAGCTCATTGAGAGTAAATTGTTTCATCTTTTGCAGAGTTTTAGGAATAGCAACAGCTGTTGTATTCTGGAATTGTTTATGAAATGGTTGCCAAATTTCCGATAACGTATAATTTTCAATGTTTGATCGGCTCCAGATCATAGCCCGAGACTAAATTAGTTGTTGTATTAGACTCGAAAAACATAGGTAAGGATAAATTAGAGCTATATGCTTGACATAATTGAGGCAGGGTTATGATCTTGATCATTAGTCTGACGACTAATTGAGAGCGCGTTCCGTTTAAGCAAGTAACAGTAAATGGAATGACAGACTCTGTAATCAGTAGCCATCTGTTTCGAGCGAGAGAAGTCGCACTGGGTAAGAGTTGATTTGGCTTGACTATTGTTCTACAAGGAAGCGCCTGAGGGTAGTGATGACTTAAATAAGATCTAACGACACAAATGTCCGAGTTATAAGTTGATAAAATTCCCTTCCCAATTTCACAAAATGGCATTTTTTCTGCCAGGCAACTTTTTGCTTCGAATTCAGTTAACATGACGTAGTGTGACGTTTTATCATTTATTAGGAAATGGTTAGTTTCTAACTCAACAGCAGCGGTTAATGTACCGGATCCAGACGTCAGCTTAATAATAGCTGACTCATTATTATAAGGTACGGGAATTGCTTGAATCAGCGAAAATATCTCATTGACAGGCGTTAGGGGCAATTGCATGAATTCATTAGGGAAGTCGGGCGCAGTGAACCGTAGTATGACCACAACGCATTACGTTTGACCGGAAATACGTATCCTTCTGGTAAATTGTCAGATAGAGGTCAGATTCTGTAACTACCATGTCCGATTCTATAAATATCAGGTCCGATTCGGTAATTATTAGGTCCGATTCGGTAAATGTTGGGTCCAATTCGGTCAGATCCGGTCCGATTCGGTGATTCGTGACACCGTCTGGGAGTTGCTTTTGAATTTGAGTTAACAAATCATAAAGTTTGTGTGATTGGACCACAGAAGGGGATACAGTTTGCTTAGCCAAGGAATTTAATTTGATTTCAAAATCTAGAAGGTACAATCGTGCTCGGCTATATAACGTTTGGATATCAGCAATCATAGTGTGGATATAATTTATTAATTCGTGGAAGGATGTTAGTTGTAGGATTTGTCTCTCTAATCGATGGACTTGAGCATCAATTTTCTGTTGAAGGCCCACAAGTAAGGTAAGAATTTTATTTATCGTATCCCGGTTTTGGGAGACTTCAAGACGGGTAGTGTTTGTGAGAGAGGTTATGTTCCAAGATGTGGAGTACTTGTTTTTGTGAATTTTCCAATTGATTAACATGTCGGCTGACCGCATCAATGTCATGGCTATCGGCTGTGCCAATAAGAAATTTAAATATCCCGCCCAAGGGGAGCAAGGAGCGTTTGTCTCTATTAGGGGCGAAGTAGGTTAGGGAACGAAAATCGTCAAGTAGTTCATAATGTGTGCTATTAACGTTTCTAAGTACATTTTTATTTCTCCTAGTGTATCTGTCAGGGGTTTAGTGTTGGAGAGTTTGTCCGAAGCAAGTTGAACTTGAGCACGTTCGGTAATACCTCTAATTCGAACGATCTGGGTTCTGAGTTCGTCCAACATCATCGGGTATGCCTTTAAATCGAATTATGGTCGTTTCGTCAAAATGCCAGTTCGTCAAAAAGGCGATATATAGTTTTGACGAAAGACGTTTCGTCAAAAAGGATATATTACCTGATATATATGAATAGTATTTCAATAAATCTGTTGACAGACAGACAGACAAATACTTTATTCGCCCAGGATTTACAACATGGGGTTATTTCAATACAAATACAAATGTTAAATGTATGTTATTTTGTTGAATTAAGAAACCAGAAAAATTAACTGATCCCCAAATTATATAGGGCTATGAGTAATTCTCGAACAACAAACAGATTTTTTGCGTATGCGGAACTATCGAGTTTGGAAATGATAGGACAGCACTTAAAAATTGTAATATACAAATTATAAGATTAATCGTGATACCAATTTGTTGATTAAAATGTTTAAAAGTTTTACAAAGTAAGATATGTAAAGCAAAAAACAAATATTAATTACTCTATAAGTGTGCAAAAATTACACGTGTTAGTCTAATAGCTTTTTCAGATCTACAAACCAATTAGCGACACGGGTTCGGCGGCACAAACTTTTATCAACACTTTATTGTGTAATTAACGTTAATCCCCCTTCCTAATCAATCAGCACCGCTAGTGAAACTGGTGCGTGATCACTTTAATGTGCCCTTTTCGGATTATGCAGAAAACTGACAAATGCCATCTTCTGCATATATAACCACACTTCAAAAATGTAATAATAATAATCTTTATTAAATATTAGCCTAAATGACCTCGGCAAAATTCGTCAAAAATGTCATTATAAAATAGCACCGAATGTACGTCAAACAGTTTATGCAGATCTTATCTGGATCCAAACTATTTGCAACAATAATAACGCATTCAAAACGGCTAACTTTCTGTTTGCTAATTCAGTGTCGCCGTCATCAATATTTCTCTGAGTTAATTATCGAGTGTCATCTGGATCTAAACTATTTGAAACAGTAATCACGAATTCGCCCGTAGCGTGCATAAAGTATCGTACTGTACTGTCGCATGCTTCATTAATTAATTAATTCTGAGTTAATTAATCACTAAAAAGCATTCAATTCTGATCCAGATCTGATATAGACCCAAACTATTTGAAACAGTAATCACGAATTGGCCTGTAGCATGCATAAAGTATACGGTACTGTCGCATTCTTCACTATTTCTGAGTTAATTAATCACCACAAAGCATACAGTTCTGATCCAGATCTCATCTAGATCCAAACTAAGGTTAATAGATCTAATCATATAGGTCATTTCGTCGAACTGCCAGTTCGTCAAAAAGGGATATATAAATCAATTCGCTATATAATCCTTTTTGACGAAACGACAACCCCGTTTGTACTGTATAATCTTTTTGACGAACTGGCAGTTTGACGAAACGACCGTCACCCCTTTAAATCTATAATAAGCGCTAGTTTCCAATGTGCCTTTGAAGTAGAAACTTGTCTTAAGTTTTTAAACACTACATGTTTTTTAATACTAATCCAAGCATAATTCATTGTATCACAAACATAACTGAGCAGCATATAGTCCATGAAAACAGTCCCCAAAACCAAACATTATTCAGACATTTTGTGTTACCAGACACAGCAAGTAGTTTTACAATTGTGAACATGCAAGTGAAGCACACACAAATGATGGCAATATTTCTGTATACTTTGACCCTGACAACACCTGCTGCTGGGTTTATGAAAATGCCAATTACAACACCAATTATCACATTTAATCGAACAATTCCAAAACACCATAGTTCTAAAACAGATGAGTAAAAATTGTATCTATACAAATCAGTGCTGAAGATTGATCTAAATGTGTTGCCTTGACAGTATAGAACTGTACTGACAGTGAAGTCTGTTAGGCCCATAAAGAGAGCAAGCAGAATTGCTGAGATTTTATTCATACTTAACAAATGTTTAGGACGTTTAGTTCTTTGTTAAAATTACATTATATATAACTAATTCATTGCTAAAACTATGATGGTAAACCACTTGGAATAAAGCAATCAGTCCTGTGCTTTTATATTTTGAGACTCCTTTTATGACATAAACAAGTGTTTGGAAAATGTTTTTCAAACTTTGAGAGAAGTTTGAGGTTAGGACGTCCGTAAACCGGTTTAAACCCCCAGTGGTGTTTTTGCTACTGACCGTGCCAAGGCGGTATTCTCTCTGTCACCCTTCCTTTTGTTTGCCTTGCGTCTTTGTGCTTGTGATTTTGTTCATGTGTGGAACGTTTGTCTCTGGTTCTTGTGTGTCTTTTGGTGTTTTCTGTGTTCATTTCGTGTGTGTGTGTGTGTGTGCGTTTGGGTGTGTGTGTGTCATGCTGTCTATCGGTGTTTTGGTGGTGGTTGCGTCTTGTATGTGGCTTTGCCTGCTTGACTTTACTACTTTTCCAATTAAAATGAAATATGCACTAATTATAAAATAAAACTAAAAGTTTTTCAATCTCCATATAACATTTAATCATAAATAAATATAATTCCCTTTGGCTGAGTGCCTTACTGACATTGTTTTTACATTGATTACAATATTAAGGAAAATGAGACAGAAATGTAAATTTCTATGAATAAACAAATGTATATTTCTATGAATAAACAAAGTCAAAAAATTTAAATCTCACAGGATATGAATGCATTGTAAAACAATTGGACTAGAGAAATTGACACAAATACAAAATGAAATATCTAGCAGGGATCAAACTTGTACTGCATTCCAGTGTTGTAATTTTATTTTGAAAAAATAAATCAAATTATGTAAGTAATTAGTATAAACAAGATTTATTACTTTAATTAGAGTTGTACATATCACTTTTACAAATGACCACAGTTGGACCATAAGTTCTGAAAATAGAAGAAAAGGTACTCCACATCTTACAATGTCAGTCAACTAAACTTGCATAAATGACATTTCAGTTGATTGTGCGAAACATTTCCATTCAGTCAAGGTCAGTGTTGAATCTATGTCAGAACTACACACTGAGATTTTCTAAATCTGTTGCTGTTGGCAAATAAAAAATGGTGAAAATATTCAGTCAATTATTTCCCAAGTATCAACTAATGTTGTTTAATTGACATTTATGTCAACTATTTCTATGATTCTCTTCTGGACTCATTTTTTCCCATTCTTGGACTGGTCTCAGTCAACATGTCCAGCATCCTTGATCTCTATCTTCTTGGCTAGGAAAACAGCCACACATATTGTTACTAACATAATCATAAACACAAATATGTAGAATGACTCCTCATCAAAAATATCTTGGAATGATGGAATATAACGAGACAAATGATCGATGATCTTCTTCTTATGTGAATCCTTTGGTAACATTTTGCCTGCCCCTGAAAGAGAACACAATTCAGAGTAAGAAAATTCTTCATGTTGTTTTTCCACTTTCCATCTCTAATCTTTTAGTAAGCTATTTTCAACTGAAAAAAAGTGCTACATATGTAAGTGTGTTGTATCTCTAAGTATGGCACTCAGAGGAATGAAGAAAATATTGAAGTTTGACAATTGTACCAGACGGTGTTCATTATTGGCTGGTACCATTTAACTTTTTGCATGGAAAGTAATTGTTGTCTGTAAAACTTTATTCTCTACTGCAAATTATGAAAGCGGAATTTCTCAACTGATTTTCAGGAACCATAATCAGAAAGTCAAACAGTTTGGATCCTGATCAGTTACTAAGCATCTCATCTGGATCAAACTGTTGGCATAGGTAATCATTAAACTGTCGCTGGCATGGAAAGAGCTAATTATTGTATAACATCTCTATTGTCGCTGGCATGGAAAGACGTAATTATTGTGTAACAACCATATTGTCACTGGCATGGAAAGAGGTAATTATTGTGTAACATCTATATTGTCGCTGGCATGGAAAGAGGTAATTATTGTATAACATCCCTATCCCTGGCATGGAAAGAGGTAGTTATTGTATAACATCCCTATTTTCGCTGGCATGGAAAAGACATAATTATTGTGTAACATCTATATTGTCGCTGGCATGGAAAGAGGTAATTATTGTATAACATCACTATCATCATATTGTAGGACTTGCACATGCAATGCCTCAACAAATGTTTTTCACCACAATCTTACAATGTTCTAGAGTAAGAACACCACACTAGTTTAAATATAAAATGCATGTACTTATGAAACAATATTCAAACAAAGGGCCTTATATGAAAGAAATTTCCTATAAATACAACAGAGCATACTGTCAAAGCAAATATCAAAGATCTAGGCCTTATGGTTTCAGAGAAGAAGATTTTTAAAAAAAAATCCTATGAAAAACTGATAAGCCCCGGGGCGGGGCCATTTTTGGTCCGGGGGTCATAATCTGAACAATCTTTGTAGAGGACCATTAGATGATGCTACATACCTATATCAAAGACATACGCACGACACACGACGACGGATGCCGGACACTGCCCCCTCACAATACCTCACCTGGCACTTTGTGCAGGAGCTAAAAAGGGGAATAACTCCAAAAATATAGATACTAGAGTTATGGCCCTTGTGCATGACACTACCCCTCATCATGCTTGTTCCATATGTGAAGTTTCAAATCAATTGAACCAGTAGATAAAGAGTTATTGTCCGGACAAAAAAAATATGACAAGAGGGCCAGAATGGCCCTGAAGCGCTCACCAGACAAACAGAGGAGAAGATTTTCACTACATGTTTTTAGAGGAGAAGATTTTCAAAGATTTTACTATTTGTTTCCATTGAAAACTTCCCACCCCTGGGGCAGGCCAATTTTGACCCCAGGGGCATAATTTATATAACTTTTGTAGAGGACCTGAACATGATGCTCTGTGCCAAATATGCAAGCTGAGAGCCTTCCAGTTTCAGAGAAGATTTTCAAAGATTTCACTATTTGTTTCCATTGAAAACAGCCCACCCCTGGGGCGGGGCCAATTTTGACCCCAGGGCCATAATTTATTTAACTTTTGAAGAGGACCTGAACATGATGCTCTGTGCCAAATATGAAAGCTGAGAGCCTTCCAGTTTCAGAGGAGAAGATTTTCAAAGATTTCACTATTTGTTTCCATTGAAAACAGCCCACCCCTGGGGAGGGGCCAATTTTGACCCCAGGGCCATAATTTATATAACTTTTGAAGAGGACCTGAACATGATGCTCTGTGCCAAATATGAAAGATGAGAGCCTTCCAGTTTCAGGAGAAGATTTTCAAAGATTTCACTATTTGTTTCCATTCTGAAAACTACCCACCCCTGGGGCGGGGCCAATTTTGACCCCAGGGCCAAGATTAATATAACTTTTGTAGAGGACCTGAACATGATGCTCTGTGCCAAATATGAAAGATGAGCGCCGTTCAGTTTCAGAGGAGAAGATTTTCAAAGATTTCACTATTTGTTTCTATTCTGAAAACTACCCACCCCTGGGGCGGGGCCAATTTTGACCCCAGGGACATAATTAATATAACTTTTGTAGAGGACCTAAACATGATGTTATGTGCCAAATATGAAAGCTGAGCGCCTTCCAGTTTCAGAGAAGAAGATTTTCAAAGATTTCACTATTTGTTTCTATTGAAAACTTACCACCCCTGGGGGGCGGCCAATTTTGACCCCAGGGCCATAATTTATATAACTTTTGTAGAGGACCTGAACATGATGCTCTGTGCCGAATATGAAATCTGAGAGCCTTCCAGTTTCAGAGGAGAAGATTTTCAAAGATTTCACTATTTGTTTCTATTCTGAAAACTACCCACCCCTGGGGCGGGGCCAATTTTGACCCCAGGGACATAATTTATATAACTTTTGTAGAGGACCTAAACATGATGCTCTGTGCCAAATATGAAAGATGAGAGCCTTTCAGTTTCAGAGGAGAAGATTTTCAAAGATTTCACTATTTGTTTCAATTGAAAACTTCCCACCCCTGGGGCAGGGCCAATTTTGACCCCAGGGTCATAATTTATATAACTTTTGTAGAGGACCTAAACATGATGCTATGTGCCAAATATGAAAGCTGAGAACCTTCTGGTTTCAGAGGAGAAGATTTTCAAAGTTTTACTATAAGTTTCTATTGAAAACTTCCAACCCCTGGGGTGGGGCCAATTTTGACCCCAGGGGCATTTATATAAATTTTGTAGAGGACCTATAGGTGATGCTATGTACCAAAGATGAAAGCTGAGAACCCTGTAGATTCAGAGGAGAAGATTTTTAAAGGTTCAAATTGTTGACGCGGGACGACGGACGACGACGGACATCAGGCGATCACAAAAGCTCACCCTGAGCACTTTGTGCTCTGGTGAGCTAAAAAGGGGAATAACTCCAAAAATATTGATGCTAGAGTTATGGCCCTTGTGCATGACACTACTCCAGATCATGCTTCTTCAATGTGTGAAGTTATAATGAATTTGGCCTAACTTTGTTGGAGATATTGCCCGGACACGAAACGTGACAGACGGACTGACAAGAAAATATGACAAGAGGGCCAAGATTACCATGGATTTAAGATTTGTGCTAGGTAGCCCATGGGTAGGGCCAATATTGACATTAGGGACAATATTTGAACAATGTTGATAGTGGACCATGAGCAGTGGTTCTACAGAACAAGATTTTCAAAGATTTAGAATATTGACTTGATCAAGGCAATGATTCTGACCAATGAATATTGGGCTAAAAATTAGCCCTCTAGAGTATTTTTTCTGAGATTTGACCTAGTGACCTACATTTTATTCCCACCCCACCCGTGATCACACTCAACCTTGATATCTTCAAGACAAACAGTCTGAGCGAGTTTGAGGAAAATTGGGCTAAAAATGTGGCCTCTGGAGTGTAAACAATATTTTTCTAAGATATGACCCAGTGACCTACTTTTTGACCACACGTAACCCACTTTCAAAATTGTCCAAGATTTTATTAGGACAATCATTCTGACCAATTTTCATGAAGATTTGGCTATAGATGTGACATCTAGAGTGTTCACAAGGTTTTCCTACTATTTGACCTAGTGACCTAGTTTTTAACCCCACATAACCCACTTTCAATCTCTTTCGAACTTTTATCATGACAATCATTATCACCAAGTTTCATGAATATTGGACAAAAAATGTGACCACTAGAGTGTTCACAAGGTTTTTCTACTGTTTGACCTAGTGACCTAGTTTTCAACCCCACTTGACCCAATTTCAAACTCGTCCGAGATTTTATCAAGACATTTGTTCTGAACAAGTTTCATGAAGATTGGACAAAAAATGTGACCACTAGAGTGTTCACAAGGTTTTTCTACTATTTGACCTAGTGACCTAGTTTTCAACCCAACTTGACCCACTTTCGAACTCGTCCTAGATTTTATCAAGACATTTGTTCTGACCAAGTTTCATGAAGATTGGACAAAAAATGTGACCACTAGAGTGTTCACAAGGTTTTTCTACTGTTTGACCTAGTGACCTAGTTTTCAACCCCACTTGACCCACTTTCAAACTCATCCTAGATTTTATCAAGACATTTGTTCTGACCAAGTTTCATGAAGATTGGACAAAAAATGTGACCACTAGTGTTCACAAGGTTTTTCTACTGTTTGACCTAGTGACCTAGTTTTTAACCCCACTTGACCCACTTTAGAACTCGTCCAAGATTTTATGAAGACATTTGTTCTGACTAAGTTTCATGAAGATTGGACTAAAATTGTGACCACTAGAGTGTTCACAAGGTTTTGCTACTGTTTGACCTAGTGACCTAGTTTTTCACCCCACGTAACCCACTTTTCAAACTCCTCCGATATTTTATCAAGACAGTCATTCTGACCAAGTTTCATGAAAATTGGGCTAAAATATGACCACTAGAGGGTTCACAAGGTTTTCCTACTATTTGACCTAGTGACCTAGATTTTAACCCAACTTGACCACTTTCGAACTCATCCGAGATTTTATCAAGACATTCATTCTGACCATGTTTCATGAAGATTGTACTAAAATTGTGACCACTAGAGTGTTCACAACCAAATTGTTGACGACGCACGACGGACGACGCACACCACACGACGGACGCCTGACATTCAAGTCTCCAAAAAGCTCACCCTGAGCTTTGCTCAGGTGAGCTAAACAAGAGGGCCATGATGGCCCTAAATTGCTCACCTGGTTACTATAGACATATGCATACACTGTATTTCTATGTAAAAATAAGTAAGCTTCAGATTAGGGCTAATATGAAACCAAGAGCCATAATTTTAGGCCTTGAGTTTCAAATCTGAACAATCTAAATAAAGGAACATTAGATGATGCTTCATATAAGTTTCAAAGTTCCGGGCCTTACAATTTTACAGAAGGAGATTTTAAAGATTTTCCTATGAAAAACTGATAAGCCAGGGGCGGGGCCATTTTGGTCCAGGGGTCATAATTTGAACAATCTTGGTAGAAAACCATCAGATGATAATACATACTAAATTTCAAAGGTCTAGGCCTTACAGTTTAGGAGAAGATTTTCAACGATTTTCCTATGAAAAACTGATAAGCTTTGGGCCGGGGCCATTTTTGGTCCGGGGGTCATAGTTTGAACAATCTTTGTAGAGGACCATTAGATGATGCTACATACCAAATACCAAAGGTCTAGGCCTTACTGTTTCAGAGAAGAAGCTTTTTATGAACAAGAGGGCCATGAGGCCCTGAAGCGCTCACCTGAGATAACCCCAGGGGCGGGGCCATTTTTGACCACAAGAAATCATGTGGACAACCTTGGTAGAGAACCACAAGGCAAAGCAGTATGCCATTAATTAAAGGTCTAAGCCTTATGGTTTCAGAGAAAAATAATATTTCATATTTTTCCCATGAAAAACTGATAAGCCCTGAGGCAGGGCCAAGTTTTGCCCAGTGGTCAGGGTCGTAAGTTAAACATTCTTGGCAGAGGACCACAAGCCACAGCTACATATTTATAGAGGACCATTAGATCATGTTAGTCATACCAAATATCAATGGTCTAGGCCTTACAGTTTCAGTAGATTTTTAAAGATTTTCCAATGAAAAACTGATAAGCCCTTGGGCGGAGCCATTTTTGGCCCGGGGGTCATAATTTGAACAATATTTGTAGAGGACCATAAGATCATGCTACATACCAAATATCAAAGGTCTAGGCCTTACAGTTTCAGAGAAGAAGATTTTTAAAGAATTTCCTATGAAAAACTGATAAGCCCTTGGGCAGGGCCATTTTTGGCCCGGGGGTCATAATCTAAATACTATTTGTAGAGGATCATAAGATCATGCTACATACCACATATCAAAGGTCTAGGCCTTACAGCTTCAGAGAAGAAGATTTTTAAAGATTTTCCTATGAAAAACTGATAAGCCCATGGGCGGGGCCATTTTTGGCCCGGGGGTCATAATTTGAACAATATTTGTAGAGGATCATAAGATCATGCTACATACCAAATATCAAAGGTCTAGGCCTTACAGTTTCAGAGAAGAAGATTTTTAAAGATTTTCCTATGAAAAACTGATAAGCCCTTGGGCGGAGCCATTTTTGGCCCGGGGGTCATAATTTGAACAATATTTGTAGAGGACCATAAGATCATGCTACATACCAAATATCAAAGGTCTAGGCCTTACATTTTCAGAAGAAGATTTTTAAAGATTTTCCTATGAAAAACTGATAAGCCCTTGGGTGGGGCCATTTTTGGCCCGGGGGTCATAATTTGAACCACTTTTGTAAAGGACCATTAGATCATGCTACATACCAAATATCAAAGGTCTAGGCCTTACAGTTTCACAGAAGAAAATTGTTAAAAAATTTCCTATGAAAAACTGATAAGCCCTTGGGCGGGGCCATTTTTGGCCCGGGGGTCATTATTTGAACAACTTTTGTAGAGGACCATAATATCATGCTACATACCAAATATCAAAGGTCTAGGCCTTACAGTTTCAGAGAAGAAGATTTTTAAAGACTTTCCTATGAAAAACTGATAAGCCCTTGGGCGGGGCAATTTTTGGCCCGGGGGCCATAATTTGAACAATCTTTGTAGAGGACCATAAGATCATGCTACATACCAAATATCAAAGGTCTAGGCTTTATAGTTTCAGAGTAGAAGATTTTTAAAGATTTTCCTATGAAAATTCCATATTACCATATATGGAAAAAATGACCTTGCCCTCTGGCGGCCATGTTTTTTGCCGGATCAAAATTCTTTTAACAACTTTTGAAGTCTATCAACTGAGAAACATTTTGGTGAAAACTATATTCAAATCGGACAAGTCATTCTGGAGAAGAAGATTTTTCTAGATATTGTGTACGGTTGCCATGGCAACAAGACCGATGGCCCCACCCACTATCTTTTAACAACTTTTGAAGCACCCACCCACAGTATGTATCTGACCAAGTTTGTTTACAATTGGGCAGTCGGTTTCAGAGAAGAAGTCGTTTGAAATTGTTGACGGACAGACAGACGGACAGACGGACAGACGGACAGACGGACGACGGACGCCGGACACAGGGGTATCACAATAGCTCACCTTGAGCACTTTGTGCTCTGGTGAGCTAAAAACTGATAAGCCCCGGGGCGGGGCCATTTTTGGTTCGGGGGACATAATTTGACCAATCTTTGTAGAGGACCAATAGATGATGCTACATACCAAATATCAAATGTCTAGGCCTTACGGTTTCAGAGAAGAAGATTTTTAAAGATTTTCCTATGAAAAACTGATAAGCCCCGGGGCGGGGCCATTTTTGGTCCGGGGGTCATAATTTGAACAATCTTTGTAGAGGACCATTAGATGATGCTACATACCAAATATCAAATGTCTAGGCCTTACGGTTTCAGAGAAGAAGATTTTTAAAGATTTTCCTAAGAAAAACTGATAAGCCCCAGGGCGGGGCCATTTTTGGTCCGGGGGTCATAATTTGAACAATCTTTGTAGAGGACCATAAGATGATGCTTCATACTAAATACCGAAGGTCTAGGCCTTACGGTTTCAGAGAAGAAGATTTTTAAAGATTTTCCTAAGAAAAACTGATAAGCCCCGGGGCGGGACCATTTTTGGCCCGGGGGTCATAATTTGAACAGTCTTTGTAGAGGACCATTAGATGATGCTACATACCAAATATCAAATGTCTAGGCCTTACGGTTTCAGAGAAGAAGATTTTTAAAGATTTTCCTATGAAAAACTGATAAGCCCCGGGGCGGGGCCAGTTTTGGTCCGGGGGTCATAATTTGAACAATCTTTGTAGAGGACCATTAGATGATGCTACATACTAAATACCAAAGGTCTAGGCCATACGGTTTCAGAGAAGAAGATTTTTAAAGATTTTCCTAAGAAAAACTGATAAGCCCCGGGGCGGGGCATTTTTGGCCCGGGGTCATAATTTGAACAATCTTTGTAGAGGACCATCAGATGATGCTACATACCAAATATCAAAGGTCTAGGCTTAACGGTTTCAGAGGAGAAGATTTTTTAAAGATTTTCCTAAGAAAAACTGATAAGCCCCAGGGCGGGGCCATTTTTGGTCCGGGGGACATAATTTGAAGAATCTTTGTAGAGGACCATTAGATGATTCCACATACCAAATATCAAAGATCTAGGCTTTGTGGTTTCAGAGAAGAAGATGTTTAAGTAAATTGTTGACGACGCACATATGCACGACGCCGGACACTGCCCCCTCACAATACCTCACCTGGCACTTTGTGCCAGGTGAGCTAAAAAGGGGAAGAACTCCAAAAATATTGATGCTAGAGTTATGGCCCTTGTGTATGACACTACCCCTCATCGTGATTGTTCCATATGTGAAGTTTCAAATCAATTGAACCAGTAGATAGTTATTGTCCGGACAAAATAAATATGTAAAAGGGGAATAACTCCAAAAATATTGATGCTAGAGTTATGGCCTTTGTGCATGACACTAGCCCTCATCATGCTTCTTCAATGTGTGAAGTTATAATGAATTTGGCATAACTTTGTAGGAGATATGGCCCGGACACGAAGCGTGATAGACGGACGGACGGACGGACAGAAGGAAGGATGAACGGACAGATGGACGGTCACAATAGCTCACCTTCAGCCTTAAGCTCAGGTGAGCTAAAAACCAAGTACACAACAACCCATGCTGGTCAACATTCCTTTGAAGTTTGGTGACTAGCCCTACTGGTTTCAGAGATAAGCGCAGCACAAAGTTTCTCTGATTTTAAGTTCATATCATATCAGGGGCAATAACTGAACAATTATCAGGGGGAGACAATTCAAACAAGAGGGCATGAAAGGCCCTGACATCGCTCACCAGACAATCGGAGGAGAAGATTTTCAAAGTTTTCACTATGTGTTTCTATAAACAAGAGGGCCAGAATGGCCCTGACATCGCTCACCAGACAACCAGAGGAGAAGATTTTCAAAGTTTTCACTATATGTTTCTATAGAAAACTAGCCGGCCCTTGGACAGGCCAATTTTGACCCCAGGAGCATAATTTATATAACTTTTGTAGAGGACTTGAACATGATGCTATGAGCCAAATATGAAAGCTGAGAATCTTTCAGTTTCAGAGGAGAAGATTTTCAAAGTTTTCTCTATATGTTTCTACTGAAAACTACCCACCCCTGGGGCGGGGCCAATTTTGACCCCAGGGCCATATTCATATAACTTTTGTAGAGGACCTATACATGATGCTATGCGCCAAATATGAAAGCCTAGAACTTTCCAGATTAAGAGAAGAAGATTTTCAAAGTTTTCACTATTTGTTTCCATTGTAAACTACCCACCCCAGGGTCATAATTTATATAACTTTTGTAGAGGACCTGAACATGATGCTCTGTGTTAAATATGAAAGCTGAGCGCCTTCCAGTT
This sequence comes from Azorinus chamasolen, assembly GCA_963576725.1. NCBI lineage: Eukaryota > Metazoa > Mollusca > Bivalvia > Cardiida > Solecurtidae > Azorinus > Azorinus chamasolen. Next base: position 37,099,688 of record OY755240.1, on the reverse strand, counting down.
TCAGGAGAAGATTTTCAAAGACTTCACTATTTGAAAACTGCCCACCCCTGGGACGGGGCCAATTTTAACCCCAGGGCCATTATTTATATAACTTTTGTAGAGGACCTAAACATGATGCTATGTGCCAAATATGAAAGCTGAGAACCTTCCAGTTTCAGAGGAGAAGATTTTCAAAGTTTTCACTATATGTTTCTATTGAAAACTGAACACCCTGTGACTGCTGAGCATGACTTGACTGAATTTAGCACAAAGTTTGGATTCTGATCTGACACATGTAACTTCATACAGGGGCGTATCTTGCCTTTAACAAATGTGTAGGCATGACTTTTGGTAGGGTGGTCCGGAAAAAATTGAAAATCTACAGTGCTGGAGGCACATTTTAGGGGGGTTCTGGGAAGACATTTATGCAAAATATAAATGATATAAAATGCTTCAAATGTGATAGAATTTACAATTTGGGACAGAAAGATGTTGGGTAATTTTGTCAGGAAAAAAACATAGTTGTAGATTTATAGATTTTCTTTCAGTCAATTAGGCGATTTTTGAAATATACTCGTAGTATTTTACCTATTTAAAGCTTATAATTTACTGAACGTTAATTTTCGAAACAATTTGATCTAGCACCTCGTAATTAAGCTCTGTTTGGAATTCCAGGTTAAATTGTAGATAGTGTGAACAAAGATCAATTGCCTTTTTAAAAATGTTATATTCCGACAGAGTTTTTCTACTCAAACTTGTAAAACAACACTCTTAAGCACATTTTGATGTATGTGTAAGCACATAACTTGCTTGGAGTGCTGGCAAGTTTTTGAGATTTGGGCCGCGAAGTATATTTGCAAACTTGTATGGGGTGGGACACCCCTCCCTTGCCGAAATTTATGAGGTATTTTTACCAACAAAACGTCATTCTGATCGTCAATTTCCTGCTTGGCTAAGAAACTAAATCTGGTATAAATGAACTATTTTTGAATCAAACAAACATAAGAAACGACGAGTATACATTTATAAAATGTCAACAAAAACTCTGCATTTTAATACAAAACATCATAATAATTAATGCATGTTATGGCAGTATGCATGTATTAACTCTTCACCTGCTAGACATGAACTGTACAATGCACACAGTTAAGATCTAGATGAGATGCCGCGAGTAACACGATGTCTCATTAGAATCCAAGTGTGTAGGAGCCCATCAGGCGCATGGACATGACCAGTGTCTTGATGCCACTGTTCTATCAACATCTAAATTTATATACATTGTGTTATCTTTTTCCAAAAATACATGTAAAAGCTGAAATCTTTTGTCCGTCCTTATCTCAAATTATGCAGTCAAAGTTTTTGATAGAGAAAGACATTTTTACTTGATTGGAAATGATAAGAAAGGTAGGCTATACATCTATAAACTAAAATAGAAGATCTAGAAACTTTTACAAATCATTCTTCTTATTTACTGGAAGTTCAGAACTTGATCGTGTCCTTGGTCCAGTATAAGGGGTTCACACCTAAATCCTAGACCCCACTTAGTTATCATTTTTATTGTATTTTCGACATTTTTAGCCTTTTTTATTTTTCGAATTCTGAAAAAAACAAGATGGCCCTGAAGCGCTCACCAGACAATCAGAGGAGAAGATTTTCAAAGTTTTCACTATATGTTTCTCTAGAAAACTATAGTGAGCTAACAACATTTAAGAAATATAAAACAAGAGGGCCAGAATGGCCCTGAATCGCTCACCAGACAATCAGGAGAAGATTTTCAAAGTTTTCACTATATGTTTCTATAGACAAGAGGGCCTGAAAGGCCCTGACATCGCTCACCAGACAATCAGAGGAGAAGATTTTCAAAGATTTCACTATGTGTTTCTATAGAAAATATAGCCAGCCCTGGTGAGGGCCAATTTTGACCCAAGGGGCATAATTTATGTAACTTTTGTAGAGGACCTCAAATGAAGAAAATTTAAGAAAATGTAAATGAAAACATATAACAAGAGGGCCAGAATGGCCCTGAAGCGCTCACCAGACAATCAGGAGAGGATTTTCAAAGTTTTCACTATATGTTTCTCTAGAAAACTAGCATTCCCTGGGGCTGGCCAATTTTGACCCCAGGGGAATAATTTAGAAAAACTTGTGGGGGACCTGAACATGATGCTATGAGCCAAATATGAAAGCTGAGATTAACCTTCCAGTTTCGGACGAGAAGATTTTCAGTTTTATCAAAATATTTATAATGAAAACTGCCCACCCCTGTGGCGGGCCAATTTTGACCCCAGGGCCTATAATTTATATAACTTTTGTAGAGGACCCAAACATGATGCTCTGTGCCAACTATGAAAGCTGAGAGCCTTCTAGTTTCAGAGAAGATTTTCAAAGATTTCACTATTTGTTTCTATTGAAAACTGTCCACCCCTGGGGTGGGGCCAATTTTAACCCCAGGGCCATAACTTATATAACATTTGTAGAGGAACTGAACATGATGCTACGTGCCAAATATGAAAGCTGAGAACCTTCCAGTTTCAGAGGAGAAGACTTTCAAAGTTTACACTATTTGTTTCTATAGAAAACTGCCCACCTCTGGGGCGGGGCCAATTTTGACCTGAGGGCCATAATTTATACAACTTTTGTAGAGGACCTGAACATGATGCTCTGTGACAAATATGAAAGCTACGAACCTTCGAGTTTCAGAGTAGAAGATTTTCAAAGTTTTCACTATTTGTTTCTATTGAAAACTCTCCACCCCTGGGGCCGGGCCAATTTTGACCCCAGGGCCATAATTTATACAACTTTTGTACAGGACCTGAACATGATGCTCTGTGCCAAATATGAAAGCTGAGAACCTTCCAATTTCAGAGAAGAAGATGTTCAAGGTTTTCACTATTTGTTTCTATTGAAAACTGTCCACCCCTGGGGTGGGGCCAATTTTAACCCCAGGGCCATAACTTATATAACATTTGTAGAGGAACTGAACATGATGCTATGTGCCAAATATGAAAGCTGAGAACCTTCCAGTTTCAGAGGAGAAGACTTTCAAAGTTTACACTATTTGTTTCTATAGAAAACTGCCCACCTCTGGGGCGGGGCCAATTTTGACCTGAGGGCCATAATTTATACAACTTTTGTAGAGGACCTGAACATGATGCTCTGTGACAAATATGAAAGCTACGAACCTTCGAGTTTCAGAGTAGAAGATTTTCAAAGTTTTCACTATTTGTTTCTATTGAAAACTCTCCACCCCTGGGGCCGGGCCAATTTTGACCCCAGGGCCATAATTTATACAACTTTTGTACAGGACCTGAACATGATGCTCTGTGCCAAATATGAAAGCTGAGAACCTTCCAATTTCAGAGAAGAAGATGTTCAAGGTTTTCACTATTTGTTTCTATTGAAAACTGCCCACCCCTGGGGCGGGACCAATTTTGACCCCAGGGGCATAATTTATATAACTTTTGTAGAGGACCTGAACATGATGCTATGTGCCAATTATGAAAGCTGAGAACTTTCTGGTTTCAGAGAAGAAGATTTTCAAAGTTTTACTATATGTTTCTATTGAAAAGAAGGCACCCCTGGGGAGGGGCCAATTTTAACCCCGGGGCCATAATTTATATAACCTATGTAGAGGACCTGAACATGATGCTATGTGCCAAATATGAAAGCTGAGAACCTTCCAGTTTCAGACGAGAAGATTTTCGAAGATTTCACTATTTGTTTATATTGAACACTGCCCACCCCTGGGGCGGGTCAATTTTGACCCTGGGGCCATAATTTATAAACATTTTGTAGAGGACCTGAACATGATGCTATTTACCATATATGAAAGCTGAGAGCCTTCCAGTTTCAGAGAAGAATATTTTCAAAGATTTCACTATTTGTTTCTCTAGAAAACTGCCCACCTCTGGGGCGGGGCCAATTTTGACCCCGGGGCCATTATTTATATAACTTTTGTAAGAGGACCTGTACATGATGCTATGTGCAAAATATGAAAGCTGAGAACCTTCCAGTTTCAGAGAAGAAGACTTTCAAAGTTTGCACGATATGTTTCTATTGAAAACTGGCCACCTCTGGGGAGGGGCCAATTTTGACCCCAGGGCCATAATTTATATAACTTTTGTAGAGGACCTGAACATGATGCTCTGTGCCAAATATGAAAGCTGAGAGCCTTCTAGTTTCAGAGAAGAAGATGTTCAAAGTTTTCACCATTTGTTTCTATTGAAAACTGCCCATCCCTGGGGCGGGGCCAATTTTGACCCCAGGGCCATAATTTATATAACTTTTGTAGAGGACCTGAACATGATGCTATGTGCCAATTATGAAAGCTAAGAACCTTCCAGTTTCAGAGAAGAAGATTTTCAAAGTTTTACTATATGTTTCTATTGAAAACAAGGCACCCCTGGGGCGTGGTCAATTTTGACCCCAGGGGGATAATTTAAATAACTTTTGTAGAGGACCTAAAGATGATGCTATGTGCCAAAGATGAAAGCTGAGAACCCTGTAGATTCAGAGGAGAAGATTTTTAAAGGTTCAAATTGTTGACGACTGACAACGCACACCGCACGACGGACGACGCACGCCGACGGACATCAGGCAATCACAAAAGCTCACCCTGAGCACTTTGTGCTCTGGTGAGCTAAAAATGCAAATCTAAAGAAGGGCATGTACAAAAGTATGTATACCCTCTCCCTGGGCAAATTGGTTGAATTTCAGAAAGAATAAATTAATCTATACATGTACTTATATTCAAAATTTCAGATATTTTCATTACACCTTCATGAGTTATTATGATTCATATCTTAATTTATTTCCAATCCTTCCCCTGTTCTATGTTAATTCAAAATTTAAATACCTACTGAATATTCATGGACAAAATAGTTATAATGAAATATGGAAGGTGGGACAGAGTAGCCATTTTAGAAAGTAAAGAAACATCTTTCAAATTCCATTGACAAACAGAGCAGACCCTGATCAGACAGCTGCTATAGGAGCCATCTGATCTGGGTCTGATCTGTTTGCAAATGTGTGAAAAGGTGTTAACATGAGGGAAAGGGTTAGTAAACATATAAGTATATTGTACACAAAATGAAAATAATGTAATGCAATTTGCACTATATTATATCATAAGCAAACAGCAGATTGATCAGATGGCTACTACATGGATCTACTCTGTTTGCAAAGGTGTAGAAATGCATATTTATGGAGTAAAGGGTTAAATTTTCTTTGTTTGGGTCTGCAATATTACTGCAGATTTACTACCAACAAGGGAGGCAATCCAGTTGTTATTAAAACAAGAGGGCCAGAATGGCCCTGAAGCGCTCACCAGACAATCAGAGGAGAAGATTTTCAAAGTTTTCACTATTTGTTTCAATTGAAAACTGACCACTCCTGGGGTGGGCCCAATTTTGACCACAGGGCCATAATTTATGTAACTTTTGTAGAGGACCTAAACATGATGCTCTATGCAAAATATGAAAGCTGAGAGCCTTCCAGTTTCAGTGAAGAAGATTTTCAAAGATTTCACTATTTGTTTCTATTGAAAACTGCCCACTCCTGGGGCGGGGCCAATTTTGACCCCAGGGTCATAATTTATATAACTTTTGTAGAGGACCTGAACATGATGTTCTGTGCCAAATATGAAAGCTGAGAGCTGAGAGCCTCCCAGTTTCAGAGAAGAAGATTTTCAAAGATTTCACTATTTGTTTCTATTGAAAATGGCCCACCCCTGGGGTGGGGCCAATTTTGACCCCAGGGCCATAATTTATATAACTTTTGTAGAGGATCTGAACATGATGCTATGTGCCAAATATAAAAGCTGAGACCCTTCTGGTTTCAGACGAGAAGATTTTCAAAGTTTTACTATATGTTTCTATTGAAAACGAGGCACCCCTGTGGCGGGGCCAATTTTGACCCCAGGACCATAATTTATATAACTCTTGTGGAGGACCTGAACATGATATCATGCTCTGTGCCAAATATGAAAGCTGAGAGACTTCCAGTTTCAGAGAAGAAGATATACAAAGATTTCACTATTTGTTTCTATTGAAAACTGCCCACTCCTGGGGCGGGGCCAATTTTGACCAAAGGGCCATAATTTATATAAATTTTGTAGAGGACCTGAACATGATGCTCTGTGCAAAATATGAAAGCTGAGAGACTTCCAGTTTCAGAGAAGAAAATATTCAAACATTTCACTATTTGTTTCTATTGAAAACTGCCCACCCCTGGGGCGGAGCCAATTTTGAACCCTGGGCCATAATTTATATAACTTTTGTAGAGGACCTGAACATGATGCTATGTGCCAAATATGAAAGCTGAGAACCTTCCAGTTTCAGACGATAAGATTTTCAAAGTTTTCAATATATGTTTCTATTGAAAACTGGCTACCCCTGGGGCGGGGCCAATTTTGACCCCAGGGCCATAATTTATATAACTTTTGTAGAAGACCTGAACATAATGCTATGTGCAAAATATGAAAGCTGAGAACCTTCCAGTGTCAGAGAAGAAGATATTCAAAGATTTCACTATTTGTTTCTATTGGAAACTGCCCACCCCTGGGGCTGGGCCAATTTTGACTCCGGGGCCATAATTTATGTAACTTTTGTAGAGGACCTGAACATGATGCTATGTGCCAAATATGAAAGCTGAGTAACTTCAAATTTTTAGAGGTGAAGATTTTCAAAGATTTCACTATTTATTTCTATTGAAAACTGCCCACCCCTAGGACGGGGCCAATTTTGACCCCTGGGCCAAAATTTATATAACTTTTGTAGAGGACCTGGATATGATGCTCTGTGCCAAATATGAAAGCTGAGAGCCTTCCAGTTTCAGAGAAGAAGATTTTCAAAGATTTCACTATTTGTTTCTATTGAAAACTGCCCACCCCTGGGGCGGGGCCAATTTTGAGCCCGTGGCCATAATTTATATAACTTTTGTAGAGGACCTGAACATGATGCTCTGTGCCAGATATGAAAGCTGAGAGAGCCTTCCAGTTTCAGGGAAGAAGATTTTCAAAGATTTCTCTATTTGTTTCTATTGAAAACTGGCTACCCCTGGGGCGGGGCCAATTTTGACCCCAGGGCCATAATTTATATAACTTTTGTAGAAGACCTGAACATAATGCTATGTGCAAAATATGAAAGCTAAGAACCTTCCCGTTTCAGAGAAGAAGATATTCAAATATTTCACTATATGTTTCTATTGAAAACAGGCACCCCTGGGGCGGGGCCAATTTTGACCCCAGGGGCATAATTTATATAACTTTTGTAGAGGACCTAAAGATGATACTATGTGCCAAAGATGAAAGCTAAGAACCCTGTAGATTCAAAGGAGAAGATTTTTAAAGGTTGAAATAGTTGATGACTGACGACGCACGACGGACGATGCACGTCGACAGACGACGGACATCAGGCAATCAAAAAAGCTCACCCTGAGCACTTTGTGCTCTGGTGAGCTAAAAAAGCAGTCACATAAAGCCTTAAAACCCGATAATAAAGATCAAATACTCGCTTTAACTCTTTCCTCCATAAATATGCTTTTTTACGCTCCATAGGAGAAAATGCTCTATTTATCACAATGGTTTCAATACTACACAATTCTAAACGTTTCCTTTTCTCTAGTAAATGCTCCTTTTCAGTAGATTTATTCAACAAGAGGGCCAGAATGGCCCTGAAGCGCTCACCAGACAATCAGAGGAGAAGATTTTCAAAGTTTTCACTATATGTTTCTATAGAAAATTAGCTGGCCCTGGGACGGGGCCAATTTTGACCCAAATTGCACAATTTATATAACTTTTGTAGAGGACCTAAACATGATGCTATGTGCCAAATATGAAAGCTGAGAACCTTATAGATTCAGAGGAGAAGATTTTCAAAGTTTACACTATATGCTTATATTGAAAACTGGCTACCCCTGGAGCGGGGCCAATTTTGACCCCAGGGATATAATTTATATAACTTTTGAAGAGGACCTGAACATGATGCTATGTGCCAAATATAGAAGCTGAGAACCTACTAGTTTCAGACGAGAAGATTTTCAAAGTATTCACAATATGTTTCTATTGAAAACTGTCCATCCCTGGGGCGGGGCCAATTTTGACCACAAAGGCATAATTTATAAAAATTTTGTAGAGGACCTGAACATGATGATATGTGCCAAATATGAAAGCTGAGAACCTTCCAGTTTAAGAGGAGAAGATTTTCAAAGTTTTCACTATATGTTTCTATTGAAAACTGGCTAACCCTGGGGCGGGGCCAATTTTGACCCCAGGGGCATAATTTATATAACTTTTGTAGAGGACCTGATCATGATGCTATGTGCCAAATATGAAAGCTGAGAACCTTCCAGTTTCAGAGGAGAAGATATTCAAAGTTTTACTATATATTTCTATAGACAAGAGGGCCAGAATGGCCCTGACATCGCTCACCAGACAATCAGAGGAGAAGATTTTCAAAGTTTTCACTATTATGTTTCTATAGAAAACTAGCTGGCCCTGGGGTGTGCCAATTTTGACCCCAAGGGCATAATTCATATAGCTTTTGTAGTGGACCTCAAGTGAATAGAAATTAAAGAAAAATGTAAATGTAAACATATTATAACAATGTAAATCTAAAGAAGGTCATACAAACAAGAGGGCCAGAATGGCCCTGACATCGCTCACCAGACAATCAGAGGAGAAGATTTTCAAAGTTTTCACATATGTTTCTATAGAAAACTTAACACCCCAGGGGCGGTGCCAATTTTGACCCCAGGGACACAATTTATATAACTTTTGTAGAGGACCTGAACATGATGCTGAAAGAATGTAGTGAAAGAATGGATAGAGCATAGACCACTGGAACTTGTATTAATTCTTTGGATGCTAGAGGCGGATTCTCCCACCACTAATGACCTATGCAAACAGTTTGGATCCAGATCAGGGCCCACATAATGTGGGGCCTGATCTGATATCCAAATTGTTTGTAAATGAGACTGAACTTCTGAAAAACTTAGAAAGAAAGTGTGTAGTGGGATTCTCCCACCACTAGTGACCTATGCAAACAGTTTGGATCCAGATCAGGGCCAATATAATGTGGGGCCTGATCTGTTATCCAAACTGTTTGTCAATGAGACTGAACTTCTGAAAAACTTAGAAAGAAATTGTGTAGTACGGATAACTTATGAATATGCTGCAGACAACTATTTAGCAGATGAAACTAGAACTATCACTAAAGGTGATGAATACCCCCACACGGCAGCCTTGATTGCAAATCCAAGTTTTGAACATGTAACAGGACCAAATAACAAAAATACCCAAAGTTCAAATAGAGAAAATTCTGTAATGGCTAACACTAAACACAGGAAAATTATGTCTTGCACATGTACTATTCATGTTTAGTATGTATGGCAAGTATCAATTTAATAAGTTTCAAAATGAAGGAGGAGTTTGTGACACCAACTCCCCATGTTTCATGCAAAAATGACAAAAAATATTCAAAGTTCAGGGGGGGATAATTCTACAATGGCTAACCGTAAACACATGAAAATTATGTCTTGCACATCTGCTATTTGTGACTATTACTTATCCCAAATATAAATTCAGTAACTTTAAAACTGAAGGAGGAGTTTGCATATTACAAGCCAAAACAAGTATCAAGTGAATCAGGTTGAAAGTGAAGGAGGAGTTCAAAGTACAGGATACTAGTGACCTATGCAAACAGTTTGGATCCAGATCAGGGCCAATATAATGTGGGGCCTGATCTGTTATCCAAACTGTTTGTCAATGAGACTGAACTTCTGAAAAACTTAGAAAGAAATTGTGCAGTACGGATAACTTATGAATATGCTGCAGACAACTATTTAGCAGATGAAAAAATTACCCAGCATGCAAAGAGTTAAGCTGAAATTCACAACAGATATGCTCTATATTGATATCTGGTAGCTTAATGTAGGGCATAGGTATGAAAAAAAGCTTTAAGAGTGGTCTGCATATTGAGAACTATCCACAGTTTTCTCAATCTTAAATGAGTGTGTGTTATTTGTCTAAACACAATTTCTACTCTACTGATCAGGCTAAGGGTGATTATATAAGAACTCACACTGACTGGTCTCAGCTCTGCAGGCTAATATATTAAGAAGAAACCTTTAGACTGTCGTTTATGATGTGAAGACGTCTGTACACACAGGGTAGGGCTAATTTTAACCCAAGAACTATGATACTTATAAAACCCATAAAGTTATGCTAAGTAAATCTATACACCAAATATCTAAGCTCTGGGACATGTAGTTTCTGACAAGAATATTTTTAAAGTTTTTCCTATGCATAACTAGTGATCCCATGGGCTGTTTATGTAGTCAGCTACAAAAAACTGTTAATCCCTGGGATGGGACCAATTTTTATCCTAGGGGCATAATTTATATAACTTTTGTAGAAGCCCTGAAGTTGAAGCTATGTGCCAAATATAAAAGCTGAGGACCTTCTAGTTTTAGAGGAGATGATGTTCAAAGTTTTCACTATATGTTTCTATTGAAAACTGAAAACCCCTGGGGCAGGGCCAATTTTGACCCCAGGGGTATAATTTATATAACTTTTGTAGAGGACCTATAGGTGATGCTATGTACCAAAGATGAAAGCTGAGAACCCTGTAGATTCAGAGGAGAAGATTTTTAAAGGTTCAAATTGTTGACGCCCGACGACGCACGATGCACGCCGACGGACGACGGACATCTGGCGATAACAAAAGCTCACCCTGAGCACTTTGTGCTCTGGTGAGCTAAAAAGTATGTATAGCATCTCCCTGGGCAAAATGGTTGAATTTCAGAAAGAATAAATTAATCTATACTTATGTTCAAAATTTCAGATATTTTCGTTATACCTTCTACGTGAGTTCAAATTATTATTCATATCTTAACTTATTTTTAACCTTTCCCCTGTTCTATGTTTATTCAAAAGTTCAATACCTACTGAATATTCATGGACAAAATAGTTATAATGAAAAATAGAAAGTGTAGCCATTTTAGAAAGTAATGAAAAACATCTTTCAAATTCCATTAACAAACAGAGTAGGCCCTAATCAGACAGCTGCTAAAGGAGCCGCCTGATCTGGGTCGGCTCTGCTTGCAAATGCATCAAAAGGCATTTATATGAGGGAAAGGGTTAAGTAAACATATTATAACTACATTGTATATTGTACACAAAATGGAAATAATTTAATGCAATTTGCACTATATAATATCATAAGTAAACAGAGCAGACTGATCATATGGCTACTAAATGAGCCATCTAATCTGGGTCTACTCTGTTTGCAATGGTGTAGAAATGCATAATTATGGAGTAAAGGGTTAATTGTCTGTGCAATAGGCTAGATCTAAAAATATCAGTTGTCTACCCAGAAGGGAGGCAATCCAGTTGTTCTCAAAAGTGCAAAGGGAGACCTAGCACAGTTTGGATTCTGATCTGACGCATATGTAACTTCAAGTTACATATGTGTCAGATCAGAATCCAATATTGTACTTCATAATTGTTTTGTACAAGAGAGTTAATTGTAAGATTGACATGTATTAAAAAAATTATGTGAACAATCTTAGACAAGCAGACAACAATTCTGAAGCAGACAACTATAATACTGATAAAGAATGCTACAGCATAGAACACTTGACTTGTATTCAGCTGAACTTCGCAAAAGATATACTGATAAGACTCTATATTGATATCTGAGAGCTTAATGCAGGACATAGATATGCAAGGAGCATTTTGAGAATTATCCACTTAGTTTTCTCAATCTAAAATGAGTGTTTGTTATTTATTTGGCTAAACACAATTTCTACTCTACTGATCAGACTAAGGGTAAAACTTGCATAAACACTGGAACTGGCTATACTAGGTCAGTCTCAGTGGACTGGGTTGTAGGAGAAACCTTTAGCCGCAGTTTCTGATGTAAAGTATAACCCACAGGGCACGACTAATTATAACCTCAGAACTATGATATTAACAAAATTCATAAAGGTAAACTAAGTAAATCCATACACCAAATATCTAAGCTCTGGGACATGTAGTTTTTGATAAGAAGATACTAGTGACTCCAAGGGCAGTTTAAACAGCAGTCAGCTACAGAAAACTTGATACCCCTGGGGCGGGGCCAATTTTGACCCCAGGGACATGATTTATATAACTTTTGTAGAGGACCTATGGGTGATGCTATGTGCCAAATATCAAAGCTGAGAACCTTCCAGTTTCAGAGAAGAAGATTTTCAAAGTTTCACTATGTTTCTATTGAAAACTTGACACCCCCTGGGTGGGGCCAATTTTGACTCCAGGGACATAATTTATATAACTTTTGTATAGGACCTTTACGTGAAGCTATGTGCCAAAGATGAAAGCTGAGCACCCTATAGATTCAGAGGAGAAGATTTTTAAAGGTTCAAATTGTTGACGACGAACGACGGACGACGCACGTCGACAGACGACGGACATCAGGCGATCACAAAAGCTCACCCTGAGCACTTTGTGCTCTGGTGAGCTAAAAACAGATCTATCAAATTCCATTAGCAAACAGAGAAGACCCTGATAAGACGGCTCCTGTATGAGCTGTCTGATCTGGCTCTACTGTTTATATGAGGGAAAGGGTTAACGATTTTCATTGTTTAAAAAATATTGCCATAGCAACAGACAATAAGATCAGTAACATATATGCAAACAGCTGCCAGACATGGGTGGACTCTAAATGGCATAAAAAACAGATATATCCTGTAGTGGGTTAAAGGTTTCAACTTTGTATACCCTTTCCTTCCTAGAAATGCTTTTTCATGCCTTTGCAAACAGAGTAGACCTAGATCATACAGCTCCTGTAGGAGTCATCTGATCTTGGTCTACTTTGTTTAATAAATATTCACAATGTTATTATGATTTCTCACATGAATATGCAAAAGGGAAAGTCTAACAAGAGGGCCAGAATGGCCCTGAAGCGCTCACCAGACAATCAGAGGAGAAGATTTTAAAAGTTTTCACTATATGTTTCTATTGAAAGCTGACTACTCCTGGGGCAGGGCCAATTTTGACCACAGGGGCATAATTTATTTAACATTTGTAGAGGACCTGAACATGAAGCTATGTGCCAAATATGAAAGTTATGAACCTTCCAGTTTCAGAGAAGATTTTCAACGTTTTTACTATATATTTCTATTGAAAACTGACCACCCCTCAGGTGGGGCCAATTTTAACCCCAGGGGCATAATTTAAACAAGGCCATACAAAGTTCTGACTAAAGGCGATCAACTGTTCTTCAGAACGGGTATGTGTACCCTAGCATTCCAAACTGATTTTTTGCATTTGAATATTATTATAAATTATTACATAATAATTTCATATTCACAAGTTTAACTTAATAGTTTCAAGTAATACAATTTCATGTTAAAAAATATTTCATAATTTATTTAAAATCTTTAATTTGGCATTCTGGAGTCTTTACATGATTTACCCTTCTTCTGAACTGCAGGGCAGGTTATAATAATATCATAATGCCAATCACTATTATTAATTAACCCTTCCCTCATATAAACGTGTTTTCACACATTTGAAAACAGAGTAGACCCAGATCAGATGCCTCCTATAGGAGCCATCTGATCAGGGCCTGCTCTGTTTGTTAATGGAATTTGATACATCTGTTCCTTAAGTTTCTAAAATGGCTACAATGTTCCACCTACTATATTTCATTATAACTATTTTGTCAATGAATATTCAGTAGGTTGTGAAATTTGGAAAAAAAATGGCTACAATGTTCCACCTTCCATACTTCATTTTAACTATTTTGTTCATGAATATGCAGTAGGCATTCAAATTAATAATAAACATAGAACAGGCAAAGGGTTAAGACAGGACTGACTAACACTGGCTCCAGCACCAGATACAGGTGCACTAAAAATAGCCACTGGTCATCTCTCTCTACTGCTTGACTGGATGACCTATTTATGAGCAAAGAGAAGATGCTTAAAAACGCAGTCAGCTATAAGTTTGCTAGAAAACTGTCCACCCTGGGGTGTAGCCAATTTTGACCACAGGAGCATAATTTATATACCTTTTGTAGAGGACCTGAACATGATGCTATGTGCCAAATATGAAAGCTGAGAACCTTCCAGGTTCAGGAGATGATATTCAAAGTTTTCACTATAATTATGTTTCTATAACTTTTGTAGAGGACCTACAGATGATGCTATGTGCCAAAGATGAAAGCTGAGACCCCTGTAGATTCAGAGGAGAAGAATTTTAAAGGTTCAAATTGTTGACGACGAACGACGCACACCGACGGATATCAGGCGATCACAAAAGCTCACCCTGAGCACTTTGTGCTCTGGTGAGCTAAAAAGGTTGTGTCTAAAAATAGCCTATATGGAGTAAAGGGTTTTAAGTCTATTGAAAACTGACCACCCCTGGGGCGGGGCCAATTTTGACCCCAGGGGCATAATTTATATAACTTTTGTAGAGGACCTGAACATGATGCTATGTGTCAAATATGAAAGCTGAGAACATTCCAGTTTCAGAGGAGAAGATTTTCAAACTTTTACTATATATTTCTATAGAAAACAAGGCACCCCTGGGGCGGGGCCAATTTTGACCCCAGGGGCATAATTTATATAACTTTCGTAGAGGACCTACAGATGATGCTATGTGCCAAAGATGAAAGCTGAGAACCCTGTAGATTCAGAGGAGAAGATTTTTAAAGGTTCAAATTGTTGACGACGGACGACGCACATTGCACGACGATGGACATCAAGCGATCACAAAAGCTCACCCTGAGCACTTCGTGCTCTGGTGAGCTAAAAAGGTTGTGTCTAAAAATAGCCTATATGGAGTAAAGGGTTTTAAGTCTGAAAGCACTGTTGCCTGTACAGAAAACCGTAGAAAACTTGAGGAAATGTCCCTAATGTTTTCTAAAGTAGTGTGTACATATTTAAAACTGAAAGACTTAGAGCCCATATGGGATTCAGGATGACTCGGCACCAAACCAACTTGGCCCATAGACAATTCAGCCCCAAGACAATTCAGCACCATGGTCAACTCGGCCCCTCCCAAAAATTTACCCTTGACGATTCGGTACCTATTTATTTCCATTAATTTTTGTGATCAAATTTATATTTTCCCTGTCAATTAATCAATAAAATGAACTTATAAGGTGGATCCAGATCATTATTCTAAATTGTTATTACGAAACACTGAACTGGATTAAATCTATACCCGGTAAATTTAGGTTTGATGAAGAGATGCTAAATGCTTTGGATCCCGATCAATGATGAATCAGTTTCAAATCTAAGTTATTTTCAGATCATAATTATGAATTATTGGTACACAACGTTGGTTCAGATCCATTTTGCTGTGCGTTCAAACTT
The DNA here is from genome assembly GCA_963576725.1 of Azorinus chamasolen. Lineage (NCBI taxonomy): Eukaryota > Metazoa > Mollusca > Bivalvia > Cardiida > Solecurtidae > Azorinus > Azorinus chamasolen. Next base: position 37,084,346 of record OY755240.1, on the reverse strand, counting down.
ATGTTATGTTCGGCGCGTAATATTTAATATTATTTAACTATTAGCCTGGTATGGATGGATTTTGTCACCAAGGACGATTACCTTTGCAAACAGTTTGGATTCTGATGAGACTCTGAGTAACTCCGCGTCTTATTGACCAGAATCCAAGCTGTTTGACACCGATCGAGATTATATCTTCGCAAAGAAATGGCAGAATAAAATAAAGTTTTAAAACTGCAGCAGAAATATAACAGACAATAAAATATAATTTTACTATTGTACCATAAAGTATTTACTTCATGATTGTACTAGACAAAAACATTACTACAGCACGCTAAGAGTAAATAAAGAGAAGGTAAACGGTTGGGATCCCGATCAGTAAATTGCTAATTGGATTATGTGAAAACGAATCTGCGGTATAACATCAAAGTGGGTGTACAGGTGTTAAATAACCTTCCAGTAGAACAATTAAACCAGAATTATCACATTATGTCTATTGGAGGCTAAAGTTGAACATGAAAACAGTAAGTAACATAACTGGCAATGAAATCAATAAATTATCTTTCTTTCAATAATGTTGGTCTGTTCAAAAGCGCTGATTGATTCAGAGACATAGATGCAGGTATGAATATGTCACTAATTGATTTAACACAATTTCAAACGACAGGGTCCAATGATCTGATTGATTTACAGACCTTTCGCTACTCAGCGTTTCGCTAGCCTGGCCATTTATTTCGCTACCCTGACCATTTCGCTACAGCCATTTCGCTACCATACGGGAAGTCATTTCACCACCCAATTAAATATAATTATTCACACATATCATTGATTTAAACAATAATAGTTTAACAGATGAAAAGAGATGCGTTTGCCAATTTTAACTACCGAGCATAGCAGCATAGGCAAACGGTTTAGATTTGAATGAGAGGTCCATAGTAAATGAGTTAATTCACATAGAAGATAGGTGGCTAACCGTTCAGAATAATGTTCAACGTATCACAAAACTAACAATTAGACATTTTCCATTTAACCGTAATTATACAAATTGTCGTAATTTTATATTCAAAATAAACAAAAAATCGCGAATCTTATGATATAGTGAATATCTAGATCACCTATCGTATGCAAGCAGCTTTGATCTGGGTGAGATGCCGAGTAATTGGACGTATCATCCGAACCCAAGTTCTTTGACACTCGGTCAACATTTTAAACTAAAATTAAGAGAATACAATGTGAAACTTTAAAAATTAAAGAGACGAGAGCTTGCACATTCGTACACTTCCAAAGCAGGTAGATGGTTAACACACCATAAAATAAAAGTGAATAAGTAATGATTGAGTTTTTATGTGATCTTAATGCACTGTACATATCAACGATTCAACAAATCTTTTTTCAGTCTGAACTCTTTAGAAACGTATTTTATATCAATGAAAAATTAGCAATAATGCATTTTGCGTATGTCTTGCAGTGACGCATATATATTTATATATACGTGCATCATATGTTTTTTATAAATGTTCAGTAATTTATATAGTGAAGCAAATAGTCAAAATGGTAAAAAAGGTTTATGTAGATAATATGAATTTCAATTCACAGTTATACCGACATGTGTCAATTTATCACACCCTTTCCCTCATACAGAAGCCTTTTAACACCTCTGCGAACAGAGTAGAACCCAGATCAGGAACCGGGATCTATTCTATTTGCTTCCACATTTTGGCTTGAAAACGATTGCATGCTTTATATTTCATTTACTTGTGTTTGTCCTCCAGTTTAAAAGTGTACATATAACGAGAAATATCAGATTTGAGCCAGATCAGTCATTGAATTAATCGGCGAGCGATCTGGATCCAACCTGATTTAAAAGTAAATGTATTTGTATATTCTTTATTTTCTTTTATATGTTTTTGGCTTTTTGCATATGTGTAATTGGTCCTCGTGTTTTGTTTCGGCAATGTTAAAAAAAGATTGGAACCAGATCAGACATACATACTTTATCTGGGTCTATACTGTTTGTATCAATCTCAAATACATGTATGGCAATTATTTATCTTCATCTATTTAAACTCGTATTTATTAAACATACCAGTGCTACTATAGTTTTACGTAACAATGTTAAAATTATCTAACTACATATGTGCTGTTCTGTCAATCATCTTTTTGATTACTGATTTGGGAGGGAGGGAGGGATACATCCCCCATCTGCAACATTTACAACAGTTGCTATCTATTATTCAAGTGTTTCAATAAATGTTATAAATGACACAATGAAAATTCAGAATTTTGGGCTCATGAAAGCAGGATCCACGTCCCGAGCCCTGGGTGCATGTGTTAAATACCTGCTTGGTACGGAAAACGTTCATCTGGGTCTAAACAGTGATAAATTTAGGTCAATGCAATTAAAATCTATAATTATCATTTCAATAGACTGTAAGCACAAAAACATGGTTTAAACAGGTTGAAATTACAGACACAATTCTAATGCAATATAGGTGCCGAATCGTCTAGGGACGAGTTGTCCATTGGAATTTGGCCTGTAGGCCGTATGGTGGAGTTAACCATTGGAATTCGGCCTATGGCTTGTACAGGTGAGTTATTCATTGGAATCCAGTATTTAGGCCGAAAATGGGAGTTAAACATTGGAATTCGGTCTATGGCCTGTACAGGTGAGTTATTTATTGGAATCCTGCCTGTAGGCCATTCAAGTGAGTTATCCATTGGAATTCAGTCTATGACTTGTACAGGTGAGTTATCCATTGGAATGCTGCCTGTAGTCCGTATGGCGGAGTTACCCATTGGAATTGGGTCAATGGTCTGTACAAATGAGTTATTCATTGGAATCCTGCATTTAGGCCGTATAGGTGAGTTATCCATTGGAATCCTGCCTGTAGGTCGTATAGAAGAGTTATTTATTGAAATCCTGTCTGTGGGTCGTACAGTTCAGTTATCCATTGGAATCCTGCCTGTAGACTGTAAATGTGAGATATCCATTGGAATTCTGTATTTAGGGAGTTATCCATTGGAATTCAGTCTATGGCCTGTACAGGTGAGTTATCCATTGGAATCATGCATTTAGGCCGTATATGTGAGTCATCAATTGGAATTAAGTCTATGACCTGTACAGGTGGGTTATCCATTGGAATCATGCATGTAGGCCGTATAGGGGAGTTAACCATTGGAATTCAGTCTGGCCTGTACAGGTGAGTTGTCCATTAGAATTCGGTCTATGGCTTAATTGTCCAGTTGAGTTATTCATTGGAATTCTGCCTGTAGGCCCTATGGGGTAGTTAACCATTGGAACTCTGTCTATGGCCTGTACAGGCGAGTTGTCCATTGGAATCCTGCCTGTAGGCCGTTTAGGTGAGTTATCCAATGGAATTCGGTCTATAGCCTGTGCATGTAGGTTTTCTATGGGAAACATGTCTGTAGGCCGTACGGAGGAGTTAACCATTGGAATTCTGTCTGTCTGCGGGCGGAATCTGGTCGGTAGTTATGCATATATATGCTATATGTATAATTAGGATCAATATAGTTTTAAAACAGTGTTATATTTTGATCTGGATGTGCGAAAATGGTTTTGATCCAAATCAAATACCAAGGTGTTTTTTTTAATCAACTGAAAACTACATGTAGTTAACTCTGGAATTGCTACGTTAATTAAAATAGTTACTGGTTACTTTAATCTAGTTTAGATCCAAACTAATTGCCACCCTTAAACATGGCAGATCTGCAAAAAGTATAATTCGGATATAGACCCAGTTTAAATAGATCCAAATCAAATGCCGCACTCTAAACCGTGCTGGTTATACTAAAATAGCTTTTAACACTGCAGACTTTTGATTTGCGCTGTTACTATCAAACAGCTAAGATCCTAACCAAATGTTGAATCAGGAAACAGTGGACACAGATTGCCTTACAGTATATATGCAGCAGATGTCGGTGTGACGAGGATGGGTGGTTTAACTATATTATGGCTTCTGGTAGACTGAATGAAGCTGCACAACATGGAGTGAGACGTCTCAAAACAGCCGTTGATAGGGAACTTCTTTTTCTACATAGAGTTAGTTTTTTCCACAGATCTTCACTCTGACGTCTGTTCTGTTTGCTTCTAAATTTGTGAAATATACTTGTATTTTTCTGAAAATGACTCTAATTAATGGTAACATTGTTATTTATTACACTAACATAGTAGACCCAAATGAGACAGCTCATGTAGGACACGACTGATCAGGGTCTGCTCTGTTTGCTTCTGAATTCTTACACTAGTATAGTAGCCCCAGATTAGACGGCTCATGTAAGAACCGACTGATCAGGGTCTGCCCTGTCTGAGTTCTTACAGGGAGCAGTTATACTGTCTGGACTGTCCGTCATAAAGGCAAACAGCGTTGAATTAACAGTTCATTAAGGTGGCAAGATAGTTTAGCCCCAAATCTAGCGAAAAATCATACTTAAAACTACCAAAAGCCATTTTTTCTAAGCCTGGTTGGTTAGTTATATTAATTTATTTGATTATTTATCAGAAACATCGATAATCCTATCAAAACTGACATTTGAAATCCATTTAAATGTGCCAGTTTGAAATTTTTCAAACAGCGATTACAAAGTTATCTTTTGGACTAAACGTTTTATAATTGGCCAATATGTAAATCATGTGCATGCCTAGGGAACCGTGTCACAGATTTTTGATGAAATTCTCCATTTAGGAGTTATGCAATATTTTAGTTTTAAGACCCCTAAAATTCTGCCTCCTGCTACGTTTCTTTTGATGTTAGGCGAACAAAGTAAGATATCAAACAAGAGTGCCAGTGGGCACAATATACGCCCGTCGAGGTCTTGTTCAACATAAACTGGGGTTAACGTATTTGCTAAACTCAAATTCTAAGACCAATTTTGCGACCAAGTTTCAAGGTTGTAAATAGGCATACTTTAACAACAAGAGGGCCAGAATGGCCCTGACATAGCTCACCAGACAATCAGGAGATGATTTTCAAAGATTTCATTATATGTTTCTATAGAAAACTAGCCGGCCCTGGGGTGGGGCCAATTTTAATTCAGAAAGAATAAATTATTCTATACTAATGTTCAAAATTTCAGATATTTTCATTACATCTTCACGAGTTCATATTATTATTCATATCTAATCTTAAGATTGATGTACTTTTAACCCTTCTCCTGTTCTATGTTTATTCAAAATTTCAATTAAGAAATGAATGACGTGCTTCCGGTGTTCATGAGGTTATGCAACGCATAGCTTTACGAGCAAAGTGAGTGAAGCCCGAAGGGCTTCACGTGAATCTTTGCTCGTAAAGCTATGCGTTGCATAACCTCATGAACACCGGGAGCACGTCATTTATTTCTTATATTTATATTCCATTGTATTTCTTATATTTCAACGGATTTTTTTTAAATATTATATACCAGTCACGTAATAGCCGCTATCTAGGTCGTTGACAGGTTCGTTTCTAACGTAGTAGGATAGTCCCAAACACATATTATAAATATAGAATGAATACAAGATTTTAATCAGTAAATTGTCCAGCTATGTTTAAAGAAAAGATTATCGAGATATTTCAAATCATATAATTATATTTACGAAATGTTGGTATTAAAGCATCTTCTTAAATGTAGGTCGCGGTGTCGAAGCCAATTTACTCACCCGCCATGCTTGATCAAAAGCGGGTCACAACGTTGGATTTTATTCTCGGATTTTTCTTTGTTAACGGTAAGGACATTGACTTATTTATGCTTCACTCATTACTTGATAATATATTTTGATACGCCACGGCTGTTAAAGTTGGCAATATTATGTATTCAAGCGATAATTCTCAGTAAGAAGATGCCATATTTCAAATTTTCACGGTCGCTTGAATCGATTCCCCATTGATAAATCTTAAAATAGGTCATAACTGGGTCAGTACAGTATTACTCCGCGCTTACACAGCGGAATTGTGGGAAAAGAAGAACCGACTCAAACTGGTATTGAAATGAACGTTCATGGGAAAATGCAACTTTCTTTTTAGAATAAGGTTATATAAGGACGTTGCAGGGCGAATGTAAATATTACCTAGTGAATATTCATGGACAAAAAAGTGGGACAGTGTAGCCATTTTAGAAAGTAAAGAAACATATTTCAAATTCCATTGACAAACAGATCAGACTCTGATCAGACAGCTGCTATAGTAGCCGTCTGATTTGGGTCTGTTCTGTTTGCAAATGCATGAAAAGGCATTTATATGAGGGAAAGGCTTAATTAAGTAAACATATTATAAGTACATGTATATTGTACACAAAATGAAAATAATTTAATGCAATTTGCACTATTATTCATAAGCAAATAGAGCAGATTGATCAGATGGCTACTGCATGAGCCATCTGATCTTGGTCTACTCTGTTTGCAAATGTGTAGAAATGCATATTTATGGAGTAAAGGGTTAATTGTTCTATTTACATGTCAGATCTATTTTGCAACTGCCATTATCCAGAAGTGAGGCAATTCAGTTGTAATCAAAAAGTGGGAAAGGGAGATAACCTACCTTTTATGTATGCTAAAAATAGCCAGCTAAAAATAGACACTGCTCTCCAAGATGCAATAGAACACTTGAATTTGTATTAAGCAGATACAGTTATAGGCTCTATATTGATAGCTGGCAGCTTAATGCAGGGCATAGATATGGAAAAAAAGCTTTAAGAGCTTTCTGCATTTTGAGAATTATCCACACAGTTTTCTCAATCTAAAACTAGAGGTTTTTGTCAAAAAAACGGATGTCTCCCCCTCTAATAAAAGCAATATGTAAAGGGAAATCACTAAAAATGTTATGGTCTTGATGAATGATACTTCCCCTCAATATGCGTTTTCCACACTACATTTTTCAAAAAGAAAATGATAACAGCTAATAACTCCAAAAATACTGATACCAGATTAATGGCCCTTGTGCATGACACTTACTTTCATCATGCTCTTTCCAAAAATAAAATGTCATTCCAATAGCATCAGTCGAACAGGAGTTATTGATCGGCCAAAAAATGTAACAAAGGGCAATAACTCCAAAAGTATTGAAGCCAGAATTATGGCCCTTGTTAATGACACTTTCTCTCATCATGCTCTTTCCATGTATGAAGTTTCAATACGATGGCAAGAGCCATGTAGGAGTTAGCGTCCGGACAAGAAAGAATTAAACAAATGTACAAGGGGCAATAACTCTAAATTTATTGAAGCTCGAGTTAAGGATCTTATGCATGACACTTTCTCTTATTATGATCGTTCCATGTATGAAGTTTCACTCCAATGGCATGTGTCACATAGGAGTAATCATCCGGACAAAAAATTGTGATTTATTTTACAAAGGGCAATAACTCCAATATTAGTGAAGCCAGAGTTATGGACCTTGTGCATGACACTTACTCTCGTTATGGTCTTTCGATATATGAAGTTTCAATCTAATGGCATGAGCCATATAGTAGTTATCGTCCGGACAAAAAAGTGTGAATTTTTTTACAAAGGGCAATAACTCCTATATTAGTGAAGCCAGAGTTATGTACCTTCTGCATGACACTTCCTCTGATTATGCTCTTTCCATATATGAAGTTTAAATCAACTGGCATCAGGCAAATTGAAGTTATTGTCCGGACAAAATATTGTGATATTTTTTACAAAGGGCAATAACTCCAATATTAGCGAAGGCAGAGTTATGGACCTTGTGCATGACACTTCCTCTCGTCAAGATCTTTCCATATATGAAGTTTCAATCCAATGGCATGAGCTATATAGTAGTTATCGTCCGGACAAAAAAGTGTGATTTTTTTTACAAGGGGCAATAACTCCTATATTAGTGAAGCCAGAGTTATGGACCTTGTGCATGACACTTCCTCTCATTATGCTCTTTCCATATATGAAGTTTCAAGCAACTGGCATCAGGCATATTGAAGTTATTGTCCGGACAAAAAGTGTGACGGACAGACAGACAGACGGACAGACGGAGACAGACAGACAGACAGACAGACAACTCTCACGAAAACAATATGTCTCCCCCATATAAATATGGGGGGAGACATAATGAGTGTGTGTAATTTGTCTAAACAAAATTTCTACTCTACTGATCAGGCTAAGGGTGATTACCAATACACTCTGACACACTGGCTAGTCCTATCAGAGCACTGGCTTATCTCTGAAATATGGGGAAACCTTTAACCTGTAGTTTCTGATGTGAAGAAGTCTATATATACAGGACAGGGCCAATTTTAACCTCAGAACTATGATATTAACAAAACTGATAAAGGTATGCTAAGTAAATCTATACAACAAATATCTAAGCTCTGGGACATGTAGTTTTGACAAGAAGAGTTTCAAAGTTTTTCCTATGCATGTATAGTGATCCCATGGGCTGTTTAAGCAGTCAGCTACAAAAAACTGGCAATCCCTGGGGTGGGGCCAATTTTGACCCTAGGGGCATAATTTATATAACTTTTGTAGAAGACTTAAAGTTGAAGCTATGTGCCAAATATGAAAGCTGAGAACCTTCTAGTTTGAGAAGAGAAGAATTTCAAAGTTTTCCCTATATGTTTCTATTGAAAACTGAAAAACCCTGGGGCAGGGCCAATTTTGACTCCAGGGGCATAATTTATATAACTTTTGTAGAGGACCTACAGATGATGCTATGTACCAAAGATGAAAGCTGAGAACCCTGTAGATTCAGAGGAGAAGATTTTTAAAGGTTGAAATTGTTGATGCCCGACGACGCACGACAGACGACGGACATCAGGCGATCACAAAAGCTCACCCAGAGCACAAAAGTGCTCTGGTGAGCTAAAATACCTTAACCAAAAATTCTAGATTAAAAAGTGCCATAATTGTGTCTAAATGCTTGACAGAGTAACATTGTATTTACTCTTGCCTACAGATGAAGCTTCTGATGGTGAACAAATGTTTCAACTTTAAAAGCTTTTTTTTTTTTTTTTGGTGAAGTCTTGCGACTTCGCTTATTTCATTTTTCTACACTCTCATACATATATATATATATAATGTACATGTATACAGTATATACAGGCTATAATAGCTTAAGCTATTAATAGTATAAAGTCTTATTACTAAACTTCTAAATATTTCTTGAAATTCTGTATTAATGGAGTTATGTTTTTCTTATACTGTAGGTAGGAATACATAATGTTAAATTCATATAGGAATAAATTATAAATATTGCAGAATTTTGATCTCTTGTCGCTAGCATAATATCCTTTGTACATGCAGAATGTCGCAAGGTTTATAATCAGGTTAATATCATTACAAGAGGGCCAAGATGGCCCTTAATCGCTCACCTGATTACCATAGATTTAAGATTTTTGCAGGGTAGCCCATGGGTAGGGTCAATATTGAACTTAGGGACAATATATGAACAATGTTGATAGTGGATCATGAGCAGTGGATCATGAGCAGTGGTTCTGCAGAACAAGATTTTCAAAGATTTAGTATATTGATTTTATCAAGACAATGATTCTGACCAATGAAGATTGGGCTAAAAATGTGCTCTCTAAAGTATTTTTTCTAAGATTTGACCTAGTGACCTACTTTCTATTCCCACCCAACCCTTGATCACACTCAACCTTGATATCACCAAGACAAACACTCTGAGCAAGTTTGAGGAAGACTGGGCTAAAAATGTGGCCACTGGAGTGTAAACTAGATTTCTCTAAGATATGATCCAGTGACCTACTTTTTGACCTCACATAACCCACTTTCAAACTTGTCCAAGATTTTATTAGGACAATCATTCTGACCAATTTTCATGAAGATTTGGCTATAAATGTGACCTCTAGGGTGTTCACAAGGTTTTCATACTATTTGACCTAGTGACCTAGTTTTTAACCCCACATAACCCACTTTCAAACTCGTTTGAGATTTTATCAAGACAATCATTATGACTAAGTTTCATGAAGATTGGACTAAAATTGTGACCACTAGAGTGTTCACAAGGTTTTTCTACTGTTTGACCTAGTGACCTAGTTTTTAACCCCACTTGACCCACTTTCGAACTAGTCCGAGTTTTTATCAAGACATTCGTTCTGACCAAGTTTCATGAAAATTGGACTAAAATTGTGACCACTAGAGTGTTCACAAAGTTTTTCTACTGTTTGACCTAGTGACCTAGTTTTTAACTCCACTTGACCCACTTCCGAACTCGTCCGAGATTTTATCAAGACATTCATTCTGACCAAGTTTCATGAAGATTTAACTAAAATTGTGACTACTAGAGTGTTCACAAGGTTTTTCTACTGTTTGACCTAGTGACCTAGTTTTTTACTCCACATAACCCATTTTTCAAACTACTCCGAGATGTTATCAAGACAATTATTCTGACCAAGTTTCATGAAAATTGGGCTAAAAATGTGACCTGTAGAGGGTTCACAAGGTTTTCCTACTATTTGACCTAGTGACCTAGTTTTTAACCCAACTTGACCCACTTTCAAACTCGTCTGAGATTTTATCAAGACATTCATTCTGACCAAGTTTCATGAAGATTAGACTACAATTGTGACCACTAGAGTGTTCACAAGCAAATTGTTGACGACACACGACGGACGACGGACGACGGACATTCAAGTCTCCCAAAAGCTCACCCTGAGCTTTGCTCAGGTGAGCTAATAATAGCTATTACCTGTTTTATACCCAATTATTACTGTCTGAAGCTGTTTAATATTATTTGAAAATCCACATCTATGTAAAATGTGTTCAAGTGTATCCCACATGGATGTTAATGAAGCACAATCGATAAATAAATGTTTATAGTCCTCTTGTGTATTACATAGGTTACAATTAGAATTTTCTTCAATTTTCCATTTACACAAGTTTTCTTTAGTAGCTAGTATGTCGTTAACCAGTTTATATTTAAATTGTTTAACCCGGTTATCAAAGCATGTAGCATTTAAACTCAAATAAAAGCGATGCCAATTAATTTCTGAGTTAAACATTTGATCCCATTTTCTGTGGTTATATGGTTTAACAAAAATATGTTTCGTGATGATATTATAAATGTATTTATTTGTCATGGTTAAGAAAGACAGTTTATTGAATTCTATATCTAATTTCGTTTTAACATGAGTGAGCACAGATTCATTTGTTTTAATATTTTTTATCCATAATTTAGGAATCGCTGTTTTGATAATGGTTATCTGGCTAATCCAGTTTGTTTTATTGTGAAGTTTTTCTAATACTATTTGTTCATCGATTTTCCCTGATTTTGAATCTAAAATGTCGTTAATAAATAAAATGCCAGAATCTATCCACTGTTTAAAGACCAAACATTTTCCGTTAATTTGTATATGTCTATTTCCCCATATGAGTTGCCGTCTTATCTCGGCGAATTCTTTAGGGAACATCTGTTCAGACCCGCCCACTTGTTTAAAAGAAATCCAGGCATTAAGAATGTCGGCATAAAAGGGGGAAAGTTTGATATTCGGGGATGGGAGACATTTTACTGTTGTTAGATTCATGTTAAAAATTAAAAGTTTTTCGCCGAATTGGTTAAATAAAAAACGCGGTATTATTTTCCAATTGGCTTTGTCTTCATTTAAAAGCGCCTTAACCCATTTCAGCTTAATTGATTTTATGAACGACTCGAGATCTATCATATTGAGCCCCCCTTGTTCTTCAGAACCAATCAAAGTTTTGCGTTTAATTTTTTCGCGTTTTCCATTCCATAAGAAATGAAATAGCATTGAGTTGATTTCATTTATAGTTTTTTTTGGCACAGTAAGTGATTGAAACAAGTAAACAAATTTTGAGATTAATAATGTTTTTATTACTTTAATTCTACCATAAATTGAAATGTTTCTCCTGGACCAGTTTTTAATTGTATCCCTACAGGCATTTAATGCTTTATCCCAATTTTTTGCTTCACACATGTATTTATCGTGTCCAAAAGTAATCCCAAGTGCTTTAATTTCTTTTGAGTTTTTTATGTCATCTATATCTTCAGTTGAATGTTTTGATTTCCCTATCCAAAGGCATTCTGGTTTTAGCCTATTGAGCTTTAAACCTGAAAACAATCCAAAATGTTCAATAATTTGAAGCGCATGTTTTGCGTCATCTTTATTTCTTGCAAAAGCTTTATCTCAAGGGTGATGTAAATATAATATTATGGACTTTAACCAAAACCGTAACCAAAATTTCTAAGTTAAAAGGGGGCATAATTCTGTCAAAATGTTGGGCAGAGTTATGTACTCTTGCCTACAGGTGAAGTTTGTGATGTTAAACAAGTGTTCCAAGTTCAAAAGCTTTATCTCAAAAGGGTTATGTAAATAAGTGGACTTTAACCAAAACCGTAACCAAACATTCTAAGTTAAAAAGGGGCATAATTCTGTCAAAATGTTAGACAGAGTTATGTACTGTTGTCTACAAGCGAAGCTTGTGATGGTGAACAAGTGTTCCAAGTTTAAAAGCTTTATCTGAAAGGGTTATGTAAATAAATGGACTTTAACAAAAAACTTAACCAAAAAGTTAAAAAGGGACATAATTCGGTCAAAATGCTTGACGGAGTTATATACTTATGCCTACAGGTGAAGGTTGTGATGGTGAACAAGTGTTCCAAGTTTCAAAGCTTTATCGCAAAGTGTTATGTAAATAAGTGGACTTACAAAAATGTGTTCCACATAAATTGAGGTTAACATTTTTGCTTAATGCAAATGCTAAACGCAAATTCTAAGTCCAATTAAGTGACCTTGACCTTGGATATATGAACCGGGACTTGGCAGGCTACTGTAGCATGTCTAGATAAACATTGTGGTTAAATTTGGGAAGGATCCACCAAGCGGAACTTGAGTTAGAGATGTTACAGACAGACAGGTAGGTTAATACTTTTGCTAGCGCATGAACCGGGACTTGGCAGGCTACTGTAGCATGTCTAGATAAACATTGTAGTTAAATTTGAGAAGGATCTACCAAGCAGAACTTGAGTTAGAGATCTGTTACAGACATAAATTGAGGTTAACATTTTTGCCTAATGCAAATGCTAAACGCAAATTCTAAGTCCCAATTAAGTGACCTTGACCTTGGATATACGAACCGGGACTTGTCAGGCTACTGTAGCATGTCTAGATAAACATTGTGGTTAAATTTCAAAAAGGATCCACCAAGCGGAACTTGAGTTGGAGATGTTACAGACAGACAGGTAGGTTAAACATTTTTGCTAAACGCAAATTCTAAGTCCAATTGTGTGACCTTGACCTTGGATATACGAACCGGGACTTGGCAGGCTACTGTAGCATGTCTAGATAAACATTGTGATTAGATTTGGGAAGGATCCACCAAGTGGAACTTGAGTTAGAGATGTTACAGACAGACAGGTAGGTTAACATTTTTGCTAAACGCAAATTCTAAGTCCAATTAAGTGACCTTGACCTTGGATATACGAACCGGGACTTGGCAGGCTACTGTAGCATGTCTAGATAAACATTGTGGTCAAATATGGGAAGGATCCACCAAGTGGAACTTGAGTTAGAGATGTTACAGACAGACAGGTAGGTTAACATTTTTGCTAAACGCAAATTCTAAGTACCAATTGTGTGACCTTGACTTTGGATATACGAACCAGGACTTGGCAGGCTACTGTAGCATGTCTAGATAAACATTGTGGTTAAATTTGAGAAGGATCCACCGAGCAGAAATTGAGTTAGAGATGTTACAGACAGACAGGTAGGTTAACATTTTTGCTAAACGCAAATTCTAAGTCCAATTAAGTGACCTTGACCTTGGATATACGAACCGGGACTTGGCAGGCTACTGTAGCATGTCTAGATAAACATTGTGGTCAAATATGGGAAGGATCCACCAAGTGGAACTTGAGTTAGAGATGTTACAGACAGACAGGTAGGTTAACATTTTTGCTAAACGCAAATTCTAAGTACCAATTGTGTGACCTTGACTTTGGATATACGAACCGGGACTTGGCAGGCTACTGTAGCATGTCTAGATAAACATTGTGGTTAAATTTGAGAAGGATCCACCAAGCAGAAATTGAGTTAGAGATGTTACAGACGGACAGAGCCATTCCATAATACGTCCCGTTTTTTCAAACGGGCGTATAAAAACTGTGACACGGATCACTGGCAGAGAAAATGCTGTTTGATATACCGCAACCCGCGTATAATTCGGACACATATTACAGAAGTTATAGCTGTTTGAAAATGCCGACAACTTAAAATTTGCATCGGTGGAAAACATCAAAAATATACAAAAGAGAACCCCAACCGAGTTGGGTAATCCGATAATTATCAATAGCTTGACCAATGGAGAGCTTATATTGGAAGTAACATTTTCCACTAAGCTCCTCCTCTTTTGTTCCACCGGACCATTTAAACAAGTGGGCCAGAATGGCCCTGACATCGCTCACCAGACAATCAGAGGAGAAGATTTTCAAAGTTTTCACTATATGTTTCTATTGAAAACTTAACACCCCAGGGGCGGTGCCAATTTTCACCCCAGGGACACAATTTATATAACTTTTGTAGAGGACCTGAACATGATGCTGAAAGAATGTTGTGAAAGAATGGATAGAGCATAGACCACTGGAACTTGTATTAATTCTTTGGATGCTAAAGGCGGATTCTCCCACTACTAATGACCTATGCAAACAGTTTGGATCCAGATCAGGCCCCACATAATGTGGGGCCTGATCTGATATCCAAACTGTTGTAAATGAGACTGAACTTCTGAAAAACTTAGAAAGAAAGTGTGTGGTGGGATTCTCCCACCACTAATGACCTATGCAAACAGTTTGGGTCCAGATCAGGGTCAACATAATGTGGTGCCTGATCTGATATCCAAACTGTTTGTCAATGAGACTGAACTTCTGAAAAACTTAGAAAGAAAGTGTGTAGTTAGGATAACTTATGAATATGCTGCAGACAACAATTTAGCAGATGACAAATTTATCCAGCATGCAAAGAGTTAAGCTGAAATTCACAACAGATATGCTCTATATTTATAGCTGGTAGCTTAATGCAGGGCATAGGTATGAAAAAAAGCTTTAAGAGTGTTCTGCATTTTGAGAATTATCCACAATTTTCTCAATCTTAAATGAGTGTGTGTTTTTTGTCTAAACACAATTTCTACTCTACTGATCAGGCTAAGGGTGATTATATAAGAACTCACACTGACTGGTCTCAGCTCAGGCTGATGATATTAAGGAGAAACCTTTAGACTGTAGTTTCTGATGTCAAGAAGTCTATACACACAGGGCAGGGCCAATTTTAACCCCAGAACTATGATACTTATAAAACTCATAAAGTTATGCTTAGTAAATCTATACACCAAATATCTAAGCTCTGGGACATGTAGTTTCTGACAAGAATGTTTTTAAAGTTTTACCTATGCATAACTAGTGATCCCATGGGCTGTTTAAGCAGTCAGCTACAAAACACTGGCAATCCCTGGGGTGGGACCAATTTTGACCCTAGGGGCATAATTTATATAACTTTTGTAGCAGTCCTGAAGTTGAAGCTATGTGCCAAATATGAAAGCTGGGGACCTTCTAGTTGTTCAAAGTTTTCACTATATGTTTCTATTGAAAACTGAAAACCCTTGGGGCAGGGCCAATTTTGACCCCAGGGGTATCATTTATATAACTTTTGTAGAGGACCTACAGATGATGCTATGTGCCAAAGATGAAAGCTGAGACTCCTGTAGATTCAGAGGAGAAGAACTTTAAAGGTTCAAATTGTTGACGACAAACGACGCACGACGACGGACATCAGGCGATCACAAAAGCTCACCCTGAGCACTTTGTGCTCTGGTGAGCTAAAAAGCTGATTTTATTGCATTTTACCCATAAATCACATGTCTTACTGGGCTTATCTAGTCACGTGACCTACATAGTTGAGGCTACCGAGGGGGGAATATGGCTGAATGAGACAACGACTTGCGGAATGCTGTGTCTGACGCCGGGTAAGTTACTTTAAGTTTATGGCTGTCTATTGTTTTAATTATATTTTTTTATTGTTATTATTATTAATTCAAATTGAATTGAAATTATTATTATTATTATTTCCTCATTATTATTGTTGTTGTTATTATTATTAAAACTCGACTCTTGAAAGAGTTTAGGTAATAACGAATGCAGTAGATCACTGTGATTTAACAGATTAAGCAAATATGTTTGCAATACTGATCTCTATGCAGTGGTTACCCGTTACTGCATAAATATCCCCTCTAACGCATTTGCAAACAAATAAGACCCAGATCAGATGGTTCCGATAACGGCTTGGCTTGTTCTGTTTGCATATAGTATAATGTAATATGATTTGACAATTTCTGCCATGGTATTTTAATTTGTCAGCTTCTTCATGTTTATAAGCTGTCTGTTCTTTTAATTATCATTAATATTATGATTATCATAATTATTATTGTTCTTGTTATTATCATCATCAAAACTCCACTGTTGAATTAGTGTAGGTAATAACGAATACAGTAGATCATCGTGATTTAACAAATTAAACCAGTTTGGTTACAATACTGATCTCCAGACAGTGGTTAACCTGTTACTCCATATATATCCCCTTTAACGCATTTGCAAACAGAGTGGACCCAGATCAGACGGTTCCGACTACAGATTGGCTTGTTCTGTTAACAGATGGAATAGTGTACTATGATTTGACAGTTTATATCATGGCAATTTAATTTGCTATTAAATGATATTTTATGTGTATAAGCTGTCTGCTGTTTAACGAGCATTAGTATTATTATTATCATCATTATTATTGTTGTTATTATTAAAACTCGACTCTTGAAAGAGTGTAGGTAATAATGATTACAGTAGATCACTGTGATTTGATAGATTACATTAAGCAAATTGGGTTGTAGTACTGATCTCCAAGCAGTGGTTAACCCCTAAGGCCTTACTCCATAGAATCCCCTTTAACGCATTTACAAACATAGAAGACCCAGATCAGACGATTCCGACCAAACTTGGCTTGTTCTGTTTGCTTATGGAATAGTGTACTATGAGTTGACAATTTTGGCTATGACAATTGAATTTGTGTTAATATTATGTTTTAATTACATGAATATTCGTGGAGTAAATATGTAATGACGACTGTATAGTTTGGCAATCTAATAATCATCAATTTTATTATTTTTTCAGGTTGGCCGTAACTTATTTCACCTATGCATTAAGGATGACGGTTGACATGCAAAAAAACTATCTCCAATTATTTTTTTTCACACCAAGTATTGAAGTAAAGTATTAAATAAAAGGAATATAATTTGATTACGGTCGCTTATTCTTTTATCACACGATTATCTATGTGCATGCCCCCCTTGGTGCCCCCGATAAGCCCTCCCCCATAAATGGCTGACTGGTCAAGCCAGAGAAAAACTTGATGGTAATAAAGTAAACTGGGTTTTCACTGCTTTTGTGATACATTTAGTGGTATTTCGTGAATGCAATAGATAGCAGAGATTAGTGGCTATTAATTAATGCAAAAATAAATAAAAAATGATTATTTCGTGGTTCCTGCCTATCATGGCACCTTAAAATGAAACAATGTTGATGCAGCCCTGGAGTGTTATTTAATATGATATTAAATCAATAACATTAACTGGGCCAATAGCTTCTATTCAAAATGAACTTATTGCCCCCCCCCCCCCCGCCCCCCAATTTTATGGTTATCTATTGACAAATCCTGTTTTATTAGGTGGAATTCAACTTACCTTAAAGTAACCATATTGTTTATAAGATAAACTGGTTAAAATATACCCAGAAATGACTTTAAAATGTTCCTTTGTGTGTTTTCCTTCCATTTCTCTTGTGGCAGAATGGGTTTTATTAAATAATTACACGATTGCACAATTAATAATGGACAAATGAAACCCAGCATGGTCTAATTCGATAGAATTCGTGTAAAGTACATGTAGTCATAATGCCTGAAAAAAAAATGAACAAAAAACAACATATAAATGTCTATTTCATTTCCATTTCTACTATGAATCTCCATTTCTCCACTGGAGAAATGGACATTTTTACACGATTTTATAGTTATCTATTGCTAATTCTTGTTTTAGTTGGTCTAATTCAATTGAAATTACCTTATTGTACCTATATTGCTTAAAACTGTTAAAATCAACCCAGAAATGACTTTAACACTTCCATTGCGTGTTTTCTTTCCATTTTTATAGTGGTGCAATGGACTTTTTAAAGTAAATACACGATTGCACAATTATTACTGGACAAAAGAAGCTTAGCTTGGTCTAATTCGATAGAATATTCAATTCGTGTAAAAGTAGTCATAATGCCAGAAAAAATGAACAAAATCAACATATAAATGCATATTTCATTTCCATTTCTACTATAAATTTCCATTTCTCCACTGGCAAAATGGAAATTTTCAGTAATTACGCGATTTTATGGTTATATCTATTGACAATTCTTGTTACATTTGGTCAAATTCAATCGAAATTAGCTAATTGTACTTATATCAGGGTTACAGATAAGGTGCGTATCTGCGTAAATACGCAATTAAATTCAGTTGAAAAGCAATTATTTTGAAACTCATGCGTACTGAAAAGCAATTATAAAAGTTGTTTACGCAAAAGCATTCAAGCAGATGTGTATTAGTATGCGATAGTCGGGCATTTCTTAGGCATGAATAACTATTGTTTACTGTGACACCGGGCTTGTTTTACTGCAACACATTCTTTAATTATATTAGGTCTTCCCTTGGCGAACCAGAAATAATTTGTGAAATGTGAACAAGGTGTGTAAAACCTCAAAAGAGGTTGTCAGTGGTATAATTGTCGATCTTTTGTCACAAAACTGTAAGCCACTAGTAGAGAAGGTGCACCTAAAGTCGGCAAAATTACTGTCAAGAAATATGTTTCAAAGTATCCTTGGCTTATAACACATTACTCCTGCACAAATATGATGTGTTGAAATGTTAGCAAATGAAGGTACATCGAACATTCGGATGTTGAGTATCAGTTAATGGACTGCTAGAATTACAGATTGAAAAGGGTCTTTCTGTGACATACACCAATCTCAGTTGTAAGTGTAGGCTTATAACATATATAATATATTGAATCTAAAACTGTTGGGGTAAAAAAGCAATTCATTTCAAATTGATGGAGTAACACTTTTCTTGATACTCAATTGAAATTCTGATTACCCAATTCCTTGAAAAAGTAAGGAGTAAATACCCAAATAACACAAAACCTTATCTGTAACCCTGTTATATTGCTTGAAAAAAAAAAAACCCTATTAAAATCGACCTATAAATGAATTTAAAATTTCCATTGTGTGTTTTGTGTTCCATTTCTTCCATTGCGTGTTTTAGACCTACCGATTTAAACCGGTTTACGGTAGCCGAAGATAGCCGAAACATATGCGAGTGCCGAGTGATTTATTCATTTGTTTTAGCGCACTTATCCATTGGAATACTGACTCTACGTTAATTATCGACGTTTTACTTGAGAATTTGTAGTGGTTTTGAGTTAATTCCCTTAAATAGTAAATTCAACTGATATATTGATATATTGTCGATATTTGAGTCATCAATGTATCGATACAGCGAGGCCAATCAATGACAGCCCTAGGGCCGAGTTGGTTTGGTGCCAAGTTGTCTAGAAATCCTTCAAAGGTAACCTTTAATAAACTGTCAATTTAAAAGATGAATGTGTCGTACAAACCATAGGGGCCTGGACCGCTTCATTGGGGTCTTTATGTACTATATATAATAACAAGGGTTCCAACTAGCAGAACGAATATCCGTGTACCACGAGTACAAATATGACTGTAACTCTTACAATTTAAATGATAATTTCGTAAGTCTTTCGGCTATTGAAAGCCAATATATTTTTCTATCAAATGAATATAATCTTATAACGGTAACTTATGAACAAGTATCAATCCAACAATGATTTTCTCAAAATTTCATGTGTCTTTTGGGTCATTGACAAAGGTTCGTTCACCCCGGTTCACTATATCACAGCAATAACCTGGCAATTTGCAGTTTAAAAAATGGCGTGGTTCAATAAAACGAATCAATTCTATCACCCACCTCCAATTTTTAGTCCCCAGCATCAAAAGAATGATGTAAAATTAGCGAGTTTTGTCAGTTTGCTTCAATTCGTCGAGGAAGGAGCCATTGTATGTGACGTCACGGATTTCCCAACTTTTCCTTCGCTCATCCAATGAAATGGCTCCATTCAAATTTGTTGCAAAATGGCAGCATCCGAAATAGAAACATAACGACAGACGGAAAGGCCGCTGTTGCTAGTTGCTTACTTATTTAGAGGACAAAACAAATGGAGATTGGTGATATAATTGGGTTGTTTTAATGAACCACACCATCTTTTGAACTGAAAATCGCCAGGTTATGGCTCTGATATAGTGAAACCGGGGTGAACGAAAGTTTGTCAATGACCCAGAAAACATGTGAAATTTTGAGAAAATCGTTGTTGGATTGATAATTGCGCATAAGTTACCGTGACAAGATTATATTTATTTGATAGTAAAATATATTGCCTTTCAATAGCCAAAAGAATTACAAAATTATCATTGAAATTGCAAGAGTTACATTCATATTTGTACTTGTGGTACACGGATGTCCGTTCTGCTAGTTGGAACCCTTGTTATTATGCCTTTTTCTCATTGATTCGTGGTTTCTCATCGATTCGTGGGTTGTGTAATCACATAGTTTTCTCAAAACAGAGTTAATTTCAGTGACCCAGTTTTTGTCAATAACCTCTACGAAAAGGGCTCGTTAATATGTGGACCTTTCTGCAGACCCTTACATGGACCTTTTTGGGGCCATCTATCAAAACATTAAATTGGATTTTATTTATCCGCCATTTTGGAAAACGCCATTACGTTATCGAGGGTTATGTTTATTTTTCTTCAATTGCGTTATATATATGCTGTTTTCCTGTGGATTCGTGGGTCTTAAATGGAAAATTATCTTATGAGTATGACAGGTGTGCCTTACAAGTGTTTTTAACATTTATTTATCTTGAAATAATAATTTTTCAGACAAAAATCATATAAAGTGTTAATTTTACTTGTTAAATAGACCGAGTCGGCTGCTACGAGATCTTGACCTATTTTCCTGTTGATTTGTGGGCTCTAATTGGTCAGTTTTAAAATATCACTTCCGGGCAAGAAAATTCATGTTGTGGGATTTTTTGCGGGACGATTCGGTCTGACAAAAAATCATAACAATGATTTTTTTAAATAATTGGTTATATATAACGCACCTGAAGAAAAATAAACATAACCCTCGATAACGTAATGGCGTTTTCCAAAATGGCGGATAAATAAAATCCAATTTAATGTTTTGATAGATGGCCCCAAAAAGGTCCATTGTAAGGGTCTGCAGAAAGGTCCACATATTAACGAGCCCTTTTCATAGAGGTTATTGACAAAAACTGGGTCACGGAAATTAACTCTGTTTTGAGAAAACTACGTGATTACACAACCCACGAATCGATGAGAAACCACGAATCAATGAGAAAAAGGCATAACCAATTATTTTTTAAAAATCAGCATATAGTATCGTAGACTCACCTTCTATCGAACCTCACCTGTTTATCGAACCTTTCATTTTTTGTGTTTTTACGTATGTACAAGTGCATACTGCCTCATAAAATCACGAGTACCGTTGCTTTGTCTGTAAACAACGCCTCATTGCTTTAAAAACGAAATATACGTCATAAACAGGTCAATACAGTTTATTTTTCCTTCAGCTATGCTAAACATGAGAAAACTCTTACTACGTTATAGAATATTAACATAAATTGAAAAGTGTACCACATTAAAAATGTTTGACAGCTCTGACCCCTTCAGTTTATGCAAAAGTCACGTGCCCATGATGAAATCACGTGATTATGAGTTATTATGTTATAGTAAACAGTTTCTAAAATAAAGGTTCGATAAGCAGGTGATATTTTTCTGGCAGCCATTTTTGTTTTTGTTATGCAGGTGGTGGGGATCATTGGATTGTTTGGGGATTAATAGATGAGAATAAAATTACTTATCGTGGATGGACCAGTTTCGGTGCACTTAGCAATCAAACTGATCGCGGTGATCACAAATCTTAAAATTGTATAAAAAAAAACTAATAGTACCTTTGTAATAGGTCTTCTAAGTTAAATCAGTGTAAATTAATTCCCAAAGTATTCCATATTTATCGCGGTTGAAACCGTTTTAATGACGTAGCCATTTTGTGTTATTTTTGTGTTTATCTGCCCTATTTCGGTGCGGCTTTTTTTTCTATCCAAATACTGTGTTCAACAAAAGTGTATGACTACATTTTAAATTAAAAGTAGTAGGTCAGTAACTTATTTTTTAACTTTGAACTGTTAAAACAAAATGAAATGCATATCAAACAAATTATGCATGGTGTAACGAGTTTTAGGTATTTTAATAACAAGAACCATTCATTGTCAATGTTCTTACCTTGTTTAAACTCATTTTTCCCTGGAATTTGTGCATTTTGACTATAAAACAACTCTAGTAAGACTTTTTTCCAGTAAAATATTATTGGATTTAAATCTAGTAGGTATCTTTCCGGCATTAATAAGATTAGGTCTCTATCCTGTATGAATAAACTAAAGTATATCTCTGCTCTGTAGGGTCTCTCTCCTATGTGAAAAATATAGTGAAGGGCATACTTTTGGACAAAGCCTGTACTTGAAAAAAAATGAGCAGAGACATCGAAGACGTATGACTTTGCTGCAGCATATGACAATAAATGTGTATCCCTACAAAACTGAGAGAAACAATTTCAAGACAGTATTTTTTGGAACAAACATTATCTAAGTGAAAACAGACATAAGGAAAATGGCTGAAATTGCTATGCTTTATCAAATATAGTAAGTAACTTAATTGTTTGCTGCACATTTTAGATTTTTTTGACAGCGATGACAGGTATTTGTTTATTTAGTGGATTGCAAAAAGTGATGACGTAATTCAGCTCTTCTTAAAGAAGATATCGTTTCCCAAGTAAAGTGCACCGAAATAGGGCATGCACCGAAACAGGGCCATCGACGATACTTGTTTCAAGGTATGTATAAAAGATTATTTTGAACTGCTGATTTATTTTTTTCTTCAATATTCACAGTAAACGTTTTCTGTTCCTGGTCAAATGTTAAGAGGTTCGATAGACGGTGAGACCATGCTACATGTAGACCCCCATGAAGCGGGCCAGACCCCTGTGGTACAAACGAATCTAGATGCGATATCGTAGCTGTAAGACTGATAATGACTAGCGTCCAGTTTAGGAATAGAGCTACGTTATCGTATCTAAAACGAATCCTGTTAGCGCACACGTATCATGCAAAACACAAATATTAATCTAAAGAAAAAAAAAGATGTTAATATAGCTTAATTTCCGTTACCAGTAGCCAAAGGTCTGATCAATATAAGACGGTAAGCTAAAGTATCAACCGAAGTCCTTCAATGGCATCTATATATAGGCGAAGTTTACATTAACACCGTCAATTTATTTCGGGTGTGTCTAAAATGCGGACGCGCTTTACGGACGATATAGACATTATTGGAAAATGCGGACGATATAGAATAAAGAAAGAGATCGGAAAATGCGGACGACATAGAACAAAGAAAGGAAACGACTGCTCTCCAGACACCTATGTTTTAGTATAATAATTAAAGAAATATTTTTTTACGTAGGATATCGAAATATAAATATGTAGGAATGTATTTGTATAGTTTGTTCAAAATCTAAGTGTTAGCATGATGAAAATGATTTCAAGAGTGATGTTGACGATGAACATGCATGGTCAGTATTTATGTTTGTTTATGTAAAGGTTAGAGCTTATAAATTGCAGTCTTCGAAAATAAGACGGCCGATAACGCGAGCGAAGCGAAGCGTTTTATGCCGTCTTATATTCGAAGGCTTTAACCGATTTAGTGATTGCCCTACTTTTCAACAGGCTTATATAAAGCCCCGCCCACTGAGCAATGACAAACTTGTATATAGTCACGTGATTATCACGGTCCACATAAAAGCCACACTCGTTTATTTATGCAAAATACTCAGAAACCTCACCAATCAAACAAGCGTCGTATTTGTTAAAATTCCCACGTGTTTATGTTTTGAAAATCCTACACAGTACTTGAAATTAGTTTCGCGCCTTTTTCTTGTAAACATTGCCTTATTTGGCTGTGTCACGTAATCAAATATTCCCCATCTGTGTGTAAAACATATTTTACACCATTTTCTGTAGTCCAAATAATATTGGCCGACAGCAATCTATACGTATCCCCAAAACTGTGAAAAAAATTTATTGTGAAAGAAGGACGCAAAATCGCAATGGACATTTAAATGATAACCCTTTTGACGCCTTTCTGACCACTTTGCAAGCCAAGATGATCGACCCAGATCAGACAGCTTCTATGCTGTCTGATCAGGGTCTACTTGGTTTGCACAAATTTAAATCTTCACTGCTACCGAAACCCCATATATAAAAATACAGCTTATTAATATTAAACATTCATTATGGGCGGAATATTAAAATAAGAATAAACAGGTATACATAAAGGCTTAAAAATATTACAGGTTTGATTGTTTACGTTTTGTTGAACGGATTATTTCCTGATTTACATTAGTCCTTTTTTCAATAATCCTGCTTCAACAAGTGGGATGTTTCGTGATTTATTTGTCCATTTTAGTCCACGACAGCCCAATTACTACATGTAGTTCTATAATTCTGCCTCTCACTTCCTCCCCATGTTTTACATACGCGTGTCGATAACGTCATAACATAGCAACTCGTTTTTTCTAGTCGTGGGCGGAGCTTTGGTGCACATGCTTGATCTTGATCTTGATCTTGAAGGTGTCACATCACTGACGACATTCTGACACCGCGCAATGGGCATGCTGGAAACTTAAAAACTGCACCCCCTAATTAAGTCAGTGAACTTCTCGGCATTATCCTTCGCTTTGACTATGCTCGATACTAGGGTTGGATCCAGATTGTTCCAATCCTTAATAGTATTAGGAATAAAGCTAAACTTACGTGTGCCTGTCCTTGAGTACAGCTGTCTGAAATGCCTACTGTGCATATTTTTTGTCCGACGAACTGGTCCTTCGAGTCTATTTAATGGTATTTTCGCCTGACCTGTCAGTCCCTTAGTTAATAATATCAGTCTATTCTGCTTCCTTCTGGTTTTTAGAGACCCAAGTTTAAGTGTATCCACAATACTAGTGATTGATCCCGGATTGTAACTGTAGTCAGACGTTATGAATCTTGCAGCACTTTTTTGAACACTCTCTAGTTGGTCTTGTAGATACTGTTGACGGGGGTCCCATACAGTGCTTGCGTAGTCAAGAATAGGGCGGACTAGACCCTTATATGCTTGGAGTTTGACATCTTGAGGACAACACGAGAGGTTCCTCCGGAGTAGTCCAAGAGTTCTACTTGCCTTATTGCAGATAACCGTAACATGTTTACTTCAGTTCAAATAACTGTTTATATTTACACCCAAATACTTTATTGAATCTAATACCTCAAGTTTCGTCCCTTCTAATGTATAACCAAATTTCAATATATCCCTTTTACGAGTGAGTGTCATCATATTACATTTCACTGGTTGAAAACGCATTCCCCATTTGCGTGCCCATTTCCCTAAATTGTCTATATCTTCCTGCAATGTCTTAGTCTTCAATTGAATCTATCGGACGGTAACAAACACAGTCGTCGGCAAAAAGCCTGATTTTCGAGGATATATTGTCCACTATGTCATTTATATGAACTAGAAAAAGTATAGGTCCCAGTACTGTTCCTTGTGGAACACCAGATTTACAACCGTTGACTATCACCCTTTGCGTCCGGTTTGACAAAAAA
This sequence comes from Azorinus chamasolen, assembly GCA_963576725.1. NCBI lineage: Eukaryota > Metazoa > Mollusca > Bivalvia > Cardiida > Solecurtidae > Azorinus > Azorinus chamasolen. Next base: position 37,058,521 of record OY755240.1, on the reverse strand, counting down.
CTATCTATCCATTTTACAGTTTGCTTACTCACACCATATCCGTGCAATTTGGCTTTAAGAAGATCATGTGGAACGGTGTCAAAGGCTTTCTCAAAATCAAGAATAAATATGGCTGTCTGTTTCTTATCATCTAACAGTTTTGACCAATCGTCTATTACAGTTACCGGTATGACTAAAACACGAAAGGAGGATTTTTTGGCGAAAGGAGGATTAAAAATCAATATTGGCTATTTATTAGAAGAAATTCATGGCCGCTGCAGAAGCAGAACGAATGTTTCTACAATCAGCCCCGCTCACCCTACCTACCCCACCAAATTCCTTTGAGACCCATCCTCAGGATCAGACTGCCAATTCACTTCTGGCCCACTTCCATATGTCTGAAATGGCGGCACTCACTAGCACTGGGGACGGGAACTGCTTTTTCAACGCCCTGTCAACTTTACTGACCGGCGATGAATCAATGAGTAACCAGCTCCGATACAGAACTGCCGTCGAGTTGGCGACCCAGAAGAGACGCATCATGCGCAACCCTGTGTTCAACCGTCTTTCAACATCTCAGGAGATTGACAAAGACATTCTGTTATGCGCAAGACCCGGATCTTACTCGTCAATGAATATGTTCTTGGCAGCCTCCAGTATGTTGAAGATGATGTTCCAGGTGGTATATCCGGCTGTCAACAGCATCAACACCTACCTGTTCAAACAGATGAACACAAAGATTTCGTTCCCCTTCAGCGATCCGACGAGAACGCTGCAACTGATGTGGAGCGGCCCATGGCCCACACAAAGACCAACAGCCAGCAAACCTTGGGTTGCAAATCACATCGTGCCATTAGTCAACGTTAGACGTGGACCGGTGTTCAGTGCAGGACCAGCATTCGCTTTCCAAACATCGAGAAGGCCAAGCAGACGACCGGCAAAACACCAAAAAGTGTTAACCACCCGCACAAAATCTAAAGACACATCCAGCCATCATGACAGTACAGAGTTAAACAGCCCTGGGAATATCCACAGCCCCGAACAGACCGAGGCGTTTTGCGCGCCGACACCAGTCGGTATTCGGTCTGGGAAGGCTGCGATAAGTCCCAATGACAGTGTATACGGAATGTATTATGGGGTGCTACTAAACAGAGTCTGGTAGAGTCCGGTAGAGTCTGGTAGAGTTCGGTAGAGTCTGGAGGCCTTTTTAGAAGTTTAAGTGCAATTTAAAGATTATAATGCTGTTATATAGCACTATTTTGTATGTTTGCAGCAGTAGTAATTAACATCCGTTAATAAATGAGCATATAATAGCTTGAAAACTCCCTGTAAATATTACCGGGGTCACACGGTAATGGCCGACCTACGTCGGATAGAGTCTGTTCTAGTTTTAGAAGTCTATATGGTATTAAATTTCCCCCTTTTTATCAGAAAACATTTTACATACATTAATAAGTGTTTTTATTATAATTTCAAAGGCAGTATGGACATGATGTACATTTATTGTATGACAAGATTGTTGTTTCGCCTTTTTCAGATTGGGGAAAAGTCGGAGGGTACCGGTAGTGTCTGGAGATGAAAACGGGAGTTTTAGGCCAACATTTGCAAAATTAAGCGAATTAATGTATTAATAACAAGGTAGAGATGTATCTGCAACCATATTTCACATAAAATTGTGTAGCAATTTGTGAATAATTGGACTCAAATTGTTAGTATCGAAACCTAAGTATACGACTCTATCCGACGTAGGGCGGCCATTACTGCGTGACCCGGTAATATTTACCGGGTGTTTTCAAGCTAATATACGATCATTTTTTAATGGATAGCTTCAAACATACAAAATAATGTTATATAACAGCATTATAATATTTAAATTGCACTTAAAAGGCCTCCAGACTCTACCGGACTCTACCAGACTCTACCAGACTCTGTTTAGTAGCACCGGTATTATGTGGTAGGAAGGTCAGCCATTTGGGACGACTGCGGAGCATGGGGAAAACCGTCATGTCCCAGTCAATTGTTTATTGAAAGTGGAAATAAACTGGTGTCAGTGAAGATGAAAGATGGTTTATATTGCACGGAGAAATTCCTAAACAAGAAACGAGTGTTCGTGCCAGTGGAGCCACAACCTAATCCGGAAGAGATTCTCAAAGTGCAAAGGACCTACAGCACTTTGATAGCGTCAGCTCCAGAGAGTAAATTCAGAAGACGAGTAACCTGGTTCAGCAGCATTCCATCTACGTTTCCACACATAAATGCATCCATTGCCATCGTGGAGTATGTCGGAAAGTACCATGGTCTGCAATTACATGGCAACGCCAAGAACCCAGAAAGAAACAACGCCTACATTAAGACGAAACCAAGTGTGTCACATGTTTTGAAAGATAGACTGAAACACGAGTCCGTGAAGAATGTGGAGAGAGAGATGAACAGAAAGACAGATGACGACTTCGCGAAACAACGTGATGAAAAACAACTGAGGAATTACAAGTACAACCAAACCAAATCTTCACGTCCAAATGCGAACCCTGCTTACCAGGAGCTAGCCCTTTTAGACATGACATCAGACCACGAGTTTGTGCAGAACGTTCAAGTCATCAAAGGAGTAAAGAATGCAGTGGTGACACTGTACGACAAACAACAAATCAACGACATTAAACGTTTTTGTTGCAAGGACGGTGGCTCAATACTAAGCATCGACAAGACGTTTAACCTTGGGGACTTCTTTGTTACACCAACCGTGTATAAGGATTTGTCGGTGCTTAGGCGATCAACAATGGACCACCCTATATGTTTCGGACCAACATTACTACATTCAGCCTCGTCTACAAAGGTCTATAACGCATTCCTGCACCAAATTGGCGACGAACTCTCACCGACGGAAAGGAGTAAATTGGTTGTCAGGTCCGACGAAGAAAGGGCATTCATGGCAGCAATCCAAAACTGTCTCCCCACATCAACGCATGTCCTATGCACCAGGCACTTGAAGAACAACAGCTTAAAGTATATGGAGGATAAGGTCGGCTTCCCCCTGAAAGAGCGTCAGAATGTTGTTCACCAAATCTTTGACAAGGATGGCGTAGTAGACAGTCAAGATGACGATACCATGGAATGTCGTTTAGACAGTGTTCGTCAACTTGTAAAAAGTCTTGATAAGAATGGATCAGAGAAGGCCTATATGAACTACTTCAACGACAAATTAGTGCCATTACTAAAGGAACACGTTATTAAGCCATTCCGCCAGAGAAAGGTGCCTTATAATTGGACCAGCAACAATGCTGAGAGCGCTAACCATGTCCTGAAGTCGGCAACTCAATGGAAATTAAGCGCAATGCCCGAGTTCGTGGAGAAATGGAAAGACATTGTTGTCGGCGAAAAGAGTGAACGTGAGCGGGCGATACGGAACATGGGCAACTTCAAGCTGGCAAACACTCATCTGCATCACGACGTCTCAATTACCTCTTGGGCAGCACTAACAGGCGAGCAGCAAGCTTCAAAACTGAGGCGACTTAGGACTGATCCGGGGAAAACAGGAAATACAGTAACATCAACCAATGGACTCCGGACGGTGATGAAAACACCATCTGCAGGAAAAAACCCAAACCAGAGGCCTGTTCAGGAGCACGGGCGCTTGATTGAGCGCTTGCCCCAGCAAAGTATCACTGCTGAACGCGATCGAGTGCCCTTTCTAAAATCATGTACATTTTTGTTCTTCGGTCGGGTTCTAGAGCATCAGTTTGTTAATTACGATTGTTTTCTTCCAGCCGGTTGTTTCTGTTACCGTGTTGGTAGCCATCTTGGAAACACAAGCGAATGTCAAAGCGATGCACCTCGCGAGTAGGCTAGCTTGCGCTAGCTGGCACTAGGCGGGCGCCCTCGTTCAGAGTCCAAGCGCTCGAAGTGACATCGAGCGCCCACACTCTTGAACAGGCCTCTGGTTAAGCGAAAGAGAGCAGAACGGACTAGGACACCAACACAGAAGCGTCAGCGAAATGTGGAGTAAAATACAACTTTTTTCTAGATATTGTATTATCAAATTGTCATAATATGTGTATGTAAGAATAATCAACATCCAATGATCTGGATCTACATTGGTTTACTGTGCTTTGTATGATATTTATAAATTCTTTTCACATTGTGTTGTTAATGATTTTAACATTATAAAAACTCAGTTCTAGTTTTATTCATTCATATTTCATTTCATATGTATTTATTCAGTTTTACTTTGTATTATTGTTCACGTTAATGTTATAATTAACCCTTTACTCCATGAATATTTGAAAAAAAATCTCAATATTTTGGTTGATATTCTATCACATAAATATAGGAATTTTTTGCTCAGGCAGAAAATGTAGACTCATATCTGTGTTATACTATAAGCCAACATAGCAGACCCTGATTAGACGGCTCATAAAGAAGTCATCTGATCTGGGTCAACTGATCTGGGTCAACCCAATTTGAAAAGTCGTAGTTAAGCGGGTATGTATGGAGTAAAGGGTTAATATTCAATAGCTATTGTCATTGTTAGCGCTATATAATTGTGGTATAATAAAAATAATATATATATATAAAAAAAACAATTGGGCCATGATAAGGGTTCCTCCACGTTGGTATGGCCTGGATGCCATTTATTATCATAACCATTGTCTACAGTATGCGTTTTTTTTTAAAAAACCACATAATTCGCAAATGATCGAAATCTGTGGTTATGACAATAAATGGTAACTGAACACCCTTCAGGTGAGTTCATTTGATAAACCTCCTTTCGCAGAAAATCCACGGTCTACCGCTGGCGAAAGGAGGCTGAGCTGACAGTAAATTACAATCCAGGCAAGTTGGTAACGAAACGGTTTACGGACGTTTCGCTACACAGCGTTTCGCTACCCTGACCATTTCGCTACCCTGACCATTTCGCTACAGTCATTTCGCACCCTTGCGGGAAGTCATTTCGCTACCCTGTCACCCAATTAATTATAATTATTCACAGATTTAATTGATTTGGACGATAACAGTTTAGCAGCCACCTGCTTATAGAGGCATCCGTATTTATTCAGAAAGTCACATTAGATTGGTTCAACTGTACGTTGAAGACTGCTGAAACAAAAAGGAAATTTAACAAAAACTGACATAAGCATATACATGAATCAGGCATTTAACCATATATGGATACTACAGTAAAACTCCGCTAATGCAAACACCTAAAAGAGGTATAATTCTGGCTGCTAGATGCAGATGGTAGATGCAGATGTTAGCTTGATGCAGGACAGAAGCACTCGTATTTATTCAGAAAGTGGTCACGTTAGATTGGTTCAAATGTACATTGAAGACTCTGCTGAAACAAAATTGAAATTTAACAAAACATGACACAATACACTATACATTAACAAAACCTGACATAAGCACATACATGTCAAAAGAGGTATAATTCTGGGTGTTAGATGCAGATTGTAGATGGTAACTTAATGCTGGACAAAAGTAATGCAGAAAGCAGGACAGAAAAGAGCTTTCTGGATTACTTTTGTCCTGCATTAGGCTGCCATCCCACTGTATTGGTATACACTATATATTTACAAAACAAAACCTGATATAAGCACATGTATCACTCATTTAACACTTTGATTACTACAGTAAAACCCCGCTAATGCTACCACCTCAAAGAGTTAATTATGGGTGATAGATGCAGATCGTAGATGTACAGTGCTCCCTCCCTACAACGGCCCTCTCAATAACGATTCCCTCCTTACAACAACGCATGTCACTGTTTCCGAAACAACAAGGCCCCAGAAACATTTTTTTCATCGTATTTTCTTTATGCCTCCGTCAAACCCTATGTTGTGACCACTCTTTAGAATCGTCACTTTGTGACGATTCTAAAGAGTGGTCACAACATAGGGTTGATTGAGACATAACAGTTTTATATATTCAACTAGATTTTATCACAATAAAATAAATGCATGAATACAAAATAGATAGTTCATCATTTTAATTGATTGAATTTCATTTATGACATAATAATAAACCATATTAATAAAATAACATGCTTAAATTTAAATCTAGGCATTTAACTAAGCAGTAATATTCAGGGGAAATAATTGCAAGGGAAGTAATAATAATAATAATCTTTATTTCCTCCAGATCAGGAGAGCATAGAAATATTTCACATACAAACACAGTAAACAAGTACAATCACAAATGTTATTTACAGTACAATGAACACTGAACAAAACATGAATGCGACGATTTACAATGATAATGATGAAAGCGATGATGACTATGAGTGCTGATGACGATGTGCTATGACTACAGTATAGACGCCATGTGCCATTACTCTGTCGAAACGAAACACAGAGTGACGGCAAACGTCCTTAACCCTTTCCTTACTGAAAATTATTTCAGCATGATTTGATCCGACAACCACTCCGTTTTGTCCAGGACAAACGACTAAGCTGACTGATCAAAGCTATGCAATCACATAAACATGCATTGTGCCCTGATCGGACGACTCCTGTTGGAAACGTCTGACCTGACTTTACTCTGTTTAACAGACATGAACGTATCGCTATGTAAAGGAAAGAGTTAAAACCAACACAAGCTTGACTATAAAGTTAACGCATACAATACTTCCCATTGGCAGGAACTACCATACCACGACTACTGTGGATTAGAATAAACATTATATTACAGATTCCGAAGTTTAAACTGAGATATACAACATATACTGACATGTTAATACATTGATTATTTCAGTTAGAACAAATGTTCAGCTTATCTCAAGCAACAAAAAGTGCCCTATTTCCTGTAGCCAAAATGTTGTATATTACAACAAAATGCTCCAACAACTCGTAGACAGGTTGTGTCTAGATCAGAATACAAGAAATGACGTAGTCCAGACAAAAGATGGACCAGTTGCATACGTGGGGTACACGAGATAAGTTTGCGAAATACATCGTTGCCAAAGATACAGTGGATATTACTCCACAATCTGGACCTTGCACAAGCAGTATGCTCACAGAACAGCGCCATGTGAATATCAGTAATATCAGGATCTACTGGGGAAATAACTGCAAGGGAAGTAACTATGTAATATCAGGATATGTTTGCAAATAGTAGCAGTCTACAGAATCAGCGACTTGAAAACTGTAGCGGACCAAATTCAGCGACGAGAAGAGTTCTGCGTGTAGATCTAGGCCTATTATACTTGTGAAATAAGTACTGGTAGATTAAGCGACGAGAAGATTTCTGCATACATGTATATAAGATCCAAGAAGAAACTCGGCTAGTAATATACGTGTGAAATGAACAATTAGAAACAGAGCAGACCCAGATCAGACGGTTGCTATAGGAGCCGTGTGATCTGGATCTATGTTTGCAAATAGTAGCAGTCTACAGAATCAGCGACTAGAAAACTGTAGCGGACCGAATTCAGCGTCGCGAACCACGATGCTTGACTTGAGGCTCCGAAAAATAGCGACTAGAAACAGAGCGGACCCAGATGGACTAGAAAACTGTAAAGGAGCAGTCTGATCTGGCTCTACTGTATTCGCAAAGGCCGTAGCAGTTTGTATCTAGAATTAGAATACTGTAGCGGCCAGAATTTAGAGTCACAAAACCCTATGTGTGATTTGAGCCTCTTAAAAAACAGCGACTAGAAAACTGTAGTGGCCTGAATTTAGCGTCGAGAAGCACTATGTGTGATTTGAGCCTCGTAACATGTTTGCAAAATCCAAGCTAATTAAGAAAAGCCGTGAACAAACAGCGTGTGTTTGCTCATGTTTGAGAAATTAAACTCTTGAAAATCCCTGCCATGTAAGCCGGGCGCGTGCGCTTACCATAATTGCTGCAAACAATTAATTACTCAAAGTAGTATGGGCGTCTCTTTGGAGTCAAACAAAGATGACGTAATCTTGCGTAATCGCGACCATTTTGTTTCTATATATAGTAACACGAGAGGAGCTCATTTGCATATAAGGAGATTGTAGTTTGTCACGGGTATTCGCGGATAACAGTCGGTCATGTATGACGTCACATTTAAATTGTGAAAGATCTGGAGCTACACGGTATACAGAGCTGACGTGTATACCTCGATCTGGTAAGTACTCACGGGCATTGAGGGTCAGGCCCTTTCCTTATCAGACCATGTATTAGAGACACACAAGTCTAATATATAAATATATAAATAAATAAATAAATAAGGTACCTCTTTCTACCATGTATACTCTTCGACGTCCTCAGATCAAATGACTGAAATGACCAAAGTTGTTTTCCTTCAAGCGCATGCGTGGGTAGAGGGCGCTGTACGCGTATCTATTTTTAGAATGATATCATAGTTATTTTTAGCTACAGTATTTCACCATCATTGCATCAGCCAAGCCTAACAATGGTCTTTACAAACCTCGGGGGCTAATCCCCTTAAAGGCTCCGTACAGTCTGGGGATCTATTGATAGAGGACCGGAAGGTCTAACAATGGTCTTTACAAACTTCGCGGCTAATCCCCTTAAAGGCTCCATACAGTCTGGGGATCTATTGATAGAGGACCGGAAGGTCTAACAATGGTCTTTACAAACTTCGGGGCTAATCCCCTTAAAGTCTCCATACAGTCTGGGGATCTATTGATAGAGGACCGGAAGGTCTAACAATGGTCTTTACAAACCTCGGGGGCTAATCCCCTTAAAGGCTCCATACAGTCTGGGGATCTATTGATAGAGGACCGGAAGGTCTAACAATGGTCTTTACAAACCTCGGGGCTAATCCCCTTAAAGGCTCCATACAGTCTGGGGATCTATTGATAGAGGACCGGAAAGTCTAACAATGGTCTATTTAAACATCACGTTTCTTCAAACATCAGGTACATCAAGTTTGATACCCTAAAATTCAAACAAAATGTAAAACTACACACCTCAAGTTTGATATTAACCATACGGGCAGTACTGAAAATATACATATAAGGAATACAGTTGCGTGTTAAGTAACAACAGAAATTATTACTAATTGCACTTGTTCTAAAATCTATTGCAGCTTCGATCAGCTTCTACCCTATTGAAACCTAATAAAAGTGTCAATATATATACACGCTATTCACTCTTGACTTGAAGGTACATATTTATAAACCTTTACATGCACAGTAAATTGCCGTCTGCTGTCATTGCTTTCTCAAAAACAAATAAGAAGTTGTGCTTGGCCTCGTTACAGTAGGGTTAACATTTTATCAACAAATCAAGATACTAATCATAACGCTACTAACTAGATCTATATAGACATGTTCAAGTTTGATACCCTAAAATTCAAACAAAATGTAAAACTACACACCTCAAGTTTGATATTAACCATACGGACAGTACTGAAGATATACATATAAGGAATACAGTTGCGTGTTAAGTAACAACAGAAATGATTACTAATTGCACTTGTTCCAAACTATATTGCAGCTTCGATCAGCTTCTACCCTAGTGAAACGTAATGAAAGTGTCAATATAGACACGCTATTCACTCTTGACTTGAAGGTACATATTTATAAACCTTTACATACACAGTAAATTGTCGTCTGCTGTCATTGCTTTCTCAAAAATAAATAAGACTGTGTTTTGCCTCGTTACAGTAGGGTTAACATTTTATCAACAAATCAAGATACTAATCATAACGCTACTAACTAGATCAATATAGACATGTTTACACTCATCTAAAGCGGAAACAGTTTAGATCTAGATCAGATACTGTGAGATAATTTAGGTATGGGTAGTTGGTTAAAATCACATTCACATAAAAGATCCATTTTAGGGACCAATGCGGTTTATATGTCATAATGAGAGTGACTTGGATTACGCTTAACACCTATTCTATAGAGGCATCGGTCAATGTTTACGTAACTACTGTAATAGCCATGGTAACGGATTAAAATGAAATCAAATTTGCAAACTTTACACAGAGTTTATAGCGAAGTGAAATACATGACTGTAATATGTTTCGCTACAAATATGGTAAATAGATAGATATGTGTATAATAGAAAAAGGAGTTTGAAAACTTTATATTTATTACCTTAAAAAACAAATATGTACAAGAGAGTCAAATGTAAACAATTAAATCCATTTCACCCCTGTTTTAGATCAATACTTTTTCGCTAAAGTTCTTTCAAGACCATATTTGCCTAAAAATCATCAAAACCTTTCAATTAAGTATAGGGTTCTCAAAATAAATGTTTATGATTCGATAGTTATTATCATTTATTGGTTTTTAAACTTTAAATTTTAATCTCCTCAAACTGTATAAAACTATACACCATTGTAAAGATCTCGTCGCGCAGATCAAGAAAATGTATACATATAAGGTCCTATCTCTTACCCTTACCGAGTTATAGCCTTTTCAAAATAATTCTATGACGTCATTTAGCTCATGAATATGCACGATTCAACTCTAAATTTTAAAACCGCCATAACACTTTAGTTTTCGACCGATTTTGATGATGTTGGTGTCAATTCAGTCAAAGTCAATTTAAGGCTGTCTTATAACATGAACAAAGTTTAATTTTTCACATACATTTTATTATGTATTTTTGTTTTTGTTTTGTTATTTTATTTTAATTAAAAGCGTTGCACATGGACATATCATCTGTATATCACCAGAAAGAATGTTTGATACTGAATTTATAAAATATATAGGTTGATGTGCTTATCTCTATTAACCCCCCCGACAAACACACATTTTAAATCAAATCAAATGTTAAAAAACAAAATGAAATTTAAAACAGGTAAGAAAATTTACAAGGCCATATCTCCTTTATGTATTGACCGAATAGTGTCATGTTTGGTATCGTTGGAAAGGATTTTAACAGATCTACCTGTTTAACACACTGAAAATTGGAGGTGGTGGTGGTGGTGGAGGTGGTGAGAAACAACAGCAGCAGCAGCAGCAGCAGCAGTCATGTTTGGTATCGTTGGAAAGGATTTTAACAGATCTACCTGTTTAACACACTGAAAATTGGAGGTGGTGGTGGTGGTGGAGGTGGTGAGAAACAGCAGCAGCAGCAGCAGCAGCAGCAGCAGCAGAGCAGCAGCAGCAGCAGTAGCAGTAGCAGCAGCAGCAGTAGTAGCAGCAGCAGCAGCAGTAGCAGCAGCAGCAGCAGCAGCAGCAAGTGGTACTCTTAGTTTCATCTCGTAGAGATTACTCACGTTCTGAGCCACGAGAAGGCGATACCACATCTCAGAACACCCCCTATCCCACACATGGCCCCCATTGCCTTTCTTCAATTATTGTTCTTCAAGTTGTCTCTCTCTCTCTGTTTACCATTTGTCACCAGTTTTATGTTTTCACTTGGTGTATTTGTCAAGTTCTTGCTATGGTGTAAATATGATCTCTGTAGTTTACTGACTTAAAAATGCAGAATGGTTCTGTTTTATTTATTAGTATTTCCATTTTCTCCAGTCTAACTTTGACTGATCATTCTGTAGCACCCTGCCATTTTCTTTTTGCTTTGCAGCTCGTTTTACTTCTGACAGAGCCATTTCAATGCCTTGGGCCACGGGTGTCACTAAATTGACACTGGGACCATGTTTTAATTTTGCTTCTGCTTCCTTCAGTTTCCGTTCTGTATCCCTCAATTTTTCATCTTTGTCCTGTAACAGTTTTTCCATGTATCCTGGTCCATGCTTCTTTTCTTCTAATTTAGCTTTATATTCCTGATATAATCGTTCAGCTTTGTTCGGGTCAGGTATATAAGGGATCCATTTCATTTGTTGGTAATCGTAGACTTCTATGGAACCCATGTTTGTTAACTTTACTTGCTTAGACCCTTCTTACGTAGTTTCTTCTGCTATCCTTCTTACGTGGTTTCCTCTGCAGCATCTTCATAATACTTTTCAATACATCGTGTCAAGTCTTCAGTGTCATGATTAGGCCATAACGCTTCAAACAGATTTTTCCTCAGTTTGATGCCCTGTCTGATTGATTCAGCCATACTCATGCCGTGTAACCATCTGAGGTGTTTAGCTGACTGAAGAATTTGTTGTTGTAATGGATCTTTTTGCAGAGCATAAAAATCGATCAGAAACTGACCATAGTCTCGTCTTAACCTCTTTCTTAACTGAGGTAAACTATCGTTAGCCGCCTGAAGACATGCTTTCTCCGAAGACAGTCCTTGTTCTGAGTACCAATCACATTCAGCTTTGAACTTTTCTGCATTTTGCTGTCTGAGGGGATCTTGGAAACGTCTACCCCATATATCACGGCACGCATAGCCTACCTCGCACCTTCTACGTTTTCCCGGAGGTTCCATATATACAGATTGATAGTGTCGTTTTCTTGATTTATCTTTGAATGTCACTGTATCCTCCTCTTCATTAGCATCATCATCATCATCAGTATCATCATCATCATCATCCTTATCATCATCAGTCTTATCATGATCTTCATTTCCATCTTCAGTTTCATCATCATCATCATCATCATCATCATCATCATCATCATCATCATCATCATCATCGTAAGCAAACAGTGTTTGCTTATTATTCTCAACCTGTTTGGACATACACGACCCTTGGTTAGTCAAGCTATTTTGAAATATGTTTGTGTTCAAACGATTATGTTCCGGAGTTTGAGCTTTCAAATCCACTACCAGATGACCTCGGGGTTTACGTACTGCCTCCTCATACCGTTTCATAAAATGTGCACTAGTATTGGGATAAATGCGTCTGGCCAAAGTGGCCACCTGTTGTCGGTCGATAGGATTATTGAACAGTACAAGATACTGCGTATTTAGGGTGATATCTCGACACGCTTTACCTTGTGGAAACAGGTTCTGGGTCAAATACACCACCGAAAGATTTCGATGATGACTTCCTTCGGTAAAAAGATCAGCGATGCGTTGATCGCACTTAGCTTCTGTCATCAAGTCGTCTAACACAATCACTGTACGTTGTGTGCCATCAATAAAGTCTGAGTCGTTGAGATGATCAGGAATTCCATGGATGAATTGGATACCAGGTAACTCCTGTTGTAAATGTTCATAAAGAGGCTGCCATTGTCCGTAACACCAGATAATTCTTTGAGGGGAAGGTTGAATGAGGGAAGAATTCAACAACTGTCTGGTCCAATGAGTTTTCCCGCTTCCACTGGGTCCACTGACTACCATTGTTAAAGGATGGTGAAAAACAATAGCATGTTGCTTTTTGCCGAACTCCTCTGTAGTCTCCTGTTTCAACATATTTAAAGCTTTTGGAGTATCAGAATGTTTATTTTTTGTGTGACGTTTAAGGTCATGAAGCCAAACATAAGTGTTGTCACAAAATTCGCATTTATACATGATCAAAACGATACGTATTTACTATGATAATTACCGTGGTTATTCTTACGTTGTTTCAACTTGGTAGTAGAGTACCACTTGCTGCTGCTGCTGCTGCTGTTGCTGCCGCTGCTGCTGCTGCTGCTGCTGTTGCTGCTGCTGCTGCTACTGCTGCTGCTGCTGCTGCTGCTACTGCTGCTGCTGCTGCTGCTTCTACTGCTACTGCTACTGCTGCTGCTGCTGCTACTGCTGCTGCTGCTGCTGCTTCTGCTGCTGCTGCTGCTGCTGCTACTGCTGCTGCTGCTGCTGCTACTGCTGCTGCTGCTGCTGCTACTGCTGCTGCTGCTGCTGCTGCTGCTACTGCTGCTGCTGCTGCTGCTACTGCTGCTGCTGCTGCTGCTGCTGCTACTGCTGCTGCTGCTGCTGCTGCTGCTACTGCTGCTGCTGCTGCTGCTGCTGTTTCTCACCACCTCCACCACCACCACCACCTCCAATTTTCAGTGTGTTAAACAGGTAGATCTGTTAAAATCCTTTCCAACGATACCAAACATGACACTATTCGGTCAATACATAAAGGAGATATGGCCTTGTAAATTTTCTTACCTGTTTTAAATTTCATTTTGTTTTTTAACATTTGATTTGATTTAAAACGTGTGTTTGTCGGGGGGTTAATAGAGATAAGCACATCAACCTATATATTTTATAAATTCAGTATCAAACATTCTTTCTGGTGATATGCAGATGATATGTCCATGTGCAACGCTTTTGATTAAAATAAAATAACAAAACAAAAACAAAAATACATAATTAAATGTATGTGAAAAATTAAACTTTGTTCATGTTATAAGACAGCCTTAAATTGACTTTACCAATGAATTCATGAGACAATTTTAGGCTAAATTGACACCAACATCATCACAATCGGTCGAAAACTAAAGGTGTTATGGCGGTTTTAAAATTTAAAGTTGAATCGTGCATATTCATGAGCTAAATGACGTCATAGAATTATTTTGAAAAGGCTATAACTCGGTAAGGGTAAGAGATAGGACCTTATATGTATACATTTTCTTGATCTGCGTGACGAGATCTTTACAATGGTGTATAGTTTTATACAGTTTGAGGAGATTAAAATTTAAAGTTTAAAAACCAATAAATGATAATAACTATCGAATCATAAACATTTATTTTGAGAACCCTATACTTAATTGAAAGGTTTTGATGATTTTTAGGCAAATATGGTCTTGAAAGAACTTTAGCGAAAAAGTATTGATCTAAAACAGGGGTGAAATGGATTTAATTGTTTACATTTGACTCTCTTGTACATATTTGTTTTTTAAGGTAATAAATATAAAGTTTTCAAACTCCTTTTTCTATTATACACATATCTATCTTTTTATCATATTTGTAGCGAAACATATTACAGTCATGTATTTCACTTCGCTATAAACTCTGTGTAAAGTTTTCAAATTTGATTTCATTTTAATCCGTTACCATGGCTATTACAGTAGTTACGTAAACATTGACCGATTCCTCTATAGAATAGGTGTTAAGCGTAATCCAAGTCACTCTCATTATGACATATAAACCGCAGTGGTCCCTAAAATGGATCTTTTATGTGAATGTGATTTTAACCAACTACCCATACCTAAATTATCTCACAGTATCTGATCTAGATCTAAACTGTTTCCGCTTTAGATGAGTGTAAACATGTCTATATTGATCTAGTTAGTAGCGTTATGATTAGTATCTTGATTTGTTGATAAAATGTTAACCCTACTGTAACGAGGCAAAACACAGTCTTATTTATTTTTGAGAAAGCAATGACAGCAGACGACAATTTACTGTGTATGTAAAGGTTTATAAATATGTACCTTCAAGTCAAGAGTGAATAGCGTGTCTATATTGACACTTTCATTACGTTTCACTAGGGTAGAAGCTGATCGAAGCTGCAATATAGTTTGGAACAAGTGCAATTTGTAATAAGTTCTGTTATTATTTAACACGCAACTGTATTCCTTATATGTATATCTTCAGTACTGTCCGTATGGTTAATATCAAACTTGAGGTGTGTAGTTTTACATTTTGTTTGAATTTTAGGGTATCAAACTTGAACATGTCTATATAGATCTAGTTAGTAGCGTTATGATTAGTATCTTGATTTGTTGATAAAATGTTAACCCTACTGTAACGAGGCCAAGCACAACTTCTTATTTGTTTTTGAGAAAGCAATGACAGTAGACGGCAATTTACTGTGCATGTAAAGGTTTATAAATATGTACCTTCAAGTCAAGAGTGAATAGCGTGTATATATATATATATTGACACTTTTATTAGGTTTCAATAGGGTAGAAGCTGATCGAGGTTGCAATAGATTTTAGAACAAGTGCAATTAGTAATAATTTCTGTTGTTACTTAACACGCAACTGTATTCCTTATATGTATATCTTCAGTACTGTCCGTATGGTTAATATCAAACTTGAGGTGTGTAGTTGAATTTTAGGGTATCAAACTTGATGTACCTGATGTTTGAATAAACGTGATGTTTAAATAGACCATTGTTAGACTTTCCGGTCCTCTATCAATAGATCCCCAGACTGTGTGGAGACTTTGAGGGGATTAGTCCAGAGGTTTGTAAAGACCATTGTTAGACCTTCCGGTCCTCTGTCAATAGATCCCCAGACTGTATGGAGCCTTTAAGGGGATTAGCCCCGAAGTTTGTAAAGACTATTGTTAGGCTTGGCTGATGCAATGATGGTGAAATACTGTAGCTAAAAATAACTATGATATCATTCTAAAAATAGCTACGCATACAGCGCCCTCTACCCACGCATGCGCTTGAAGGAAAACAACTTTGGTCATTTCAGTCATTTGATCTGAGGACGTTGAAGAGTATACATGGTATAAAGAGGTACCTTATTTATTTATTTATTTATTTATTTATATATTTATATATTTATTTATTAGACTTGTGTGTCTCTAATACATGGTCTGATAAGGAAAGGGCCTGACCCTCAATGCCCGTGAGTACTTATCAGATCGAGGTATACACGTCAGCTCTGTATACCGTGTAGCTCCAGATCTTTCACAATTTAAATGTGACGTCATACATGGCCGACTGTTATCCGCGAATACCCGTGACAAACTACAATCTCCTTATATGCAAATGAGCTCCTCTCGTGTTACTATATATAGAAACAAAATGGCCGCGATTACGCAAGATTACGTCATCTTTGTTTGACTCCAAAGAGACGCCCATACTACTACTCAAAGTGCAAACAACAAGCTTACAAGCTAATACACATTCCTTGAGTAAAAACTATTTTATTTTGAGCAAGTTTTGCCTTTGCAGAAAAAAAATAAAAATCATTTATTAGTTTACTAGCTGTTGTCATACCAGTACAAAATACTCAAATTATTTTCAAATAGTTTAATAAGTTTAAATTACAGAAACTGGACTACATTTGGTGGTTATGTCATATATTATTAATATGTGCAAATCGGATAATAAATCAAGTGTTAGAATTGGAATACATGTGATACGCATGCAGGTTTGTTTTTTCTGAAGTTATATTATAAAGTCATCGACAGTGGTTTCCCTTAGTCATAAATATGCCAGATCCCGTCTCGACATTTACACGTGTATGCTTGATAGTAATTTTATACCCATAGAGCAGGGCAATAAAAGTAAAGAAATGAATTAGCTTACATTTATTCAATCAAATTAAGAGTATAAGCACATTAAATTATTGCTTGTTCATTTATTTTTGGTAATAAACGTATATGTTTGTTCTCGACGCTTAATGACCGACAGAGACAGGCAACCGATTTTCTCGACGCTGTCAAAATTTTGGACTAGTGGGTCACTAAATGCATGGAAATGAATATTTTTACACTTATTCAATCAAAATAAGACACATAAATACAATGATTGATTAATTTTTTATTCATTTTGACAATAGATCTACTTTACTTTTAAATTATTAAATTATTGCAGCTTCAATGTAGCAAGCTACCCCCCCCCCCCCCCACACACACACACAAACACTGATCTTAGAATCTAGAATGAAAAGCATAACAAGAAGCATAACAACGCATTACTTGGGTGTTGGCCCCAATAAAACTAAGTATTGAACCCACTCAAGGTGAAAAAAGGCAATAATTTCAAACATTCAAACTGTCTTACCTAATATTTGAAGATTTTTTGGAAAAATGGGGGAAGGTAATCTAGATGTCTTCTGGAAAGTTCTATTTACAGATTGTAAATGAAGTCAAAGTAAAATCTTTTCAGGAGATAATTAATTTGCTACCTGTCTTTTCAGAATGCCATTAAAACATACTGACATCTCCATGCATTTACGGGTTTTGTGTTTAGTGAAGCAAAAAGTTATTAATTAGTGATCCAACACTTTCTTAGGCCTGGTAGTTCACTATAGTGTTCATTTTACATATACATGTATTGCCTGTGAGGAATAAAAACACCATTGTCTTTAAAATTGATACAACTATTTTTAACTGATCAAGACCTACATTATTATATAGTACATAATGTCTAAATCTGGTAGAGATAAAACTTATTATCGTATATACAGAAGAATAAGGAACAATGCCGTGTGCAATTTTTCTGAAGTATACAATACAACAGTGTCAGAAACTGAACAAGAGAATACTGAAATCTCCACAATTATTCATGCTCATCAGATAGTTAACTCTGAGCAGGGTACTGTCTCTAATGGTGAATCAAATACAAACTTTGAAGGTCAGCCAGAGAGTAATACAGATGTAGAGGAAGAAAATAGTTTGGGTTCAGCAAATGTTGAGAGTGAAAATTATATTGAATCTGATGAAGATGAATACTTTTTGAATGATAAATTTGTAAACTAGGTGTCAAAGTTTAATATATCACATGCCGCCTTACGTGATTTATTACAAATTCTGATTCCGCTACATCCAGATCTTCCAAAAGACCCAAGAACATTAATGCAAACTCAAAAACATTGTGATGTTAATGAAATTAATGGTGGTTTGTACCATCACTTTGGAACTGAAAATGGCATTAGAAGTCAGATTCCAAATCTTCCTGTTGAAGATTTTTCCTTAGCACAACAAACATTTGAACTTCAGATTAATATTGATGGTTTGCCACTTTTTAAAAGATCAAATACACAGTTCTGGCCCATATTGGGACGAATTGTATGTCCAGTAAGTTCAGAACCATTTATCATTGGGCTATACAACGGGGATAAGAAACCAGAAAATATACACACCTTTTCAAGTGCATTTGTTGAAGAAATGCAGCTTTTAGAGCAAAATACAATTAGTATACAAGATACTGACATTCAGGTTGTTATTTATTGTGTTATTTGTGACACACCGGCCCGAGCGTATGTGAAACAAGTAAAAGGGCATAGCGGATACTTTGGTTGCGATAAATGTGTCCAGAAAGGAGTATGGAATAACTGCAGAATGACTTTTCCAGAGACCAGTGCCAATTTGAGAACTGATGTTCAGTTTGATGACATGGCTGAAGTGCATCGTCATTTGGGTCCTTCCCCCTTTAAGGAAATAAAAATTGGTATGGTGACACAATTTCCTATAAATTATATGCATTTAGTGTGTTTGGGAGTAAGTAGTTAAAAGGCTGTTAGCTATTTGCATCAAAGGTCCTCTTGAATGGGGCAGAATTGCAGCTTCTTCTATTCGTCAAATATCAGACAGGCTTGTAAGTTTACAGAAGTATTTGCCACGTGAATTTCTCCGTAAAGGCAGACCCTTGAATGAATTGGACAGATGGAAGGCTACATAATTTAGGCAATTTTTGTTATATACAGGGCCTGTAGCTCTTTTAGAAGTTATTCCTCTGGCAAATTATCAGCATTTCATGTTGCTTTTTGTTGCAATATATTGCCTATCAAGTTCTTTATATTATAAAGATTTTTATTCAGACAAATTCTTAAAATATTTGTAGAAAACCTATCAGAGCTGTATGGTCAAGATATGGTTGTTTACAATGTGCACGGATTGGTACATTTGGCTAAAGATATGGAAAAATTTGGGCCTCTGGATAATTTCTCTGCATTTGTCTATGAAAGTTTTCTTTCACGATTAAAACGACTTGTCAGAAAACCCAATTTTCCCTTACAACAAGTCATAAAAAGACTGTCTGAAAACTGTAATCAAGTGACATCAAACCAAGCTAATATACCAAAATATGGAAATGTAAAAATGACACATGACAATGGACCATTGCCTAACAATTACAGACATTTGCTCCAGTTTCAAGAAATCCAGTTACCAGTGGTTTTCTTATCGAAGAAATTTGGTGACAACGGTATTTTGAAAGGCAACAAACGGCTTTAGTAAGAAATATCCTGAGTGAGAATGAAGATTGTGAAAAGTATATTGTTTACGAAGAGTTTTTACATGCTTCAATTTTGTTTTAATATCCTCCTAATTCAGGGGATCTCTCAATTTTTGTTGTATCAGAACTATCAGGTGAACTGAAAGTAAGTAAAGTTTCTGAAGTGACTTTTAAATGTATTTTACTTCCATTTGGAGATAACTTCTGTGTGTCAATTCCAATGATTCATACACTATAAATTTCCACTGTCTAATGGTGCTGAATGTCTTCTAACTTTCACGATGCAACAGCAACACCACATCACCCCATGTGAAAAGGAAAATCACAAAGGTTTAAGCTGGTTATAAAATTTATTTACCATCTTGTATGAAGTATGTGTAGACTAAAAGCATAATGTAAGATTATTAATCCCCAACCCTATATCCCCACCCAAACTTAAGTTAACCTTAACCCTTTCCCTGTTCTATGTTTATTCCAAATTTCAATACCTACTGAATATTCATGGTTGTTTTTGGCTGCTGGCCGTTCCAAGGCGGCACTCCTGCTTTCAGCCTACGGTCAATTTTGTTGTTTAATATGCTTAGTGTTTAATGTGTTTCGTCATGATATGCGTCCTGTTATGTTTTGTCTGGTGGCTTTACCGTTTCTTGTTAGATGGTGTTTGGTGCGGTGTCATTTCGTGTGTGGCTCTCCCTGTTTGACTATTTTTCCATATTTAAAGTCCACTTATTTACATAACCCTTTCAGATAAAGCTTTGAAACTGGGAACACTTGTTCGTCACCACAAGCTTCATGTGTTGGCAAGAGTACATAACTCTGTCAAACATTTTGACAGAATTATGGACCTTTTAACTTCTAATTTTTGGTTAAGGGTTTTGTTAAAGTCCACTTATTTACATAACTCTCTGAGATAAAGCTTTGAAACTTGGAACACTTGTTCACCATCACATGCTTCATCTGTAGGCAAGAGTACATTACTCTTGTCAAGCATTTTAACAGAAATTATTGCCCTTTTTTCATTAAAGAGTTCAAAGAGATCCTACATCCTCAATACTATTAAAGATATTTTACTGAGACTTTTGATTACTTGCTTATATATTATCATTGGACACTATTTTAGTTCACTCTCAATCATTTTTACACTAACAATTCTGAGAATAGTCGAGCGCACTGTCCTTTGACAGCTCTTGTTTATACGCCCGCAACAAAGGCGGGTGTATATTGGCTTCAATGCGCAAAGCATACAGTTACTGTACGAAAAAAAAAGATTCTAAAGCAATATTCACAAATTTGTTTTCAATACTAGTGACTATATAATACAAGAATGTACATCTTGGTCGAATTTACTGACGATAAAGAAATTGCTATAATACCAAATAATTGGTTAGATGGCAACCAGTGCGCTCTGTGGCCAGCCACAGTAAGGAATGCTGGGAAGATAAATAACATGGTGTTAAAGAAAACCCCATCCGAGGAGCACTGGCCGTCTTATCCAATCAAGGAGCTGTATAGCAATGGTGAGCATGTATTATAACATTGTTTTCCCTCAACCTTATACTCAGGAACGTTTGTCCCTGTTTCTTGTGTGTCTTTTGGTGTTTTCTGTGTTCATTTCGTGTGTGTGTGTGCGTTTGGGTGTGTGGTTGTGTGTGTGTGTGTCATGCTGTCTATCGGTGTTTTGGTGGTGGTTGCGTATTGCATGTGGCTTTGCCTGCTTGACTTTACTACTTTTCCATCTATATAGAAACTGTTTACTTTCCGTCAGTTTCTATATGCATACAAAAATGACAATGATAATAATTAAATATAAAACTATTAGACCTAACCCACCAAAAACATTGTCATCTGCTATGCTGTGTGTCTGCTTCAGTTTTAGAATGCATCAGTGTCGCTTGAAATTGGTAAAATGTCAATCAGCTAAGGTATGTATGAGATGCTGGGTTTATTCAAATAACTCCGCTTCTGAGCAGGATCCAATCAGTTAACTTTGCATACAGTTGAGCTTGGCCAGGGCTTGAACTTTGTTCATATTCATTTGCAAGTAAGATGACAGTTAAATTTCCGGAATAGGAGTTGAATTTTGCAACTAGATAAAAAAAATCTGCGAGTGCATTTTTCTAAAGTTAAAAAAAGCAGTGCAGGTTAAAACTCCATGAGATGGACTTATTTCATAGAATGCACTGTTACAACCCGTTTTGTAATAAAGTTGCAAAATGTAATAAAATTATTACAAAGTGCTTCAATCGTAACGATTGAAGAAATTGTAATAAATTTTCTGCACAACCCGGTTTGTAATAAAGTTGCAAAATGTAATAAACTTTTTCAGCATGATAAAAATTTCATATCTATCAACGTGATATGTGAGAAACTGTTAATTGTGAAATACAAGAGTATTATATCACAGTAAATTAGTGAAACATCCATAGTTGATGTCAGTTTCGACAAAAAATATGTTATAAAGATATGTTATAAAATCAGTCTAAACAACTTAGTGTCGTGTGTACAAGTACCCAGAAATATTTCTAATTTCTCTTCCCTTCAACTTTTTGTTCGTTTAAAACAACTTAATCTTCAGTCGGCATCATCTTTTCACATACCATCTCTTTCTATTAATAAATGTTTTTTCAATGGACCAAGAGTTGTACTTTCACCTTTAAAATCTGTTATCCAAAATGTTTCTTCTATTCGTAAACGGTCCTTATACAAGCGACACAGAGTGTATCCGATTATCCAAAAGTGCTTTGCTAAGAGGTGCATATGTTGTAGTAGCATTTCTTGTAATTCCACTATAAAATCTACAGTTAATGGTAGAACATTTAATTTCAAGATAAACTCAGACGTTGATTGTACTACTACTAACGTTATTTATGTTTTAACTTGAAACGCGCCTAGTTGCGGTATACAGTACGTAGGACAAACAGGACGTGCTTTGAAGACTCGATTTCGTGAGCATACATATCAGTGTCGAAATCGTAAACTAAACAATTTTTTATACCAACACTTTCGGAAATCTGGCCATTCTTTTAAAGATGTTTTAGTACAAATTGTAGAGCATATAACATATGATAAGGAGGCTACTAGTAGCTTTAAATCCAAAGCTAGATTTATATCTGAATTAAATTGGATACACCTTTTCCTTAAGAACTGAATGATAATATTTACCAGACTGGAAATATTTCAAAATAACCAGATATAGATATTTTTTCAATTTTTTCTATACGAAAACGCAAATCTCGATCACATGGCATTCGCAAAAATGGTAATATTAAACGAAAATCTCGTTTGAAAGTGACTCTTCTTGATCTACATACTTTACGTCTAACTTCTGGCAAACATGCCATGCTTTTTAGACTTTCCTGCTTATCTATATGTTCATTAAAAGAAATTGACGAGCTAGGATCTCATAGGAACGGCTAGTTTGATACAAAGCTTTACTCTACATGTTCTCAGACCGCACATTGACAAATTATCTGAACACCAAAATTCCTTTTATTAATAAAGGATAAGCTTACTAACTTAATCCAGAAAGTATTTGCCCGGGAAAAACATCATTCTTGGCATGTAATGCTGAAAAAGCTTTCTTTACTGACGAGCAAATGAAATATTACACCAATTGGACTTGCTCAGAAGAACCTTTCTTTTGGATAACATGTTTGTACGTTATGGGAATGCTATATACCGTCAGGTAATTGGTATTCCCATGGGTACGAATTGTGCACCACTTGTCGCAGATTTGTTTTTGTACTGCTATGAGAGAAATTTCATGTTGCGTTTGAATCCTCAATCACAAGAAGATGTTATAAAAGCCTTCAATGAAACTTGTCGATATTTGGATGATATTTTTAACTTAGATAACCCTTTCTTTGATGCTCTGATTCCTACAATTTATCCTAAAGAACTCAAATTGAATAAAGCTAACCCGTCCGACAATTATGCAGCGTTTCTTGATCTCGACCTTAAAATTGATAATGGAATGATTTCTTCTAAAATATATGACAAAAGAGATGATTTTGATTTTAATATTGTTAATTTTCCTCATCTTGACGGGGATGTTCCCCGTGCTCCATCTTACGGGGTTTATATATCTCAACTTATTTGTTTTGCTAGAGCTTGTTCATCTATTGACGATTTTAACAGTCGAAATCTCATTTTAGCTGAAAAACTGCAAAAGCAAGGATATAGATACCATAAACTAAGAAAAACTTTTTCTAAATTTTACTATCGAAATCTCTCGCTTATTGGCAAGTACCAATCTAATCTCAAGGAGCTTCTGCGACACGGTGTTTCACATCCTGAATTTTATGGTGATGTGATTTACAAACTTCGTAAAATTATTGGACATACCCATTTCCTCACTTTGTTCATCAAATATGTTAAAAAATTCATTAAAAAGGGATATGATCCTGTAGTACTACAACATACTGCGTGTTTGGTTGTCAACCCTTTTACAGTTGGCAATCACGCTGGCCTCTTTGCATGTACGCCGACAAGAAAGGTTTAGTACTCTATGAAGGCGACCTCTTAAATCCAGAAATGGAAGGAGAACGTCGGATATCTAAACTATTTCGTTTTTGTCGTACCCGTTATTACTTTTCTACAGTTACTCTGTTTGCAGCTCAATCATTGAGTACACTAGCGATAGGTGGATACAGTTTGTTCACTTAAATGTTTTCGTTATACATGCACTTTACCACTGTATTTGCCGTCGCGGTTGTTGTAGATTAGTCGGAGAGGGGATAGGTTTATTTACACTGTTTGTCTTTTAGGGTGGGGATGGAATAAGTGTGAGGTTGGGCGCCCATAAACCGGTTTAACCCCCCAGTGACTTTTGTCACTGACCGTTCCAAGGCGGTGCTTCCATCTTCCCCCTATTGTGTGTTTGTTTTGTCTTCGTGCGTCTCTTGTTGTTTTTATAGTTATGTCCATTTGCTGTTTCCTTGTGTTGCTGTTCGGGCGAGTGTTTGTTCTGTATGTGGTGTTTCCTGCATGACTCATTTTTGTACTTTTAGTGTGTTCTGATGATGATCTTATATTACAATACAAGATGTTCTAGATCCGTATCATTATCAAACACTATCATAAACTGAAAATGAAAAACACGAGTTTATTACAAGGTGCGTTACGAATGCAGAAATTGTAACACGTTTGTAATAAAGTTGCAAAATGTAATAAACTTTTTCAGCATGATGAAAATTTAATATTTATTAACATGATATGTGAGAATATGTTAATTGTGAAATACAAGAGTATTATATCACAGTAATTCAGTGAAACATCCATAGTTTAAGTCAATTTCGACAAAAATTATGTTATAAAAATATGTTATAAAATCAGTCGAAACAATTTAGTGTGTTCTTATGATGATCATAAATGACAATACAAGATGTCCTAGACCCGTATCATTATCAAACACTGTTATAGATGGAAAATTATGAGTTTATTACATAGTGCGTTACGAATGCACAAATTGTAATAAATTTTCTGCACAATATATGATATGTAAGAATATGTTAATTATTACAAAGTGCGTTAAGACTGCAGAAATTGTAATAAATTTTCTGCGCAACCCGGTTTGTAATAAAGTTGCAAAATGTAATAAACTTTTTCAGCATGATGAAAAGTTCATATTTATCAACGTGATATGTGAGAATATGTTAATTGTGAAATACAAGAGTATTCTATCACAGTAATTTAGTGAAACATCCATAGTTGAAGTCAGTTTCGACAAAAAATATGTTATAAAAATATGTTATAAAATCAGTCAAAACAACTTATTGTGTTCTTATGATGATCATATATGATAATACAAGATGTCCAAGATCCGTATCATTATCAAACACTATCATAGATGGAAAAACACGAGTTTATTACATAGTGCGTTAGGATTGCAGAAATTGTAATAAATTTTCTGCACAACCCGTTTTGTGATAAAGTTGCAAAATGTAATAAACTTTTTCAGCATGGTGACGCAGTAGATAGACCGGTGGTGAGCGCGAGCGCGTTAAGCCAATGTAAACAAGGTCAGACACAAGTTTAAACAAGTTGGATTTCTTAAAAAGATAATTTCTTTCTGCAGTAAGATAATATGTTCTGAAAATGGATGATCCGTCGAAATCAAAAGTAGATATGCAAAAGGAGAAAATTGCAGGCTCGGTTTTATTGAGAATGTTGAAACTGAAGTGTACAAAACAATCGTGAATTACACTATATAACTTTTACTTTTATAATGTTGATTAGTATAGTTTCCATTGTGCCTATAGATCGAGGAGAGACAGTTTACGACTAGGTTATTTCTTCTACCTTAGGTATTTTCATAAACACTCCTAAATACAGCATATTAAAAAGGCTAACCCTTTCCTCCATGAATATTCATGTGAAAATTGTGTTAAAATAGCACATGGGCACACGAGTGATTTGCAATGTCAGAAACAGTTGAATCATATCTATATTATATCATAAGCAAACAGAGCAGACCCTGATCCTGACCCTGACCCTGGTTCTATAGGAGCCGTCTGATCTTGGTCTTCTCTTGTTGTAAAGGCGTAGTTTTTCTAAAGGCGTATTTAGGAAGTAAACGATTCAGTTAAACGAAGGAGAAGACGGGGTAGACGGCCTAAGATAAATAAAACAGTCAGTGTAAAGTAGCCAAATTTTACCGGTTTTTTCAAAATAAAGAAATAATATGCCAACTGCAAGAAAACTTCCCTCAACTATGATGTGGGGGGGATTGATGGAATAAAAGAATGACAATTGCAGGAGCTCGGGAAATAAAACAGAAGGTAATATGGGACTTTATACAATACCCAGGTCGGAAACCCGTTCAACAAAAAATATACCGTCAGATGTTCAAGTTTTGGACAAAATTGTGAATTGTGATGAAGGTAGTTTATGGAACAAACCACAATGTCCGTCTAAAGCTTGGGTAGAAAAGTACAAAATTACATTTTTGTACAAATTTCCTGATACAATGTATCCGGAAACGGATTGTGCAGACTATTTCACAATTTCTGCAATCGTTACGAACTTTGTAATAATTTCATCTTTTTAATATATGTCTGTGTGTGATAAAAATACAGAACCAGGACCTCTTACATAGTCTTATATGATCTTATATGAGGCGTGTTGAAATTAAATTATGACGTTCAGATTTTTCTCGAAGTTGACTTATCTTGGTGTTCGACTAACATATAACGTTCATAAATATGACCATGCTGAAAAAAAGTTTATTACATTTTGCAACTTTATAACAAAACGGGTTGTGCAGAAAACAAATGTTACAATTTCTCCAATTGTAATGCACTTTGTAATAATTTTATTACATTCTGCAATCTATGATAGTGTTCGATAATGATGCAGATCACGGATCTCTTGCATTGTCGTATATGATCATCATCACAACACACTAAGTTGTTTTAACTGATTTTATAGCATAAAGATTTTTGTCGAAACTGACTTCAGTTATGGGTGTTTGACTTAAATGCTGTCTTATAATCCTCTTGTATCTCACAATTACTATATTGTTACATATCACGTCGATAAATATAAATTATTCACCTTGCTGAAAAAGTTTATTACATTTTGCAACTTTATTACAAAACCGGTTGTGCAGAAAATTTACTACAATTTGTGCATTCGTAACACACTTTGTAATAAATTCGTGTTTTTCAGTCGATGATAGTGTTTGATAATGATACGGATCTAGGACCTCTTGTATTGTCTTATATGATCACCATCACAACACACAAAGTTGTTTTGACTGATTTTATAACATATATTTTGTTGTCGAAACTGACTTCAACTATGGATGTTTCACTACATTACCGTGATATAATACCCTTGTATTTCAAAATTGTCATATTCTTACATATCACGTTGATAGATATGAAATTTTCCCCATGCTGAAAAAGTTAATTACATTTTGCAACTTTATTACAAAACGGGTTGTGCAGAAAATTTATTACAATTTCTGCAATCTTAACGCACTTTGTAATAAACTCGTGTTTTTCAGTATATGATAGTGTTTGATACGGATCTAAGACATCTTGTATTGTCTTATATGATCACCATCACAACACACTTTGTTGCTTTGACTGATTTTATAACATATATTTTGTTGTCAAAACTGACTTCAACTATGGATGTTTCACTACATTACTGTGGTATAATACTCTTGTATTTCAAAATTATAATATTCTTACATATCACGTTGATACATATGAAATTTTCCCCATGCTGAAAAAGTTTATTACATTTTGCAACTTTATTACAAAACGGGTTGTGCAGAAAATTTATTACAATTTCTGCAATCTTAACGCACTTTGTAATAAACTCATGTTTTTTCCATGTATGATAGTGTTTGATAATGATACGGATCTAGGACATCTTGTATTGTCATATATGATCATAATCAGAACACACTAAGTTGTTTTGATTGATGTTATAACATATTTTTATAACATAAGTTTTGTCGAAATTGACTACAACTATGGATGTTTTACTAAATTACTGTGATATAATACTCTTGTATTTCACAATTAAAATATTCTCACATATCACGTTGATAAATATGAAATTTTTATCATGCTGAAACGTTTATTACATTTTGCAACTTTATTACAAACCGGGTTGTGCAGAACATTTATTACAATTTCTGCATCCGTATCGCACTTTGTAATAAACTCATGTTTTTCCATGAATGATAGTGTTTGATAATGTTACGGATCTAGGTGCTAGGGGGCGTGAGCAGTGTTGCACTTTCAATTACTGCTCATGAACAGGCTCAATAAAACCGAGTCTGCAGTTT
This sequence comes from Azorinus chamasolen, assembly GCA_963576725.1. Taxonomy (NCBI): domain Eukaryota; kingdom Metazoa; phylum Mollusca; class Bivalvia; order Cardiida; family Solecurtidae; genus Azorinus; species Azorinus chamasolen. The sequence goes on along the minus strand of OY755240.1, from coordinate 37,030,109 downwards.
TCTCTTTTTGTGTTGCAATTTTTGATTTCGGGGGATCACCATCCTTCAGAATTTGTATTGTCTTATATGATCACCATTACAACACACTAAGTTGTTTTGACTGATTTTATAACATATAATTTCTTGTCGAAACTGACTTCAATTATAAATATTTCACTGAATTACTGTGATATAATACTCTTGTATTTAACAATTAACATATTCTGATATACAACGTTGATACATATAAAATTTCACTGCGCTGAAAAAGTTTATTACATTTTGCAACTTTATTACAAAACGGGTTGTGCAGAAAAGTTATTACAATTGATAATGATACGGATCTAGGACATCTTGTATTGTCTTATATGATCACCATCACAACACACTAAGTTGTTTTGACTGATTTTATAACATATAATTTTTTGTCGAAACTGACTTCAACTATCAACGTTTCACTGATACTGTGATATAATACTCTTGTATTTCACAATTAACATATTCTTACATATCACGTTGATACATATGAAATTTTCACCACGCTGAAAAAGTTTATTACATTTTGCAACTTTATTACAAAACGGGTTGTGCAGAAAGCACCAAATAGCATAAATTAGGTTGGAGACATGGTTTATCTTTTACTGCCATTTAGACAGTTTACATGTCTGCAAAAATGCAGGCTCTTTCATCAACTTCTCAATAGTTTTATGCCCCGCCACAAAGTCATGCGGGGCATATAGTCAGGTAGTACTGTGGTACCCTTGTCCGTAACACTTTTAGTTTAGTAAAAAAATAACGTTTTTACTTTTACTATAATAATTGATTTTTATTTAACCACTGACAGCTAATAAATGCTATTCAGTGAAAGAGTTAACCTCCAGACATCTATTGAGTTTAGTGCAGATTTTAGTTTTCAATTGATCTTTTTAACTAGAGCCATAGTCTTTTCATCAGACGAAGAGGAGATGGTAGATTCATTGCTGGTAAAAAGACAAAGATTGCCTACAGCACCAAAAGTTATACCAGTTGCTAAGAACTTTGGACAGAAAGAACACAGTGAGACACCTTTTACCCAAACACCTCCTTCAAACGTCACCTCACCTGTGCCTGTAAACCTTGTAAGGAGATCCGCTGTCAGGCCTCAGACGGAAACCTCACAAGGTACACAGATATTTAATATTTTTACTAGGGATGGAGAATCGGACCAAAATCATAATCGATTATCGAATTGAATCGAACATTTATATATTATCGATTAAAAATCGATAATTAATCGAAAATACTTTCAGAGATTCTGTGCATGTAAAGCTTGATGTAACAAGCTAACTAAGCTTTTGTGTCAACCAAACAACTTATTCTGTGACCATTCATTAGAATCGTCTCGAAGAGACGATTTTAATGAATGGTCACAGAATACAGCTTGGTAGAGGCTTATTATAAAGGTAAAATACTTCATACAGTTATATTCCAATTACAACGCCTACGAAAATTACTGATGCTGCTGTACAGATTATACAATCAGTAATCGATTATGGCAAAATTGCTATCGATAGTAAATCGAAAATACTTTTTCGATCAATCATCGATTATAATCGATTATTGGAACAATACTAATTTTTACCCTGTCAGCTAAATCCTATGCATGCAGGGATTTTCCCCAGGCACTAAGTATGCTGTAGGCTCTATGTATGCTGTTACTTTGAAACTAAACACAAACCGGTTTAAACCCCCAGTGGTGTTTTTGCTACTGACCGTGCCAAGGCGGTACTCTCTTTGTCACCCTTCCTTTTGTTTGCCTTGCGTCTTTGTGCTTGTGATTTGTTCATGTGTGTAACGTTTGTCCCTGGTTCTTGTGTGTCTTTTGGTGTTTTCTGTGTTCATTTCGTGTGTGTGTGTGTGTGTGTGTGTGTGTGTTTGGGTGTGTGGTTGTGTATGTGTGTGTCATGCTGTCTATCGATGTTTTGGTGGTGGTTGCGTCTTGCATGTGGCTTTGCCTGCTTGACTTTACTACTTTTACACTTAATTGGGATCATAAGATGACTCCATTACTCATGACAGGATTTTTGACTGAAATAAGCCCTTTGATATTCATACCCCCACAACAAGGTGTTAGGAGGGTATAATGGAATCACTCTGTCCATCTGTCTGTCCGTCTGTGTATGGAGTTTTGTCCAGAGGTTTAATCGGCTGTTCTTCAACAGAACCCTTTTCTTAAATTTAATAAATCAAATTTTGTCTGGAGCAGACATAGATATTCAGAAACCCAGGTATGTGATGTAGTTATTTGGTAGACCATTCTCAAATTAGGTTGACATCCGATTTATTTCTACATATTAAACCCTATAATATCTGTGTCCGATGTCCTAGTAGGGGGTACATGTATTAATCACTTTGGGGATATTTCTAGTTATTATTGTTATCCCATTATTAGTCCCCTACTGGTCAGGGAGTCCATCAGTCCGTCTGGATTATTAACAGATTATGTTTTTTCTGCCTTGTATATATTATCAAACAGTAGCAGTGAGTATAAGTTTTTTCAGTTTTTAGCTTCTCAGTTTTTTCGAAAAAACACCAGCTATTGTCATAACTCTGGTGTCCGCATCATCGTTTGTCGTGGTCCGAAATCTTAACATTGGCCATAACTTCTTCAGTTTTTCATTTACAAACTTCATTTACAACCTTCTTTTTTTGGTATGCATATTCATTTCGACAGGGTCTATAAATACATACCAAAATATTTTACCTACTGAAACTTGACCTTTGACCTTATTTTAATGTTTGTTTTTGTTGATCTTCAAAAAAAAAAAGATCAATGGCATCGCATGCGGTTCTCTTGTCATTGTTTTTGTTGTTCAATGCAGAACCACAAAAACATTATTTTTTAATTTCTTTTTATTTTATTTCAGTAAGAGATCTAAAACTCTTCACAGAAATTGAGAAAGTTCGACAGGAGAACAAGACAATCCTGTCAACTGTGGAGAAAATACTTAATGTGGTTTCAAGCCTGACACCTCATGGAGGAAATTCTCTGAGTGACATGAGCACCCCACCAGAAAACACTGGTTTTCCTATGTCTTCCATGGATGAAGTGGAGAAATTGGAGGAGCAACTATTGGACAAGGCTTTCTTTATCAGCCTTGTAAGTTTTGTATACTTAACCCATTACTCCATAGACATTTTAACGCATTTACTTCATTCGTCCACTCAAGAAATTAGCTTTGGCGCTATATGACACTTGGGTGTCCTTGGGGTGTTGTAATGCTCAACACAATATCTTAATATCATAGGTGACAACCCTGACATCATTTCAAAAAGACGTCAAATTCACATCTAATAACGTTAGAATTTAAAGAATTATTTTGGAGCATTAGAATAGTAAACTGCTTTATTTATGAGGTTATGCTTTTAACTGGGAACATGAAATATTATGTTGAGCCTTTATCTAGGCTACCAACAAAATTACCATATGGAAAAACCAGATACCAGAAATCTTCACAATTACCAGACTGATTTTAATTTTCTGAGCATCGTTTTCGCGCATGAAACAGTTAGTACTAGAGGTGAAATAGTTAAAATTGTTTCCACCCCTGCATGAGCTGTGGTCCGATGGATTAGGACATTCCAGAATAGCACGATGAAACAGTGTACAGTTATTTAATGTGTGTTTGGGGAATTGTCAAAACTATTGGCCAGAGGTATCGGGGAAGACTTTTGAACTGTTACCTGAGGCCGATAGGTCGAGGGCAACAGTTAAATATGTCTTCCCTGATAACGAGGGACAGTAGTTTTGACTGTTCCCCTTAACACACATGAAATAACCGTTTTATTACCTAATGTATTACTATCAGAAACTATCATTAATATTACATAATTAGATCTATATCTATCTTTAAGTCTTCTTTATCAGTATTAAGAGATATTTGCCACGAAAAGCAAGATTTCAGCAACATATAATCGTGTCTGTACTAATGTCAGAATTTATGAATATTTTGATCTGAATATCGTAGGTGACGTGGGGCCTCCTTGGCCAAGTGACTAACCCTTTCCTCGTCAAATTTATCGCGATGTTTTTACCTTCACCGCCGTATTGTCGTCTGCTTCAATATTGTTGTCTGTAAGATCGTTTCAAAGTTAGATTTAAGACATTGTGACTGACGAAAGTTGGATAAGGGTGTCAAACCATTTGGAGCCTGATTAGATGCCACGTTACGCAGCGTCTGATCTGGATCCAAATTGTTTGCAAAGTCAAATTCATGTGACTTCAGTGTCGAAAGGGACTAACACTCACTCACAGCCTTGGTTTGGAAATTTAATGTAAGGAAGCCTTCTAGCTGGCTTGCGGAAGGTCGGTGGTTCTACCCAGTTGCTGATTTGTACCTGAAATAGTGTATGAAGGGCATCTGGTGTCTCCTCAACCAGTAATTAGCTGGATGTTGCGACATGACTGAAATACTGTTAAAGTGACGTAAACTCAGACACAAACAAGTCGTAAATGACGTCAAATCTACATCTAATGACGTTAAATTTTAAAATAAAATTATTTTTGAGCTTAGAATAGTAAACTGCTTTATTTATGAGGTAATTAATTCAACGGTATACACTATTCCTATTAGTAATAATAAAAATGAAATAATGTGTTAAACATTCGTCTGGTACCAATCAAATTACCATAAGGAAAGACTAGATAGACCAGAAATATTCGCATTTACCAGACTGATTTTAAATATTCTGCGCATCATTTTCGCGCATGAAACAGTTCGTCTTAGAGGGGAACAGTTAGAACTGTTTCCTCTCGATTAGAAAATGCCAGAATAAAACAATACAACAGTCAAAAATAACGAATTACAAGTTATATAGAGCATTAGGTAATAATAAAAAATAACAAATTACAAGTTATATGTCTATTATCCCTCCTAATTGAAACATTTAAAAATGTGGTTATTTTTAAGAGAGTTTTTGTTGTGTATACATTTATTTAATATACGTGTATTCTTCTAATTTCAGGTTAATTATTTGTCGGTCTTTGGGGGCAGAACCAGGGCAGACAACTCTAGAAGAGTAATGCAGCATTACTTAAGAAATGAACTGGCCATTCAGTATAACTGGTATGGCCATAAGGGAAAGATGTGTTTTTCTCGGCTGAAATTGGCAGAAGTTGTTCAGAGTAAGAGACTTTCAAGTTTTACTGGTATATTATTAACCCTTATCATGCTAAGCATGCTTGGCTAACATTTTAAACATTTCTTAAGTTGAAAAATCTTAGAAACTTATTTTGATTTTTTAACTGACAATATATTTGAAGCAGACAGCAATTCAGTATGATAAGGATTAAGCAAGCCTTGCTAACCCACTGGAGACTTGAAACTATTATACTTTGAGGGTCTCAAGGATCCTTTCATACATGGTGAACATTTTGCCAGTGGTCTGTGGTTGTGTGTTCGATCCCCCGTAGGACCAAGTCTTTCAGACGAGACTTTATATACCAAGGTCCAATATATCAGGGCTTTACACTTGGCATCTATAAGAACCAGAGAACTCGATAACAAAACTATGATTATTATAATAAAAACCTGTTATGGCAGCAAACTCAAATTTTTTGACTGGCTTTCAGGAGTTAGCTTGAAGGTTCTACCCAATTACCATTTGTATGGCAGTAATTTTCCTCAGGCTGTAATTAACTGTATTGTTACCATACTGAAATAGTGTTGCAACATTATATCCAAATAATCTTCATGAGTAATTTTTCAAACAGAGCAGACAAGGATCAGGCACATCTCTAAATGGAGGATTCAGATTCATTGTTTGCTTCAAAAAACCCTCAGTAATCTACATGTCACCGACAAAAAGACATAGAGAATAATAGGTTAGTGCAAAAACTTTAATGTACCTGATTACTCCAAAAGTATAAGAGGTGTTATCAGTATATGAAACTTCATAGGTTGGTAGATCTCATTGAGGAAAAGGCCCCTACATAAAAACAATTACTGCTGATTTCAAAATTTTGGAGTTATTGCCCTTTATTTGTTGGAAAAAAAAGTTGAATTTAGCTCATTACTCAAAAAGTATATGAGGTATCAACATGAAGTTGGTAGATATCATTGAGTGTATCTAGTGGACAAGTACCAAATCTCTTGATTTCAAATTTTTGGAGTAATTGCCCTTAATGTTTTGGATAAAACGTGTTGGTATGCATGTTCATCTTGACAAGGCCTATCCACACAGACCAAAATTTTTATTGGTATGCATGTTCATCTTGACAAGGCCTATCCACACAGACCAAAATTTTTATGAACTGACCTTGACCTTTGACCTAATTTTAATCCATTTTTCAATTATCTTTAAAAACAACAGACGAGCGTTGGCACCCACTTAGGGTATTGTATTTCATTGCACACCGTTTAAACGGGAAAGTAAAACATCTTTCCTACTGTATAATGATTAACTCTTTGCAGAAATATTTCTGCAACATTTATCATCCGCTACTGCTCTAAAATTCAACTTTTCTAAAAGTTATTTTCAACAAAGGTAAGCGTGTCAAACAGGTTGGATCCTAATGAGGCGCCACATTATGCCGCATTTTATCTGGATCGAAACTGTTTCCATAGGGTATCGATCACAGTTTTGCAAAGAGTTCAACCCTCATATTATGGCCTATCAAAAGAAAGGCTTCGCTAGGCTTGCTTTCCTGTTTTGGAAAAAATGTACCTTTAACCCATCACTCAATAAATAAGACATTTTGTGTCGCTAGTTATTAGATATATACTATGCAAAGAAATCTCCATCTAGGAAGTCTTGAACATAAATTATACAATGCAATTCAAGGCATTTCCAGCATCTTTCCAGATAGTAGCCTAAAGCATGTTGAAAGTAAAGCAGTAGCATTCTGCTTTACTTTCAAGTTGCTTTAAGTGGTCACTTGTCTTCAGAACTAGAAACAGGGTAATGGGTTAATTAAGCAGCTTGTTATACAGTGCCCCCTCCATACAACGGTCATCTTAACGATTCCCGCCTTACAACAAGGCTTGCCACTGTTCAAACAACAGATAACAAATTAGTGCATGTAAACCACTTGTTTCCAACATTCTTTCTTATGCCTCCATCCAACCCTATAGTGTGACCAATCATTAGAATCGGCGCTTTGATTAATGATTTCAGTGATTAATTAATCAGTGAATTAATGATTTCAGTACCCACTGTATGCCTTATCATTTTTTCTGGAAAAGTGAAATGCTTTGACTAACCATTATTGTCCATAATGGTCATATCGACACCTTATAATGACTGCCAGCAGAATTGACCCAGATTTGGCAACTCCTATAGTAGCATTCTGACCAGGGTCTTCTCTGTTTTAACATTGAATTTTTAATTGTAGATTATAAACTAGCGATGGCCCGCAGTTTTCTTATCTGGGGACTTACCGTCGTGAAATATGGGGGTATTGACTGATGGACTAACTGACCAATTAACCTTAACCTGCTGTGGGCGGATGAGTGAATGCCTATGCAAACGGCTTGGATCCAGATGAGACACCGAGTAACTCGTTGTCTCACCAGGATCCAAACTGTTTGACTACCTGATAGCATTTTGGTAGACTAATTGATTATAGCTAGAATTTTGAAAATGTAGTAGGTGAAAATCCTGTACAAATAATTTGTTCAGCAGGCTAAATATTAAACCATTGTCTGTGACTACGAGTTAATGCCTTTCAGCTTAGAGTGAAAACTGCTTGTAATGTTTTAGGCGTATAAATCCACAGAATTCGAAAATGTAATAAATATAATATCTTTAAACCTTGCCCTTTTCAGTATTCATGTAAGAGCATGAATATTCATCAGCTCATTTTTTATACTGTAAACTTTTCAAGGGATTTATTTTGCCTTGATAAAATTTGTAGAATCAGATCTATATCATACCCAGAGCAAACAGAGCAGACCCTGATCAGACGGCTCCTGTAGGACACATTTATTCCACAACTATGCCTTTCTACGTTTTTGCAAACAGTGTAGACCCAGATCAGACGGGTCCTATAGGAGTTGTCTGATCAGGGACTGCTCTCCTTCGCTTATGAAAAAATACAGATATGATTCTAAAGGTTTTGCCTGGTGCCGTGTACCAAACATTCTGTGTCCATGTGCCATTACAAATATTATTGTAATTTGTTTTCAAGATGTCAGTATTTCTTGCATGGGTATTCATGGAAGAAAGGGCTACTGTGTTTGCAAATGCATGAAAAGGGGTTTATATGAGGGAATGGGTTAAATCCGTTTCATATATTCATTTACTATAATGCCATACATTCAACATATACTTCCCAGTTTATTCAGCACTATAAACACTACGAACAGGCAGATATTAGATATATAATGTTGTTTCTATAACCCTTCGATGGGACTTTTGAGCCGTCCTTATTAAGGAAAGATTTAACAAAGAAGTCTTGATGAAATCAATAATGGCGGTCTATGGGACAATACCAATATATTGGTTTATGTTTCATAACGGCGAATGCAATTTAAATGAATATTGTAACTGTCAGTTTTTTATCACTATTTATCCATACATATACAGCTAATTAATTACAACTGATGAATAGAAACATTATATAAAACAAAGTTAGAGTTACTTTCTGATCATAGCAGGTGAATGAATGAATGACCGAATGAAAGCTCGAATGAACGAACAAATGAATGAATGAATCTATGAATGGATGGATGGATGGGTGAACAGAGGTACCGAGCGAGTGAGTTGATGCGTGAATGAATGAGTGAATGAATGAATGAATGTAAGAATGAATGAATGAATTGATTAATGGATTAACGTAATTTATGGATCGGTGAATAGACTGACGTACGAGCGAGTGAGTGGATGCCTGAAGGAAGGAAGGAAGGGAGGAGGGTGGGTGGGTTATAGTAATGGAGTAATGAATGGATTAAACAATGTGTGTAAGTCACTGTCTGTCAAACCGTCCGCCCGCCCCATCTCTCTCCCTCTCTCTTATTCCCTCTCTTTCCTGTCACGCTCTTTCTCCCCCCCCTTTCCTCTCCCTCTTACCATTCCCTCCATCTATCCATCAGCCTATCTCCCCCTCCCTCTATTCCCTCCATCCCAAATCCACTCTTTCAATCCTCGATCCATCTACCCACCAATCCATCAAACCATCGTCTATATTTCTCGTCTCTCACTTTCGACTTCTCTCTTCCCTCTCACACTTTCTGTCTTATTATCCCTCTCTTACTTTCTATTTCTTGTCCCCCTCTCACTTTCTCCTCTCTCACTATCTCTCAATTTTCCTCTTTCCTCTCTGTGTCTCCATGTCTATGTCTGTCTATCTGTCCCTGTGTGTGGACCTCTCTCCGTGTATCTCCCTCCACCCTCTCTCACTGTATGTTCTTTCTTTCCCCTCTGTATGTCTGTCTGTATGTCCCTGTGTCTCTCGCTGTCCCCCCTCCCTCTATTTTTTCTCTCACCGACCGCCTCTATAGCTATATCCTCTCTCATTATCTCTCCCCTCTAACCCTGTCTACTATGACTCTATGTGTCTCTCTATCCCTGACCCACTTACCCACCAGTCCACTCACCCTATCTTTCTGTCTCTACCTTTCCTCTTGCTCTCTCTCTCTTCTCTTCATCTCTCTCTTCTCCCTCTTTGCTCTCCCTGTCTTCCCCTTCCTCTCCCCTCTCTTTCTGTCTCTATCTGTATGTCTGTCTCTCTCCCTCTCTCTCCCCCTCCTCTCTCTTTCTTTTCTCTCAAAGGGAGGGCAGACTATTTAAAGTTAGATGAACAGAATGATGGTAAGTGGGTCGAGGATAGTGAGAGAGATAAAAGGAGAGAGATAGAGAGAGGAAAGAGAAAGAGGGAGAGAGAAAGGGGAAAAGAGTGAACAGGAACTAGGGAGATAGAGTGAGAGACGGGAGCGAGAGAGATAAATAAACAGTGACTTAAATCAGGTTATTTAATACATGTACTAAAATAAATCCGCTCCATTAATACACGATAGTCTGATAAAGAACATATCAGGAAAAAGAAATGAACTATCAGAAAGAATCCATGTATTTCCTATAATTATACACATATAAGTGCTTGTGTGCGTGTGCCTGTGTTTGTGGGAGAAAGTAAGAGAGACACACACGCACAGACAGACACACACGCACACACAGTAGCACCTACAGAGGCAGACAGATACAGACAGACAGACAGAGACAGAGATAACTGTAATTACAGTTATCCAATAAAAAACTGATATAAAGAAGAAACGACAGTAAATTCTTTATAAAGAAAATAAAAACAATAATTCAATGAGAGTTGGTTGTGCTTATGAATTTAACCATATTTGAAAGATACTCCTAAAGTTTTGTGCCTTATGGGCTTATATATATAGTAAGAGTCTCGGACAACCTGCAGTTTTATAGTTCTGTGTGTATTCGGTACGATAAGATAACGTTTAATTACCGATGTGCCTCTGATCAACTGATAACCATAATGATGCTTATACTTGAGACTAGTTTATATTATTATTATTATTATTTATTATCATCATCATCATCATATCCCCGCAAACGAAGTTTGAGAGGGGTATATGGGAGTGTGTTGGTCGCGGTCAGTTGGTCTGTCTGTCTGTGAAACAACCTGGCAAACATCTTGTTTGATTTGCGATCACGGCAGCTGTAGCAGTAGCAGCAGCAGTAGTAGTAGTAGTAGCAGTAGCAGAAGTAGTAGTAGTAGCAGCAGCAGCAGCAATAGCAGTAGCAGCAGCAGCAACAACAACAGAAGCAGTAGCAGAAGTAGTAGTAGTTAGTAGTAGTAGTAGTAGAAGTAGTAGTAGCAGTAGCAATAGCAGCAGCAGTAGCGGTAGTGGTGGTGGTAGTAGTAGTAGTAGTAGTAGTAGTAGTAGTAGCAGCAGCAGTAGCAGCAGCAGTAGCAGCAGTAGTAGTAGCAGAAGTAGTAGTAGTAGCAGCGGTAGCAGCAGTAGCAGTAGTAGTAGCAGTAGCAGGAGTAGTAGTAGTTAGTAGTAGCAGTAGCATCAGTAGCAGTAGTAGTAGTAGCAGTAGCAGAAGTAGTAGTAGTAGCAGCAGCGGTAGCAGTAGCAGCAGCAGCAGCAGCAACAGAAGCAGTAGTAGTAGCAGTAGCAGTACTAGTAGTAGTAGTACTAGTAGTTAGTAGTAGTAGTAGCAGTAGCAGCAGCAGTAGCGGTAGCGGTAGTGGTGGTGGTAGTAGTAGTAGTAGTAGTAGTAGTAGTGTAGTAGTAGTAGTAGTAGTAGCAGCAGCAGCAGTAGCAGCAGCAGCAGTAGCAGTAGTAGTAGTGACAGTAGCAGCAGTAGTAGTAGTAGTAGCAGTAGTATCAGCAGCAGTAGTAGTAGTAGTAGTGGTAGTAGTAGTAGTAGTAGCAGTAGTAGTAGTAGCAGCAGCAGTAGCAGTAGTAGTGGTAGTTAGTAATAGTAGTAGCTGTAGTAGCAGTAGTAGCAGTTGTAGTAGTGGTAGAAGCAGTAGTAGTAGTAGTAGTTAGTGATAGCAGTAGCAGTAGTAGTACTAGTAACCATGATATAGTGTCCGTTTAAATACACGCACGCACGCACACATGTTGTATGTAGAGATGAGGGGAGAGAGAATGGCGGAGAGAAAGAGAGAGACAGAGCGATGGAGAGACAGAGCGGCTCCCCGTCTGATCAGGGTCTGCTCAGTTTGCTTATGGAACTTGATGGATGTTTCTTTAGTTTCTCAATGTTCCAAGTTCAATATTTTATTATCACTATTTTGTTCATGAATATTAAGGAGGTACTAAAATTTGGAATAGACATAGAACAGAGAAATTTGTTTCAGGTAACTATGCATATCTTAACACTTATCGTGCTGAAACACACTGCCTAAACTCTGATATGTTACTTTTCAGTCGTACAAGCGTTTGACACTTTTGACCGAGCGTCGAAAAGCTGGGAATCTTGATGAGATACCGAGTTGTCTCATCTAAATCCAAGCTATTTTTTTTAAAACTCGCGTCAGGTCGCGCAGGTCGCGCTTATAGTCCTGCAGCGGTATAGATGTACCTTCGATTATGGTGTATAGTTTTTTTCTCGTTTGATTATAGTCAGGGATTGTTGGCACTCTTGAAATATGCCGGGTGCAACCTTGGCACCCTTGAGGGTTTCGAGAATTTCAAGATGGCGTCCAAAATGGCGTCCGCGAGTGAGGACAAAATCATAAAAAATATGTTACAATTCATACATTCGTAATGTTTTGAAACTTATGGGCTAACAGTGACTAAATTGAACTAAACTTTTTAAAAATAACGTTTACTACTGTTAAATCAAGCGTATTCGCCAATATGGCTTCCAATATGGCTTCCAATATGGCGGCCTAAGCTATGTAAAGCATATGTATTTTTTTACTGGAAAAATGATAAGCATTCCGATGGATTCATCAAAAGTATAGTTGTTTTTCTCGTTTGATTATGGCCAGGGTGTGTTGGCACTCTTTAAATATGCCGGGTGCCGCATTGGCACCCTTGAGGGTTTCGAGAAATTCAAGATGGCGTCCAAAATGGCGTCCGCGAGTGAGGACAAAATCATAAAAAAATGTTACAGTTCAAACATTCGTAATGGTTTGAAACTTATAGGCTAACAGTAATTAAATTGAAATAAACTTGTTAAAAAATAGCGTGTACTACTGTTAAATCAAGCATATTCCCCAATATGGCCTCCAATATGGCTTCCAATATGGCGGCCAAAGCTATGAAAAGCATGTGTATTATTTACTTGAGAAATGATAAGCACTCCGATAGATTCATCAAAAGTATAGTTTTTCTCGTTTCATTATGGTCAGGGATTGTTGGCACACTTTAGATATGCCGGGTGCCACATTAGCACCCTTGAGGGTTTCAAGAAAATCTAGATGGCGCCCAAAATGGCGTTTGCGAGTTAGGACAAAATCATAAAAGATATGTTACAATTCATACATTCGTAATGTTTTATTAAACTTATGGGCTAACAATAATTAAAATTGAACTAACTTGTTAAAAATAACGTTTACTACTGTTAAGTCAAACATATCCGCCAATATGGCTTCCAATATGGCTTCCAATATGGCGGCCAAAGCTATGTAAAGCACAAAGTCATGTATTATTTACTTGAGGAATGATAACCATTCCGATGGATTCATCAATATTATAATTTTTCTCGTTTGATTATGGTCAGGGATTGTTGGAACTCTTTAAATATGCCGGCTTCCACCTCGGCACTCTTGAGGGTTTCGAGAAAATCAAGATGGCGTCCGAAATGGCGTCCACGAGGGAGGAGATAATAATAAAACAATGTTACAATTCATACATATGTTCATGTTTTGAAACATATAAGCTAACAGTAATTAAATTAAACCAAATTTGTTAAAAATAACGTTTACGTTTGTGTGGCATCCTATACTGTAGCAGTTCCAAAATGTAGTGCAAATCATGTTTGCAGTTTTCCAACAGCACATTCGTAGCAGGGTTTACTGTATATGAAAATTGAGAAAAAGGACTTCCCAGTTTTCAGTATATATTCAAGTTTGATAGTTTGAGATTTGAAGGACATCGTGCTCTGACAAACGCAACAAATAATTCTAAGAATAAAATCTGGTACTTGGTCTATTATTAGGCAAGTCACCGGCTGCATGCGTTTTGACGTTTCATCCTTCCTCCAGCTAAAGTCTGTTGGGTCTAGGTAAAAGGAGGGGTGTTGTCATCCGGCTGCTTGAACGTGAGATGTATTGACATTTTCTTCTGCAAAAGCATCACTCTGAGGAGGAAGACTACAAAGATTGGATTACGTTGGGCCAATATCTAGCCTTGATGTCCATACGTGTAGCTGTGTGTCGGACCAATTGCAATCAATGTGTCCATAGCAAAACGACATAAACATCGTTGCTTGAGATATAATTAGTGCAAGGGAGATATGAAAGACTCAGGAAGGAACAGAGAAAGACTAGAATGTTATGTCTTGACAACAGTTCCCTTACCTGTGCCGTAACACCCTGTAGCAGTGTCACATCCTGACAGTGAACGAGCAGGCAAAAGTTCTTCGATAATGCTACTGTGTTTTTCAACAGTAATTGCAGTGTCAGTTTCGACCCTTGATGGTGGACTCCATCAGTATTACATTTGTTTTTTTTAGTTTTATGGTAGGAGAAATGTATAACACACCAGGGCCGTCACACAATAAATTCTGAAGGGAGGTGATCCCCCGAAAACAAAAATTGCAACACAAAAAGAGAAAATTGCAGACTCGGTTTTATTGAGTCTGTTCATAAGCAGTAATTGAAAATGTAACACTGCTCACGCCCCCTAGCACCGGCTTAAGCGAAGTTGTCTTTGCACAGGGGTCAATTCCGACACAATCTACTACCTGCAAACAATGCCCTATTGTTGATCTCTGTTGATATGTCATCTGGATCTGTTTTTTGCATCATTTTCTATTTGAGACCTCCCTTCTCCACTGTGTCTCACAACAGAAATTTCTGGATCAATACTGTGAATGGTCATCTTATCCAAGCTTAAATTTGACTACACTAATGGATATTCAGGGCATGCCACCAGGCGCATGCCCATACCGCATAAAGGTGCTCCCAATGAATATGTCACTCCATATCCCTTTCCATATACCCCATCTTGTCTATTACATGATCGCTAGCTCTTTGCGAACCCGGGAACTGGATCTGGGAGTGACTCCATTGCTGGCAAGTGACATAGCCCATGTATGGCGCAGTTCACGTGGTATGCGACTATGAAGCACGGCATCATTTGTTTGTACGCTGCTATATGAAGGCACAAGCCACCTTCTCTTTCAGCATTGGTAAAGACCATCATGATAAGCGCTGGTTTTAGAAACACATCTACCCATAGCTTTGCTGTTTTGCTTTACTAATTCTGGTGACTCTGGACAGTGCTCTTGCATGACATATCTTAGTAGTCCCTCTGCAATTAGTGGCATTGCTCTGACGCTTTGTTGAAAGTCCCTGCCTGTCAACATGTGTCCGTCACTTATTATTTTAATCAAACCAATCTCTACGATCAGAATGGCAATGATCTCGATAACTCCCATGATCAAATACTTGCCTCCAGCTCTCAAAGGTCTCATACGCCAGTTTCACATCCTGTGCCACCTTATACAGCTGAAGGTCACATGTCGTGCATATAAACCACGACAAAAAAGTATTTGCTAATGTGCAATTCAGGTCTTGTGCTTTTGTTAGATCTGTCAGCCTTGTGTTTTGGTAAGAAAAAGGTATCATATCTATGAAAGGTATGTATACAGCTTTAATTTGTTCTGATTACGGCTTAACCATGTACTCTAGAATGTTAACAAAGAACCATTAATGGAAGAACCGATCTGGGAGCTGCATAATTATTATGTCCATGCTGAATATTGATACGCAGCCGAATAAAAATGATATAAAAGGTAGAGTTGGTGTAGCAGAATTATTAATTCCTTCATCAAATAGATATGTTTATGAATTATGTTATCATCGGGGGCTTGCTGAATTAGGTATACATTGTTTAACAATAATATAAATATATGAAAATAAAAGCAATGCAACACAACAAACGGTTAAAAGACAAAACACAAAATCAAAACCTAGCCTTTAGCACAAAACTAGTTTTCTACTATTACTTTTTAATATTCATAAGTATGTAAATGAGCTTATTAGCATGTGTATATCTTGTGTCTCTGCTATAACTTCAATTTCCGCTAATTTTTAAACAGTAGACAACCTCAGCTGTAGTAATTCTAAAACCGCAACAAATCTATAGCTTTACCGAACTTTGCTTATGTAAAATATGGTGGGTGGGGTAAAATTGAAGGGTCTAAAAAGATATTACATTACTCATTTAAGTGATATTTTTATGAAATATGTTGTCATTTGGAGATTGTTGAAGAAGATCTACATTGTTTATAAATATATGAGAATAAAAAGGAAGAATTTATAAGGCAACATAATAAACGGTTATAAAACACCTAAAGTTTAGCACGAAACCAGTTTTTCTATCATTACTTTTTACCCATAAGTATATAAATAAATATATTAGCATGCACATATCTTACAATGTGTCTCGGCTATAACTTCAAATTACATTCCTACTAATTTCCAAACTATAAACAACCTCAGCTTTAGTAAATCAGATAAAACCGCAAATTTATAGTTTTACCGAACTTCGCTAATGTAAAATATAGTGGGTGGGGTAAAATTGTAATATATCAAAACCCTCAAGGGTGCCAGGGTGGCACCCGGCAGATAATCAATCAGGAACCTTTCCTCTACTTATATCGACAATAAAAAAAACTATACACCGCAATCGAAGCTTCTGGCCAAAAATCCAGTTTCGCTGCAGGACTATTAGCACGATAAGGATTAATACACATTTGTTAAAAAGGTTTCCTGCTGAGATTGATATCGATGACCTGCAGTTTTCTAACCAGGAACTACCGTCGTAAAAATGGCATTGTTTGGACATGGTCAGTAACACTCCATTGACTGACTAACTGTCCAGTTAAACCTTTAACCATTTCCCTCATATAAACGTGTTTTCACGAAATTGCAAACAGAGTAGACCCAGACGGCTCACAGAGGAGTCGTCTGATCAGGGTCTGCTCTGTTTTCAAATAGAATTTGATTGATATGTTTCTTTACTTTCTGAAATATCTACAATGTTCCACCTTCCATATTTCTTTACATGTATACCTATATTTTGCTAATGAATATTCAGTAGGTATTGAAATTTGGCCTAAATACAGAACAGGGAAAGAGTTACATATAACCCTTTCCCTGTTCTACGTTTATTCCAGTTTCAATACCTACTAAATATTCATGGACAAAATAACGGTAGTTATAATGAAATATGGAAGGTTGAACCATGTATCCATTTTAGAAAGTATAGAAACAGATCTTTCAAATTCCACATGCAAACAGAACAGACCCTGATCAGACGGCTCCTATAGGAGCCTTCTGATCTGGATCTACTCTGTTTGCAAACGCGTGAAATCACGTTAGTATGATGGAAAGGGTTAAGGGGTGTGACCTAACTTATGGTCATTTGTGAAATTGTGAATGAACAACTTTGAAGATAGAGGCACGTCTTCATTCACGAGAAAGAAAGTCAATAGAATACACTTTCTTCTCTGTTCTTAGACAATTTTTAAACAGATTTAACTGTCACATAGGGTTAAATATAAGTAATTTGCAATAAATGTCAATATGTAATTTATCAAATTGTCGAACGGTCAGTCATCTGCCTTACTAATAGTTTGTCTCTGGCCACGAGTTAATGCCCTTAAAAGACAGCTTAAAATAAAAACTGCTTGTCATGTTTCAGGCATATAAATCCACATATTTTGAAGATGTAATAAATACTATATATTTAACCTGTTTCCAGTTCTGTTTAGTATACATGTTAACCCATTTGCTCCCAGTGGATTCTTCCATGTTTATATATTGGATTAGTCCATTTATTTAGCTCACCAGAGCACAAAGTGCTGAGGGTGAGCGTTTGTGATCGCCTGATGTCCGTCGTCATTCGGCGTGCGTCGTTCGTCGTCAACAATTTGAACCTTTAAAGTTCTTCTCCTCTGAATCTACAGGGGTCTCAGCTTTCATCTTTGGCACATAGCATCATCTGTAGGTCCTCTACAAAAGTTATATAAATTATACCCCTGGGGTCAAAATTGGCCCTGCCCCAGGGGTTTTCAGTTTTCAATAGAAACATATAGTGAAAACTTTGAACATCATCTCCTCTAAAACTAGAAGGTCCTCAGCTTTCATATTTAGCACATACATGTAGCTTCAACTTCAGGACTGCTACAAAAGTTATATAAATTATGCCCCTAGGGTCAAAATTGGTCCCACCCCAGGGATTGCCAGTTTTTTGTAGCTGACTGCTTAAACAGCCCATGGGATCACTAATTATGCATAGGAAAAACTTTAAAAATATTATTGTCAGAAACTAGCATCCAAAGTATTAATACAAGTTCCAGTGGTCTATGCTCTATCCATTCTTTCACTAAATTCTTTCAGCATCATGTTCAGGTCCTCTACAAAAGTTATATAAATTGTGTCCCTGGGGTGAAAATTGGCACCGCCCCTGGGGTGTTAAGTTTTCAATAGAAACATATAGTGAAAACTTTGAAAATCTTCTCCTCTGATTGTCTGGTGAGCGATGTCAGGGCCATTCTGGCCCTCTTGTTTATCTAAGATGTGTCTGGCCTAAATTTTCACTTTCGTTTTGTTTTATATCAAAATCCCTATCAGCAAACAGTGTAGACTCTGATCAGACGCCGCATTATGCGGCGTCTGATCAGAGTCTACACTGTTTGCATATGTCCCATATATCGGATCGTTGGAGCAAATGGGTTAAGAGAAAGTGACATCTATCAGCTCACTTTTATAGTGCAAACTTTTCAAGAGAGTGGTTTTTTTGCCTTGACAAAAACTCTAGAATCAGATCTACATCTATTCATACCAAAATACAATTATTACATCAAAGTGCAACGTTATTTCAAAACGAGTTGGCGTCGAAAATCGCACATTCAAATAGACTTTCTACCGTTTTGAAATAATTATATCAGTTTGCATGTCGTAGTAAAACAGTGAATATTTGTTTCGTTTAGACGTCTCTATCATAAGTATATCGGTGTGTTTTGTATCCTAATATACTCCATTTTCCCTCAATCTCTAAGAAGGATTTTGACGCATTTGCAAACCGAGACAACCCAAATCAAACGCCTCCTGTCGAAGCTAGTCGCCCAACCATGCAGGATCTGTTCTATTTGCTTATGAAATAATTTAGATCTGACTGCAGTTTCTACCAATACCAACATCCCATGTGTTCATATGCCATTATAATAAGTCGGCTAGCATGTATCCATGGTGAAATTATTTCTTATATGAATATTCATGAGGTGATGGGTTTACACCTACAGCCATTTCGCTTAAACTGGGAGAGGCAGCGTTCAAATTATACGCCTGGTATGCATAACAATTTGACAGACTTGTCTTTAATCATATCTCCATGAATATTCATATAAGAAACAAATATTTTTATGCCCCCAAAGCTAGGCTTTGGCGGCATATAGTGATCGCACCGTGCGTGTGTGGGTGGGTGTGTGGGTGTGTGGGTGTGTGGGTGGGTGGGTGTGTGGGTGGGTGGGTGTGTGTGTGGGTGGGTGGGTGGGTGTGTGTGTGTGTGGGTGTGTGTACCTTTTGTCCGGAGTATATTTCCTTTGTCACATCAGCTACGGATACCAAATTTGGTGTGTCAGTTCATCTTGGGATGGGGGAGTGTCGCGTACCATTTTCATGTCACTGTGACCTTGACCTTTGACCTTGATTTTACAAAAAGCTTGTCCGGAGCATATCTCCTTTACCTTACCAGCTACAGATTCCAAATTTGGTGTGTGAGTTCATCTTAGGATGGCGGAGTGTCGCGTACCATTTCCAGGTCACTGTGACCTTGACCTTGACCTTTGACCTCGATTTTAAAAAAAAGCTTATGCCTTACCAGCTACAAAAAGCTTGTCCGGAGTATATCTCCTATACCTTACCAGCTAAGGATTCCAAATTTGGTGTGTTAGTTAATCTTGGGATGGAGGAGTGTCGCGTACCATTTTCAGATCACTGTGACCTTGACCATGACCTTTGACCGATTTTACAAAAAGCTTGTCCGGAGCATATCTCCCTTACCTTACCAGCTACAGATTCCAAATTTGGTGTGTGAGTTCATCTTGGGATGGCGGAGTGTCGCGTACCATTTCCAGGTCACTGTGACCTTGACCTTGACCTTTGACTTCGATTTTAAAAACCGCTTATACCTTACCAGCTACAAAAAGCTTGTCCGGAGTATATCTCCTATTCCTTACCAGCTAAGGATTCCAAATTTGGTGTGTGAGTTCATCTTTGGATGGAGGAGTGTCGCATACCATTTTCAGATCACTGTGACCTTGACCATGACCTTTGACCGATTTTACAAAAAGCTTGTCCGGAGCATATCTCCTTTACCTTACCAGCTACAGATTCCAAATTTGGTGTGTGAGTTCATCTTGGGATGGCGGAATGTCATGTACCATTTCCAGGTCACTATGACCTTAACCTTGACCTTGACCTTGACCGATTTTACAAAAAGCTTGTCCAGAGCATATCTCCTATACCTTACCAGATACGGATTCCAAATTTGGTTTGTGAGATCACCTTCAGATGGCGGAGTGTCGCGTACCATTTTCAGGTCACTGTGACCTTGACCTTGACCTTCGACCTCGATTTTACAAAAAAGGTTGTCCAGAGAATATCTCTTATACCTTACCAGCTACGGATTCCAAATTTAATGTGTGAGTTTATCTTGGGATGGCGGTGTGTCGCGTACCATTTTCAGGTCACTGTGACCTTGACCTTTGACCTAGATTTTACACAAAGCTTGTCTGGAGCATTTCTCCTATACCTTACCAGCTACGGAATCCAAATTTGGTTTGTGAGTTCATCTTGGGATGGGGGAGAGTCATGTACCATTTTCAGATCACTGACCTTGACCTTCACCTTTGACCTCAATTTTACAGTCCGGAGCATATCTCCTATATCTTACCAGATACAAAAAGCTTGTCCAGAGCATATCTCCTATACCTTAAACGTTGACAATCAACCCAGGGTCCTTTTTAACGTTGAGAATGACTTAGGGTCCTTTTTAACTAAGTTTTGACGCTTGGCTCTTTTCTTAGCTATCATAATCGTCAAAGGTTCTGTTTCTAATGTTAAGAACTGACTCCTGTGTCATTTTTAACAGCATCAAAATTTCATGTTACACCTGCATTACATTGTATTGTTTTTCCACCAAAATGCATTTCGGTGTCAAACACTTTGGGGGCATTTGTCACCCGTGACGACCCTCTTGTTTTTATCATGGCACATGCTGCAGATCAGATTTATCTTATTTCTTAAGCAATCAGAGCTGAGTGATCCGAGTCTACTCTGTTTGCAAAGTTCCAAAAAGCCACCGATTGTAAACAAAGAATACCCAGATAAGATGGCTCCTAAAGCCGGTAGGAATTGTCTGACCAGAGTCTGCTCTGTTTGCATATTGGATAATATAGATCTGAGTCCGAATATTCCTTGTCAATGTGAAAATTTCATTCATTGAATATTCAGGCAGTAATGATTTGAAGTTATATGCTTTTTGTGTGAAAATAAATCTGGTTATCTCTTTCACCGTCGTATGCTAATTTTTTCAAACAGTCCAACTCTAACCGAGTAACTCGGCGTCTCATCAGGGGTCAAACTCGTTGGCAACCTGAATACATGTATAGTTTTGTAAAGACATTGACGAACCTTCCAGTTTGAAATTCGAAGCAGACGGTTTCAGGAGAAGAAAATTACATTAAAGCCAGTCTAAACTGGAATTTAAAGAAACAAGAATTTAGATCCGTTTAGGCAAGCGGCTGCTGATAGCAGAGTGAAAATCAAACAGAAAGCTCCTGTGGAACTTTCTGTATGACTTTCCTATATTAAACTGCCACTTGTCTAAGGAATAGCATTGACTCTTAATTTCATACGTCCAGTTTAGAGAGGACTTGCTGTATTAGGACCACCATTTTGGATACTTCAAATACGGCTGACGACGATTTTGAACCGTATGTACATGTATATCAAAAGTCCCTTGATCAAAAGCCCTCTGACTCCCCTGATGTCTTATATTAGCTAACGTTTATAATGGCAATTTAAAAGCAACGGTATTTGGTCCCTGACAGACACATAGTATCAGATCTATACTATTCCCTAAACAAACACAGTAGATCATTATCCTAAGTTCAAACAGGAGTTATCAGATCAGGTTCTACTCTGTTTGAAAATGCGTAAATATGTGTCTCTGGTAATGTGTATGAAAACACAATCAGTATGCCTTCTCTCAGAGACGATCGGTATAATTCAGAATATTTCCAAAAAATAAAAAACAAGAGGGCCATGGTGGCTCTGATATCCTCATCAGACAATCAGAGGAGAAGATTTTCAAAGTTTTCACTATGTTCTATAGAAAACTGGCCACCCCTGGGGTGGGGCTTCATTTCTTAGCATGACTTGACTGAAATTAGCACACAGTTTGGATTCTGATCTGACGTATACCGGTATGTAACCTCATATGTGGTTTAGACTTATGAAAATTCTGGAATAAATCTCTTCTGGTCTATTAAGAACTCTTCAGAAGTCTTAAACAAACTTAAGAACAAAAGGTATCTTGCATCCACTGTAAGCACGTACGATTTTTCTACTCTGTACACAACTCTTCCTCATATTTTAATTAAGGATAAGCTTACTAACTTGATCCAGAAAGTATTTGCCCGAGAAAAAACATCATTCTTGGCATGTAATGCTGAAAAAGCTTTCTTTACTGACGAGCAAATGAAATATTACACCAATTGGACTTGCTCAGAAGTTTGCGAAGCACTAACCTTTCTTTTGGATAACATATTTGTACGTTATGGGAATGCTATATACCGTCAGGTAATTGGTATTCCCATGGGTACGAATTGTGCACCACTTGTCGCAGATTTGTTTTTGTACTGCTATGAGAGAGATTTCATGTTGAGTTTGAATCCTCAATCACAAGATGTTATAAAAGCCTTCAATGAAACTTGTCGATATTTGGATGATATTTTTAACTTAGATAACCCTTTCTTTGATGCTCTGATTCCTACAATTTATCCTAAAGAACTCAAATTGAATAAAGCTAACCCGTCCGACAATTATGCAGCGTTTCTTGACCTAGACCTTAAAATTAATAATGGAATGATTTCTTCTAAAATATATGACAAAAGAGATGATTTTGATTTTAATATTGTAAATTTTCCTCATCTTGACGGGGATGTTCCCCGTGCTCCATCTTACGGGGTTTATATATCTCAACTTATGCGTTTTGCTAGAGCTTGTTCATCTATTGACGATTTTAACAGTCGAAATCTCATTTTAACTGATAAACTGCTTAAACAAGGATATAGATACCATAAACTAAGAAAAACTTTCTCTAAATTTTACTATCGAAATCTCTCGCTTATTGGCAAGTACAAATGTAATCTCAAGGTACTTTTGCGACACGGTATTTCACATCCGGAATTTTATGGTGATGTGATTTACAAACTTCGTAAAATTATTGGACATACCCATTTTCTCACTTTGTTCATCAAATATATAAAACAATTCATTAAAAAGGGATATGATCCTGTATTACTACAACATACTGCATGTTTGGTTGTGAACCCTTTTACAGTTGGCAATCACGCTGGCCTCTTTGCATGTACGCCGACAAGAAAGGTTTAGTACTCTATGAAGGCGACCTCTTAAATCCAGAAATGGAAGGAGAACGTCGGATATCTGTACTATTTCATTTTTGTCGTACCCTTTATTACTTTTCTACAGTTACTCTGTTTGCAGCTCAATCATTGAGTACAATAGCGATAGGTGGATACAGTATTTTCAATAAAATGTTTTTTTGTTATACATGCACTTTACCACTGTATTTGCTGTCGCGGTTGTTGTAGATTAGTCGGAGAGGGGATACGTTTATTTACACTGTTTGTCTTTTAGGATGGGGATGGAATAAGGGTGAGGTTGGGCGCCCATAAACCGGTTTAAACCCCCGGTGACTTTTGTCACTGACCGTTCCAAGGCGGTACTTCCATCTTCCTCCTATTGTATGTTTGTTTTGTCTTTGTGCGTCTCTTGTTGTTTTTTCTACCTATGTACATTTGCTGTTTCCTTGTGTTGCTGTTCGGGCGAGTGTTTGTTCTGTATGTGGTGTTTCCTGCATGACTCATTTTTGTACTTGTACATGAGTTAATTGTTAGATAAAAACGCCTTTATACGCCTCTGTAATAGTCACTTTACGAAACCATTGTGTTAAATAGAGCATTTGCTCCATGGGAGTAAATGCTCTATTTATCACAATGGTTTCAAATCTACACAATTCTGAAATTTCCCTTTTCTCTAATTAATGCTCCTTATCAGTAGATTTATTCAAAGAGGTGGGATCTGAAAATAGCCTATGCGGGAATGGGTTCAAACAGTGTGAACAAACAGACACTAATTCTGAAGCAGACAACTCTATAGAGTTTTGAATAGGAACTTGACCTCACCAATAATTGCATAACACAGACTGAGTATCTGGAGTCCTTCTAGCTAAGATGAACCTTTCTACTGTAAAAGTCTATTTTAAAGTAAAACCAACAGGACAGTGCCAATTTTAACCTCAGAACTATGATATTAACAAATTTCATTAAGGTATACTAAGTATATATTTAAAGTTTTCCCCATGCCTAACCTAAGTGAACCCAGCATTCCGCTACTTGTACAGAAAACAGAACAACAGTCAGCTTGAGAAAACTGGCCACCCCTGGGACGGGGCCAATTTTGTCCCCAGGGGCATAATTTATGTAACTTTTGTAGAGGACCTGAACATGATGCTATGTGCCAAATATGAAAGTTGAGAACATTACAGTTTCAGAGGAGAAGATTTTCAAAGTTTTCACTATATATTTCTATTGAAAACTTGAAACCCCAGGGGCGGGGCCAACTTTGACTCCAGGCACATAATTTATATAACTTTTGTAGTAGTAGATCTTTATTACCTCATTCATGGAGAGCTACATATAGCCTACACATATAAGAAAATAACATACACATGGGAAAACCACAATTGAACGAAACAAGACATAATATACAGGTTGACAGAACAAAGTTTACAATATACAATACAAGAAATACATGTTCATAACAGATCAATATGCAATTACATATAACGCAATAATATCAGTAGCTTGAGTGAATAGTAACCATATCCTGAAGGGATGGATCCTAAGATGAGAATAGCCTGGCATTAAATAAGTTGGAATTAATGACAATTACGACGACGACAGCAACTATACGATCATCGTTGATAATATCATTATCATCAGCATCATTATTGTCATTAACATTACTATCACTATCAATAACATTACAATTAAATACTACTGACAACGAAGGCTATGCTATCATAATGAATCTTACCGAAATGAAATGCAAGATACATCAATAACACATAGACATTCGTTAGGAAGGATAATAAAATACATATTCACAGGTTCATGAATCTTGCCGAAACGAAATACAAGACCCATTGATAATAAACGGACTGTATTCACAAGAAAAAAAAGATAGATTTTATCGCAATATCATTGCGTGTAGTAACCTTAGACACCCGATGGCCATCTTACTGTTTGAAAGAAAACTACAGCCAAAAAGTTTCAAAAGCTGGACTTCAGACGTTTGCAAAATGTATAGTCTATATCTATCTATACCCATGAGTCATATAAGTTTCTTATAGAGGCTAATACGCAGGTGTTCATTGACCGAACACTGAAATATTATGTGTATAACAACATTCTCAACTGAGGTAGAGCATAGGCTGTAGCATTCAGGAAATTTTGCTGACATGAGTTTCGTAAATATATACATAGCACTGAAACAGAACGGCAGACTATATGGGTTTAGGCGAGCACAATGCCAAAAATAAGCGGAACCCATATCTGGAAATATATCACTGAAGCTGTCAGGAGGTAAGATGGCACTAATACGCACAATACGTGAGTCATATGCAGGTTTAAGAACATGCCTGTTTAACACCGCTTTCCACATAATACTTATTTGGAAAATTCGTCGTAAAGTAGTTTATATACGTGAGAAGTTTGTACTTATGTAGAATGTTAAAAATATCCGGTATAAAACCACTGGATTGCCTCTCTGTCCCACTGCAGTATCGAAAAAGTATGTGAACAAACATTTGTTTGGCTATATAATGGCAGGGTAATCTACAAAGCTGCCCCAAAAACTGAAGTTTCTTATAGTCTATAACATATAAAATTGGCAGTCCACATATTGACTGATATGATACATCATTATTTGCATATCTAGGCAATTTCTGAATATATTTTAAGCAAAATGAGTGGGCTTTATTTAACTCCTCTGTATTGGTTGGAGAAAGTGAATTCCACAGTTCGCATCCATAAAGAGCTTTCGGTGTAACGACTGACTGATATATTTTAACAAGTGTAAGAGGATTAAGAGCACTAGAGCTTAACCCAATATTAGCAATGTTCAACAGTGTGCCTCTTAGTTTATTACATGAGTTATGAATATTCTCATACACATCATTAAACTTGTTACAAATGATACCAAGATGATTATACTTTATGTCTACATTGTTTCCCAGTTTCCAGATTCTTGAACACTTTTCATAATTAGACTTTGATTCATTATATACAACAACCGTGCACTTCTTCGGGTTATACTCAAACCTCCATTTCATGGAGTAATTAAAACATATATGAAACATTTTATTAAGACTATCTTTGGATAGGGTGAGTAGAGTCATATCATCCGCAACGGTAGGACTAGAAAAAGGCATATTATATATACAGAATCCAAGATTCGACTCTTCCAGTAACTTTATAAGTTCATTTATATATAAGAGATACAATATAGGCGAGGTCTTCCCGCCTTGCCTGGTACCCTGTGAAACGCTGAACCAGTCAGAAAGACACCCTTTATACCTTACACAGCTCTGCATAGAGCTATATAAACTTATGATAGTTTTAAGACTACCACTGTCAATACCAATTTCATTAAGTTTATAAATGAGGCCATTGTGCCATACCCTGTCAAATGCTTGTTTGCTGTCGAGAAAAGCAACGAAAGTTTTACTGTTATTTTCCCGCGCAAAATTGATAGTCTCTTTTAACGCAATTGACGTCATGATGCACCATAGGCGTCGTTGAAATCCGCCTTGTTGAGGACTAAGAGTTTCCAAAATGTTCTGTTCAAAGCGTAGTAGCAGAATACTCTCAAATAATTTAAGAATGGATGATGTAAGCGTAATAGCTCTATAGTTCTGTGGCTCATCTTTACGTTTGCCACCTCCCTTATGTAACGTTACAATAACACCTCTGTTCAACTGTGGAGGGATATAACCAAACGATATCAGCCTAATTAAGGCCCAATGTAAATCTGGACCGCCAAATATTATGTGTTCATAATACACATTGTCATAACCACACATTTTACCGCGTTTACATAGTTTCAGTCGTTCACAGAATGTATTGAGACCTATATGAACTGTTTCAGAAGGCAATTGCTCCATTGAAAAGCAAATATTTTCAACCTTGGAGTTTACCGTTTTCTCCCAGTCAGAGTCATTATCGGTATTATTTGAATAACTATATAAGGATTCAAAATAATATTTCCACTGCTTAGTGATAGAATCTGTATCATGATATACTGTTTCGTTAAACTTTATTTCATTCCATACACCCTTTCGATTCCCCATTTTAGATCTTACAGTCTGCCAAAAGCGATTTTGATCCAGTTCCGCATATTCGTCAAGTTTACGATCTTCGTCATATAGATGGCGCTTAACTTGTTGTCTATGATGTCGTCTAAAGACCCTTTTAGCTTGTTTATAATCAATGAAGGATTTTGCCAACCCACGTGGTTTTCCATCTGATAACCACATACTTCTAAAAGTCTTAAGCTTTCTGTCTAAGTCTGTCAGTGTAGAGTTCAAATAAGGTTTCAAAAAACGTTTAAATTTACGTTCCTTAATATGTTTTATAGAAGCATCAGCAATTGCTTTGGTAATAGACTCATACATATCATCAATATCTTCCTTTGAACCAATACTACGGAATCTTGAGTTTAATAGCAGTTCAGACTCATTTAGCGAGTTTAAATAACAGTATGTTTCTTCCTTAGATACTTTACCCCAGTTTATACGGTATGGATTCAGCTGGGAGTTACAAGAACCAAATAACCACGGTATCCGGAGACAACAGGTTATTGGTCTGTGGTTGGATACATTAAGACAGTGATCATCTAGTATTTCACATTTTTCTATACAGTACTGTTTCTCAATCGGGACACAGATATGATCAATTAAGCTTTCAGTAGCTTTATCATACGAAACGTAACTAGAATTAGCTCCAATACATGAGGGTAAAGTGTCAATGGCAACGAGGTTACAATCGCAGAGAAACTGTGTGAACTGTCTGTCTCTAGGCCTACTCTGAGACTGTCGCGATAATTGATCGCCGCATGAGCGGCGATCACTAATGGAATGTTCAAAAGTATTTACCCATGTAGGAGGGGTAGCGACAAGTTTTACATAGTCTATTCTGCGTACATCGGTGAGATGAACCAAATGAATTGGCACATGAGAGCGTGGCAGAGAATAGTTTCTATCTGCATTATTGATGTAGTGAAATATGTGATGTAAAAACCTTCATACGATGTTTAAAAAGAAATTTATCAAACAAATGTACAATAATAACAATAATTATGACACTTTTTTCGTCGAAGTATCGACATTAAATGCCAAAAACAGTTTTGTAAACATAAATGAAGCCGGGTCAAAGTCGCAGAATTGAAGCCGGGTCAAAACTGTAGTCGTGCACCTGTTTGCGGTGCTCTCGTTCTAAATTATGCCCTTCAGAGATTTTGAAATATTACAGTTTTGTTTAATGACCATTGTTTATTGTCCAAAAATGTCGACAAAAGTAATACATACATCATGTTAATTCAAACAGACATGGTTATTATTCTACCGGAGGCTCTACATGGTCAAAATCGAATTCCGTCGTCTCGGTTTCTATTTTTAGATAGGGCTAACGTCACTCGTTAATGGAACTGAACAGGCTATATTTAGGTCTATGACCATCACCTTGTAAGAGTTTATTGATTAAATTATCATGAGAGTGATAAATGTTTTAATGAAGTTTTATTGTTTTATTTATTTTTATTTAAAAAAGTCGTTTTATTTTTTTTATTTATAAAAGTCGTCAATATAGTAGCATGATAACTTTATATACATCTTAAATTTCCCTTGAAGTATGTCTGGCCTGATAGCGTAGTGGTTACCACGGTCGCCTATCGTGCAGTCAGCCCTGGTTCGATTCTCACCGCTGACGAAAACATTTTTTTCTCTCTTTTTCCTTTCTATTTTTGTTTAATGACGGTTTGGGTTTTTACTGGGATAGTTAATCATAATTATCCATATTAAGTGTTTTTTTTATACGTTATTTTTGGTAAAACAAATTTGTAGAAAAATTAAAAATAGTTCCTGTTGTAAGAAGAAATTCCTACACCTACTTTACAAATAAACCTCTACTGTACATATAAACTTAGGTTTATTACGCTACCCCTTTATTACGTCACTAGCGGCTGTAGTGAGGGGATAAATTATTTATCCTCTTACGTTTTGGTATCGTCAATATGCCTCTGAACCAATCAATGACCGCCCTAGATATTTGTGTCAAGTTTCATGTGATACTTCCAACAATGCATATGTCATAATAGTTTTACCAGGTATTTACTTGTTACAGTTTGCAACAGAGTTCTTTATCAGCATGCCATAGTATTTTTTCTTGTTTACATAGTTATTTGTTTCATAGCCTTGTCGATCTCTTTATTATCACCTTTTTAGAAAAGGGGAGTAAGATATTCATTTATCCTTATTTTTTTAGCTCACCAGAGCCCGACGTGCTCATGCTGAGCTTTTAGGATCGTTGGATGTCCCTCGTCTGTTGTCCGTTGAGATACCACATTTTGCACTTGATCTCTAAGTAAATTGGTTTGTGTTTTGCCCTGCATGAAATTTAGGTCAATCTCGAATATGGGTCACCTGGGCTCAAAAACAAGGTCACTAGGTCAAATCTTAGAAAAATCTTGTTAATGCTCTAGAAGCTACAAATCTTATTGGATCTTACTGAAATTTTATCAGAATGTGTCTCCATGAAATCTACGCCAAGTTCGAATATTGGTCATGTCAGGTCAAAAACTAGGTCACTAGGTCAAATCTTACAAAATCCTAAACACTCTGGAGGCCACATTTTGCACTTGATCTTTAAGTAAATTGGTTTGTGTATTGACCCTGATGAAATCTAGGTCAAGTTCGAATATGAATCGCCTGCAGTCATAAACTAGGCCACTAGGTCAAATCATAGAAAAATCTTGTTCACACTCAAGTGGCTACAAATGTTATCAGATCTTACTGAAATTTTATCAGAATGTTTGTCCACATGCAATCTTGGTCAAGTTCAAATATGGATCATGACGGGTTCGAAACTAGGTCACTACGTCATTACACTCTAGAGGCTACATATCTCGTTAAGTTTTTAATGAAATGTTGTATTTCAATTGTCTTAACAAAACAGTTCCTTATTAAAAACCTTCCTTGTACACAAATTTCGCGGCGATCCAATGCCTTGCATCAGTATTCGTCTTGTGTATATCTGGCATTGAAATCTCCAATAAACAACACTGTTCCCAGTGGAGAATAAACAGACCATAGATTAAATAAAGTATTAGGCGTATTCGACTGGCACATTTATTAAGTAATTTCCCTGTGTTGAGTAATTATTTCTATTCGACTGGCATCGTGACGTCATAAAATTAAGTATAGTGGCTGACGATACGTAACGCGTTTTAGCCAGCTGTAAGTAGAGTCACGTGATTAAACCAAGATGGCGGAAAGGTAAAACGATTTCTTATTCTTCTGAATATTTAACTCTTTTAACTCAACGAAATATCACATACAAACTGAAAATGTGAAGTTACATATTTCAAAACTATGTGACTTTTTCACAGACAGCCTTGGTATGTGGTAAATATAACGTATCTACCGAAAATCAAGGCTGTACGTACAAATTGCAAGTCAGATTTTTTCCGTGAAAATAATGAATAATTTCCGATCGAAATGTCCCGCCAGCTCTCTATCTCCTTTGTAAACAGAGTATACCCAAGATCAGACAGCTCATGTAGGAATCGTTTGATCACAGTCTACTCAGTTTGCTTATCATGGTCACCAGGTGAAAACATGGGACTCGAGCACAGGGCCTTTGGCTTACAATGCCAATTTAAGGGTAACTGTCACAAATCACCGAATCGGACTGGATAAGACCATATTTTCTGACATAAAATGATAAATATGTGTTTGAGGTTGGTTTTTATTTATTTAGTTTGAAATTCCTTTTGTTTCCAATATTTTCAATCCATCCACTGCCTCCCTGGACATGTCGATATGCAACCTCTAACACAGTGATCTCCCATATTATATCAATGACAATTACCCTGATCAGACAGCTCCTATATGAGTCGTCTGATCTGGGTCTTTTCTGTTTGCGAAGATGTATTTAATATTTATGGAGTAAACGATTAAATAGGGTTATAATTAAATAGAGTTGGAAATAATACTTTTTCTTGACTTTAACTTGTCTATTAGTCAGTATGTCAGCCTATAGGCTACATATATTCTATAGACAATAATACAGATAGACATACAGACAGATGTAAGAGAAAAGAGACGTATACAGACAGGCATACAAACAGAGACAGACATATAAACTTGTTTTCGTCAATTGACCGGTCTGTCAAACTTAATTTATATAATACATGCTTTGGTCAAACTTAACTTATATAGCATTGAGACAATAAATTAAGTTTGACGAAACCCACTACCTGTTTTGTACTACAGTAAATTGACGAAATCACCGTAATCCATCATCTGATAATCATATGTATATGTATTCACCTTATAAGGTTATCATTTTAAACACAAACTCATATTGATTCTTTATTCTTTATTTGATCATTTATTCAACACTGTACCAACTGAACTCTCCCAATTTGACCTGAGACTCGATTAATCTTCGGCCTTTTTATCGGGATTGTTTGTAATAATCTGTGGCAAAAATTAGCAAAACAAAAGCGAGTAATAATCATGTTCCACGAGGATTGTATTCTTGTGGCGAATTTATATACCTTCGTAAATGTATCCGATGATTACCGACAATAATAAACGGAATATGCACGAATCTCAAGTCAAATTGGGAGAGTAATACCAAGCTACCCAGTAAAGCCTATCAACTGTTTCAACACAATCTCTACCTGACTACACACACCCCCTCTACACAAGAATTGGTCCCAAATTCTTACTGAAATAACACTCCACAAGGTTCTTATTATTACAAATGAATGAAATACTCTTCATATAAATCACCCTGTGGGTTATTTACGTTGGGCGCCAAATGTAACATGGTGAAAAAGTTGTGAATCGACTGGGAGTCCAACCCAAGGCTTTTTGCTTAGCATGCCAGCATTCTACCGACTGAGCTACTAAGCCGCACAGTAAAGCATATCGACTGTTTCACCACAATCTCTACCTGGCTACATAATTTAAATTATACAGATATGACCATACAGTTTTATCTCAGTCAAAATGTCTCTTGAAAATATTATAAAATAAATTATTGAATATACATGAAAAAAAGGAAAGGGTCAAGTTAGCCCTTGACTTGAATGTCCACAATTAGATTTCTTTTAAGTGGCTTTTGTAGAGAGGCTTCACTGTATGATGAGTTTATATGTAAACAGAGATGGAGAAAAAAGTTGTGAGAGTAAATAATTATATGTTACTTAACCCTCTTAGAACTTCCTGAATGTAGGAACTCTTGTTGAATAAAGACTCAGACAGTCAAGTTCAATTCAGTCAGTGTAGTTTAATGGTAGAACACCTTCTTGCCTAGGCATGAGAAGGAAGTCTGGGTTCAAATCCCAGCACTGACTATTGAAGAAGGTTTCAGATGAATTATTTTATTTAATTAACCCTTTCCCTGTCCTATGTTTATGTCAATTTCAATACCTACTGAATATTCATGTACACAATAGTTGCAATGAAATATGGAAGGTGGAACATTGTATCCATTTCAGAAAGTAAAGAAACAGATTTATCAAAGTCCATTAGCAAACAGAGCAGACCCCTCCATCTGATCTGGGTCAACTCTATTGCAAATGGGTGAAAACATATTTGTATGAGGGAAAGGGTTAAACAGAACTTACAGAATTGTAAGGAAATAACTTCATACTGTGCATATTGCTTAGTAAAATAAATTTAAGAATTTGGTTCTTTAACCCTTTACTCCATAAATATGTCTTTCTAACCTTTGCAAATGGAGTAGACCCAGATCAAAAGCTCATGTAGGAGCCATCTGATCATGGTGTGCTGTTTATACTTATGACATAATACAGATATGATTCTACAGTTGCTGCCACAGCCAAAATTTCTTGTGTTCATGTGCCATTATAAAAATAATTCAAAATTCTGTCACTTTTCAACATGTCATTTTTTCTTACATGAATATTCCTGGCATAAAGGGTTGATAGTTTTTATTTCTAGAGAAAGAAGACTGGAAAGTAAAGAAATCCAAGGACTTGGGGTATACAAGCAGTACTAGAGGACCAGTTTCTGTATTTTCAGTGTAAAATAATGTGAAGTGAAGTCTCTTGGCTTGAACCTAGAGGAATAATATTTTTAATACATGGCTATTTGGATATAATGTGAAACAACTAAACCTGTACTAAATGAATATTCATGAAGGCTTTGAGACTCTATGAATATAAAATTATTAAGCTCTCTTGAAGCTGCTTCAGATTAGTGATATCAGTTTTGAAAAGTGCCCAAAGCTTTAAAATACTGTTTGCCCTGAAAAGAATTGATGCATGAAGTTTTTTATTTCTAAATTCAAATATCTTAAATTATAAATATTTTTTAATCCTTATTTTTTTTTAATATGGAGAAATATGTAAAACATTATTAGCAGAACTTTGTTAATCATTAATAGATCCATAATCAATGTTTCAATAACAAGACATTATCAATTATCTTACCGAGGGTTGGGTTGAGAAATTTAAAAGCAACCAACTGTTAGTTCAAATTCTGTTTTAGAGTTTACAGTTTTAGCTCACCAGAGAACAAGGTGCTCAGGGTGAGCTTTTGTGATCACCTTATGTCCATCGTCCATCGGCATGCGTCTTCCAGTTGTCAACAATTTGAACCTTTAAAAATCTTCTCCTGTAAATCTACAGGGTTCCCAGCTTTCATCTTTGGCACATAGCATCATCATTAGATTCACTAACACCAAATCTATCAGATATAGCTGAATATTTATATCTAGACTTGCCATGTGCCATAACTTGATACGAATATCAAAACCTGGTCTTCCAGAGGTATTTGGAAGTTTTACCAGTTCCTTGTCTACAGGCTATTCTAGAAACATGATCTTGCCAACGGATGTCACAAATCTTTTCCTGTATGTACTGAACACTAATTGTACTCAGTCTGAAAAACGTGTTGAACTCATCCAGTCTGAAGAGAGATACACTGTATCTGATATGTAATTCTTCTGTCTACTCGTATATCGAGATCTCCGTCTGGAAACAGAAAAAAGAAAAATATAAGTACCCTTGAGAAAACAAACCCTTATCCGAGCTTCAGATAAGAGGAGTATTTTGAAAATAAAACACCTTTCCGTCGAAGTCTAAGTTGTAATCACTCTTTAAAATTGTCTGGTAAAGACAATTCTGATGAAAGGTTACAACAATAAGTGATGTTGGGAAATCTTGTATGGTACATGTTTATGCAGGTTTTGGTCAGACCAAATTTTATATATTAATGTCTGCATTGTGAAATTCCAAATTACAACGCATTCCAAACAGTGTAGACTCAGATCTGTTGTCACATTCGGAATGAGTATGCAGATTAGGCTCTAGTCACCAGCGAACTGTAAAACAGCATGCTAATTTTGTGGTGGTTGCCGTCTTATCTGCCGGAATATCCTTAAAACCGAAAGTAGCTCGATATCACCATTTAGAGTACACGAATGTGAACTAATTAGGCTCTACACTCTTACACCTCACTAGTGTACAGATCCTGACCACATGCAACTTTTTCAAAGCTGTCATTGATATGGGTTTACACTATTTTTGCTTTTTGGTATGGAATCTCAAAACGGGGCTCGTATATCACCATCTTAGCGCGAGGCAGTTCTGCATATGTATAATGCAAATTAACTTGTTAATTAATTAACCAAGCTGACGACATGATATATGTTAGGTAGGCACCTAAATACTTCAAAATAACAGAACTTCAAAACGCTTATTCCATTTAAAATGATAGTCTGACTCGGAATACCGAGATAGAATCGGACATCGCCAAACCGAAAGTAGACATGACAAGTTTAACTTTTAGCCTGCTGAGCAACCTTTTTGGCAATTGTTTTCACCTAATAGATTCGAAATTCGAGCTATAATGGATATGTCTACCAAATACAATCAGGGTGTCAATCAGGTTGGATCATGATGAGACGCTGAGCTCATCTGGATCCAAACTGTTTGCATAGGTATTCACTCATCCGCTCATAGCAGGCTAAAGGTTAATAGATGTAGTGAATAGAGTACATGTAGATATAAAAAAAAGTTTACCCACCGTTTAGCCCTCAGCAGTAGGATTACCAAACCAGCGATGTTATCATGTTAGTCGTTGGAATCGTTGTCAGAACTGCTGTCGTCCAGAAATAACAGCGCGTTTTCGCTTTGCCATTATGCTCTTATCAAATTCACAAGCGGCCAGCGATAAGTAATGAAATGAAAAACATCATTCGACTGGGCATCGAACTAAACGTAATTGTATGCCACTGCGCACGTGGGCGGAGCTAATATTTACTCAACAAAAAACCTCCAGTCGAATACGCCTATTGATATAACTGCCGTAAGTATCAGTTGGTACATGCGATACATAATTGTCATATTTAACATGTCATAATAATGCCACTCCCCCTTTACCTGACCGCCTTTTATACGGGTATCTACAATCATTGTCAACAACTACTACACTTTTATAGTTACTATCAAGCAAATTTAAAAGTTACTGTTATTTTCCATCAGCCAGTGCTCCGATATGCCACAAAAATCAATATTACGTTCCTGTAAAATTTCACACAAATAACCAGAGCTGGACATTACACCAGTTGCATTCCAGGCCAGTATATTATAAGCTGTTGATACAGGCATAATTAAAAAGGATAGAATAAACAAAGCACAAATTTGCCTCACAGACCCTTTCCTCCTTAATAATGTATATACTGTTAAAAATAAGCATAACATTAATTACTCGATGTAATATGATTCCGTATACCATCTTACATAGATACACAGTCTTACATAGATAATTAGTAGCTTCGCCACTGACATTTGACGATTTACATATCAAAGAAGTTACACAGCTGTACAAAAATATCCACAAAAGCCCGTCAACAGTTAAGACAGGGTCAATTAACATGTAAAACAGGACTACACTGTGTGCCACACGGGACTTTATATTTACAGCACATAAGGTGCTGACTCCTGTGAGAGTAGGTAAACACAGTTTGCAATTTACATAAATCACATGCAGAGTCTTTGAAATGCAAAATCGATATTCGTCACCATATAAAATACATGTATAGCAGATACAATGATTCGGCTCAAACATACAGAATATGGAATAGCGGGCCATTCTGAAATTAACCAGAGTCAATGACATAAGCGGTTTAGTCAATTTCGCTCGCGAGAGCTGTGTTACAACCCGTTTTGTAGTAACGTTGCAAATTGTAGTAATTACTACAAAACGGGTTACTACACTTTGCGTGAAACCCTCCCAACCCGTTTTGTAGTAACGTTGCAAATTGTAGTAATTACTACAAAGTGGGTTGGTATGCAAAGTTCAATATGTAGTAAACTCCTATTACACCGAGCATGGTTGTGTGACTGCAACCAAATTTGGGGTGGTCCTTCATATTGACAATATCCGAGTTCACAGTAAAAATCTTTTCGATACCTTGCCTACTTAATGAAATAGAGTCAAAAGCAGTTTACTACATTTCGTATGGGACCTTGCGACCCGTTTTGTAGTAACGTTGCAAATTGTAGTAATTACTACAAAGTGGGTTACTACAGTTTGTTTAAAAACTTGACAACTCGTTTTGTAGTAATTGTGCATAAATATGAAATGATATAGTATAAAATGATTACATATTATATAATATATAATATAATATATATAATATATAATTTAAATTTTTTTTTTTTATCAATTTAAAACAATACCATGAAATAAAATGACTTTTTGGCATATGTTCATAATATATAATATCATATTATATAATATATACTATTTTACTACAGTTTGTGTTAAAACTTCACAACTCATTTTGTAGTAATATTGCATGTATATGAAATGATATCATATAAAATGATTAAATATTATATAATATTATATAATATATATATTTTTTAAATTTTCATAATTTTTGTTATAATCGATAGGAAACAATACCATGACTTTTTGGCATATCTTTATAATATATAATATTATATAATATAATATATATTATTTTGTATTATGTATAATAATACTAATATAACATATAACAAAATGTTATAAACAATAATAACATCGCTGAATGTAGTAATTACTACAAAACGGGTTACTACAATTTGCGTGAAACCCTCCCAACCCGTTTTGTAGTAACGTTGCAAATTGTAGTAATTACTACAAAGTGGGTTACTACAGTTTGTTTAAAAACTTGACAACTCATGTTGTAGTAATTGTGCATAAATATGAAATGATATAATATAAAATGATTAAATATTATATAATATATAATATAATATATATAATATATAATTTTTAAAAAAAATTTTTTTTTATCCATATAAAAAATACATGTACCATGAAATAAAATGACTTTTTGGCATATGTTCATATATATAATATTATATAATATAATATATAGTATTTTACTACAGTTTGTGTTAAAACTTCACAACTCATTTTGTAGTAATATTGCATGTATATGAAATGATATATAAAATGATTAAATATTATATAATATATATATTTTTTAAATTTTCATATTTTTTTTTATAATCGATTGGAAACAATACCGTGAAATAAAATGACTTTTTGGCATATCTTTATAATATATAATGTTATATAATATAATATATAATATTTTGTATTATGTATAATAATACTAATAACATATAACAAAATGTTATAAATAATAATTACATCGCTGAATGTAGTAATTACTACAAAACGGGTTACTACACTTTGCGCGAAACCCTCCCAACCCGTTTTGTAGTAACGTTGCAAATTGTAGTAATTACTACAAAGTGGGTTGGTATGCAAAGTTCAATATGTAGTAAACTCCTATTACACCGAGCATGGTTGTGTGACTGCAACCAAATTTGGGGTGGTCCTTCATATTGACAATATCCGAGTGCACAGTAAAAATCTTTTCGATACCTTGCCTACTTAATGAAATAGAGTCAAAAACAGTTTACTACATTTCGTATGGGACCTTGCGACCCGTTTTGTAGTAACGTTGCAAATTGTAGTAATTACTACAAAGTGGGTTACTACAGTTTGTTTAAAAACTTGACAACTCATTTTGTAGTAATTGTGCATAAATATGAAATGATATAGTATAAAATGATTAAATGTTATATAATATATAATATAATATATATAATATATAATTTTTAATTTTTTTTTTTTATCAATTTAAACCAATACCATGAAATAAAATGACTTTTTGGCATATGTTCATAATATAATATTATATAATATAATATATACTATTTTACTACAGTTTGTGTTAAAACTTCACAACTCATTTTGTAGTAATATTGCATGTATATGAAATGATATCATATAAAATGATTAAATATTATATAATATTATATAATATTATATAATATGTATATTTTTTAAATTTTCATAATTTTTCTTATAATCGATTGGAAACAATACCATGAAATAAAATGACTTTTTGGCATATTTTTATAATATATAATATTATATAATATAATATATAAAATTTTGTATTATGTATAATAATACTAATAACATATAACAAAATGTTATAAACAATAATTACATCGCTGAATGTAGTAATTACTACAAAACGGGTTACTACACTTTGCGTGAAACCCTCCCAACCCGTTTTGTAGTAACGTTGCAAATTGTAGTAATTACTACAAAGTGGGTTGGTATGCAAAGTTCAATATGTAGTAAACTCCTATTACACCGAGCATGGTTGTGTGACTGCAACCAAATTTGGGGTGGTCCTTCATATTGACAATATCCGAGTGCTCAGTAAAAATCTTTTCGATACCTTGCCTACTTAATGAAATAGAGTCAAAAACAGTTTACTACATTTCGTATGGGACCTTGCGACCCGTTTTGTAGTAACGTTGCAAATTGTAGTAATTACTACAAAGTGGGTTACTACAGTTTGTTTAAAAACTTGACAACTCATTTTGTAGTAAGTGTGCATAAATATGAAATGATATAGTATAAAATGATTAAATATTATATAATATATAATATAATATATATAATATATAATTTTTTTTTTTTTTCAATTTAAAACAATACCATGAAATAAAATGACTTTTTGGCATATGTTCATAATATATAATATTATATAATATAATATATACTATTTTACTACAGTTTGTGTTAAAACTTCACAACTCATTTTGTAGATATATTGCATGTATATGAAATGATATCATATAAAATGATTAAATATTATATAATATTATATAATATATATATTTTTTAAATTTTCATAATTTTTCTTATAATCGATTGGAAACAATACCATGAAATAAAATGACTTTTTGGCATATTTTTATAATATATAATATTATATAATATAATATATAAAATTTTGTATTATGTATAATAATACTAATAACATATAACAAAATGTTATAAACAATAATTACATCGCTGAATGTAGTAATTACTACAAAACGGGTTACTACACTTTGCGTGAAACCCTCCCAACCCGTTTTGTAGTAACGTTGCAAATTGTAGTAATTACTACAAAGTGGGTTGGTATGCAAAGTTCAATATGTAGTAAACTCCTATGACACCGAGCATGGTTGTGTGACTGCAACCAAATTTGGGGTGGTCCTTCATATAGACAATATCCCAGTGCCCAGAAAAAATCTTTTCGATACCTTGCCTACTTAAAGAAATAGAGTCAAAAACAGTTTACTACATTTCGTATGGGACATTGCGACCCGTTTTGTAGTAACATTGCAAATTGTAGTAATTACTACAAAGTGGGTTACTGCAGTTTGTTTAAAAACAAGACAACTCATTTTGTAGTAATTGTGCATAAATATGAAATGATATAATATAAAATGATTAAATATTATATAATATAATATATATAATATATAATTTTTTTTAAAAAAAATTTCTATCCATATAAAACACTACCATGAAATAAAATGACTTTTTGGCATATGTTCATAATATGTAATATTATATAATATAATATATAATATTTTACTGCAGTTTGTGTTAAAACTTCACATCTCACTTTGTAGTAAACTTGCATGTATATGAAATGATATCATTTAAAATGATAAAATATCATATAATATTATAATATATATATATATTTTGAATTTTTATAGAAAAAAATATAATCGATAGGAAACAATATCATGAAATAAAATGACTTTTTGGCATATTTTTATAATATATACTATTATATAATATAATATATAATATTTTGTATTATGTATAGTAATATTAATAACATATAACAAAATGTTATAAACAATAATTACATCACTGAATGTAGTAATTACTACAAAACGGGTTACTACACTTTGCGTGAAACCCTCCCAACCCGTTTTGTAGTAACGTTGCAAATTGTAGTAATTACTACAAAGTGGGTTGGCATGCCTAATTCAATATGTAGTAAACTCCTATTACACCGAGCATAGTTGTGTGACTGCAACCAAATTTGGGGTGGTCCTTCATATTGACAATATCAGAGTGGAGAGTAAAAATCTTTCCGATACCTTGCCTACTTAATGAAATAGAGTCAAAAACAGTTTACTACATTTCGTATGGGACCTTGCGACCCGTTTTGTAGTAACGTTGCAAATTGTAGTAATTATTACAAAGTGGGTTACTACAGTTTGTTTAAAAACTTGACAACTCATTTTGTAGTAATTGTGCATAAATATGAAATGATATAATATAAAATGATTAAATATTATATAATATAATATATAATTAAAAAAATTTTTTTTTTTTTAACCGCATAAAACAATACCATGAAATAAAATGACTTTTGGCATATGTTCATAATATATAATATTATATAATATCATTTTGTAGTAATTGTGCATAAATATGAAATGATATAATATAAAATGATTAAATATTATATAATATAATATATATAATATATAATTTAAAAAACAATATTTTTTTAACCGCATAAAACAATACCATGAAATAAAATGACTTTTTGGCATATGTTCATAATATATAATATTATATAATATCATTTTGTAGTAATTGTGCATAAATATGAAATGATATAATATAAAATGATTAAATATTATATAATATAATATATATAATATATAATTTTTAAAAAAATAATTTTTTAACTACATAAAACAATACCATGAAATAAAATGACTTTTTGGCATATGTTCATAATATATAATATTATATACTACAGTTTGTGTTAAGACTGCACAACTCACTTTGTAGTAAACTTGCATGTATATGAAATGATATCATTTAAAATGATAAAATATCACATAATATTATATAATATTATATAATATATATATTTTTTAAATTGTTATAAAATTTTTTATAATCGATAGGAAACAATACCATGAAATAAAATGACTTTTTGGCATATTTATATAATAATAAGGGTAATCACACAAACTTAAAATGCAAGTAATGCCAAGCTCACTTGCATGAACGTGTGTAGCACTGTGTCCAATTATTATCCCTTATCGCCGGTCCTAATCGCCTTTTAAACCTTAACCCTTTCCAATTTTGTTTATATCTATAACAATTCTAAATACCTAATAAATATTCATTGACCAAATAGTTATAATGAAATATGGACGGTGGAATATTGTAGCATTTTAGAAATTGATCTATAATATTTCATTAACAAGCAGGAGCCATTTGATCTGGGTCTTATCTGTTTGCAAATACGTGAAAATGCGTTTATATGAAGGAACATTTTAAATAATCCATGAATATCCGTGTAAACAATGGCTATTTACAATGGCAACTGTACACTAGCTGGATGTTTTGGTATTGTAGAAACTGTAGAGTCTATTGTAACTTCATAAGCAAACACAACAGGCCCAGATTTGAGACGGCTGCTACAGTAGAGCCATATGCTATGGGTCTACTGTTCTCAAATTCGTATTTATGTAGTAACTGATCAAAAGCGACTGTTCAGAGTAGACCCAGATCCGGTGGCCCCTATAATACCTGTTTGATCCTCGGAGTCGTCTGATCAGGGTCTACACTTTTTTAGCTACTTGGACTAGATAGCTTTGAATAGTTTTGTATTTGGCAAAATAATAACCCATATCAATTATAATTATTTCTTATAAAATAGCCATAATGTAAAAGACTAATACATTGTATCTTCTGTCAAGTACTAAAAAAGTTAAAATAATTGCAAAAGGTTTGACAGGGCATTTCCACCAGATAAAAAGACAATGAATATTCATGTAAGATATAGTGATTTTATGAATACTAATTATAAGACATGCGGACAAGATATCAACAGAATCCGATCTATATCATTTTATGCGCAAACAGCAGACTCCTATCTAATAGTTTCGTTTGGGTCTATCCTATTTGCAAAGGTATAGATGTGTGTCTATCTCCAGTAAAGAGTTATGCATGTAGTCGTAATTATCATTTCTTAAATATTCATTAACCCTTAACTCTATGAATATTCATGTAAGAAATAATTGCATTATGAAAAGTAATTAGAATTATTATTAAAATAGCATATGGTCACAGGAAGGTTTGGTCATGGCAGAAACTGGGTCTACTCTGTTTGCAAAGGCGTAGAACGATGTATTTATGGAGTAAAGGGATATTAAGCGGGTTATGCAGGTCCAGTCTGTGGTTTGGAAATATTGACAAATACTCTCCTGGGTCTTAGAAATTTTCAACAAATTCTAGGCCCATAACTCCATCAATGTTCATTGCGATTGGATGAAAACTCGTCAGATGCACAAGTGAACACCCTGAATAATATAATCACAAAGAGTCATGTTGTTTCTAGGATAAATGCTTTTAAAGTTGTTAAAATTCAATATGTTCACAAAATCAAGGTCCATTACTTTGTTAATATGCGACACAAACTTAAAATTCTTATTTTCACAAACCAGCTTTAAATAACCTTGTAGGAGATATGGCCTAGACGCGAAGCGTGACAGACGGACCGACAGAATCGAGAAAAGCTATAGTCCCCCAACTACTAAATGGTGGGGGACTAATAATGAAATCATGAATATTAGTTATATTAATGGTTGTAATAGCATATGGACACACTAACGTTTTTGGTCATTGCAGAAACTGTAGAATCATTATCGATAATATAAATTCTGAAAGGGTGTGATCCCCGAGAGCAAAAATTGCAACACAAAAAGAGAAAATTGCAGACTCGGTTTTATTGAGTCTGTTCATGAACAGTAATTGAAAGTGCAACACTGCTCACGCCCCCTAGCACCGGCTTAAGCGGTATTCAATTTTCAGAACAAGAAGTACTGAAATTCATGATCTCGAAGGATCAGAAGGTATAACAACACTGAGAATGAAGTACGGGGTATATGTTATGAAGTATATCATAAACAGAGTAGACCCTGATCAGACGGCTTAAACGGGAGTCGCCTGATCTGGGTCTACTCTGTTTGCATAGGCATAGAAAGGCATATTCATGGAGTAAAGATTTAAAATGCTGCGTTATGGTCAATTCATAATGTAAACTACAAAATTCTAAACGCGTTCTTTTCTCTTTTATATGATCTTTTTTGGTATATTTATTCGAAGAGCTTGGATCTTAAAAAGTCTACGGCAAAATGGGTTAATAGTAAAGAAATTATAGTCAAAGTTTTATAAGGACAAGGTGGTCATTTGCCCTATATCGCTCACCTGAATTACGACTTGAACTGAAATTTACACACAGTTTGGATCAAGATCTGATACCAAATTAATGACTGG
The DNA here is from genome assembly GCA_963576725.1 of Azorinus chamasolen. Lineage (NCBI taxonomy): Eukaryota > Metazoa > Mollusca > Bivalvia > Cardiida > Solecurtidae > Azorinus > Azorinus chamasolen. The sequence continues at coordinate 36,986,133 of OY755240.1, read as the reverse complement.
CTGACCAAGATCCAAGCTGCTTACAACTTGTGACAATTTTGTCTTAGGTCAAAATGCCTAAATCTGATCTTTTAGAAATTCAAGCAGAAGACAATTCTAAAGCAGACATCCTGGTAAGGTTTTGAAAGATCCCATGATTAACTGCGAGATTAGTTTTTATTGAAACGTGTGATAGAAAATTCCAACTAGTATTTGATTTTATTGTAATTATTTACTGCATTGTAATATATTATCTCCAGTCGGCACACATATATATGATCGAAATTCAAAATGTCCATGTTTCATTTTACTGCAGACAACACTCTTGATTTACAGTCAACTGCGGGTCATTTTCATGTCACTATGTGTTCCAACTACCTTTTGCACTCTTAGCAATTAACTGTTTCAATGCCTGAGAATTGCCGTTATATTTCCGTCTGCTTCAAGTTTAAGAATGGACGTTTGTTCAATGTCTTTGCAAAAAGATAAACAGTGTGTCAAACAGTTTGGATCCTGATGAGCTACACGTCGTCTTATCTGGATCCAAAACTGTTTTGCATATGATATTACAGACCCGTTCATGGCTTTGAAGGGGTTAATGTCTGCAAATATTGTCGCCTGCTTCATTTTTTCCTTCCATATCTATTCAAAAATAAATGTCAGAGTGAAAAACAGTTTTGACCCTGATGAGTGCCAAGTTACTCGGCGTTTCATATGGATCCAGAATGTTTGCAAAGCTTGTTATAAATGCTACGAACCAAAGCAAACGCAACTTGAACAAAACGCATACCTTTTTAGAGGGACAGTTCCTTTTATTATACTTAAACATGCCTTACCCGGCCATTTTACACATAATTTTACCCATAATTTCGGCGAATAATTTTTCTTCTATTGTAATTTGATGTGTTCGGGATATTCAAATATGTATATGTGTTCAGCTGAACATATTTTAAATGAGGCTATGTGTTTTATAATGTCCAAGCTGGTCTAAAACGGCCGGAAGTCAGTTTAAAATGATGATTTGTGTATGTACATGTATATATATACCTAACTATATTGATGCATGACACTTTAACAAAATATTCTGTCTGTATGTCATATAATTTATAGGAGACACACACACTAAACGGGACACCTAAAGAAGATAGACATTAAGAAAGAGAGGGAGATTGCGTGCCTGCGTGTGTGCGTGTGTGTGTGTGTGTGTGTGTGAGAGAGAGACAGAGACAGAGACAGAGACAGAGAGAGACAGAGACAGAGACAGAGACAGACAGACAGACAGACAGAGACAGACAGAGAGATAGAGAGAGAGAGAGAGAGCCAGAGAGAGACAGAGAGAGAGATAGACAGACAGACAGACAGTGGCAGAAAGACAGAAAGACAGACAGAGACAGACAGACAGACATAAAGAGAGAACAAGAGGGAGATGATGACCCTGATATCGCTCACCAGAGTGCCATTGACAGCAGACATTCTAACAGATAATTGCAAAAATCAGTGTTATAACCCTATCAGTGCTAAGCATGACTTGACTGAAATTAGCACAGTTTGGATTCTGATCTGATACATTTGTAACTTCATAATTATGTGGTTTGTACAAGAGGGTTAATTGAAAGATTGGTATGTATTAAAAACAGTGTGAACAAACAGACAATAATTCTGAAGCAGACATCAACTAGAGTATAGTGCAGGTGAACTTCAACTTGACCTCTCAAGATAACTAGCTGGCTAGCTAGTGGTTCAAAGGGTAACCTTTATACTGTAGAAGTCTATTTTAAAATATAACCCACATGGCAGGGCCAAATTTAACCTCAGAACATTGATATTAACACAATTCATAAAGGTATACTAAGTAAATCTATACACCAAATATCTAAGCTCTGGAACATGCAGTTTTTGGCAAGAAGATTTTTAAAGTTTTCCCTATGCCTAACTAATGAACCAAGCACTCTGTAACAGACAGCTGGTACAACAGTCTGCTTAAAAAAACTAGCCACCCCTGGGGCGGGGCCAATTTTGACCCCAGGGGCATAATTTATATAACTTTTGTAGAGGACCATAACATGATGCTATATGCCAAATATTAAAGCTGAGAACCTTGTAGATTCAGAGGAGAATATTTTTGAAGTTTTCACTATATGTTTCTATTGAAAACTTGACAACCCTGGGGCGGGGCAAATTTTGACCCCAGGGGCATAATTTATATAACTTTTGTAGAGGACCTAAATATGATGCTATATTCCAAAGATGAAAGCTGAGAACCCTGTAGATTCAGAGGAGAAGATTTTTTTTAAAGGTTCAAATTGTTGCCGAACGACGCACGACGAACGTCATCGGACATCAGGCGATCACAATAGCTCACCCTAAGCACTTTATGCTCTGGTGAGTTAAAAACAGAGATAGTGAGGAAGAGAGCGAGACAGGTAGACAGAAACAGACAGACATGCAGAGAAAAAAGAGAAATTGAGCGGGAGAGAGAGAGGAAGACAGAGAGAGGAAGACAGACAAACAGGCAGTAGTCAGACAGAGAGAGCTAGAGAGCAAGAGAGACATGCAGACAGAGAGACAGACAGAGACAAACAGAGAAAGAAGTGCAGACGATAAGACCATATCTGTCTCTAAATAAGACAATATACTCTTACTCGTCCGAAGGTGTAAAGATGAAAAATCAATGACATTATGAAAGTAATTCAGATGGAAGGGGCTTGTTTTGGTCTTTTTCGGAAAAACTTTTTAAAACAAGAGGGTGATTGGCCCTATATCGCTCACTTGAGTTACAGTAATATATTTTTTTTAAGTGGACAACATTTCTAGCAGATCATAGAAACTTAGTGCATTGCTTTCTTCCTTTCACCGCTGAATCAACTTGAACTAAAATTGACACACAGTCTGGATTCAGATCTAATACCAAGTAACTGTCTGACCACGATCTAAACTGTTTACAATTTAGGTCAAACTGCCTAAAACTGATCTTTTAGAAATTCAAATGACAACAAATCTGAAGCAGACGACATTACAGATCTCTTTGGAAGAGCTTGCTTCAAGGCATGTCTAAGCTCCTTATATAAGTGACCCCTATATACACAGTATCCACCTGTGCTGATTGATTTCCTTGAGTGCTCCTGCAGTGTCCAGTCAGGGTCAGTGACCATATGAGATAAAGTTATGCAATTATACCTTGATCCAGGTAGATAGGCAAATAAAATGCTAGGCAATATTTAATGCCAGTTTTTGTGTGAAATGACCAATTAAATAATCCATAAAAATATTGTAACCCCTTCTCTCATATAAACCTGTTTTTACGCAAACAGAGTAGACCAAGATTAAACAGCTCCTATAGAAGCCGTTTGATCAGGGTCTGCTCTGTTACAGAAATAATGTGTTCTTACGGATTAAATATAACCCCTTCTCTCATATAAACCTGTTTTTACGCAACAGAGTAGACCAAGATCAGACGGCTCCTATAGAAGCTGTCTGATCAAGGTCTGCTCTGTTTGCTTTTGACAAGATATAGATTTGATTTTATAGTTTTTATCAAAGCTTAAACTTCTCTTTATGGAAATGACGTGTTTTACGCATCAGCAAACAGAGTAGACCCAGATCAGTTTTTGTCAAAGCAAACGGGAAAGGGTTAATAGGCGTTTAGAAATAATTCTAGCTCTAGGTGTGAATATTTTAAAATCAGCCAATTAAACGAGTCAATAGTTTTTTTTAACAATCTAAATTGAGAAGATTACTCATTTTTTGAGTAACATTAATTATTAATTTACAATAATTTTGTTTAAATTTAAAACATTATTTGTTTTCAAAATCAAATTAAAATAAATACAATTAATAGCAAGGAGAAAATCTTTATTAAACACCTAAATTTCAACTTAATACAATTGATAAAGACTATATTACATGACTCGCATAATAAAAAACTATTAAAATAAATGATCCTAATGATACTAAATACTTTTTTTCAATCGCATAAATTAACTGCAGAAACAAACATAACATTATGCAAAGACCTATGATAGCATCCAGTACAATTTGCAACGTTACTACAAAACGGGTCGCAAGGTCCCATACGAAATGTAGTAAACTGTTTTTGACTCTATTTCATTAAGTAGGCAAGGTATCGGAAAGATTTTTACTGTGCACTCGGATATTGTCAATATGAAGGACCACTCCAAATTTGGTTGCAGTCACACAACCATGCTCTGTGTAATAGGAGTTTACTACATATTGAATTTGGCATACCAACCCACTTTGTAGTAATTACTACAATTTGCAACGTTACTACAAAACGGGTTGGGAGGGTTTCACGCAAAGTGTAGTAACCCGTTTTGTAGTAATTACTACATTCAGCGATGTAATTATTGTTTATAACATTTTGTTATATGTTATTAGTATTATTATATATAATACAAAATATATATAATATTATATAATATTATATATTATAAGAATATGCCAAAAAGTCATTTTATTTCATGGTATTGTTTCCTATCGATTATAAAAAAAATATTTTTTTTTAAAAATATATATACATGTATTATATAATATTATATAATATTGTTTAATATTAAATCATTTTATGTGATATCATTTCATATACATGCAAGTTTACTACAAAATGAGTTGTGAAGTTTTAACACAAACTGTAGTAAAATATTATATATTATATTATATAATATTATATATTATGAACATATGCCAAAAAGTCATTTTATTTCATGGTATTGTTTTATATGGTTAATTTTTTTTTTAAATTATATATTATATATATTATACTATATATTATATAATATTTAATCATTTTATATTATATCATTTCATATTTATGCACAATTACTACAAAATGAGTTGTCTTGTTTTTAAACAAACTGTAGTAACCCACTTTGTAGTAATTACTACAATTTGCAACGTTACTACAAAACGGGTTGGGAGGGTTTCACGCAAAGTGTAGTAACCCGTTTTGTAGTAATTACTACAATTTGCAACGTTACTACAAAACGGGTCGCAAGGTCTCATACGAAATGTAGTATACTGTTTTTGACTCTATTTCATTAAGTAGGCAAGGTATCGGAAAGAATTTTACTGTGCACTCTGATATTGTCAATATGAAGGACCACCCCAAATTTGGTTGCAGTCACACAACCATGCTCGGTGTAATAGGAGTTTACTACATATTGAATTAGGCATGTCAACCCACTTTGTAGTAATTACTACAATTTGCAACGTTACTACAAAACGGGTTGGGAGGGTTTCACGCAAAGTGTAGTAACCCGTTTTGTAGTAATTACTACATTCAGTGATGTAATTATTGTTTATAACATTTTGTTATATGTTATTAATATTACTATACATAATACAAAATATTATATATTATATTATATAATAGTATATATTATAAAAATATGCCAAAAAGTCATTTTATTTCATGGTATTGTTTCCTATCGATTATAATTTTTTCTATAAAATTTTAAAAAATATATATATTATATAATATTGTATAATATTATGTGATATTTTATCATTTTAAATGGTATCATTTCATATACATGCAAGTGTACTACAAAGTGAGTTGTGAAGTTTTAACACAAACTGTAGTAAAATATTATATGTTATATTATATAATATTATATATTATGAACATATGCCAAAAAGTCTTTTTATTTCCTTTTGTTGTTTCATATGGATAAAAAAATAATTTAAAATTATATATTATATATATTATATTATATATTATATAATATTTAATCATTTTATATTATATCATTTCATATTTATGCACAATTACTACAAAATGAGTTGTCTTGTTTTTAAACAAACTGTAGTAACCCACTTTGTAGTAATTACTACAATTTGCAACGTTACTACAAAACGGGTCGCAAGGTCCCATACGAAATGTAGTAAACTGTTTTTGACTCTATTTCATTAAGTAGGCAAGGTATCGGAAAGATTTTTACTGGGCACTCGGATATTGTCAATATGAAGGACCACCCCAAATTTGGTTGCAGTCACACAACTATGCTCGGTGTAATAGGAGTTTACTACATATTGAATTAGGCATGTCAACCCACTTTGTAGTAATTACTACAATTTGCAACGTTACTACAAAACGGGTTGGGAGGGTTTCACGCAAAGTCACTACCCGTTTTGTAGTAATTACTACATTCAGTGATGTAATTATTGTTTATAACATTTTGTTATATGTTATTAATATTACTATACATAATACAAAATATTATATATTATATTATATAATAGTATATATTATAAAAATATGCCAAAAAGTCATTTTATTTCATGGTATTGTTTCCTATCGATTATAATTTTTTCTATAAAATTTTAAAAAATATATATATTATATAACATTATATAATATTATGTGATATTTTATCATTTTAAATGATATCATTTCATATACATGCAATATTACAAAATGAGTTGTGAAAGTTTAACACAAACTGTAGTAAAATACTGTATATTATATTATATAATATTATATATTATGAACATATGCCAAAAAGTCATTTTATTTCATGGTATTGTTTTAAGTTGATAAAAAAATATTTTTTTTAAAAATTATATATTATATATATTATATTATATATTATATAATATTTAATCATTTTATACTATATCATTTCATATTTATGCACAATTACTACAAAACGAGTTGTCAAGTTTTTAAACAAACTGTAGTAACCCACTTTATAGTAATTACTACAATTTGCAACGTTACTACAAAACGGGTCGCAAGGTCCCATACGAAATGTAGTAAACTGTTTTTGACTCTATTTCATTAAGTAGGCAAGGTATCGAAAAGATTTTTACTGTGCACTCGGATATTGGCAATATGAAGGACCACCCCAAATTTGGTTGCAGTCACACAACCATGCTCGGTGTAATAGGAGTTTACTACATATTGAACTTTGCATACCAACCCACTTTGTAGTAATTACTACAATTTGCAACGTTACTACAAAACGGGTTGGGAGGGTTTCACGCAAAGTGTAGTAACCCGTTTTGTAGTAATTACTACATTCTGCGATGTAATTATTATTTATAACATTTTGTTATATGTTATTAGTATTATTATACATAATACAAAATATTATATATTATATTATATAATATTATATATTATAAAAATATGCCAAAAAGTCATTTTATTTCATGGTATTGTTTCCAATCGATTATAAATTTTTTTATGAAAATTAAAAAAATATATATATTATATAATATTATATAATATTTAATCATTTTATATGATATCATTTCATATACATGCTATATTACTACAAAATGAGTTGTGAAAGTTTAACACAAACTGTAGTAAAATACTATATATTATATTATATAATAGTATATATTATGAACATATGCCAAAAAGTCATTTTATTTCATGGTATTGTTTTATATGGATAAAAAATTTTTTTTTAGAAAATTATATATTATATTATATATTATATAATATTTAATCATTTTATATTATATCATTTCATATTTATGCACTATTACTACAAAATGAGTTGTCAAGTTTTTAAACAAACTGTAGTAACCCACTTTGTAGTAATTACTACAATTTGCAACGTTACTACAAAACGGGTTGGGAGGGTTTCACGCAAATTGTAGTAACCCGTTTTGTAGTAATTACTACATTCAGCGATGTTATTATTGTTTATAACATTTTGTTATATGTTATATTAGTATTATTATACATAATACAAAATAATATATATTATATTATATAATATTATATATTATAAAGATATGCCAAAAAGTCATTTTATTTCATGGTATTGTTTCCTATCGATTATAACAAAAATTATGAAAATTTAAAAAATATATATATTATATAATATTATATAATATTTAATCATTTTATATGATATCATTTCATATACATGCAATATTACTACAAAATGAGTTGTGAAGTTTTAACACAAACTGAACTAAAATAGTATATATTATATAATATGATATTATATATTATGAACATATGCCAAAAAGTCATTTTATTTCATGGTATTGTTTTAAATTGATAAAAAAATTTTTTTTAAAAATGATATATTATATATATTATATTATATATTATATAATATTTAATCATTTTATACAATATCATTTCATATTTATGCACAATTACTACAAAACGAGTTGTCAAGTTTTTAAACAAACTGTAGTAACCCACTTTGTAGTAATTACTACAATTTGCAACGTTACTACAAAACGGGTCGCAAGGTCCCATACGAAATGTAGTAAACTGTTTTTGACTCTATTTCATTAAGTAGGCAAGGTATCGAAAAGATTTTTACTGTGCACTCGGATATTGTCAATATGAAGGACCACCCCAAATTTGGTTGCAGTCACACAACCATGCTCGGTGTAATAGGAGTTTACTACATATTGAACTTTGCATACCAACCCACTTTGTAGTAATTACTACAATTTGCAACGTTACTACAAAACGGGTTGGGAGGGTTTCACGCAAAGTGTAGTAACCCGTTTTGTAGTAATTACTACAATTTGCAACGTTACTACAAAACGGGTTGTAACAGAGCTGTGTACCTGTTGTAGGTATCGTATTGATCGCAGTCTGACGTGTAACTATATCCGCCCCACCATTATCAGGTTTATAATAGGACGGTGAGTACCTATCTTGATACTTTTCCCGTTTGTATTGGTTCTGTGTGACCCAGGGCCGGTGTAACGAAGTAAAGTGACCCCCATAGAATACTGACCCCTGGTCACTATTCTTCAGAAAAAGCGACCCCCTTTCTGAAAAATATCGACTCCTCTCTGAAAAATAGTGACCCCCTCCGCGATATCTATAAAATATTGACCCCCGCCCCAACAATTACTAACAAATTAGTAACCATTGCAAATACTTGAATACCTAATATTGTTGCGGCTGCAGCTTTGTTTTTGCTGTTGTCGCTGAAGCATCGGGTGGGTGGGTATGTGTGTGTGTTAGGGTTGGGGGGAGGTAAACGCAATTTAACGCAAACGCTTTTTTATTTAGAAACTGTCAATATTTTGAAAAATGTTGACACTAGCAGAATAGTGACAGTGGGTTTGAAAGTAGTAGTTGTATTAGTAGAAGTAGTGGTAATGTAACTTATTTTAAGGGGACATTTACGATGCATTTTGAGTATAACAACCTTTTCTGTGCGATCTAATAAATGGTTCCATACTTCTAACAGCGACCGACCTTACTTGTCAAAGTCATGTTTTTAAATCTTTACAGTAAGTAAACTCTTCTTTTTATAAAGGCAAATACTACTACTTGTGTATTTTATTTTGTACCCTTTAGTAATAATTCACAATATAAACGAACACAAACGCAAATTAACTTCAATTGAATATAAAAGGATAAAAGTGGACGATTAATCTCAGTCTGATTGGCAAACTGTTTTGAAACTCAACAGGTGCTGATATTTTCGATGTCATACATTTGACTTACTAGGCAGCCACAAACAGGTGATGAACACACAAGGAAAACTATCTTCTCTAGGTTATGAATAGAATATAAGATTCGTGTTCGTGATTTATTGGATCTATTAAACTCGTCCTTTTAGACAAAAATAAACACGCTACAAATTCTTGCTGTTGTGGTTTTCTACAAAGCTCGTTTAAAATAAAAGTAAAAACCATTATGAACAACTAATCTGCAGAGGAAAATGGCCTGTTGCAATTGTACACACTATATTGCTATGGTATATGTCACACGTGCTTGACCTTTTATATAAGAAAATCAACAGCATCCCTTCGACAATAATTGACACAATTCTCTATTAATGAAATTGTATTCCGATGTTGTGTAGAGGTGTGTGAATGCGTGGGTGCGTGCGGAAGGGTGTTTATTTATAAGTGATTGGGTACGTGCATGTGCGTATGTGTGTGCATGCACGCGCACGTGCGTGCCTGCTTACGTGCGTGTGTGTGCTATTTTGTACGAACAATGATTACAAGTCGTATTGCTTGGCGTTCATTGCGCGCATTGGTAATGATATATTAAACGGTGCTCAAAATGATATTACTAGGGGTCACAACATCTGTAACAATAATTTTTATGACTAAGGTTAAATAGTTTTTTTCGAAATACGTGAAACCCTTTCTTTAAAGTATACTTGAGGCAAATTAAATTTGCTGGTGTTGTTCAAAATATCACGAAGGTGGGCCAAAGCATTATGACCGGGGATCACTATTGTTTAAAAATACTGACAGGGGTTAGATATTATTCAGAAAAAAATGACACCCATCCTTTCTACAACATACTTGAGTACAATTAGCATTGGGCGCATTGGTCATTATATAATAAACGGGGCTAAATAACATATGAAAGGGGTCACTACATCAGTAAGAATGATAACCAAGGTTATTTTTTTAATAGATTTGAGTTTCAGGGAGTCGTTCAACATATCATGAATGTGTGTCAAAGCACTATGACGGGGGTCGCTATTTTGTAAAAAATACTGACCGGGGGTCAATATTCTTCAGAAAATGTGACCCCCTAAGTACAAAATACTTGGGTTCGATTAACATTGTGCGTATTAGTCTAATATAATAAACACAGTCAAAATGCAATGACCGGGGTCACTACATCTGTAAGAATTATGACTAAGGTTAAATAGTTTACGAGTAAAGTTAAACCCTTTCTTTAAATTAAACTGGGGGTAGATAAAGTTCGCGGGAACAGTTCAACATATCATGAACGATTGAACGTGTGTCAAAGCACTATGGGGGGGGGTCGCTATTTTTTAAAAAATAATGACCGGGGTAGATATTCTTCAAAAAATGTGACCCCCTATGTACAAACTACTTAGGTTCAATAAGCATTGTGCGATTTAGTCATGATATGATAAGCACGGCTGCAATTGCTATGACCAGGGGTCACTACATCTGTAAGAATTATGACCAAGGTTAACTAGTTTACAAGTAAAGTTAAATCATTTCTTTAAATTAAACTGGTGGTAGATTAAGTTCGCGGGAACTGTTCAACATATCATGAACGATTGAACGTGTGTCAAAGCACTATGACCGGGGGTCGCTATTTTTTAGAATACTGACCGGGGGTCGATATTCTTCAACAAATGTGACCCCCTATGTACAAAATACTTGGGTTCAATAAGCATTGCGCGATTTAGTCATGATATAATAAGCACGACTGAAATGACTATGGGTCACTACATCTGTAAGAATTATGACCAAGGTTAAATAGTTTACGAGTAAAGTTAAACCCTTTCTTAAAATTATACTGGAGGTAGATTAAGTTCGCAGGAGCTGTTCAACATATAATAAACGTGTGTCAAAGCAATTTGACTGGAGGTCGCTATATTTTAAAAAATAATGACGGGGTCGATATTCCTCAGAAAATGTGACCCCCTATGTACAAAATACTTGGGCAATTAGCATGACGTGCATTATCCATGATATAATAAACATGGCTGAAATTGCTATAACCGGAGGTCACTGCATCTTTTACCACTGTTTTTGCCATCGCGGTTGTTGTAGATTAGTCAGAGAGGGGATACGTTTATTTACACTGTTTGTCTTTTAGGGTGGTGATGGAATAAGTGTGAGATTGGGCGCCCAAAAACAAGTTTAACCCCCCAGTGGCATTTGTCACTGACCGTTCCAAGGCGGTACTTCCATCTTCCCCCTATTGTGTGTTTGTTATGTCCGTGCGTCTCTTTGTGTCTTTTATATTCATGTACATTTGCTGTTTGTCGTTGTGGTGCTGTTTGGGCAGTTGTGTGTTTTGTATACGGTGTTTCCTGCATGCCTCATACATATACTTATATCATGAACGTGTGTCAAAGCACTATGGCCGGGGTCGCTATTTTTAAAAAATACTGACCGGGGGTCGATATTCTTCAGGTAATGTGACCCCCTATGTACATAATACAAAATATAGTTTACGAGTAAAGTTAAGCCCTTTCTTCAAATTATACTGGAGGTAGATTACGTTCGCGGGAACTGTTCAACATATCATAAACATGTGTCAAAGCAATTTGACTGGAGGTCACTATATTTTAAAAAATAATGACGGGGTCGATATTCCTCAGAAAATGTGACCCCCTATGTACAAAATACTTGGGCAATTAGCATGACGCGCATTAGCCATGATATAATAAACACGGCTGAAATTGCTATAACCGGAGGTCACTGCATCTTTTACCACTGTATTTGCCATCGCGGTTGTTGTAGATTAGTCAGAGAGGGGATACGTTTATTTACACTGTTTGTCTTTTAGGGTGGTGATGGAATAAGTGTGAGATTGGGCGCCCAAAAACAAGTTTAACCCCCTCCCCCAGTGGCATTTGTCACTGACCGTTCCAAGGCGGTACTTCCATCTTCCCCCTATTGTGTTTGTTATGTCCGTGCGTCTCTTTGTGTCTTTTATATTCATGTACATTTGCTGTTTGTCGTTGTGGTGCTGTTTGGGCAGTTGTGTGTTTTGTATACGGTGTTTCCTGCATGCCTCATACATATACTTATATCATGAACGTGTGTCAAAGCACTATGGCCGGGGGTCGCTATTTTTAAAAAATACTGACCGGGGGTCGATATTCTTCAGGTAATGTGACCCCCTATGTACATAATACAAAATATAGTTTACGAGTAAAGTTAAGCCCTTTCTTCAAATTATACTGGAGGTAGATTACGTTCGCGGGAACTGTTCAACATATCATAAACATGTGTCAAAGCACTATGACCGGGGTCGCTATTTTTTAAAAACTACTGACCGGGAGTCGATATTCTTCAGGAAATGTGACCCCCTACGTACAAAATACTTGGGTTCAGTTAGTATTGTGCGCTTTAGTCATGGTAGGATAAACTCGGCTGAAATTGCTATGACCGGGTGTAACTGTTCAACATATCATGAACGTGTGTCAAAGCACTATGACAGGGGTCGCTATTTTTTAAAAAAAACAACCTGACAGGGGGTTGATATTCTTCAGAAAATGTGACCCCTATGTACAAAATACGGGTTGAATTAGTATTGCGCGCTGTAGACATGATAGGATAAACACGGCTGAAATTGCTATGACCGGGTGTCACTACATCTATAAGAATTATGACCAAGGTTAAATAAAATCGAGAAAAGTTAAACTCTTTCTTAAATTATACCAGAGGTATAATAATTATGACCAAGGTTAAATAGTTTATGAGTAAAGTTAAACCATTTCTTTAAATTTTACAGGAGGTAGATTAAAGTCGCGGGAACTGTTTAACATATCATGGACGTGTGTTAAAGCACTATGACCGGGGTCGCTATTTTTTAAAAATACTGACCGGGGGTCGATATTCTTCAGAAAATGTGACCCCCTATGTACAAAATACTTGGGTTCAATTATTTCCGTTTCAATGTTTTGAAAACTAGATCAGACGCTGAGTAACTCGTTCTCAGGCCATGCTCTACATCAAAACAGATCCACATCTGTTCCAATACATATGGCGCTAATATTAGTAGTAGAAATATCAATGTAATATAAGTAGGTCTAATGGTAGTAACAGAAAAAAATCAGTTGTAGTAGTAGTTCTAGAAATAGTAGTAGTAGTAGTAGTTTGTTGTAGTAGTTTGTTGTAGTAGTTGTTGTGTTACAGAATGTACAAACAACAGTACCAGTAGTAATAGTAGTATAAGTAGTAGTAATAATAGTAGTAGTAACAATAATCGCTATAGTAGTTTTAGAAGTGGTATAAGTAATAGCCAAATGTGTTGTTGTCGTTGTTGTATTAGTGGAAGTACGGGTTCTTGTAGTATTACATTTGGGAAGACGTTATCCTCTTCTTATGAACACGTTTGTAAAAAAACACACTTGTTTCCTTCGCAAACATTTTAGAGCAAGATCAGGCGCTAGGTAATCCGGCCAATCAGATACAAAATAAAACATCAGAAATATCAAGAGTTTTCATTGTCTATATTAAATTACACTGTGTTCAGTTTTGTTTAAACGGAAAATAAAATGTTTTTTCCCAGTGTATAAAAAGTAGTAGTACATGTAGTAATGGAAGGACTAATTGTAGTACCTACCACTACACCTGCTGCTAATACTATACTAGCTACTACAGCTAGTATAGTAGTAGCAGCAGGTGTAGTGGTAGGTAGTGATAGTAGTAGTAGAAGTAGGTAGGTAGGTAGCTAGGTAGGTAGTAGTAGTAGTAGGTAGTAGCAGAAGTATTAGTAGGGCGTAGGAATAGTAGTAGTAGCAGTTGTAGCAGCAGCAGCAGCGGCAGTAGTAGGTGGGTGGGCTTGTGGGTGGTTGGGTTTGTGCTTGGGTGGGTGGCTGGGTTTTGGGTGGGTGGGTTATCGGGTAGGTAGGTAGGTAGGTAATAGTAGTAGTAGGAGGAGTAGTATGTGTAGTAGTGGGATTAGTAGTAGTAGTAGTAGTAGTAGCAGTAGTAGTAGTGGCAGTAGTAGTAGTAGTAGTAGTAGTAGTGACGGTGATGGTGGTGGTAGACGAAGCAAACACAACAACAACAACAACAACAACAAATATTATTTCCCACTTCGCTAAAATAATTCAAAAGGCATGATGTCGAACCCCTATGTTGCCTCACTTCCATGAGATTTATTATCCCCCACCGCATAGCGGAGGGCGGTTATAGGAATGGCCTTCGTCTGTCTGTCTGTCTGTCTGTCTGTCCGTCCGTCCGTCCGTCTGTCCGTAACAATTTCGTGTCCGCTCCATATCTCCTATACCCCTTGAAGGATTTTCAAGAAACTTGCCTCAAATGTTAACCAAGTTGAGACGATGTGCAGAACATATGTGGCAGATATGTCGGCTCAAGGTCAAGGTCACATTTGAAGGTCAAGGGTTTTAACCTTCAATTTCCATTGCATTTTTGAGTCCGCTCCATATCTTCTAAACCCTTTGAAGGATTTTCATAAAACTTGAGTCAAATGTTAACCAAATTAAGACGATGTGCAGAACACATGTGACAGTCATGTCGGCTCAAGTTCAAGGTCACATTTGAAGGTCAAGTGTTTAAACCTTCAGTTGCCATTACAGTTTCGTGTCCGCTCCATATCTTCTAAACCCTTTGAAGGATTTTCATAAAACTTGAATGAAATATTAAATGAATTGAGACGATGTGCAGAACCCATGCGGCAGTCATGTTGGCTCAAGGTCAAGGTCACGTTTGAAGGTCAAGTGTTCTAACCTTTAATTTCCGTTACATTTTCGTGTCCGCTCCATATCTTCTAAAGCCTTTGAAGGATTTTCATAAAAGTTTAGTTAAATGTTAGCTAAATTGAGACGATGTGCAGAACACATGTGCCAGTCATGTCCGCTCAAAGTCAAGGTCACATTTGAAGATCAAGTGTTCTTACCTTCAATTTCCATTATAGTTTCGTTATCTCCTATACCCCTTGAAGGATTTTCAAGAAACTTGCCTCAAATGTTAACCACGTTGAGACAATGTGCAGAACATATGTGGCAGTCATGTCAGGTCAAGGTCACATTTGAAGGCCAAGTGATTTAATCTTCAATTTCCATTACATTTCGTGTCCGCTCCATATCTTCTAAACCATTTGAAGGATTTTCATAAAACTTGAGTCAAATATTAACTGAATTGAGATGATGTGCAGAACACATGTGGCAGTCATGTCGGCTCAAGGTCAAGGTCACATTTGAAGATCAAGTGTTCTTACCTTCAATTTCCATTATAGTTTCGTTATCTCCTATACCCCTTGAAGGATTTTCAAGAAACTTGCCTCAAATGTTAACCACGTTGAGACAATGTGCAGAACATATGTGGCAGTCATGTCGGCTCAAGGTCAATGTCACATTTGAAGGCCTAGTGATTTAATCTTCAATTTCCATTACATTTCGTGTCCGCTCCATATCTTCTAAACCATTTGAAGGATTTTCATAAAACTTGAGTCAAATATTAACTGAATTGAGATGATGTGCAGAACACATGTGGCAGTCATGTCGGCTCAAGGTCAAGGTCACATTTGAAAGTCGTGTTCTTACCTTCAGTTTCCATTATATTTGTTTCCGCGTCCTATTTTCTTAACAACTGGAAGGTTGAATGTCAACCACGTTAAAACCTAGGTCAATGTCTTAACTTAGGTGGCGGCGGTGGGGGATATAGCTGTCCTTTGGCCATAAATTAAAATTGTATTCAAAATATGGATATGATATATGGCAATGCACACAGCACTGCCAAATGAAGTTTGTTTTAGTTTTACAGTGACTGACACAATTTTCCATCCACGAAATTTGAAGTTAGAACTTAGATTATTGAAATTTTAACAGCTATTTACGTTTTGTAAAGCGTCAGATAGAAGTCAATACAACATTTTACAATTCATTAAGTGATCTGTTTATACATGCAAGTAGTATATATAATGAGAATACTGGGCCAGTTCTCATATAGACCTCATATCAAGAAATTACAGCTCCAGAGAGGGTCACCTCTCAGACCCTCTGGGGCCTATCAGGCCCCAGAGTGCCTCCCAGCCCCATGTTCAGACAGCAGGCGACGGCGTCGGCCTCCCGGGCCGCGGCGTCCTGATATCAATACATACCCCATTTAGATATGGGCGTCGAATATATATCTAAGGTATACTAGTACGTCACGCGAGAATGAAGGGGACTAGGAGCTGTTCTTGGTTGGTGATAGGGTCGACAGATCTGTGTGGTAAAAGCTGTCTGGGGGACTGCTGCAAGATCCACTTAGCCCGCCTGAGAAAATGGCCCGGCACAAGTCCGTGTAGTAAGTGTGGGAAGGGCATAAGGAATAAATACAAGTTGTGCAAGAGCTGTGGGCGCGATCGACTGCGCTTGCGGCTCTGGATGAGTGCCAAGAGGTGCTTCGATAAGGAGTTCAAACGACTGGCGGCTATCGAAATTCCCCTTTAGAGACTTATTAATACACAGCTATACCCGAATTTTGTAGGCCCTAAAAACGCTCCCAACACCTACTCGGCTTAGGGTGCAGTGATACTTACTCGAGCGTGAGATAGCTTCCTCCTTCACCCATATATATGTATCTCTCTCCGCTCGAGTACGTGATTTTACGAGTAAAGTTAAGCCCTTTCTTCAAATTATACTGGAGGTAGATTACGTTCGCGGGAACTGTTCAACATATCATAAACATGTGTCAAAGCAATTTGACTGGAGGTCACTATATTTTAAAAAATAATGACGGGGTCGATATTCCTCAGAAAATGTGACCCCCTATGTACAAAATACTTGGGCAATTAGCATGACGCGCATTAGCCATGATATAATAAACACGGCTGAAATTGCTATAACCGGAGGTCACTGCATCTTTTACCACTGTATTTGCCATCGCGGTTGTTGTAGATTAGTCAGAGAGGGGATACGTTTATTTACACTGTTTGTCTTTTAGGGTGGTGATGGAATAAGTGTGAGATTGGGCGCCCAAAAACAAGTTTAACCCCCTCCCCCAGTGGCATTTGTCACTGACCGTTCCAAGGCGGTACTTCCATCTTCCCCCTATTGTGTTTGTTATGTCCGTGCGTCTCTTTGTGTCTTTTATATTCATGTACATTTGCTGTTTGTCGTTGTGGTGCTGTTTGGGCAGTTGTGTGTTTTGTATACGGTGTTTCCTGCATGCCTCATACATATACTTATATCATGAACGTGTGTCAAAGCACTATGGCCGGGGGTCGCTATTTTTAAAAAATACTGACCGGGGGTCGATATTCTTCAGGTAATGTGACCCCCTATGTACATAATACAAAATATAGTTTACGAGTAAAGTTAAGCCCTTTCTTCAAATTATACTGGAGGTAGATTACGTTCGCGGGAACTGTTCAACATATCATAAACATGTGTCAAAGCACTATGACCGGGGTCGCTATTTTTTAAAAACTACTGACCGGGAGTCGATATTCTTCAGGAAATGTGACCCCCTACGTACAAAATACTTGGGTTCAGTTAGTATTGTGCGCTTTAGTCATGGTAGGATAAACTCGGCTGAAATTGCTATGACCGGGTGTAACTGTTCAACATATCATGAACGTGTGTCAAAGCACTATGACAGGGGTCGCTATTTTTTAAAAAAAAAAACCTGACAGGGGGTTGATATTCTTCAGAAAATGTGACCCCTATGTACAAAATACGGGTTGAATTAGTATTGCGCGCTGTAGACATGATAGGATAAACACGGCTGAAATTGCTATGACCGGGTGTCACTACATCTATAAGAATTATGACCAAGGTTAAATAAAATCGAGAAAAGTTAAACTCTTTCTTAAATTATACCAGAGGTATAATAATTATGACCAAGGTTAAATAGTTTATGAGTAAAGTTAAACCATTTCTTTAAATTTTACAGGAGGTAGATTAAAGTCGCGGGAACTGTTTAACATATCATGGACGTGTGTTAAAGCACTATGACCGGGGTCGCTATTTTTTAAAAATACTGACCGGGGGTCGATATTCTTCAGAAAATGTGACCCCCTATGTACAAAATACTTGGGTTCAATTATTTCCGTTTCAATGTTTTGAAAACTAGATCAGACGCTGAGTAACTCGTTCTCAGGCCATGCTCTACATCAAAACAGATCCACATCTGTTCCAATACATATGGCGCTAATATTAGTAGTAGAAATATCAATGTAATATAAGTAGGTCTAATGGTAGTAACAGAAAAAAATCAGTTGTAGTAGTAGTTCTAGAAATAGTAGTAGTAGTAGTAGTTTGTTGTAGTAGTTTGTTGTAGTAGTTGTTGTGTTACAGAATGTACAAACAACAGTACCAGTAGTAATAGTAGTATAAGTAGTAGTAATAATAGTAGTAGTAACAATAATCGCTATAGTAGTTTTAGAAGTGGTATAAGTAATAGCCAAATGTGTTGTTGTCGTTGTTGTATTAGTGGAAGTACGGGTTCTTGTAGTATTACATTTGGGAAGACGTTATCCTCTTCTTATGAACACGTTTGTAAAAAAACACACTTGTTTCCTTCGCAAACATTTTAGAGCAAGATCAGGCGCTAGGTAATCCGGCCAATCAGATACAAAATAAAACATCAGAAATATCAAGAGTTTTCATTGTCTATATTAAATTACACTGTGTTCAGTTTTGTTTAAACGGAAAATAAAATGTTTTTTCCCAGTGTATAAAAAGTAGTAGTACATGTAGTAATGGAAGGACTAATTGTAGTACCTACCACTACACCTGCTGCTAATACTATACTAGCTACTACAGCTAGTATAGTAGTAGCAGCAGGTGTAGTGGTAGGTAGTGATAGTAGTAGTAGAAGTAGGTAGGTAGGTAGCTAGGTAGGTAGTAGTAGTAGTAGGTAGTAGCAGAAGTATTAGTAGGGCGTAGGAATAGTAGTAGTAGCAGTTGTAGCAGCAGCAGCAGCGGCAGTAGTAGGTGGGTGGGCTTGTGGGTGGTTGGGTTTGTGCTTGGGTGGGTGGCTGGGTTTTGGGTGGGTGGGTTATCGGGTAGGTAGGTAGGTAGGTAATAGTAGTAGTAGGAGGAGTAGTATGTGTAGTAGTGGGATTAGTAGTAGTAGTAGTAGTAGTAGCAGTAGTAGTAGTGGCAGTAGTAGTAGTAGTAGTAGTAGTAGTGACGGTGATGGTGGTGGTAGACGAAGCAAACACAACAACAACAACAACAACAACAAATATTATTTCCCACTTCGCTAAAATAATTCAAAAGGCATGATGTCGAACCCCTATGTTGCCTCACTTCCATGAGATTTATTATCCCCCACCGCATAGCGGAGGGCGGTTATAGGAATGGCCTTCGTCTGTCTGTCTGTCTGTCTGTCTGTCCGTCCGTCCGTCCGTCTGTCCGTAACAATTTCGTGTCCGCTCCATATCTCCTATACCCCTTGAAGGATTTTCAAGAAACTTGCCTCAAATGTTAACCAAGTTGAGACGATGTGCAGAACATATGTGGCAGATATGTCGGCTCAAGGTCAAGGTCACATTTGAAGGTCAAGGGTTTTAACCTTCAATTTCCATTGCATTTTTGAGTCCGCTCCATATCTTCTAAACCCTTTGAAGGATTTTCATAAAACTTGAGTCAAATGTTAACCAAATTAAGACGATGTGCAGAACACATGTGACAGTCATGTCGGCTCAAGTTCAAGGTCACATTTGAAGGTCAAGTGTTTAAACCTTCAGTTGCCATTACAGTTTCGTGTCCGCTCCATATCTTCTAAACCCTTTGAAGGATTTTCATAAAACTTGAATGAAATATTAAATGAATTGAGACGATGTGCAGAACCCATGCGGCAGTCATGTTGGCTCAAGGTCAAGGTCACGTTTGAAGGTCAAGTGTTCTAACCTTTAATTTCCGTTACATTTTCGTGTCCGCTCCATATCTTCTAAAGCCTTTGAAGGATTTTCATAAAAGTTTAGTTAAATGTTAGCTAAATTGAGACGATGTGCAGAACACATGTGCCAGTCATGTCCGCTCAAAGTCAAGGTCACATTTGAAGATCAAGTGTTCTTACCTTCAATTTCCATTATAGTTTCGTTATCTCCTATACCCCTTGAAGGATTTTCAAGAAACTTGCCTCAAATGTTAACCACGTTGAGACAATGTGCAGAACATATGTGGCAGTCATGTCAGGTCAAGGTCACATTTGAAGGCCAAGTGATTTAATCTTCAATTTCCATTACATTTCGTGTCCGCTCCATATCTTCTAAACCATTTGAAGGATTTTCATAAAACTTGAGTCAAATATTAACTGAATTGAGATGATGTGCAGAACACATGTGGCAGTCATGTCGGCTCAAGGTCAAGGTCACATTTGAAGATCAAGTGTTCTTACCTTCAATTTCCATTATAGTTTCGTTATCTCCTATACCCCTTGAAGGATTTTCAAGAAACTTGCCTCAAATGTTAACCACGTTGAGACAATGTGCAGAACATATGTGGCAGTCATGTCGGCTCAAGGTCAATGTCACATTTGAAGGCCTAGTGATTTAATCTTCAATTTCCATTACATTTCGTGTCCGCTCCATATCTTCTAAACCATTTGAAGGATTTTCATAAAACTTGAGTCAAATATTAACTGAATTGAGATGATGTGCAGAACACATGTGGCAGTCATGTCGGCTCAAGGTCAAGGTCACATTTGAAAGTCGTGTTCTTACCTTCAGTTTCCATTATATTTGTTTCCGCGTCCTATTTTCTTAACAACTGGAAGGTTGAATGTCAACCACGTTAAAACCTAGGTCAATGTCTTAACTTAGGTGGCGGCGGTGGGGGATATAGCTGTCCTTTGGCCATAAATTAAAATTGTATTCAAAATATGGATATGATATATGGCAATGCACACAGCACTGCCAAATGAAGTTTGTTTTAGTTTTACAGTGACTGACACAATTTTCCATCCACGAAATTTGAAGTTAGAACTTAGATTATTGAAATTTTAACAGCTATTTACGTTTTGTAAAGCGTCAGATAGAAGTCAATACAACATTTTACAATTCATTAAGTGATCTGTTTATACATGCAAGTAGTATATATAATGAGAATACTGGGCCAGTTCTCATATAGACCTCATATCAAGAAATTACAGCTCCAGAGAGGGTCACCTCTCAGACCCTCTGGGGCCTATCAGGCCCCAGAGTGCCTCCCAGCCCCATGTTCAGACAGCAGGCGACGGCGTCGGCCTCCCGGGCCGCGGCGTCCTGATATCAATACATACCCCATTTAGATATGGGCGTCGAATATATATCTAAGGTATACTAGTACGTCACGCGAGAATGAAGGGGACTAGGAGCTGTTCTTGGTTGGTGATAGGGTCGACAGATCTGTGTGGTAAAAGCTGTCTGGGGGACTGCTGCAAGATCCACTTAGCCCGCCTGAGAAAATGGCCCGGCACAAGTCCGTGTAGTAAGTGTGGGAAGGGCATAAGGAATAAATACAAGTTGTGCAAGAGCTGTGGGCGCGATCGACTGCGCTTGCGGCTCTGGATGAGTGCCAAGAGGTGCTTCGATAAGGAGTTCAAACGACTGGCGGCTATCGAAATTCCCCTTTAGAGACTTATTAATACACAGCTATACCCGAATTTTGTAGGCCCTAAAAACGCTCCCAACACCTACTCGGCTTAGGGTGCAGTGATACTTACTCGAGCGTGAGATAGCTTCCTCCTTCACCCATATATATGTATCTCTCTCCGCTCGAGTACGTGATTTTACGAGTAAAGTTAAGCCCTTTCTTCAAATTATACTGGAGGTAGATTACGTTCGCGGGAACTGTTCAACATATCATAAACATGTGTCAAAGCAATTTGACTGGAGGTCACTATATTTTAAAAAATAATGACGGGGTCGATATTCCTCAGAAAATGTGACCCCCTATGTACAAAATACTTGGGCAATTAGCATGACGCGCATTAGCCATGATATAATAAACACGGCTGAAATTGCTATAACCGGAGGTCACTGCATCTTTTACCACTGTATTTGCCATCGCGGTTGTTGTAGATTAGTCAGAGAGGGGATACGTTTATTTACACTGTTTGTCTTTTAGGGTGGTGATGGAATAAGTGTGAGATTGGGCGCCCAAAAACAAGTTTAACCCCCTCCCCCAGTGGCATTTGTCACTGACCGTTCCAAGGCGGTACTTCCATCTTCCCCCTATTGTGTTTGTTATGTCCGTGCGTCTCTTTGTGTCTTTTATATTCATGTACATTTGCTGTTTGTCGTTGTGGTGCTGTTTGGGCAGTTGTGTGTTTTGTATACGGTGTTTCCTGCATGCCTCATACATATACTTATATCATGAACGTGTGTCAAAGCACTATGGCCGGGGGTCGCTATTTTTAAAAAATACTGACCGGGGGTCGATATTCTTCAGGTAATGTGACCCCCTATGTACATAATACAAAATATAGTTTACGAGTAAAGTTAAGCCCTTTCTTCAAATTATACTGGAGGTAGATTACGTTCGCGGGAACTGTTCAACATATCATAAACATGTGTCAAAGCACTATGACCGGGGTCGCTATTTTTTAAAAACTACTGACCGGGAGTCGATATTCTTCAGGAAATGTGACCCCCTACGTACAAAATACTTGGGTTCAGTTAGTATTGTGCGCTTTAGTCATGGTAGGATAAACTCGGCTGAAATTGCTATGACCGGGTGTAACTGTTCAACATATCATGAACGTGTGTCAAAGCACTATGACAGGGGTCGCTATTTTTTAAAAAAAAAAACCTGACAGGGGGTTGATATTCTTCAGAAAATGTGACCCCTATGTACAAAATACGGGTTGAATTAGTATTGCGCGCTGTAGACATGATAGGATAAACACGGCTGAAATTGCTATGACCGGGTGTCACTACATCTATAAGAATTATGACCAAGGTTAAATAAAATCGAGAAAAGTTAAACTCTTTCTTAAATTATACCAGAGGTATAATAATTATGACCAAGGTTAAATAGTTTATGAGTAAAGTTAAACCATTTCTTTAAATTTTACAGGAGGTAGATTAAAGTCGCGGGAACTGTTTAACATATCATGGACGTGTGTTAAAGCACTATGACCGGGGTCGCTATTTTTTAAAAATACTGACCGGGGGTCGATATTCTTCAGAAAATGTGACCCCCTATGTACAAAATACTTGGGTTCAATTATTTCCGTTTCAATGTTTTGAAAACTAGATCAGACGCTGAGTAACTCGTTCTCAGGCCATGCTCTACATCAAAACAGATCCACATCTGTTCCAATACATATGGCGCTAATATTAGTAGTAGAAATATCAATGTAATATAAGTAGGTCTAATGGTAGTAACAGAAAAAAATCAGTTGTAGTAGTAGTTCTAGAAATAGTAGTAGTAGTAGTAGTTTGTTGTAGTAGTTTGTTGTAGTAGTTGTTGTGTTACAGAATGTACAAACAACAGTACCAGTAGTAATAGTAGTATAAGTAGTAGTAATAATAGTAGTAGTAACAATAATCGCTATAGTAGTTTTAGAAGTGGTATAAGTAATAGCCAAATGTGTTGTTGTCGTTGTTGTATTAGTGGAAGTACGGGTTCTTGTAGTATTACATTTGGGAAGACGTTATCCTCTTCTTATGAACACGTTTGTAAAAAAACACACTTGTTTCCTTCGCAAACATTTTAGAGCAAGATCAGGCGCTAGGTAATCCGGCCAATCAGATACAAAATAAAACATCAGAAATATCAAGAGTTTTCATTGTCTATATTAAATTACACTGTGTTCAGTTTTGTTTAAACGGAAAATAAAATGTTTTTTCCCAGTGTATAAAAAGTAGTAGTACATGTAGTAATGGAAGGACTAATTGTAGTACCTACCACTACACCTGCTGCTAATACTATACTAGCTACTACAGCTAGTATAGTAGTAGCAGCAGGTGTAGTGGTAGGTAGTGATAGTAGTAGTAGAAGTAGGTAGGTAGGTAGCTAGGTAGGTAGTAGTAGTAGTAGGTAGTAGCAGAAGTATTAGTAGGGCGTAGGAATAGTAGTAGTAGCAGTTGTAGCAGCAGCAGCAGCGGCAGTAGTAGGTGGGTGGGCTTGTGGGTGGTTGGGTTTGTGCTTGGGTGGGTGGCTGGGTTTTGGGTGGGTGGGTTATCGGGTAGGTAGGTAGGTAGGTAATAGTAGTAGTAGGAGGAGTAGTATGTGTAGTAGTGGGATTAGTAGTAGTAGTAGTAGTAGTAGCAGTAGTAGTAGTGGCAGTAGTAGTAGTAGTAGTAGTAGTAGTGACGGTGATGGTGGTGGTAGACGAAGCAAACACAACAACAACAACAACAACAACAAATATTATTTCCCACTTCGCTAAAATAATTCAAAAGGCATGATGTCGAACCCCTATGTTGCCTCACTTCCATGAGATTTATTATCCCCCACCGCATAGCGGAGGGCGGTTATAGGAATGGCCTTCGTCTGTCTGTCTGTCTGTCTGTCTGTCCGTCCGTCCGTCCGTCCGTCTGTCCGTAACAATTTCGTGTCCGCTCCATATCTCCTATACCCCTTGAAGGATTTTCAAGAAACTTGCCTCAAATGTTAACCAAGTTGAGACGATGTGCAGAACATATGTGGCAGATATGTCGGCTCAAGGTCAAGGTCACATTTGAAGGTCAAGGGTTTTAACCTTCAATTTCCATTGCATTTTTGAGTCCGCTCCATATCTTCTAAACCCTTTGAAGGATTTTCATAAAACTTGAGTCAAATGTTAACCAAATTAAGACGATGTGCAGAACACATGTGACAGTCATGTCGGCTCAAGTTCAAGGTCACATTTGAAGGTCAAGTGTTTAAACCTTCAGTTGCCATTACAGTTTCGTGTCCGCTCCATATCTTCTAAACCCTTTGAAGGATTTTCATAAAACTTGAATGAAATATTAAATGAATTGAGACGATGTGCAGAACCCATGCGGCAGTCATGTTGGCTCAAGGTCAAGGTCACGTTTGAAGGTCAAGTGTTCTAACCTTTAATTTCCGTTACATTTTCGTGTCCGCTCCATATCTTCTAAAGCCTTTGAAGGATTTTCATAAAAGTTTAGTTAAATGTTAGCTAAATTGAGACGATGTGCAGAACACATGTGCCAGTCATGTCCGCTCAAAGTCAAGGTCACATTTGAAGATCAAGTGTTCTTACCTTCAATTTCCATTATAGTTTCGTTATCTCCTATACCCCTTGAAGGATTTTCAAGAAACTTGCCTCAAATGTTAACCACGTTGAGACAATGTGCAGAACATATGTGGCAGTCATGTCAGGTCAAGGTCACATTTGAAGGCCAAGTGATTTAATCTTCAATTTCCATTACATTTCGTGTCCGCTCCATATCTTCTAAACCCTTTGAAGGATTTTCATAAAACTTGAGTCAAATATTAACTGAATTGAGATGATGTGCAGAACACATGTGGCAGTCATGTCGGCTCAAGGTCAAGGTCACATTTGAAGATCAAGTGTTCTTACCTTCAATTTCCATTATAGTTTCGTTATCTCCTATACCCCTTGAAGGATTTTCAAGAAACTTGCCTCAAATGTTAACCACGTTGAGACAATGTGCAGAACATATGTGGCAGTCATGTCGGCTCAAGGTCAATGTCACATTTGAAGGCCTAGTGATTTAATCTTCAATTTCCATTACATTTCGTGTCCGCTCCATATCT
Organism: Azorinus chamasolen; assembly: GCA_963576725.1. Taxonomy (NCBI): domain Eukaryota; kingdom Metazoa; phylum Mollusca; class Bivalvia; order Cardiida; family Solecurtidae; genus Azorinus; species Azorinus chamasolen. The sequence goes on along the minus strand of OY755240.1, from coordinate 36,960,067 downwards.
TCTAAACCATTTGAAGGATTTTCATAAAACTTGAGTCAAATATTAACTGAATTGAGATGATGTGCAGAACACATGTGGCAGTCATGTCGGCTCAAGGTCAAGGTCACATTTGAAAGTCGTGTTCTTACCTTCAGTTTCCATTATATTTGTTTCCGCGTCCTATTTTCTTAACAACTGGAAGGTTGAATGTCAACCACGTTAAAACCTAGGTCAATGTCTTAACTTAGGTGGCGGCGGTGGGGGATATAGCTGTCCTTTGGCCATAAATTAAAATTGTATTCAAAATATGGATATGATATATGGCAATGCACACAGCACTGCCAAATGAAGTTTGTTTTAGTTTTACAGTGACTGACACAATTTTCCATCCACGAAATTTGAAGTTAGAACTTAGATTATTGAAATTTTAACAGCTATTTACGTTTTGTAAAGCGTCAGATAGAAGTCAATACAACATTTTACAATTCATTAAGTGATCTGTTTATACATGCAAGTAGTATATATAATGAGAATACTGGGCCAGTTCTCATATAGACCTCATATCAAGAAATTACAGCTCCAGAGAGGGTCACCTCTCAGACCCTCTGGGGCCTATCAGGCCCCAGAGTGCCTCCCAGCCCCATGTTCAGACAGCAGGCGACGGCGTCGGCCTCCCGGGCCGCGGCGTCCTGATATCAATACATACCCCATTTAGATATGGGCGTCGAATATATATCTAAGGTATACTAGTACGTCACGCGAGAATGAAGGGGACTAGGAGCTGTTCTTGGTTGGTGATAGGGTCGACAGATCTGTGTGGTAAAAGCTGTCTGGGGGACTGCTGCAAGATCCACTTAGCCCGCCTGAGAAAATGGCCCGGCACAAGTCCGTGTAGTAAGTGTGGGAAGGGCATAAGGAATAAATACAAGTTGTGCAAGAGCTGTGGGCGCGATCGACTGCGCTTGCGGCTCTGGATGAGTGCCAAGAGGTGCTTCGATAAGGAGTTCAAACGACTGGCGGCTATCGAAATTCCCCTTTAGAGACTTATTAATACACAGCTATACCCGAATTTTGTAGGCCCTAAAAACGCTCCCAACACCTACTCGGCTTAGGGTGCAGTGATACTTACTCGAGCGTGAGATAGCTTCCTCCTTCACCCATATATATGTATCTCTCTCCGCTCGAGTACGTGATTTTACTACAGTGAACTGAGTGAATTCATCTTTACATATATGGTTTCCGGCTGCGGTTAAGCTGGGTAAAAACTACATTGCACAACCGATGGCTTAAATTTATATATGTTATCGAGACTGATTTTCTCGTCCCAACAAGGACACACACATACACTAACACGAGCTCGGTTAGGTTACACAAACATACCTCTCTTTACCTTAGGATGCAGTTAATTTCAATCACATTTCGAACACACATCCGCATAGGGTTAAATGAGATGATACCCTGACCATCTTAGGATAGGACTAGAGCCTAGACTAAGACTGGCCAGAGAGGGTCGGTAAGGCGAAGGTTAGAAGAAAAGAGTGTGATAGAGTTTTAAGACCCCAAATAAGCCTTACCGGCCCTATGTGTGTGGGGCATTTTGCTTTTTTTTTATTAGGGCCAGCAGATTTTATTTACTGACGGGTGGGTATACAATGAGAATACTGGCAAAACTAGTTTTGAACACGGCGCAAGTCAGCCTCATTTTTTAGGGCCAGCAGATTTACTACAGTGGGCTGAGTGGTAGCGGGCGCTGCTTTTCATGATGATCGCTTCTCACAGCAGAGCTCTTTTCATGATGATCGCTTCTCGCGGGAGAGCTCTTATTAACCGTCCACAGCGCGTAAGTGGCCACCACGAGGGAGGTCACGGTCTGGATTATATCAATGATGGTAGGAGGGCACATGTTCGTTGCTCTGTGTATAGGGGGGGGGGTCGCAGTCTCTAACACTAGTAAACACGCAACCCAGGAAGACATCAGCCTTCTGGCGAGCCCCAGTAGCGCCCCTTTGCCTCAAGAGGACTGGAGGCGTTTGGTGACTTCCGCTAGCGCCTCTTTGCGACCCTCCGCGAGAAGTTGTTTTTTCAACTCGTCCAAGTTTTGCGCCGGCACTGTCTTCTTGGCACGGGCCGCCTCTTTCAGGTCTTCGAACTTCTGGCGCTCTCGAAGAACCAGCCCATACTCGGCGTCTGATATACTCCCACCCGCCAAGGCCTTGGAAATGATATCGGAGAGGGTATTCAGTTTCGCTCTGGCAATCGTCTCGATGCGTCGATGCTTGTCGAGCTTTGCTCTTAGGCGACGGTCGATAACCTTCCCGATAACGCACAGCCCGGCGCAGCATACGGCCCCAGCTTCGAGGCCAATCGCAACAGGGATCGCTACGATGGTCGATAGCAGAGTAGCCCCCTCCCACCCCCAGACCGGCACCAACACTCACCAGAGCAGCGTCGGCGCTATCTACGGAGTTCACGCCGCGCCTGTACTTTTTGCAGAGGCTGGCCCTCTTCTCAGCCTGCCGCGCCAGCTCGTCCTGAATACGGGCTATCTGCTGCAGACGGTACGAATTGCCATCGCCCTCAGTTGGGATGGCGGGATACAAACGCGGAGGAGCTTCGTTTTCGAATCCCTCTTTCATGTTCATGTGCTTATGGTATTTATGATGTACCCACATCGAGTTCAATTAGGAGTGCAACTACCCCAGAGGCGTGACTCCGGCTCCTGTCCCGCGTCTGAAAGTTTATGATATCGCCAGTATTAACTCCTAGCGGAGGTCTTGGTTGCGGAATAAAGCTGAGACTCTTTTGTAATATCGTAATTCGGTGTGAACTGACCATTGACCGTGACCCCCACAACCACCTTATCCTCTGACAGCTGTCTGCGGTCGGATGCAGACAGAGACATGTGAGTGATCTCGCCTTTTGTCATATAACGAAGCCCACCTTGGCGTGACTGCTGCCCTCTGAGTTGGAACCGAATGACCATTCAAAAGTCCCGCCTACCAGTGGTCCACGCTCCTCCGCCACATGGCAGATTACGGGGTTGGGGATTTTGCTGAATCGTTATCGACGTAGTATTTGTTAGCAGCATCAAATTGGTTTATGGGTATAGCAAGATTCTGGATGTGGTGGCGATTGAGGTCCAGATGACCCTCCATAGCAGTGTCGCCATTTTTCTGTAAAACGGCACCCTTTAAGGCCTCCCATCCACTCCTGACGACCTTAGCCGAAACCGCATCCGTAAGTTCTTTGATGTCGCCAAGATTCATAATCCGACCTCCTAATAGGAGTGGGACTTTTTTATGTAGTTGGATAGATCGGCCGCACCCTGACGCGAAGCATCGACGTAAGCCCGTGTGGCGTATTTTGACATATCCCCACTGGGTTTCCACCCCCTAACCCCACCATGCCCACCGAATATGCGCATTGTATTTCAAGTACAACACCGACAGGCAGCCCGTGGTTGTCTATTCGGTTGCCGCGCTCGTCTCTAACAGTGAGAGTGAGCTCTGAAAGGGTGCCTTGTTGCAGCAGTTTGAAACCGGGGTTAGAGACTACGGACGATTTGATGTCTCCGTATGCCAAGCCGCCGACGGCGACAACGGCGAGGAGACTGCTAGGGGCCCCGTTTAGGGCGTTTTTGCTGGTGTTGAGCTGGTCGCAGTGCACATACAGGAGCCTGTGCGGGGTGAAATTGACCGGGCGTTCTCCCTTATAATATTTCCCCGCTTCAAATATTCGACCTCGATCGAAGCCGAGAATATCCAATAGCCTGTCTGGTATCTTAACCTCTAAACCCTGCTCGTTCTTAACGATCAGAGATGCTATTCCACTTTTCTCATCGAGCGTGAGGGTCGAGTGGGCTAGCGATTTGAAGATGTCCTGGAGCTGTTCGAAAGTCCATAGACCCGGATGAACCGGATACTCAGCAATCCCCCTATTGGCCTTCACGAGCTGATTTTCGTGGATGTTATACCACCCTACCGCGTATGTGATCGACCGCAGGCCGAGCCGCAGTTCTCCATTTCTGTTGTCGATAGGCTGTTGAAGGGAGGTGGGGACTATAGTGATATCCGTGATCGTTCGTGACATTGTGCATTCAATGGAGGCCTTTACCTTTAACAGCGGGGCAAAGTATAAGACCGGGGCGGCATACCCGAGGAACCTAGCGACCAGTAACCTAACCACCCTCGTGATCGGGGTCGGCCAGAACCAGGTCTTCATAGCCGACATGCCCGACATCTGGAGTAAGTACGTACTGCCCCAAGTCAAGACAGACGCCACAGTCCAGGCATGGAACAAAACCCCGATGCGGTTCTGGCAGAATCAACTCAACTTTGCAGTGTGGTGTGCAACGACAGGCTGCGGGGTTTCATTCGACGACCATCTGAATGGTCCGGTGGTACATAAAAGCCCCCTCGTGCAATCGGTCTATCTCTTCCACGTCTATTACTCCACTAGACGCATATTGGAAGAAATGAACATCTCTCTTCCCCAAGATGACTCTTGGAATCCATTGAACAACTCCTATGACAGGCGTGCGTACGAGCGGATTTGCCAGGAGTTCGGGGTCGACCCCAAGACGGACTGGCGCCAGAAAGAGTATCCCAACAGCAGCGGCCTTGGCGATGTGCATACCAGTGGGCATATCGCGTGGACCCAGAGGGACTTCCGGCACGATGGCCCGGAAAAACATGTCGCCAGTCAAAACGCCGGGAACCTAGACCCTGAACACATGACATTCGGGTCGGAGGTCTCTGGAGGTCGTCACTGCGGGACTTCCTCTTGCGACTGGCGACCCCCAAAGAAGGCCCACGTTGAGTTCATCGAGCAGGACTCCCGCGTCGATGGCGCCTGGAGCGCGCTCGTTCTCCATGTCTCCAAAGGCTTCACACAAGCCGGGATGGGGCGCATCAACGCCTCGATCCGGACCTATGTGTGGGCCTTGCTCGGGGCGCAGAAGCAGTTCCTGGTCCTGGTGGAGGATGCGATCAACTCCCCGGTCTACGTCCAGGCCTCGATCAACCGCGACCAGGACATCCTGAAAAACGCCAGTAGCAAGCTGAACATGGTATTCGGGACGGGACTGTACATGGCTCCGAGCAACATGCTTCTGAACATCAACCCCGGCGTCGTGGGGTACAACAACAAAATACAGAAAGCCACGGCAGACCTCCCCATCGGCGCGGTAGGGGTGAACTTCCATTCGGTGCAGCCTCAGGCACATGGTAGCTTCCATGACGGTAAGCCCGCAGCCCCCCCGCGGGCGGACCCGCCGGCAACAAACCCGTCTGACCCCTCCGGTGCCATCGGCGGTGAAAGTACACAGCATGAAGAGGAGAAAAGGGCTCTGGTCGTAGGCGGGGTCGCGGTAGGGCTACTCGCCCTTTGGGTTGCGTTCCGGTAGTAGCCATTCACGGGCCGCGATCAGAAGCAGGCTTACTATGGCGACAAATATCGCCCAGGTGTGCTCGGCGAGCCAGCCAACCGCCTTGCTAGCGGTTGAGAGTACCCACGACATCACGCTGCCGATGATCCCCGGGAGAGCATCCCCGGCCTTTCCAGCGAGTTTCGCGAGGAGGCTGCCAAGAGCCTTTAGCTGCTTTTTTACCCACTCCTTTAGGCCGCCCTTGTCGGACGGAGCCGGAGGTGAAGGGGGTGGTGCGCCGCCGCCACCTCCGGTGATTGCGAGAACCAGCGTGCTGATGGTCATACCAATGGCTGTGAGGATAGACGCTATAGTTACCCCTTGCTCCCGGAAGAGGGTTTTGATGCGCTCGGCCAGCGTGGTGTCTTCATGTAATATTCGCTGGAAGGTCTCCCGTATCCGACTGATCTGGGACCTAAGGGCCTCCCGGTTGGTCGATGCCGCCTCGAGGCGCGCGACCCGCTCGTCATCAAGATTTTTTATGCGCTCTGAGATCTCCCGTTTCTGCTCGGGATCTTCCGACTCTCCCGTTTTCCAGTGTTCCAGATCGAGGCGTTTGTCAATCTCAGTGAGCCTAGCAAGGTTGTTGGCCAGCTCCCCCCGCTGGGTCCGCATAGCTTTGTCGAGCCCTTGGAGCTCCCGGCCCCGCATCATCAGTTCGGACCTGTCCAAGCCCGAGGTGCCCAATGGTGGGTCCTCGATTGACTTCAGCGCGGTCTCCTCCGCATCGGAGAGGGTAGCTGCCGCTCTGTCGAGATCCGCTATCTCTATAACGCTCCCAACCGCCGCCATGTCTCTATCAGCCTGTTGCAGTTTGGCTGCAGCCTCCGCGGGCAGGCCACGGCTCTTTCTCCTCCAGTCGGAGAAACCGAGCTAATCCCTGATAATCGTCCCGCCGCCCTTCTTAGCCGCGATGGTGGTCAGTTTCAGAGGTCTCCTCGTTTGCTGGTGGGTGAGATCAATATCCGGGTAGGCCCGCAGGCGGAGCCGCCCCCGCCCGTCAATCTCAAATTTCTGGTAGTCCATCCCAACAGAAGGTTGACCCATACCCTGATCCTCTGCGAGCGCGCCGTAGTACCCGTCAACGGCCCCTGTGAGTAATTCATTTGAGAGCGGGGTTGTTGCAATATCATCCGCGGCCGGGTCGTCTAGCACACGGTCTCCGAAATCTAATAGCGGGATGTCGTCGGCCATCCTTTCTATTGAAGATGGGTGGCCGCGTTCAATACATACGAAGATGTCACAAACATTCGGCCGTATGCTCAACCCCTACCGGCGCCTCCGGGAATCCCTGGGGACCAAGGGCATCCGCCAAACGGTGGTTGTCACGAATAACCCCAGCACCATCGATCAGAACCAGCAGCTCCTGGTTCGGTTACCGAACCTCGGATCCTGCGATGTCATCGTGCCTGGAACAGCCAGGCTGTCCTTCCAGATCGAGCTGGACTCGACCGACGCCAACCGCACGGTCGTCAACAACCTCGGCCGGGCCGTCGTGAAAAAGACCACGATCAAGATCTCCGGCAACGAGGTCATGAGTCTCGATGACAGCGACGTCTACGGCTGCTACGGAGACCTCTGGAAGACCGAGCAACAGCGGATTTCGAGCTGCTCGAGAGCCACATGCCGTATTTCCAATCCGCGTTCGGTGACAGGCTGGAGTACGAGCTCACATTCAACGACTACAGCAGAGTTGTCAGGGCGACCGGCGACGCCGATGCCGACTATTCCATCACCGGGATCGCCCTCGAGTTCGAGATGGTGACCAACGAGGAGCTGGCCAACCTTATCCGGAACCAGTACAGGGAGAGGGTGGCCTTCCTGTACGACCGGGTCCTGCGGCACCGGAAGATGGTTCTGAACAAGTCCGAGACGATGTGGAACATCAACCTGAATGTGCCGGCGCGGTCCATGAAGGGGGTTCTCCTGCTCTTCGAGGAGCCAACCGCAGCCTTCGCCCGGGAGAGCGATGCCTTCTACGACCCCAAAATCTCCAAGGTCGACGTGACTATCGAGGGAGTCCCGAACCAGCTCTACGCTCAAGGCATGCGCCCCCACCAGATGTGGGGCGAGGTCAGGAGGCTCATGGCGGGCGGGTCCAAACAGCAACCCGAAGTGGCTATGGTTGCGAAGGATCTGGGGCTTCACTCCCGCGACCTTGCCAAGTACCTCTCTCAAGAGTTCGCCCTCTGGCTGGACCTGAGATCCACCCAGGACGAGAGCCTCCACGGTAGCGGGCGCCGGATCGAGAACGCAAGCGAGGGGATTACGATCCAAATTGCGAAGGAGGGGGAAGCGCCGGGCCCATTGAACTGCTACCTCTACGTAATCATGGACGCACAGCTGAATGTCGAGAATGGCAGATTCGTCCAAGCTATATTCTAAGGAGCCCCACTCGGCGATCATCTGCGGGATGACGGGCTGCGGAAAAACGGAGTTCGCGCTAGACCTCCTGCAGGGCCCGTACGCCGGCCACTTCGAGCGCATCGTCATGCTCTGCCCCACAATCAAGCACAACAGAACATACCAAGAGCGATCGTGGGTTTGGACAGATCCGGGGGTTTGCGTTCTGGATCCGGGTGAACGCCTCCATGACTGCCTGCGCGCGATGTACAACCGGTGCCAAGGCGAGCCGACGTTGTATGTTATCGACGACATGGCCGCCAGCAAGCAGCTCACCAAGAATAAGGACATGCTCTCCGAGTTGGCGTTCAGTGGGCGCCACGCGAAGCAGTCGGTCTGGGTCTTATCCCAGAGGTACACCTCCGTCCTCAAGGACCTCAGGGAGCAAACGCGCTGTGTCGCCCTCTTTCATTGCAAGGACAGGGACTCGTTCGAGGACTGTCTGCGCGAGAACGATGTTATCCCGGCATCCGCGAAGGCCGAGGTGCGGGAGAAGCTGGCAAAAACGAAGCACGCCAAGCTCCTTCTGAACACTGCCCAGCCTAGTGGGTATCACGTGATATCATGAGTCGTTTCGTCGCCTGCATCATCGGCGTGTGCTTCGTCGCCTGCATCATCAGCGCGACCGCGGGTCTGTTAGATTTCGTCGGGTTGAAGCTCTCTATTAGAGTCGGAAGGTGTGTGTGTATCGCGATGGAGTGTGACGAGATCATAGACCAAATCCTTGAGACGGACGCGGCGGCCGGGCCGCCGACCATGGCACCTGGGCCGCCGACCGTGGCGCAGCCGGCCGTGGCGCCACAGACTGTGACACACAACACCGAGGGAGAGATTGGTAAAAAAAAAGACAGAGATTGGCCGCCCTCGCCGCGGGTGGTCAGTCAAAACAGTACGTTGACAGGGTCTTGTCAGCAGATCAGATTGAAGACCTGAGCAACGAAGAAATACAGAAGCTCTACGCCCACTATGAGGCTAGGCTCGGAGCGTCTATGACACAGACGCTTGGCTCTGCCCTTCTACAGCTATACAGCACACTAGCAGGCCAGCTGCTTCCGATCCCCGCCGATAGGCATGTTTTGCTAGTCGCTGACCTCGAGGCAGACCCGTTTGTTGGGCACGCGCTGAGCGCCGCCACTTGCGAGCTATACCACCGCTATGGCATGTACTTAGCTCCTATTACAGCAATGCTTAGCACTATTAAACATTGCCGACGGCCGAGTGATAAAGCATATAATGGAGACACCACCAGCGACACCGGTGGAGACATCAACGGAGGCGCCGGCGGAGGAGGCGCCACCGGAGACGCGGGGACCAGAGAAAGTAATTACTAGAGTTACTAAGGTTAAGGATACCAAGAAGGTGGCCGCGGGCAAAACGGGGGCGGCGGCAAGAAATAAGAAGCGTGACAGGCTTGAGGAGGAACTCCAGCGCCTTAAATCGACCTATCGGCAGCCGCAAGCCGATCCCGTTGTGCCGGCCGATCCCGTTGTGCCAGCCGAGCGCTCTATCCCCGGAGCGGGGGAGCGGTCGACAGCTGCTCTGGAGCCGTGGCTGTTAATCGGAGGGAGTGTAGCATTCATTGCTGTCGCCGCCGTGATGTGGCGGGCTAAGACGAAGTCCGGTGGCCCCCCTATTAGAAAAATGCGAGTCCTTGAACATACAAAACCACCACACAGCGCCACCGATTCGACACCCGAACTACATGGTATAAATATGTCTGACACTCCAGACGGAAAAGAAGTCGTGAATGCCATCTACCACGGCGTGGTCGTGGCGGGTCTCGCCGTCGGCTTTGCCCGACTAGGTAAGGCAGCGCTCGGAGGGGCCTATCCTAAGCTTGAACTGACCCCGCGGGACGTCGGTATGGTCGCGGTCGATGTCACCGCTGCGCTCGCCACCAGAGACCTCCTGATCAAACAAGGCATCATCCCGGCGAACATCTTGAAGTAGCGCGCGGGCGCCCCGGCTCCCAGTCCTCGCATTTAAAAAGGTACGGGGCGGGCTACATAAGAAATGTCCACGATCGCGATGATGATAGGAGGGGCTCTTGCCAACGCGTTGGCCTTCTCCGGGAGTAACTACCTCTTCAGCTCGCTCAAGAGCTCCGATCTCGAAAAGGAGCGCAAACGCCATGATGCTGCCGTGGAGCAGCTTCAATCGGCTCAGGCTGCCTGGGCAAAAAAACGAACCCAACGAAGCTGTCTGACTATTACACGCCGCCGTCGCGAGACTCTATTATAGCCCCCGGGGCTACTGGAAGGGGCTAGCGGCGATTCAGAAGCTGGCGGCTGAGTTTCTGAGGTTGAGGCCCGGAAATTCCTCAAAAAGCAGGCCATCTGGCAGATCTACCTTCCCGCCCCGCGCCAGATACCGCGGCCCAAGTTTGATGTTTCAGCGCTGAACGAAGTGCACCAGGCCGATCTCCTGTTCCTGCCACACGACACGGTGTGCCGCAAGACATACAAGTATGCCCTGACCGTTGTCGATGTGGCCAGCCGCTTCAAGGCCGCCGAGCCGCTTACGACGAAGGAGGCCAAAGAGGTCGCCGCCGCACTCGAGCGGATCTACAAGCGGGGCCCTTTGAAGTGGCCTAAACTTCTCCAAGTCGACCACGGGCGCGAGTTTATGGGCGCTGTGAACCAACTTTTAGCGAAGCATAACGTCGAGGTCAGGCGCGGCCGTGTCGATATCCACCGCGATCAGGGGATCGTTGAGCGGTTCAGCCGGACCCTGGCTGAGCGCCTGTTCGGACACCAGTATGCCGTTGAGATGCGCTTGCCAGAGGGGAAGCGGTCCACAGAGTGGGTCGGTAGGACGTCTGCGGTTGTGGCTGCCATGAATGGGGAAGCGACACGGCTGACGGGCCGCCGGCCTGTGGAAGCGATCAGACTTAAAAACGTGCGGCAAAAACCCTCTTCGGTTGTTGCCGGCCGTCCGGTTGGTCTGAAGGAGCAGAACGTCCCCTCCGATGTGGGTGTTCGCTACCTCTACCAGCCTGGCGAGCTGGAGGGCGGCCGACGCCGGGCGACTGACCCCGTGTGGTCTCTTGAGGTCTACCGAATCGGGCGCTCTGTTACGAAACTCGACGAGCCCGTGCTGTACTATCTCCAGGATGGGCGGGAGCGCGAATTCGTCCGCGAGGAACTACTCATTGTGCCACCCGACACTGAACTGCCGCCCGATGGGGTACTCAACCGTTGAGCAGCTCATCAATGTAAGCGCCCATTTCCGCTGCAGGCGGTACGCCGGCCGAGAGGGCGCCTCCGTGCCCGTAGGCTAGTGTATCCACTCCATTCAGACTGATCCACCTCTTGGAGTCGAAGGGTGAGAGCGACACCTTATTCAAGTGCTGGCCGTAAATGCGATGGCGCTCCGACCTGATAACATCCATACCGTGGCGGAACGTCTTTTTCTTGAAGAGGGCCTCTTTGTACTGCTCGTGGCGGATGTGCTTTTTCACGACGTTCTTTCTCACGCCCCTGGCTTTCTTCATCTCGGCTCCCGAGGCCTCCAGGATGGAGTACATCTTGGGCCGAAGACCGACATACTCCGCGACCACCCGCCCAGGGCACTCATTCTTCATTTTGCCCGGGACCTTCTTATTTCTCGTGCTATGCAGTGGATGGTCTTCTGGATACTCAGACGTGTCATAGTGTTCCGCGTTCTTTGCCATGTCCACCTCGATGTCCTCTGTCTCGATTTCGAGCAGCAGGCTGTCGGTACTGTTTTCTCAACTGGTTATAGTAGAAATCGTACATGAGGTTTTTCGACAGGTCGAGAACGCTCATGCCCACGTAGACAGGGCGGTTCAGCACCAGGCGGCTCTTATGCATCTGTATGCCCACCAGATCGTCATCAAAGATATTTGTTCTCGCGTATGCTGGGCTGGCTATCAGCCGTCGGAGTTTGTCCTCCTCGTTCGAGCGTACCAGCTTGACGTTCACCCGCTTCCGTAGGTTCTCCATCGTCTTCCCGAAGACTGAGTTCTTCATCAGTTTGAATAGATCCTTTTCGAACCCGCTGATGGCCTTCTGCCGCAACTCTGTGTTCATCCGGATGTAGGGCTCCATCCACGACGATTGACTGAACGGGAGGGCCCGGTGGATTTTGGTCAGTTTCATTCCGAGAGATAGGTACAGCTGGAGGTTCCGGTAGTGGAGTACGTAACGCTCTTTGTTGCGGAGGTTTGGGACCAGCTTCTCAACCTCGGCCGATTTCACTCCTAGGAGGTTGTGCTGATAATCTGACATCCATCCCCTCTGAATTAGCATGCTCTCCGGAGCCAACGGATATCCATTGTGAGCGTCGTGCAGATCCGTTGGGTATTCCAGGTCCACCTCGAGTATATAGCCCTCTCGGTCGTCAGGTGGTTGATCCGCAATAGTTCTGGCGAGCTGCTGGAGATCATCCACCCACCGAAAGCCGCCTTTGGGGAGATACTGGCTCATGGCCCAACCATAGAGATTGTTCACATCCAGGTAGAGGAGGTGACTAGTAGGTTTTTCAGGGTCGTATCCCTGGACTCCTGGGTTGTTCGATTTGGCGTGCCGCTTTGAGACCATAGAGATGCCTCCGCACAGTCCCTTCTCGACGAACAGGTGCTGGTCGTAGTCCGTGAGCAGCTCGATCTCCATTCCTGTCTTCTTGAGTAGGGCGTCCCATGACAGGCCTGGGCTCGTGTAGTAGTGAGCCGGGTCTAGGCCGTACTGATTCAGGCACGTTTTCCGGAATGTCTCGAATACGTCAGCCAGTAGAAGCACATCCGTCCGGCAGTACAGATCGCTGTATTCTCCAAGAGACTGACACCCGAAGGTCCCCAAGACCTTCCGCGCTGTGAGCGTAGTCCTCATCGCTAATGCGCTCATCGGAGAGTTTGCTATAGAAGAGCTCCTGGCTTGGAAGTTCAGGCTCGTCGAAGCGGCCCCAACTATCCATGTACTCGTATGGGTACACCCCCTTCCTCATTAGGAGCTCTCGTTTCTCCGGGCTGGTCTCGTATCTGGCCGTTATCTTAAATTCCTCAGGCGGGTTCGCCGCAACCAGCTTTTCAAGTGGGGCCAGTAGGAATTGGATGCTGTCGATGAAGCGTAACTGCCCGAAGGAGAAGGAGATGTATTTCTCAGTGTTGTTGGGGATACAGCTCATCTTACCCTCTACTTTCGAGATCGCCTGCATTAGCAGGTGGGAGTCGTATCCCCTGAGGTTGTGGAACACCATGGGGATGGTGGTGGTTTTTTGGTTCAGCCGTAGCTTGAGGTTGCAGACGCTATGGGCCGCCCCTCGATATTCACCTGTGATGTGGCAGTGGTCGCGCACAGAGTCACCCTCGAGAGGTTTGTCACATACGTGGCATTTCTCAGCGCCGTGGAAGTCCTGCCAGTCCTCATCTGTCATCCCCATGGGCTTAGGATTGGCCAGCAAGCCCTTGATCTTACGCTCTTCCTTCTGCAGTTCCCGGAGGAAATGTTCTGCTGCGTTGGGGCCACGGTATTCTACTGGTGGCCCTGTCTGACCATCATACCGCACCACAATATAACAATAACTGCATGCCTCATGATGTTGTGTCTTCTGAGTGTTGCTCTGTGTGGGGTCCAACTCTGGCCCCTCAACTTTGGTGGTGAGAGCCTCGAAGTCGGCGTAGATGATGTAGGGGGCTGGGAGTTTCTTGTGGTAGTTCTGGAAGGTGAGCCTGTTTTTTCCCTCCTCTGGCATCTCAACTCGCACGGCTATCTTACCGATTCCCCGGCATTCAGGCTTATGAGCCTGGAGCAGATCCTCCCGTGTGTAGCCATGGAGGTAGCGCTCACAGAAGTGCTTAGGCCCATTGTGCTTGCTCTGATCGTGAAGCAAGCGGTTTAGGTTCTTAATCCAGGTGTAGTGGAACCCCCGGACTTTTTTTCTTCTCTTTGGAACTACCTACTGGTAGTCCGTTTATTTACAGTTTGTAACAATCATAAAAACATAACAAATACAAGGAAAGCATGTAGTAAGCATGTATGTATAGAGCAAATCAACATGCATACATATATACTGAAAGAGATTAAATCATATCTCTCAATGCTTTGTTGAATTTTTTAATTGTTGGGTGTTTCAACCTCTTCTCAAAGTAATATTTTTCTAATGTTAGTAAATCATAGTATAGGAAGTTTAATATATTAACTAGTTTTGTTCTTCTTTCACTTTTCATGTAGCTTTTGTAGATAGAATACATAATGTTACCTATGATGAGATTTACTTCTTCATATTCTTTGTATTGTATTTTGTAACCGATTGCGAGTTCATGCATGCTAATCCTTTTATTTATACCTATCTTTGAAAGTAAGTTATGTATCTTTTCCCAAAAGGTATTTAAATACGGACATGAGATAAAAAAATGTTCTAATGTTTCAATTTCATTGCAATGTTCACATAATGGTCTATGTATAAGTTTCCACGTAAAAAGGTTTTCATTGGTTGGAACTATTTTATGGATAAGTTTAAATTTAAGCTCTTTTATTCTGTTGTCGATATAAACATTATTTATTTTGTGGTAAACTGCATACCACTGAACATCTAGTTTCAGTTTATCTTCCCAGGACTTGTGTATATAAGGACTTTCAAATTTGTTTGCAATAAACTTTTTCCTTATATCTTTGTTATTTAATTTTGTAATGTTACAATTTTCACCGAAAGCTGAATTCCTGTTAATGTTTACTTGTGTTTTGGTGGATGATTCCGATTTCAAAATGGTTTTCCAGGCATTCGGAATTGCTGCTTTTAATATAGTAACTTCGGATATCCAGTTACGTTTATTTTTTAGTTTGTTTATTGAGGTTTCTTTAATTTCGCCATTACTATGTATGATATCATTTATGAATAGTATTTCAGAGTCAATCCATGAAGAGAAGAGTAAGCATTTACCTTTGAATTTTATATACTGATTTCCCCACAATACCTGTGTTCTGATATGGAATAAAGATTTCGGTTTCATTTCTCCCCGGACTTCTCAATCAACATGAGATTGATCCTGGGCATGTAATCCGGCTGCTCGCTGAGATGGTGGACAGTCACCCCCTTGTCCCAGCCAAAGACGTTTATAGCTAGTTCGTTTGCCGCTCGACCTTGGGCACCTGGGAGATTGGTGTGGGGGCATCGACCCCCTCAAACTTAAGTCCATCTTCGGTGGGGTATTTGGTCGGCCTCTGCGGGTGTGTTCTTGCTGGAAATCTAGCTGCGCGGATAGCCCAGCGTAGGCAGTTGTCATCGTCGTTCTTCACGTTGATGACTGCCTTCTTGTTTTTGAGCGCTGCAGGGAGTGGTATGTAGGAGCCCCCTCTTAGTGGCCGATATCTGGCGATGTCCAGCCAAATGAGTTTCACCTGATCAACAATCCAGCCGGAACCTCTCTGCGTCCACTTCTCTAGAGCCTCGAGCAAGTATGGAAATGTCTTGTCCAGTGCCCCGTCGATCTCGTCTTTCTTGAGAAGCGTTTCTTGCTTGTGGCGAAGTGTCGGTTCCATGAGCTCCTCTTCACCATCTGGCCTGTATTTACGGAGTGAGACCTTCATGGCGAGCTGGAACTTGATTCCACCTAGTGCCTCGATTTCCTCAACGAGCTTCCTGTTCGATCCTATCACGGATGCCATCCAAGAACTGACTCGGATCTGCTCCTAGGGGATGTCCCTCGGGAACATCCATCTGCCAACCCTGCAGGTAGTTTCCTACCACCCATGTCGTCTGGAAGAATACTAGATCCGCCCGGTTTCTTCTTGTCTCCTCTTCGAACACCTCCAGGATCTCATTCTGATAGTCCTGGATTGTTCGTATGGTCTTTTGAGGAGGTATAGGGTCGAACTCTTCCAAGACGGCCTTCCTCTTGCGCATTGGTGGTCTTATCGGTCCTGGTCTACCCGGACGTATGGGGGTGGGTAGGCGTCGCTTAACCTCTTCTGAGATTGGTTCATCCATGATCGATGCTGGGAGCTCGACAGGTGGTGGGACTCGGTCATCCGGGTCGAATAGCTCTGCCAGGATCTCTTCGATCAAGTCGTCCATGGTGTACATGTCGGCGGGTGGGTATAATTATGTGTTAATAATCCTCTAATGGGAAATTCAATAGTCGCCGGGCGGTTGAGCTCCTTATCGAAGCGCCTCTTTTCACGTAAGTCTCTAAAGGGGAATTTCGATAGCCGTCAGTCGTTTGAACTCCTTATCGAAGCACCTCTTGGCACTCATCCAGAGCCGCAAGCGCAGTCGATTACCCAGCTGAACCGCAGCCGGAAACCATATATGTAAAGATGAATTCACTCAGTCCACTGTAGTAAAAGCACGTACTCGAGCGGAGAGAGATACATATATATGGGTGAAGGAGGAAGCTATCTCACGCTCGAGTAAGTATCATTGCACTCTAAGCCGAGTAGGTGTTGGGAGCGTTTTTTTGGGCCTACAAAATTGCCTCTTGTCACGCATCCAGAGCCGCGAGCGCCCGGGTATAGCTGTGTATTAATAAGTCTCTAAAGGGGAATTTCGATAGCCGCCAGTCGTTTGAACTCCTTATCGAAGCACCTCTTGGCACTCATCCAGAGCCGCAAGCGCAGTCGATCGCGCCCACAGCTCTTGCACAACTTGTATTTATTCCTTATGCCCTTCCCACACTTACTACACGGACTTGTGCCGGGCCATTTTCTCAGTAGTCCCCCAGACAGCTTTTACCACACAGATCTGTTGACCCTATCACCAACCAAGAACAGCTCCTAGTCCCCTTCATTCTCGCGTGACGTACTAGTATACCTTAGATATATATTCGACACCCATATCTAAATGGGGTATGTATTGATATCAGGACGCCGCGGCCCGGGAGGCCGACGCCGTCGCCTGTTGTCTGAACATGGGGCTGGGAGGCACTCTGGGGCCTGATAGGCCCCAGAGGGTCTGAGAGGTGACCCTCTCTGGAGCTGTAATTTCTTGATATGAGGTCTATATGAGAACTGGCCCAGTATTCTCATTATATATACTACTCATGCATGCTGGTACATGTGCTCCTACGTGCGCGTGAGTGCGTGCTTGGGTGTTTAAGTGCCTCTATGTATGCGAGTGTTTCTAAGTGTATGTGTAAGCGTCGGTATATGTGCGTGCGTGCGTGCGTGCGTGCATATGTGTACCGGTATGTGTGCGTGCATGCGTGCGTGTGTGTTATTGTGCATGTACATGCGTGTTGTGTGTGTGCGTGTGTGCGTGCGTGTGTGTACATGCGTGTTGTGTGTGTGCGTGCGTGCGTGCGCAGGCGTGCGTGTGTATGTTTTGTTGAAACAAAGACAGGGAGTCCCTATTCTATGGGGGGTCACAATTCTTCGTAAGGGGTCAGTTTTCTTCGTGTGGAGGGGTCGTAATATTATGACCGGGAGTCAAAATACTATGACTGGGGTCACTATTTTTTAAAAAATACTGACGGGGGGTCAGTATTCTATGGGGGTCACTTTACTTCGTTACACCTGTAACTGCACGTGACACCACGAAGCCAAAAATGAGACTCTACCAACTGCATGAGTTCCGAACAGCTAATTACATTCATCCTAACGGTAGCCGAGTTGTATTTCCAGTTACGGAATATAGTAACCTTTGAGGGTTTGAACCCTCGTCTAGACACATATGTCTTGATAAAAAACTCGGATATAGTCGGCAAAAAACCACCAACGTAAAACCTTTTCGTGCGCCTACGTCTTTTAACGTGCTCTATGAAATCGGCCTCATTGTAGACCTCGTACGTGTCATTTACATTTACACTGACAGGGCTGGGGCCACGCTCAATGCGTACCGGGATCTTCCTACCGACGCCTGACCCCGACTGATCTAAACTCGTGCTCGAATCGTAACGCGGCTTACCAGACTCACGGTATATTCTGGCAAATGACATGCCTTGCAGACCCCTGTCACGACTGACAGGCTTTGAAACAAGGGCATCCCTATAAGATTTGCCATTGTTTCGAACCCTAGGCTGGGTCTTTTGCTTACTGATCGCGGTGTCCTTACGAGACCTATGCAGAGGCTGGCCGGATATAACAGTGGGGATCTGAGCACCACCAAACTCAGTGATACCTTCCATGCCAGAAATATCTACCAAAGGGGCAGTACCTATGTCAGTTACGGACTGGGAGGGGAGAACTGCCGGTACCTGAGATATCGCGTTTGCCGTAGTGACGGGGGAATTACTGAATTACTAAATATTTATCTGCATCAGACTCTGACTTTCGACAAATACGACAAACGAGTACTGGCCACCTGAATTTCACCAGGATTTAGATCTACGACGTCAGAATCACGGGCTGCGACCAAACTAGCACTACTCTGAGCCATAGCATTTAACTTAAGCGTCCCGAGCTCAGGCGTTGGCGGTTTAGGCGTTTGTCTCACCTGGTAGCGGCCAGCGGGAGACCCGGCCTCCGGCCTAGGAGAGTTAACCAGAGGAGGTACAGACGCGCACATTGCCAACACCTGTCTCTGTACGTCTGCTACTGAGTCCGACAATTTCAAGATGCTGACTTTCGCCTCACGAGCACTGCCAGCAATACTGGTATACTCTTCCGGACACAATTGTGCAGAATCCTTAATTGATGAGCACTGAGTGCCAACTACATCTGGTAGTTGTTGAAAGAGAGACTGAGTGTTCAAAAGAGTCGCCTTGACGACTCTAATCTCCCCCGACCTCGCAGTTTCAAGCGCACCCTGGCGCTGTTTCGTAAGCAGCAAATCTGCTTCCAAACTACTCACTCTGTCTTTCAGCATCTTCAGTTCACCTGTTTCACTACTAGCTAATACATTAGAGTTACTATGTAGAGTCAGTTCACAACATGTAGATTTTGAACGAGATTTCGACTTTTGTTTACTAACTACCTCATTCAGATCAGAATAGTCTTCTCCTTCAAGCACTGAGACAAGTACGTGTATGTCCCTTGCCAGCTTCACAGGCACACTTTCACCCGAGCGCGTATGCACTCTGCGTTTAAGTTCACAACATGCGCCAAATGGGAAATCGTCACTCGCACGAAGCGCCTCAAACAGCAAACAACTCGTTTTCTCTAGCTCCATCTCGTCAGAGCAATAGTCAACCGGGATCTGGTTCACAAACAGTGTAAACGGCAACGATTTATATAAGTCTTTGAGCTTATTGTACTTCTCTAGTTGGGATGTATCGGCCATCGAGAGAGCGTCACCATTAGGGGAGAACACACCGGGGGTTTACTCGGTTAAAGCGATCCGAGAGGGAGGGATCTGGCCAGCCTGTATACTGTCCTGGCTATACGGTCTACACAGTACGCTGGATCGGGCTGGTCACATGACGATGCATCTGGAGCTACAGTCGATAACATTGACCCTGTCTGACTCGCACCCCACTGAAGTATAGACGTCGGACTTCGAATGGATCCAGATCGATCTGCGTCCGCGTCACGTGACTTTTTCGGCGTTACCGGTACTTTCAACTCAGTACTGCATGCAAGAGCATTGGCTTGAGCTCGTGAAGTATAGACTGACCTTCCATTGTCAATGTTATAATTGCAAACGCAGCGTGTTCCGACGAGACATGAGTTGAAATCACGATCAGGGCCGTACCCAGAAATGTTTGTCTGGGGGGCCTAGTTGGGGAGGGTACGGCAGGGGTGTCCCCTCCCTGTCGGTAGCCGAAATCTTTTTGGTATGCCGCATTGAATGGTGCAATGTCCTGCTATCTGGATCACTCTATCAATATATAATTTTATGTTATAATATAGGAAATCGGCCAATGAAACATTGGTGATCATTCATCATGTATTAAGTCTATGCACTGAAACCCAGGTGTAAAAGGAGCCGATTTCCTATATTATAACATAAAATTATATATTGATAGAGTGATCCAGATAGCAGGAAATTGCACCATTCAATACGGCATACCAAAAATAATTTCGGCTACCGACAGGGAGGGGACACCCCTCCCGTACCCTCCCCAACTAGGCCCCCCAGACAACAAATTCTGGGTGCGGCCCTGGTCTTAGATTGCATTTTCGAAACCTATACGGCGAATCGCCGTGACGTCACGTGCACCTGTTATCTTAGCCGAGAAAAGCTTGGTGAAGACTGACAGCTGATATGTAATCAATAAAAGAAACATTGACCGCACTTTGAAAACTTCTGTTAAAATCAATAAAAACAATTATTGTGCAATCGTTGATGCTAATTACATCGATAATACGTGTAAAAACATAAACATGAACCGAAAATTGATTCTGGAAGATAAATTTACAAGATACAAACATCTTTATTTGCAGTCGGTTGTACAACAAATGACATGTGTCAAGAAAACCTGTAGTATATCGCTAGGTAAGCGATTTGAGTTAACTGTAGTTTTGTATATACAGGATTATCTCCCTTTTTGACTGTTTGTTTAAATTTGTTAATTTTGCGTGTATCAAAGTTATTTCACTTTTAAACTTCATCTTTTTAGATTTATACCTTAGTAAAATTAGTACTGTGTATATATTCAAATGTGTGAGGCGGTTGGTCAATCGGAATAATTTATATGCTAATTTGCTGAAGTACCTCAAATTAATGGAAGCTGTATACAAATGCTGAGACTGGCGTAAACTTATTCAACGATCACTGCTGGTTATTTTGTGATCAGGGCACAGAATATTCATAGAACTTTCAGTGACGGCTTTATATACTTATGTATAGAAGCTATATTGTTGGTTTTTGACTGATAGAGTATTGCACTCATTAAGGTTAAAGACTGGCGAATATATTGTCTGCTTGGGCAACGTAATTGTGCAGTTACCTGTTCTTTGAATGGGCTAAGTAACTGTCCTCTGAATTCTCCCTTTGGGCATGAAAATTGCACGTTTAAGACTGTCCAACCAGCCTTTAATAATATTATACTGCTATTTCATAGCGGTCTCAGATTAGCTGAGGCATTGAGATAGTGTTGCTCAGACTCATATACCCTGGGGTTATATTCGGTTTGAAGCAGGTTTGCTGAAGACCGTGCTCAGGGTTCGAAGCGTTGCTGAGCCGTCTTTTTGAGGCTGTCTTTTTGAAGCCGTCTTTTTGAGGCAGTGTTTTCGAGCACGGGCTCGGAACATACTGCAGGCAGGCTTCAAAGCGTTAGTTTTATAAGCTTCTTGAAGCAGGTTTCATACACTGCTCGAGATAGGTTTCAGGGCGTAGGGTTACATACATGCTTTGAGACAAAGGGTCTGATACGTAGGTTTGAAGTCGCAGTAGTGTTGAGGTTTCAACAGGGTTTGATGCTTAGGGTCTCAACTCGCACAGTCTAGGGTTATATAACACATTTATACAGTTTCATAACATAGCTTGAGGATTTTGTTCCAAGCACCATTTTGAAGTTGAAGCATCGACCAGCCGTCTCGCTGGCTTGGGACTGTAGTAGTCGTTCACAGTTATAGTTTATTGTTTAATTGTTGGCCCCAAAGCTGAGGTATTGTTGATCACCATAACATAGGTTTTTGTGTATAATTTCATGTTTTCATAGTGTTCGTCTCAGGCAAAGTAGCCTCAGAACACCATATAATCACCGGCTAGCATAGCCCAGCCACATCAATTTTATAGTTTTAAACCTTGAGCTGTGTTTGGCTCAAGACATAGTCACCTCACGGAACGCCCGAAATATTTAAAAAGGTCTGAAGCTGAGTCTTGTCATTGGGACATCACCTAGCATCCTGACAACATGACAGGTCTACAATAAACTATTTGCCGACTATGAAACAAAATAACAACAGTTTAACATGACAACCTGTGGAGTTGTAAAGATATAAGCTTTTCAAAGCATGGGTAATATACAGTACAAAGTTATAATCAGAAAAGGTTAAATCTGATAAAATATACAAGTATGAATTAACTGTATTTGTTAAAGGCTCATATATAAAGGGTATAATACTGATTAGAGTTACAAAAGTCCATGCATTTCTAAAGATGTGTCACATAGTTCCTATCACAGGATACTATACTGCCAATCATGACAAAAATGTTATTTGTTGCAAATTTATATAAAATCATAAGGCGTGAAATTTCGTCCAGATTTAAGAGTTGACATCGTAATACACATAAAAATTGACTGGGACACTTTACTCCGTGAGTATTCTTGTAAGAAATACTGATATCATGAATATTTATTAAATTAATTTTTATAATAGCATATGTACTGAGGATGGTTTGGTATTGGGAAAAGAACTGTAGATTCAGATCCAACATAAATTCATAAGCAAACATGCATCCATAGTGCATTCAAGGCTCGTCTGACAGTATAGATCATAACCAGCCAATGCTGTGAATGTTTTTAAATGTACACTGTATATATATGGATAGCACAAGTGATTGGAGTTCTTTAAAAACTCCTTTTTTAATCTTAAAGGAGCTCTCTTTGGCTCTTTTTATCTGTTTTCTAAATTTTCTGTTAATATGCGCGCACCCAAAACGGCAGAACAGTCAGTAAGATGACGGCGTCCGTCAATTGGTAGAAGTAGAACAAAGAATACCGTCATCCGGGTCTACTCTGTTTGAAAGCATGTGAAAAAGCGTCGATGTTTTCAGAACTTTTACTTCTGTTGCCGGGTCATGTCAGGTATACATTTTTAGCTGAATTCGTAACGTAAGGTTGGTTGTCGGTGGTTTTTACCCTTTCCCTGTTGAATATTTATGTCAGAAAAAGATGACATCATTAATATTTATAAGCTGATTTTTATAATGGTATAGAAACACATGTCTTTTTTTGGTACTGGTAGAAATGAAGAGTCAGATCTGATATAATTTCATAAGCAAACAGAGTGGGTCCGATCATACGGCTCCAATAGCCTTCAGATCTTGGTCTACCCTGTTTGCAAAGGCATGAACATTGTTTATGTATGGTAAAGGGATAAGCAAACGGAGCAGAACCCTTTCTGATCAAACAGCTTCTATTTGCAATTTGATCTGAGTCTAATCATTTGCAAACGTGTTTATAAAGGGTTAGGAGGTTTAAACAAATGAACATATTTTTATGAATTGTATAACTAAGAAAACATTCTTGTTATTCCGTTACTTTGTGATGATTAACCCTTTCCCTGCTCAGTATTCATGTAAGAAATAATAATATCATGAATATTTATAAGCTAATGTTTTCAATGACATTTGTAGACAGGATTGTTTTGTTGGTAGAAACTGTAGAGTCGGACCTATTACAATTTCATAAATAAACAGAGCAGACCCAGATCATACGGCTCCTGTAGGTGCCGTATGATCTAGGTCTACGCTGTTTGCAAATGCATGAAACACGTTTACCGTTTATATTAGAGAAAGGGTTACATTTTTGAATGCTTAAATTTTAAGGTGGAAAGGCCCGTCATTGTTTAACTGTAGATTGCATTCATTATATAATAAGACTTAAATTTGCTATATGATTTTGAATAATAAACAGTGAAGACCCTGGACAGAGGGTTGCTTTTTTAGCTATCTTGTCTGGGTCTACATTTTTCAAATGTCAGTACTTTTATTTCTGCATTCAAAGATTTTAACAATACAAACTAGATATATATATATATATATATATGTTTTGAATACTGAAAATGAATTGTGTTAGACAGTTGGAGACTATATTATTACATTACTTACTCAGCCGAAATACCGCTAATTTACTAACTAGACCTAGGAAAAGAGTAACGATAAAAGGTGCCAGATGGTCAGTAAATCCCCATGTTTCTCAGCAGGGGACAAGTGTCAGCGATCACACAATTGCCATCTATCACACACTGTCTTATCAACAAAGTTATGAACTATTACGCAACAGGAATGCTTCGAATGTAACAACTACCAAACAATGTGCCAATTGTCTAAAGTTATGATTTGTTAAGCAGCTTCCCGAACAATAGAAGATAACTATGTTTGACTAATTAGATCTATGGCTAAGCATATTTAAACCCCAACGATTTAGATCTATTTAAAAAGGTAGTTTATTGTGAATTATAGTTCTAAAGATAATATAGATTGATATGATCTAGATCTATTCTAAAATACTTTTACTAGATCTGCAACGGTACTGTACAGTAGCCAGAAAGACATGTGCATTTTACAACACACGAATGAACGCCGCGAGACTGTATATCTTAATATCTCGATCTTGTTGAAATAAAACGAGAATTAAAATTTTAAATACTGTTGATCTAAATTATTCGACATATCAGGCATGTCCAACAAATAATTAAGAATGTCTCCCATTTCAAAGAAAGGCCAGATCAAGGGATTGGGTTTTTTTGTGGTTTTTTTTTGTGTGGCCAAGCTTCTTGTTGTATCTATCCTTAGAAACTAAAACATAGTTGCCATTATAGTCAGAGGATATAGTAAATGTACAGAAATCAACAATTCATAACCAACACAGTCGTTAAATGATGTGTAGGCTAACTATTGCTTAGCCGTTACATAGGGATGCATAGGTTGTTATTGGTGTTTTTGCCCACCAGTTAACTGCGCATGCGCGAAATCGACAGGGTTTGATAAAAAACAGAGATTCGCCCTAATTAATACCCCAATTACACCAACTATATTCCGCCGAGTATAGCCGACTCAGAGTCAACTGGAGTCAACACGAGATATACCTCTTATTAACAGTATTAATGTGGAGAATAATATTATAATGATGAAAGAAGTAATTATTTTGATTAATATTGATCAGAACATGTAAAGTGAGATACTTCATTAATTTTGATCGCTGTACACACGATAGCTGATTAGGTGTTGACGTGTGATTTACAAAATCGTGATAATCGCACATAAGCTACTACTGTTTGAGCACCGGTCCAGTTGCATGAGCACTATGTAGACCCAGATCAGTCATTGCACCGTCAGTATGGGTTTTGATAAAGCTCTTTGGGGTTTGATCTGGCAAAGGAAAACACCCTTTTTTCAGACGAATGCAGTGAAGACCCTGATCAGCCATCGAGTTGACAGTGTAGACACAGAAATTCATATTTTGATTACGTTTTTATTGAACGCCCCAGACACACTGACGTACTCGTACATGTACATAAGTTAGTGCGTCCAGGACTCGGGACGAGGACCCTGCGTTTTTGAGCCCCGAATTTTGAATTTGGAAAACTTATGCCAATGTTCCAAAATACTCAAAACTCTTCAAAATAGTTTCGATCAATTGTTACAAGATAACACTATTTACAGCTATTTACAAACACCCCGCATATATTAAAGCTCAGGGTTAAGTTGTGTCCTAGTCTAATGAGAGACTCTGAAGTCTGGAAAGTTCAAATTTTCAAGTATCATGTAGAGCCCCACGAAAGTCATGTGTTTGATCTTGCTCCAGTTCGTACAATTGTCAAACCAGATCGGAGAGTTTCTGCACGACCCAGTTAATACTGCGTTTAATAACGTAATTGTACGACTCGTTACAGTTGTTGTACCATAGACATGGTAACCACGGATGCTGCAGTCGAGGGTGGAATACATGCCGTTCAATATTCGGCATTAATCCTTTTGTCAGATATGGAACGTCACAGTCTGCGATGATCTCACTTTTAAGCTCAGACCTTTGGAGCTTCAAATACCATCAGATCCAAACAATCTGTTAATAACCACAGAAACTTCAAGATGAGCCAAAATATTTCCGTAGGTTCTCAACAGTATTGCCTTAAAGGTGCTTTGCACATAGGACCCTAGTTGCTTTCACATATACCCCGTCATTCCAAACAAAATCAGTGAATTTTACTGAGATTTCTTTGAACTCGAACAACACTGTGGGATAATGACTTGCCAGGGGTAGAAGTGTTTTTTTGAAAAGACTCAAAAGCCTCAATGTCATTAATAATGATTGGATCACTAACTAATTTTTTCAGGGATTAATGGCACAACATGGTCGGGTTTCCAAAAGGATCCTATTCCATTACCACCAGACTATAGAATTTGTACACTTTCTCTAGACCGAGAATTTCGGGGTTTGAACGCGGTGTTCAGAAATCTAATGTTAAAATGTCCAAGCACAGGAATACGCAGACATCTGCGCACAATTTCGTGGCTTTTGCGAATGGGGGACTGACGTCTGGAAGATCTGTTTTTATATATATATGTATGTATGTATGTAACCATTCTAAATTTAGAAATACTAGGGACTTTAATATTTCGCTCACTTCATATATCTTATAGGTGAAAAACAAATAGAATTTAGAATTTTTAGATGATTTAATATCTTACCAACCTAATAATGAAAACTTAAAAAAACTTAAAAGATATTATTATTTAATCATCATGCTCAATTTTAGATATTTTCTTTAATTATTAATCTCCAGCCTTTTCAGACATTTTTTAAACTCTTTTCTTTCTCTTCTATTCTTATATAATGCTGAATTTGCCATTATAAATGAAGCAATAGGTAAAGAAATCATTATAAAATCTAAATTATTTATTAATTTAAACACCATATTAGATAGAAATAAAATAAATATATACTTTAAGAGTGTAAGCAGATGATTTAAGCAGACTGATTAATTACTTCCTGTTAAAAATATGTTAGAGGGCTTGTTACTTAAAAATATCGTCTGCTGTTAGAGAACGATCAGCCCCGCAAGGTTATTCTGTAGTGTCTTGTGTTATAGATATCACCTAAGTGTGTCCTTACACCGTAAGGATTCACTTCACTGAACATGGTTAATGGTGCTTAAAAGTAAACAAATTTATATAGTGAATAGACCCATAAAACAACAAATCCCATAGGCCCTTACCTAACCAATTTTATAGCGGTTAGTTTGAAGAATAGAGGGTTAATAGGGATGCGCCAGATGTGATGGTGCTTAAAAGTAAACACATTTATATAGCGAGTTATAATTCGAATAGACCTATAAAACAAGAAATCCCATATATACGTTTTTATTTCCTCTTTACAGAGATTTGATAACATAGTAACAATTGAAATACAATGTTAACACAAATAACATATGCACATGTACAGTTAGTTTGAATTACACGAAATGGTAGGTCAAGACAAAAAGAACAAAGAAGTTGGATTGGATGAGAAAATATAGGCTCATAAGATTATTAGATAGAAAGTAATAGAGATGGCGAAGGAAAGCATAATGCAGAATGCAACGTGCTTATCACATGATTAAATAGCACAAGACTTTCAAGTACCGATGGTTTGAAGTGAAGACGCCTCAACTCCTTTTCAAACTTTAAGGAATTGTGATATCTTGACCTGGACCATCAACAAATGAATTTGTCTGAGCACGCTGTATTTTCGCTTGTTTTTCCACCTCAAAACGGAACGAAACTAGAGAGGTGGAAAAACGAAAATGAAAAACAGTTAATTATGCCTGTTATAGTTATTCACATCAGTGAATAAGCCCGTAACGTCTGTGATACAGTTTTAGGGTTTTAACGACAAAAGGGATGAATAAGCGAATTGCATTTTCATAATAGGTGTCATCAGTATAATGTGTATAGACCATACTACCAAGCATTATTTGCAATAACAGTTCAGAGTTGCTCTGGCACGAGGCTCTAATGGTAGGTGAGAAGTGGTAGCTTATAAAATCAAAAATAAATTTCCTGTCACTTTCGAGGGATTGGCACTCTGTAATAACATGTTTGCACAAGTCGCGGGTTTGAGAATTGCATAAAGCGCAGATGAAGTCCTTGTACTCTACATACGTCCAAATTCGCGCAATTAGGCATTTATTATTCTGACTAATGACGTCTTGTGGAAGTCCCCACACGTCTGCGAGAGTGATACCAAAGTGAAGACTTCGAAATCTGCAGAAATCACTGTCTACCGATATGCGTTGAAGCCACAGTGTGTTGTGAAATTCGGTAATCGCATTATTAACAATTCTTTTCCAAGAATATTTACTAGGAAAAATGCCACATTCTGCATAAGTGTGTAAATGAGATACGATGTTGTACTTACTTAATATGGTAAATACATCTGCAATGAAACCCATTTGCTGTATGTTGTCATTCAAAGACATTCTTGTTAAAAAAACAAATTAAGCCTAAAGCGAGTTATAATTCGAATAGACCTATAAAACAAGTATCTCATAGGCCCTTAACTAACCAATTTTATATTGTTATAGCGGTTAGTTTGAAGAATAGAGGGCTAATAGAACCCCGAACCCCCATTTCTTATACTATTCTATTTCTGGGAAAACTGAAAACAAGGTTCCTTCAGTATTTACGCAACATCTCAAACATTATATAAGCATTTAAGCTGTAATTTTACACAAATGTGACCAACTGTTGTACCTAACAACTGGTATATTAAACTTGTCTATCGGTTGAATATATTTAGAGCAGTAAGGAATTGAAAATGGGTTGAATTTGTATATTTAGTTCATAAGTAAACAGAGCAGATTCAGCAGGAGCCATCTATTTTAAGTCTACTCTAGATTTACCATGTTTGCAAAGGTATATCTATGAAGTAAAAGGTTATGTCTGGGTCTATCATGCTCTAGCATAAAATAGGTGTATATATTAATTAAAAACAATAATGGTTAAATATTATTAATAAACCGCAGTTCTACATTCAATTACATTACGTAAGAGCTACTTTCGCGGGATTTAGTACTGTGGCGAAAGCAGCAAGTAATCCGTTTTCCCGGTAAATGTCATCAATATATTAATGATGTGTTCATATATTCAGGCATACATCAGTACATTTATGCCAAATATATTTAAAATATGTATTCATATCATTTATAATAACTAATCAGTAGCCATTATTAATGTTTAATCCTCCTCTCGCCTGCTTTCACCTCATTTCGCCAAATATCCTCCTTCCGTGTTTTAGCCATACTCGGTTTCGCATCATCTTAGATATTTCCTCGGTGGTTATCGTTAATGATATTGCCGTTGCGGTATTACATTTTGTATTAGCCCCGACCATAGGAGAAATAATTTTCTAATATTTTCATTTCCAAAATACAAACAGTCATACAGTGGAAACATATCAGTCGACCTGTTTCCAACTTTATAGAATGTATTATTCCAAACATACTGTTTTTACACTCATAAACCACGAATTACAGCTCCACCGTATTCTCACAAGTATTGATAGATCAGCCCTCCTAGCAGAGAAATTCCACTGAAAGAGTTCCATATAGACACGGGGACTTAATTCCCCGCACCATTCATGTCCCCGCGCCAATTATAATGTAGTCCAATGGAGGAATATACTGTACATGTAGTGCAACACGATTCTATCAATGTGGATTTAATTGTTATACACAAAGTATGCATTCCTACACGGAATTATCAGTTAGAGCACTGTAGGAAACAGTCCGAAAGTCAGTATACCAATGTTTCCAAAACTTAATAAATTCTCAGAATATTAATATTTTGTGTAGATGATAAACATGCATTGGATATCTGCAATTATGTATTCATGTACAATGCTATCTGAAAGACAATCGAATGACTCTGACAAGGGTCATGTGTAGTGCATGAGAGAACGAAAACCAAACTGTGGGCTTATCAGATTTATGAGCAAACTCAGTTCTAGACCAGACGGGTATCTGACACTAACCTAGCTCTGTAATCCGTATCGCCATTCTAGACCCCCTAGATTCTTGAATTAATCAGAGATTCATTAAGCACTGTAAATTCATGTCAGTCTTGACTTCAAATGTGATAGTAATCATTAGCTATCAAAGTTATAGCGTGTGAAGTAACAGACGATACTCAGTTGAGGGGGGAGAAATGGACATTAAAGTTACAAATGATCGGACTAATTATTTCTGCGAACATTAGCATTAGAACTGACCGGGGCAAACCAGGCAATTGTGATATTTTGATTAGCAAGAATATTTCGGCTGAAATGTTTATTATTTTGTTAATTCATTTTAATTGAATGTGAAAACCAATTCAAAGCAAGGGGAGGATGTAGTGTCCTACTGTTGCATTGGTCAGCCTGGGCACATGTAGCCACGCCTACCACAGCAGCAGGTCGTTGCCGCTCGCCCAATTAATGTATGCATGTTCTGTTACTTGTTTGTTAGTATATGTTTAGAGACTGAAGAGATTAGATTTGAAAGAACGAACACGGTGACTTTATTATTATACCCCACCTTCAGACACAGATATTACACATAGTAGACCCAGATAAATTTACAGAAAACATGCTCCTCTGGGATTTCCACCTGCGCATCTCGCAACTGAACAATGCTCCCATTACACACTCACCATTGTAATATTTTAATTTTCAATGACGAAATGTCAACTAGTTTTTGAAGAGGCCTTCTTGTCGGATTTCAACGGTTTGGACATAATTTATGGAAATAATCAGTGCCAAAGTGTCCGATTTCGACTTTTTGGAACCGTGGTGGTTAATGCTAAAAGGTGGAATTTTGACATTTTTTGTTAATTGTTCTACATTTTGGAAGAGTTCTGTTGGTGGATGAATAAATGTCGAAATATTTGACATTTTGCCGAACGTAAACAAAGTTTCGACAATCTTTCTACATTTAATCCTCAGTCACATTTGCTGAAATTTACAGGGTGTCCCAGAAAAAATGCAACCCAATTTAAATCCCTATTACTCTAAATATATTCAACCGATAGAAACGTTTTACATACCAGTTTTTAGATACAGCAGTGGTTCACATTTCTGTAAAATTACAGCTTAAATGCTTTTAGAGCATTTGAGATGTTGCGTAAATACTGAAGGCAGAAATAGGATTATGGATATAATAAGTACATTTGAAAAGAACTTGTGTCACCAATGCTTATTAAAACAAGTTGTATCAAATGTAAAGTTCCGTAATACACTTGTAAAATATTACATTTAAAAGAAAATATAACAGCTTAATAAGTCCATCAAATGTGATCTCAATTAATTATCTGAAGTCCTAATTAATTTGTATCACAGAAATACTTAAAGTATTACATGTAGTAACAGGTTATCAACTGTTAAATAAAGTTAATTAATCAATTATGGTTTAAGTAATTATTATTTCAACAAGTATCGTAATGCTGTTCAAAAGATAATCTGTTTAGAGAGCCCCGCCTATTAAAACGACTGCATATTTTTTATTGGTTGCTTAACACATTGAGAAGTGTTTGCTATCTCTGAACATATGCAATAAAATAAAATATGTATCTGTCTATCCATGCACAAATTGTACGGGCCTGAATTATTCGTTAACAACTAAATGTACCGTAAACATAATATTTAATACGGGGATATGACAAATGCCATTAACACACATTTAAGTATTTTTCTTGGTACAAAAATAGTTTATTATATTGGTCATCCGCTAAAGAATATATTATCAACAGGGTAAATGCGTGACGAAAATCCAGTTTCTGGGAAATGTGAAACCAGGGTGTCTTCAGTATTTACGCAATATCTAAAAATTTAAGCTGCAATTTTACAGAAATTTGAACCACTGTCATACCTAAAATCTGGTATAGAAATCTTTTCTATCGGTTGAATAAATTTAGAGTAATAGGGAATTGAAATTGGGTTGCATTTTTTCTGGGACACCCTGTAATTGATCGTTGAATTCGATATATTTCTGCGGGGCCAGCGATATGGCGTATCCTTAATTTTTACATGCCATGCGGTCACCGTAGACTTTCAAGCGAGGGGTTACCGGCGTAACGTTTTTTAAACCAAGTTGTGTAGCAGTAGTGACAGGCTGACCACATGGACATCGTACGGGCACCGTGTGGCTTTCTTGCGGCTGCCGTGGAATTTTAAGAAAACTACGGTGACAACACGGTTGCAGTTTGAACAGTTTGGTAATGTTAAAGTTTGAAATATCAAATGTGACACTTGTTGACACATAGATTCGACATTTTGGAAGATGTCTGTTTGTCAATGTCGAATTGCGTCAGTTTCAACAGTTTGGTTATGTATAATGCCGAAATGTCGAAATTCGCCATTATTCAACACTATTTTTGTGTTTTTTTTTATATTCGACAGTTTGGAACGTATTGTTTGCCGATAGAGACACTTTAATTTTACCTGTTAAATATATATATTGCATTTTCACAAACGATCACGTTTACAAGAGCAACAAAACTGTTTATCATTCAATTATATATATCTGATTAACCGTATTAAATTTAATTAATCTATCTATATCCATTGTATTGTTGATCAAGCCAGGATTAAAAGTGACAAATAAGATGGAATTGAAATGTTCGTATGTATTTCCTAGTCAAACTTTATCCAGTACTAAACACTAATACAATTGCAGCCGCCATCCAAACAATGCCAAACTGTATTGTGACCACGCGCGTCGATGCATTTTCCTTTGTGGCAGTCTGTAATGCTCAGGCAGGCTGAAACAGTGAAATCACAGTGTACGTTTTTATAATAAACTCGTCCAAACTGAACATTGAAACACATTTTTTCATGTGAAGAAGCTGGGGAAATCTGAATACCTTTGACATTAGTTGATAAAGGAAACGATGCAGACACTGATTAGAGAATTCCCTAGGAACCAAGATATAAGGCTACACTGTTCGCCTGTGTCCCATATGTGGAGTCATGGGAAAACTCAATACTCGGATATACATTCAACATTATAGACCCAGTTGCTCAGCCGCAATGGAATCAGAGTTTGCAATGGTTAACAAATGACAGTGGTGTGTGGTATTTATTTTACCAATAACGGTTTACAGTTGTAGCAAAGAAACATCAAAGTACTGAAAGGACTGAGGATGGAATCAGCTTAGATCAAATAAAATGTAGCTTTGGTCGACTGGACAAAGATACCACTGAAAGATATGATGTAGGTTCATGGGATGCATACGCAAACCAATCATGAAGTCTTCATCTCTACTAGTTCAAACTTTATAGCCAATATTAGATTTTGGGAAAATACCTTTTGACCTTGACTCGGGAACATGACTAGACATCACGTAAACCACGCAGCTGTATGGGAAATATGAGCATACCAATAAAGTATTTGGTCTCTACTGGTTCAAAATGTATAGCCTATGTTAAGGCTGCAGTTTAAGTTACACCTGTGACCCTGACCATGTACCATTTGAAAGATGCAGTGTTATGAGATGCATATGCATGCCAAATGTGAAGTCTTTATCTGTACCAGAATCAAAAGTTACAACCAACATTAAATTTAGGAGAAATTTACCTTTGACCTTGATACATAACTGTGACCTTAACCAAACACACCCGATCAGGGTCTGCTTTATTTGCATATGAGATAACAATCGACCAGGTTTACCAATACCACACAATCCTGTATATATATGCTATTATAACAAAATCAGCTAATAAATATTCATATCATAATTTCATACATGAATATTCAACATGGAAATTGTTAATTTTAAGTTCATGCTTAGCTTGAAACCTTATGTAACTATGTCTGATACAGTTAGTGTGTTTAACTACTTAATTGTGACGTTTATGTTTTAAAAACAAAAACAAAGTAAAGCTGATTCTTTTTGTCCCATACTAGCAAAGATGAAAGAAATCATTTGACGTAATCCTAAAGAACTTGTTTTGTAACATTGATTACATGCTTCATGAATATACCTTAAATAATAAAAGGTTATGTCATTTTCAGTTCATGAAGGTCGAGATATTTCAATACAAGATATCTATTTTGAACAGTAAATTTAATGACAGACATGTTTGCTATAATTCCAAATGCTCTTGTTTATATTTTTCATTCTGGAATAAGATCACTTAGGAAACATATTGAGGCGCTAAGTAATGATGTATAAACACAAACTTCAGGATGTAGACAAATGCTTAATTGTACACCACTTTAACAACCAAACTACATGTATGTTCTTTGAATAATTGCTGTCCCGTATATCAATGTTAACCTTGGGTCTGATTTGATTGCGCTTGTAATAATATAGATCTGATTCTACAGTTTCTGCCATGGCAAAAGATTCTGCGTTTATATGCCAGATACAAAAATAAGCATATTGATATTCATGATGTCATATTTCCTTGCATGAATATTCATCAGAGAAAGGGTTAATATAATGAGCACATGATTTTACAGTTCCGCCATGGCCAAAACTTCATCTGCCCATGTGTCACTTATTTTAATTAATATTCATATGTATATACTGTTTTATTTCACTTTTCAGTTATTGAACATACATTTCAGTATACGTAGACTAGACCTGTAAACTAACTGAGAAAAGAAATATTAACCCAGTACATGTAATAGTGTTTACAGTCGTTCCAGTGGCGCTTTGTGCCGTGAAACCTGTGTTAAGCAACCATGCAAAACACGATAAAATGGAAGAGTTATATAAGAGGAAAATTAATGCTCGAAGCTCCTTAAGGAGCTTATATGCATTACCATGGCACCGTCAATCAATAATGAAAAAGTAGTAAAGTCAAGCAGGCAAAGCCACATACAAGACGCAGCCACCACCAAAACATCGATAGATAACATGTTACACACACGCCCCCACACACACACACGAACGCACGCACGCACGCACGTACGCAAACACGAGATGAATATAGAAAACATTAACAGCACAAGACGCAACCACCACCAAAACATCGATAGATAGCATGTCACACACACACACACACACACACACACACACACACACACACACACACAAGCAGCACGCACGCACGCACATACACGCACATACACGCACATACACGAGATGAACACAGAAAACATTAACAGCACACAGGTACTAGAGATAAACATTCCATACATGAACAAAAGCACAAGTACAAAGACACAAGACAAACAAAAGTAAGGGTGACAAAGACCGTACCGTCTTGGCACGGTCAGTAGCAAAATCACCACGGGGGAACTCGTATTTAGAGATCCCCATGCCTTATAATAGACTGGCCGCTTAATGCAGGTCTCTCTGTGTTACTGTGACATGATTAAGAAATCATTATGATATCTACAAGATTTACATTTGGAGTGATGCCATTTAAAGGCATACCTGTGACAATTGCGCTGAATCATATCAACAGATAATTGAAAACAGCATAAATAGCAATAAGCCTATATTGTAACAGTCGAAATGATTTCTGGAGGTTTTCACCGAACGAAATCGGAAACAAATGTGAAAAAGGACAAACAATACTCAAAGGAATGGGATATAGATGATCTGTTGCGAGTTGTCTTTTAAGATCACATGTTCCTAAACGAGCCTTAGAAAATGTCATTAAGCGAGCATTGGCGAGCTTAATAACATTTTCTTGGTGAGTTTAGGAACATGTGATCTTAAATGACAACGAGCATCAGATTCTTTTTCTCACATATCAAAAAAGTGCATTTTCGCCGTTTAAATGACATGTAAACATCGGTTTCCATGGGTTGACGTCATATATATGACGTATAACGTCATATATGTTCTAAAGTGATCTTACACGTGTTACAGATAAGGAAATCTTAACCCGTTGTTCTAACTCGGAGATAAAGGAAGGTATGTGAGAAAGGTATAAGTTTACTTTTACTTTGTGCACTATATGCTCCAAATCGTGTGTAGTATTTGAGTGTACTCAATGTAGTGAACACTAGAGTACTATATGGAGATGATCATTGATTATGTTCAAACACTGGTACGATAGGCACATTATTCGTGATAAAGTATCTCGCATTTCGAAACGAAACAAAAGTGTATACTTTGAAGTAATGTTTATCTGAGGTTGTTTACCTTGTATACATGTATATATGTAAACGCCATGTCTATAAATCATTTATGTAGATCCATGTGACATTGTGCATAGGTTTTGCAGGAATAATTTCCGTTTGTCTATTTCGGCCTCCATTGGCACTAGAGTCTAGTTAAAGATAGAAACAAAATGTATCCTGTCCATTTTTGGTTACTGAGCCGTTCAAAACCTTAAGTAGAAATATGAAAATTGTCATAAAGATGGTCTATATACGACACGGTAACGTTGTCAATAATGAGGACATGACCAAAGCCATAAGATGTCATATGAAACTGATTCTTTATGTCTTGCTCATTTTTTATCAGTAAGTCTTAACCCTTTCCCTGTTCAATGTGTATTCCAAATTTCAATACGTACTGAATATTCATTAACCAAATAGTTATAATGAGTCCTTGTCGTTGATGGCAGGTGCTGTATTGCTTTAGCCGATATTCGTTTGAGTCTCTCTGATTGCAGAGGATCTTAGTAAACATGTGCCAGAGCTCGGATCCATACAGCTCTACGGACAGGGCTACGTTTTTAACTAGAGTTAAAGGATTGATATCTGGCTGCCGATTGTTCTAGTCCGAGTAGTGAGAAAAGGGATGAGCGATCATTCCGTATATGTTCGTCTATGGTTTCTGAGCATCTGAAAGACCCATGCAGTGTAATGTCTACATGCGTAACCGAATCGGAGGATCTTATAAACGTGTTTTGTCCGAATCTAACTGGTCATTGCCTGCAGAACCACATTTTACCACTTTACATTTGTCAGTATTAAACCATAGCCCCGTTTAATTGCATACGTTTTGAAATAGCAAATTGATGTTCTGATGAAGATTTGTTACTACATAAGACTTTATTCCCCTAGCACGAGACAGTGTTTACTACGTTCTAGCTAATTTAACAACTCGTCAGTGAAAAACAGATAGTACCAAGTGGATAACAAATCGCTTTGCCTGACAACTTGTAATATTGGGCATGACGCATCCATATAAGTATGTGTATGAATTGATCAAGAGTCTTCGGAATTTACCACCACTGCCCATGTCATTTAGTTTCACAAATGCCGCATAAGCCGGGTACGAAAGACCGTTGGTGACTTCGAACTTCACACTTCACACTTCACACTTCGCATTTCAAACTTCACGGTTCAAAGTTACTATATAAACACGAATGAAGACATGAGATTTTTCCGCGTTTTTGTAAAGACGATCTAGATATGAGGAGTTGGAGGAATTAATTTCTTTAACTGTTTTTAATGCTTGGCACCTAGATACAATATATTTGAAAGTAAACGAAGACTCTAAACACACACACGCACGCACACACGCACGCTCGCTCGCTCGCACACACGCATGCACAAACACACAGAGTGCTATTCTTCTATAACCCATTAATACCTAGCGATGAGTAAACACCTCATTTACAAACCTGTGCATGTGATGAGTACACGTATAAATGATATTATGCGCAAACATGTGAAGGCTGCATTAATTTCGCTCTGATGTTTTGCATAGTTTTAAGAGGAAAAAACTTCATACAACTTTCCGAAACGCGACACAAGTGTGCATGAAGGAAGTGTGAATATAATGGTGTACCTTTTAGGTGATTCTATCGTGTGATTCGACAGAAATTTTTTGTGCCATATTGGAGTTTTAAATTTAAAAGTGTGTGCCCCAGGGATCAGGATATACAGATGAAGATGAGAAGTGGATAACTAATGCACAGCTATGCTTATCGCCAAATTTAAACCCAGCAAATCAAGATTAAAACAGCTAGCGCTGTTAGTCTTCGGGCAATTTGGCTAAGCTAAATTTAGGGGTTCTAAATTCAAAGCGTATTTGGGATGTAAATAGAGGTGTTCATTTAAACAAATCAAGGGAAATACCCCAATCAATTCCAATTGTTTCTGAAAACTGTCAAACCAAAAAGAAAGTTCCATCTGCTAGCGTAAATTTCTATCACTTTTATCACACAATTCTCAGCAGTGCCCTTTCCCAAGGAAACGAAACATCTTGTACTTGTAAAACGCGAAACTCCCACGCCTGTCAGAATTCAGACTTCGCCTCCATGCATCAACAACAGAAGGCGATTTCTCAAATTTTGAGTACATGGACTGCCCCTTAAGTATCTGAGACTTCACTCTACGCCTAGTAGTTGTTTACAGACCACAACCATCGCGGGGAAATGGACTTAAAACCGAAGATTTTCTTGATAATGAATGGCCACTTTTCCTATCTAAATTTGCGACTTATGACAGACCAGTCATCATTGCAGGGGACTTAAACATCCATCTTGACAATCAAAGTGACTAGAACACAGCTAGTACAGCTAGTACACTAGAGTCATTCGGATTGCAAGGGCATGTGGGTGAAGCCACTCATATTGGTGGATATACCATTGGTGCTGTTATCATGAGAAACGGTGATGACTGTGTGTCAAATATTGAAGTCACCGACCCAGGACGATCTGACAGTACTGGTGAAGTTTCGGGCGATCATTTTTCTCTAACTTTCGAAGCAAAGGCGGTTTCATTTCGAGAACTTAGGGCAATTAATGTCGACTCCTTTAAAAGAGATCTCCTCAACTCAGAATCCATCAAAGCAAGTTTGCAAATGACAGACGTTGATGAGCTGGTTGACACATATACACAAGCGCTGGTGGTACTTGCCGATAAACATGCACCATTGTGTACTAAAACCATAACGCACAGACCATCATGTCCGTGGTATACCCAGGAACTGCACGATGCTAAACATGTACGGTGCAAGTTAGAAAGAAATTGGAAACCGTCCAGACTCACAATAGACCATCAGCTATACAGCGAACAGTGTGCCAACGTAAACAAGCTGTTGACAAAGTCAAAGGTTGATTTCTACTCAGAGAAAGCAGAATATTGCCAGGCAGACTCAAAGAGTCTTTTCAAAGTCACTATGCACCTGATAGGTACAACTAGTGACATCACATTGCTGAAGACTTCGTTTTCAAGACAACTTGCACAAGACTTCAGTGACTTTTTTGTTGACAAAGTGGGCAAAATACGGGCAGGCACTGTATCGAGTGCGTCAGTTATCACTAAAATGCAGCTTGCAAGGAACGCCTTAGATAGTTTTGTTACAGCTACAGAAGAAGAAGTAGAACATATCATTAAGGCATCTCCTTGCAAGTCATTTGGACTGGATCCAATACCTACATGGCTGTTAAAGTCATGCCTTGATGAACTTCTACCGATTCTGACAACAATTGTAAACTCCTCTTTAGACACTGCCTACGTTCCAAAAAGTTTCAAGATGTCACATGTCAGACTTCTTTTGAAGAAACCGAATCTCGATTCAAATGAACTTAAGAATTATATGCCTGTATCGAATTTGCAATGTGTCTCCAAAGTGTTAGAAAAAAGCGGTTGACAAACTCATTGAGTCCAACTTGACCTCAAATGAACTACATGAACACCATCAGTCGGCATACCGAAAGCATCATTCAACAGAGACTGCTCTCCTGAAAGTTCAAAACGACCTCCTCCAATCCCTAGATAAAAATGAAATTACAATTCTGGTTATGCTTGACTTACCGGCTGCATTTGACACTATCGATCTTTAAACTCTGCTAAAATGCCTGGAAAAAGACTTAAGAATTATTGGAAAACTGCTTGCGTGGATAACCTGAATGACCGCTATCAAATAGTCTCAGTAGATGGAGAACTGTCCACCCCAGTTAAAATGGAATATAGCGTGTCACAGGGTTCTGTCCTAAGACCAAAACACTACATCATGTACACAAAACCTGTCGGCTCAATCTGGAGAAACCATGGGCTTAATCATCATTTCTATGCCGATGACTCACAGTTATACCTGTCCTTTAAGCCTAAGGACATTTCCTGTAAACGAGAAGCATCGCGAGTTGATGACTGTCTCAAAGAAATAGTCTCTTGGATGTACCAGAACATGCTGAAGCTCAATACTGACAAAACTGAGGTCATCCTGTTTCATACAAAAGTATCTGCAAAGGTTAATGTGCAAGTAGGATCCTCTAAAATCAGACCACCTTTGTGTATAAAGAATCTCGATGCATAACTCGATTCACAAATGGATATGACATCACATGGCTACTCCTTGTGTAGGTCTAGTTATTCACAGCTCCGGCAAATAGGCCATATAAGAAAGCACCACTCACCTGATGCTACCAAGACTTTGGTAAACTCTATTGATACATAAAAAGTAGACTACTGCAATTTACTGCTGCATGGAATTTCAAACAACTCACTGCGGAAATTTCAAAGAGTGCAAAACACAGCAAAACACTGCAGCCCGAATCATAACCAGAACTCCTCGATTTAATCATATCACGCTGGTTTTGAAGGACTTCACTGGCTTCCAGTTCAACTTGAGATTGAATTCAAAATTCTGACACTGACATGCACAATGGATCTCCCAAGTACATTGTCGACATGCTTGACGTGTACAGGCCGCGCAGAGAGTTAAGGTCAGCAAGTATATAATTGTAATTGGTTGTGCCAAAAAGTCGTATGGTAAAATACGGTAAGAGAAGGAAGTTTCACGCATACAGCTCCAATACTTTGGAATGCTTACCGTCAGGCATTAGAGAGGCAGGGTCACTGGCATGTTTCAAAAGGTGTCTGAAAACGCATTTCTTAAACATTTATTACTAGGACAGTTTAGGAAACGATATGTTGCATATCTTTCATGGACCAGATAGACAATCATGCGGTTCCTCCCGGTTAGTGATTTCATATCTACTGTATATCTAAGCCACTTCTTCAGTTCAGGTCGCGGGTGACAGAACTCTGTATTGATTATTTTTGTGATACTTGTAACCGATTCAATCCAATCCAATCCAGGGTTGGGGATTGCAATTCGCGAAAGTAACATGTGTCATGTTGGTGAGGGAGAATTCCATTCCCTATGCTCGACTATTGAGAGCAACATGTTTTCATGTTAGAGTGGGACCCTGATCCCAAGTCTCTGGTTGTGAGTGGTCTTTCCGACCAACTTTGGATTGTGACTTTGGGAGGCTGTATCGTTTTCAGATACTGCCATTGTTTGTACTGATCTCCTATGGTCACTGTAGGGTGTTCATTCACTTGGATTACTGGATGATCCAGCTTTCGTAATTATAGTTTCTTTGTTTTGTGTATATAATGGCTCGAGTGGTATTTGGGTTGGTTCAATTGGTCGCCCATAGCCATAGAGGGAATCATGTGGTTCCGTCTGGCCAGTAATTTCATTTATATTGTATATCTATTGTATATCTTTCATTTCCTGGATAGATAATCATGCGGTTCGTTCCGGTTAGTGATTTCATCCATGTGAAGCGCTTTTGAACGCACACATCCTGTGTGAAAAAGAGCGCTATATAAATGTGGTATAATAATAATAATAACATCAATAATAATATAATAATATTCTATGCAAATAATGAAGAGCTCTGAAAGGAGCCCTCTGATCAGGGTCTACACTATTTGAAACACACCAGAATGTACATAGTCTGGACCATTAGCCCTTTGCTACGCTGTTAAAAGTTGTCGGCCATATGCTATCGGCGAACATTGATTAGCCGATGCCGTCAAACCACATGATAGAGTGGATAAATTGTGAAGTTTGAAGCGTGAGGTTTGAAGCGGGAAGTGAGAAG
This sequence comes from Azorinus chamasolen, assembly GCA_963576725.1. NCBI lineage: Eukaryota > Metazoa > Mollusca > Bivalvia > Cardiida > Solecurtidae > Azorinus > Azorinus chamasolen. The sequence goes on along the minus strand of OY755240.1, from coordinate 36,918,986 downwards.
TTTGAGGTGTGAAGTTTGAAGTGTGAACTATGAAGTATGAAGTGTGTATAGTGAAATATCACCATCGGTCTATCGTAGCCAGGGTATCAGGTTCCAACATGTTAGCAATAGTTTCTTATAATTAATGGATGTGGTTAAAGGGCAAAGAATCTTCTGGTAAGCGTTCTGTTGAGTGTTAGGGGAGAGTTTTCGTGTGTATGAACATCATTCATTCAATCTGTTATGTAGCACTTTTTTGAAAAGTTTGTCAATACTTGGTAACAGTGTCACTTGCCTATAGTTCTTAGCTTGGTCTTTAGGATTGCCAGTTTTGTAAATAGGAATTATAATTCCATTTTTGCATCCTATTGTTATGTATGAACATTTATTCATCATGTTAAATAACTTTCGTATATGTATTTTATGTATTATGTATTTTTCTAATACACAACCACGATAAATTAAATTTTCAGTCACTGCATTGTCTGTATCTGGTGCTTTTCTATGTGGCATTGTAAGAAACAGCGGCAGCAACTAAAGGACAGGTCAGTCACTTCCTCCCAACCTGGCTCACCTCCTCCTGACATTCCATGCCCTCACTGTAACAGACACTTTAGTGCAAGGATCGGCCTAGTAAGCCATCTTCGCTCACACACGTACAGTTAAGAGATTAGCGTAGTCATAGTCATCTTCGTTTATCGAAGGACGAACATTAATTAATTAATGTTTCATTGTGCTGAGGGATGTTTTAAGCTCGGTAAGAGTTATCTCCCTTGTAAGAACTTCATTCTCAGAGTTATCGCTGGATTTAATAAAAGATACAACTCGTTCATCGATCGGCATAATGGGGGTATATATTGGTGGTTTGTTTGTAATGTTTGTATTGCATTGTGTAGTTTATATGCATTCGTTACAAATATTCTGAAAATGGGTGATCCTTCGAAAGTAAAAGAAGAAATGCAAAAAGAGAAAATTGCAGACTCGGTTTTATCGAATCTATTCATGAGTAGTAATTAAAAGTGCAACACTACTCACGCCCCCTAGCACCGACTTAAGCTGTATTATATTTTCAAAACTTATACCATCAAAACTAATGATCCCGAATAACAACACTGATAATGAACTTGAATACACTTAAAGCATAAGGAATGTAGTTTTTGTTTGTGCAGAGTCTGTAATTACTGGCCTAGATCAACGCATTGATCGACTTGTGTGCATCATCATTAGTGACCAGAAGGACCAGAAAATATAACACCACTGAAAATGAAGTACGGGGCGACTTTTACAACCGCCACACAAACAATTAACACCTGCTGTTGTGAAGTACATATTTTCTGAAAATGGGTGATCCTTGGAAAGCAGAAGAAGAAATGCAAAAATAGAAAATTGCAGACATGGTTTTATTGAATCTGTTCATGACCTATTCTGTTAATCCATTGTCCTACATATGTAAGGCAATTTATTATGTATAGTGTTGTATGCCAATTCAGGTGGTTCTGGATTATAACTGTATGGCGTACTGACGCTGTACACAAACATATGCACGCACGCACGCACGCATTTTTGTACATGCAAATTATTTATGAGAAGCGCTTTTGAACGCACATATTCTGTGAGAAAAGAGCGGTATATAACTGTGGTATAATAATAATAATTTAATCTCACGGATGATTCCGGAAATGCCAATTTCCGTATTGCGATACGGATGCATCCAATAATATGACAACGGGATTTGACGGTCACACATTCACGGATTTGATACCGGCTTAGCAACGGATACTGTCCGGCATCACTCGTGGCACTCTGTACTGGTCCTAGCCTACGTAGTAGTAGTAGTACTTGTATATCCGTGGCAATGTTTGAACATGTTCAAATTTTGTTCACGGATCAAACAACCATAGTACAGATAATAAAGATATTGAATTGAATTGAACTAAGCCGTACGGGTCCGTTTTAGTCCGTTTTAATCCGTCCTTAAACCGTAAGGTGTCGTTACGTATTAAACCCTGTAATTTCCGTATCAAACCGTGTCATTTCCGTGTTAAACCGCGTCGAACCGGAACAATCCGTAGCCCTCGTGGCATATTCCTACATTATCTTGCCATAGGTACGTCAATACCTGTAGTTACACCGTGGTGTGCATCCATATCGGACTAAGGAAATTGGCATTTCCGGGGTAATCCTTGAGATTTAATCCGTAGTGGAACCGTCGAGGTGATCCGTGAATGTGTGACCTAAGTATTAATACGGAAATTACACGGTTTAATACAGAACTAACACGGTTTAATACGGAACGACACGTGTCGGGGCGTGTGCACTGCGGATGAACAACGGTTTGCTAGATATAAGTAAGAGCTAGTACGAATAAGAACGGTCTAATACGGAATAGAACGGATGTACTACGGTTGTTTGATCCGTGGTCACATTTTGAACATATTCAAAAATTGTCGCGGATATTTAAGAACTACTACGTATGACTACGGCTAAAATACAGAAACCAACGGATATACAAGTACTACTATGTATGACTACGTTTTAAATACAGAAAGCTATGGACCAATACATATTGCCACGGATGATGGCGGATCGTTTCCGTAGCTAATCCGGTGCCAAGTCCGTGAATATGTGACCTAAGTATCAAACTTGCCCGTTACGAGTCGATCAGTTTCACTATCACGGGTTCAACGCTCTTGCTCTTAAGAAATTCAATTATGCCTACCGTATTCGAATACGTGACTCTGTCGCCAACGTAGTATCGGCACGTCCTTCTCGATCTCAAGCTTCGATGCCTGGGATCTTGATTTTCGTTTGAGTTGTTAACGGTGTCGCATTCTTCTTGGCGAGAGCCGAATTTCGGCTGTTCTGTCTCTTCATTCGGGGTTACAGTTTTGTTAGATACTGAACTGGAATGCGCGCTTTGCCTATTTCTACTTGTGACATGTCTAACATTCGAGACATGTACTTAAAATTGCTTTCCCACCATATATTTGTTCTGAATTTGATGTATCTTTGTTCTTTTTGCAATTACATAGTTACTTGAATAGTTCTGAACTAATATTTCGACCACTAAGGGCCTTTTTCAAAGATTATCGTGTATTTTTGGCATGATAATCATTTTGCCACGATAATCTTTAGTGGTCGAAATCAGAGCTATTCAAGTAGTTATGTATCATATTAATTCCCTATTTTGAATAGTATCTTTATTGTGTATTTTGCAATTGTTATTTGCTTTCTGTCTGTTATTGTTTATTGACTGTCTGTTATGTCTATCTGCTTCAACGCTTTAATGACGTCTTTGTGTCAACAAAATATACACCCGCACGCCTGCGCACGCACTCACACACACGCGCACACACGCACATCACGCATGTACATACACAATTACACACACGCATGCATGCATGCACGCACACATACCGGTACACACATGCACACACACACCTATACCGGTACTTACACATACACTTAGGAACGCTCGCATTCTTGCAAGAACATGCACAAACACTCACACACGCACTCACCCGCACGCCTGCGCACGCCTGTGCACACACACGCGCGTACACGCACAACACGCATGTACATACACAATTACACACACGCATTCATGCACGCACACATACCGGTACACACATGCACGCACGCACATATACCAGTACTTACACATACACTTAGAAACGCTCCCATTCTTGCAAGCACATGCACAAACACTCACACAGGCACTCACACGCACGCAAGAGCACATGTACCAGCATGCATATATATAAAGCGATCGCTTAATCACTTGTAAAATGTTGTGTTGACTTCTATCTGACACTTTACAAAAAGTAAATAGCTGTAAATTTAAATAATCTAAGTTCAGGCTTAACATTTCGCGTGGATGGAAATTGTGTCAATCACTGTAAAAGTGAGCTTCATTTGGCAGTGGACTTTCGTATGGTTAATGCTGTGTGCATATGTCATATATCATATCAACATTGTATTCTACCACGTGTTGAAATTAATTGAAATAAATCTCATCTCATCGAAGCAACATAGGGGATCGATATCATGACTTTTGACTGATTTTAGAGGAGTGGGAAAAAAGTATTTTTGTTGCTGCGGTTGCTTCGTCTACCACCACCATCACCGCCACTACTACTACTACTACTATTACTACTACTACTACTACTACTACTACTACTACTACTACTACTACTACTACTACTACTACTACTACTACTACTATTACTACTACTACTACTACTACTACTACTGCTACTACTATTACATCTACTACTACTACTACAACAAATACTACTTCTACTACTACTCCTCCTCCTCCTCCTCCTCCTACTACTACTACTACTTATACTCCTACTACTCCTCCTCCTCCTATTACTACATCTCATCGAAGCAACATAGGGGATCGATATCATGACTTTTGACTGATTTTAGAGGAGTGGGAAAAAAGTATTTTTGTTGCTGCGGTTGCTTCGTCTACCACCACCATCACCGCCACTACTACTACTACTACTATTACTACTACTACTACTACTACTACTACTACTACTACTACTACTACTACTACTACTACTACTACTACTACTATTACTACTACTACTACTACTACTGCTACTACTATTACATCTACTACTACTACTACAACAAATACTACTTCTACTACTACTCCTCCTCCTCCTCCTCCTCCTACTACTACTACTACTTATACTCCTACTACTCCTCCTCCTCCTATTACTACATCTCATCGAAGCAACATAGGGGATCGATATCATGACTTTTGACTGATTTTAGAGGAGTGGGAAAAAAGTATTTTTGTTGCTGCGGTTGCTTCGTCTACCACCACCATCACCGCCACTACTACTACTACTACTACTACTATTACTACTACTACTACTACTACTACTACTACTACTACTACTACTACTACTACTACTACTACTACTACTACTATTACTACTACTACTATTACTACTACTACTACTACTACTACTACTACTACTACTGCTACTACTATTACATCTACTACTACTACTACAACACATACTACTTCTACTACTACTCCTCCTCCTCCTCCTCCTACTACTACTACTACTTATACTCCTACTACTCCTCCTCCTCCTATTACTACTTCTCCTACCCCGACCACCATTTCTCCTACTACTACTACTACTACTCCTACTACATGTACTACTACTACCATACTCACTCACTCACTCACTACATGTACTACTACTACTCCTACAACTCCTCTTCCTGTTACTACTACCCCTTACTAATCCTACTACACCTCCTACTCTCCCTCCTCCTATTCCTACAACTACTACTTCTACTACTACCACTACTACTCCTACTACTCCTCCTTCTCCTACTACTACTACTACTCCTACTGCCTAACTACCTACCAACCTACTACTGCTACTACTACTAAACTTACTTTTGCTGCTGCTGATACTACTACTATTACTACTACTACTACTCCTACTACTACTATAACAACTACTACTACTGATGACGCTGCTGCTGCTGCTATTACTGCTACTGCTATTAGTTCCTACCTACATACCTACCTACCTACTATTACCACTACTTCTACTACTAAATCCATTTGAGCACATGTGAAATGAGCTGCAGGTACGGCTATCAGCTCGCCAGGTGCAACCTACAAGCATCCAGGAGCTTGAGGCCATGTTTGTGCAGGAATGGGCCACCATCCCCGCTAGGACTATCAGAAATCTCATAGAGAGCTTTAGAAGGCGTTGACAAGCAGTAGTCGTTAGCAATTGGTCAGATACACGCTACTGAGTCTTTAACTTGTAAACATAAATGGGGTTGTGAAAATTTGAAAACAAATTGCGTGTCCAAAAATGTTGGATATAGAGAGTATTCCTCTTCTCTTGCACATAGCTAATGCAAAATCTGTGAAAGATATTAAATTTGTCCTTAAATCAAATTGACTAAACATGAAGTTGACATTAAAATCATTTGTACGACGGTAATCAAAGCATTGCCGAAAATATTCACACTAAAACATTTGGTGCTTAGCAAAAGTTGAGTAGTACAGGGGATATTTAACCATGGTCATATTTCTTACAGATGTAGTGACCCCCGTCATAGCAATTTTAGCCGTGTTTATTACACGATGACTAATGCGCGCAATGTTAGTTTAACCCAAGTATTTTGTACAAAGGGGCCACATTTTCTTAAGAATATCGACCCTCGGTCAGTATTTTTTAAATATAGCGACCCAGGTCATAGTGTTTTGACACACGTTCATATGTTGAACAACACTTGCAAACTTAATCTACATCCAGTATGTTTAAAGGAAAGGGTTTCACGTGAATCGAAAAACAATTTTTCCTTGGTCATAATTCTTATAGATGTTACACCCAGTTATAGCAATCTGAGCCGTGACAAGTATTTTGTACATAGTTTTGTATATAGGGGGTCACATTTTCTAAAGAATATCGACCCAGGTCAGTATTTAGTTTTAAAAAAATAGCAACCCCTGGTCATAGTGCTTAGACACACGATCATAATATGTTGAACACCTCCCGCAAACTTAATCTGCCTCCAATATAATTTAAAGAAAGGGTTTAACTTGAATAGAAAACTATTAACCTTGGTCATAATTCTTACACATGTAGTGATCCCGGTCATAGCAATTTGAACCGTGCTTGTATATCATGACTAATGCGCGCAATGTTAATTGAACCCCAATATTTTGTACGTAGGGGTCACATTTTCTGAAGAACATCGACCCCGGTCAGTATTTTTTTAAACAAAGCGACACCCGGTCTTAGTGCTTTGACCCAAATTCATGATATTTTGAACATCTCCCGCAAACTTAATCTACCATCAGTATGTTTAAAGAAAGGGTTTCACGTGAATGGAAAACCATTTAACCATGGTCATATTTTTTACAGATGTACTGACCCCCTGTCATAGTAGTTTGAGCCGTATTTATTATATCAAGACTAATGCGCGCAATGTTAATTGAACCAACGTATTTTGTAGAAAGGGGGTCACATTTTCTGAAGAATATCGATCCCTGGTCAGTATTTTTTAACAAATAGCGACCCCGGTCATAGTGCTTTGACACACGTTCTCGTTGATTGTTGAACAACTCTTGCACACTTAATCTATCTCCAGTATATTTTAAAGAAGGGGTTAATCTTAATCGATAAATATACTCAAGCTCAAAAGTCTTGTCCCCAATGTTTGAGATACCACTAAGTTACTGTTAAATGAAACACATAAACATATTAAGTGATAATTCCATTTTAAAGCTGGTTTACGTTTCTTTACTTTCGTGTCGACTTTTGGTGACCTCGTCTATAGTCTTTTTGATCTAGTGCCAGTGGTGCAAGCGAATGGTGGATTTACAAGCTATTAGGTAGGAGATATCTGACTGATGTGATTTCACTTTAGGACAGAGTTACTTGCTTAGCTTTATACACGTTTGGTTTTAGGTTTAGTTTTTGTTGTCCATGATTTTTCTTATTGTGAATAAAACAAGTTTTAAAATCATATATCACCTTATGTTTCATTCAACAGTAACTTAGTAATACGTCACACAACATAGGGGACAAGACTTATGAGCTTGAGTATATCTAACCTTGATCATAATTCTTACAGATGTAGTGACCCCCGGTAATAGCATTTTGAACCTTGTTTATAATAGCGTAACCAATGCACGCAATGTTAATTGAAACCAACGTATATATTTTAGAAAGGGTGTCACATTTTCTGAAGAATATCGACCACCGGTCCATTATTTTTTAAAAAAGTGACCCCGGTATAGTGCTTTGAACCACGTTCATAATATGTTGAACAACTCTCGCAAACGTAATATACCTCAAGTATTTTTTTAAAGAATGGGTTTCACGTGAAGCGAACTATATTTAACCTTTGTCATAAGATTTATTCATGAAGTGACCCCTGGTCATAGCATTTTGAGCCTTTTTTATTATAGCATGGCCAATGCTCGCAACATTAAGTGAACCCAAATACTTTGTAGAAAGGGGGTCACTTTTTCTAAAGAATATTGACTTCGGTCAGTATTTTTTAACAATAGTGACCCTGTCCTCACTTTCCCCCCGCTCGTAGTAATTTGGCCAACATTCCTGATAAATCGAACAACTCCCACAAACTTAATCGATCTCCAGTATTTTTAAAGAAAGGGTTTCACGTGAATCGAAAAATATTAAAACGAAAGTATTTTGTTGAAAGGAAGAGGGTCATTTTTTTCTGAAGAATATCGACCCGGTCAGTATTTTTAGAGAAGATAGTGATCCCTAGTAGTAGTGCTTTGACCCATGTTCATAATATTTTTAACAACGCCCGCAAACTTAATCTACCTGCAGAATATTTTAAAGAAAAGGTTTAACCTAAATCGAAAAATATTTAACCTTGGTCATAATTCTTACAGCTGTAGTGACCCCCGTTCATATACTTTTTTAACCCTGTTTATTATATAATGACCAATGCACTCAATGTTGATTGAACCCAACCATTTTGTAGAAAGGAAGGGGTCACTTTTTCTGAAGAATATTGACCCCGGTCAGTATTTATTTTAAACATTAGTGACCCCGGTCATAATGATTTGGCTTTGGCTTTCTTGATATTTTGAATAACGCCAGCACCTTTAATCTATCTCAAGTATACCTTAAAGAAATAATTTCACGTAAATCGATAAATATTTAACCTCGGTCATAATTTTTACATATGTAGTGACTCCAGTCATATCCTTTTGGGTCCCGTTTAATATATCATGACCAATGCGTGCAATGATAATTTTGCCACGTTATTTTATGGAAATGGGTTAACTTTTTCTGAAGAATATCGTTAATATTTAAAAAATGACCCTATTCCATGATATTTGGAACCATGGACGCCAAGTAATATGACTTGTATAGTCCTACAAGATTCACCTGGCGTTGCTGACCTCTATTATCATAATTTCATACTACGCTGTATGCGGTTTTTATATAGTTAGGCATCCGACTGAGGAAAATGTGTCGAGCCATGGCATTAAATAGTAGAATTTGGCATGCATTGGATATGTAATATTTGATGTCTGAGTTATCTGCCCCGTGCCACCTGAAATTTTGCACTTGTTTCTATTAATTAGGTCATAGGTCAACTAAGTGCATATTTTATATATATTTAGGATAAAAAAGAAAAAAAATAACCCGGCAGTGCGAAAAACAGGAAAAAAAGATGTCAACTTAACACGCCTCTGTTTCATCCAAATTTAATTTAAACTAACAATAAACCAAACATGTTTCGACTAACGTCTCTTCAGTGGTAACTAAGTTTTCTTTGACGTAGTTTCTATGACGTTATCTACGCCATAGAGACATTACGTCGTGACGTCATTTGGCGTTATTTTAGAAGCGGAAGAAAACAATCGGAATCCTGTTTAAAACCCTGGTATTATCCAAGATTAATTAATAGTTTTGGAAGCCTAGGAATAAATTTATCTAAATATTAACAACATCACGCCAAATGACGTTCTCAAGTCGTCGATTCAGATGAGAATTTTTAACAGTAAGGTAAAGCGTTGAGTTTTGGTTTAAAGCAGTTTACGAAGTACCTTTCCTTTGCCAACCTAACCGACACTTTGTCTGAATTCAATTTAGAAAAGGGACACATTTGATATTTTGGTTCTGTTTGGCAGCATTGATGTAAATGTGCACTCAATGGAATTTAACTTGTCGAAGGGTCTCGAATTTGTTGAGCATGCACATTTCTCCTCATTCTCAATTTGTCACCAGTTTGACCAATGTAGTACTCACCACAACCATTGCAAGTCATAACATACAGAACATTTTGAACATCACAAGACATGTTCGCAATTACTTTAAATACTTTGCCATTGAAGTTATACGAGTAACCGTCAACTAAGTGATTGCAAAGACTGCAGTTACGTCTGTTGCATTTAGTAACCTTACATGCACCCAAATTGTTGTCTTGACATTTTGCTGATGTAATTAAATTCTTTAAATTTGGAGGTTGTCGTTTGCTTTTTATTATTGTTGTCTTTGCGATCACTTCGTTCATTTTCTGGTCAGAACAAAGAATGTGTAAATTATTTTTGAGAATGCCGAACATTTCAAAATTATTGGGGTTGTATGAAGACACATATGTAATGATATCTCCATTTTCTTTTTTACTGACTTTCAAGAGGTCTTCCTTAGGAATTGAATTTGTTTTTGAAATTCCCGACTCAATCAGCTTTAAGATTCCTTCTCTTTGAGTCTACTTTCTTTTAATCCTTCTTCTGAAACAATGGTACAGATACGTCTTGCAAGGTTGTAGGGACTACTGTTTCTTGTATGTTTTGGGTGGCATGAAAAGTAATTCAGATATTGTTGTGAGTCCGTTTCTTTGAAATATATATCCGTGCAAATTTGGGTGCCATGTTTAATTACAAGAATGTCAAGAAATGGAAGTTGTTTATCACTTGTCTCCTTTGTGAATTTGATGTTTTCATGAAGGTTATTTACGAGTTGATAAAAGTTGTTTAAATCGTCCATTGACCTGAAACATGAAACAATCATCCAAGAAACGTTTCCATGTCTCCCGTAAATAATTTGCGAAACGTGCATCGAAGATTTTTTCGAATCTTCCAAATAACCTAGCATATATATATATATTTTTTTTGAGAAATCATTATATCTTGATCAATTTTAGGTGTAAAATAACAAACATTGTACAAAAATGAAGGTTAAACATTGGCCTTTAATTTGCACTTAATTTGTGTAAAAATAGTATTTGAATATTCATGAGTATTAACGAGAACATCCAAAAACAGTACAAACTCGTTAAATTCAACATGTAACGATGGTATAGTATGTCATGTCTTCGTCATGTTGCTATTTAACAAATATAAATGACATCAAAATAAAGGTTAGACAGAATGCTACTGGAATAAATAACTGTGCAGTCATACCAGCTATATATTATGCACACATACTTCTTAAATTAAAGTGGGTGGGATAAATGAACACCTAAACCTAAACAAAACTTTCAGTTCTGTTTAAAGTAACTAATGAATTCACTATATTTGTATGGATATTCTCTGGGTTGGTACAATTAACACCATCGCAAACACATGTTAGTGCGTTTTTAAAGCTGCTTTGAAGCATTTACAGCGGATAGATTTGCACTTCGTTTTGCACCCATAACTTGTTCAATGCAAGCATCAGGTGCATTTTGTACATTTCCAAACCACTTATAAGGGTTAGGCACCATCTTGCTATGCGTTAGTATCAATAGCATTAATTTCTGTATCCATCAGCTCAGATTAATATACCAGTTTGATAGTTTGTTCTTGCAATTTTCAGTTCTAGTGCATCCTTTGTTGGTGGAAGCAGTTCAAGTGTTTTCTTTACCTAAACCATATTGTGAAATTCTTGCATCATCAGTTGGTTCTCCATTGACACCATACAACAAACATTAAACGTATGTTCCTTGTCTGACCGTAAACCTCCTCAAATATCTGAAAACAGATCGGGTATGTAAAATACTTCTTCCAACAGGTCTTCTGTCCGATTCCAGTGAAAGCAATGTTCCGGCAGACATCTTGAGATAACTTGCGAAAAATACAGTTTTCTTGGATGTCCCAGCCATCATTCAGACTTCAGTGCCCAAAGGTCCAAGATGGTATTTCAGTACAAGAAGCAAATCAAAATTTTGGTATTTGACAACTACCCAGCCTTGACACCTTTCTAGCAGCATCCAAGGCATACAAGACAATCCATGTATCCACCTTGTCATGATTTGATGGCAGATGGGACACTTCATGTCTTCACTTGTCTTGAATGACGATATTCAAATGTATCCGTTGAATACTGCAGTACTAATATACTACATCAACTCTGTTTTTGTGTCTTCCACTTCTTCGGCTTCCTATTTTGTCGTGTTTGGCCGCTTTAAAAGCATGCATACTCGCACAATTGTGATATGCACTAAGATGAGGGAGGGTCCAACGTGCAAATTAAAAACAAACAGGTTAAAACATTGCATACAGAAGAAGAGCACATGCCAACTGAGACCCCAACCTGGAAAGTTGGGAGCTATCACTTGATGTTATGGTAGCTTGTTCAAGATGATGTTGACAGCAGAGTGGAAAAATATTCCCTCAGGAATTTGGATCTGCAAACCATGGGACGAATCTTAAGGAGTGGCCTCTTGTAGGTGCACCGTGGGGGCGTCAGAAGGTGGGGCATCAACTGCAACACAATCATTTACGAACCAATAGAACAACGTAAACTTTACTTGTCTCTGCCTCTGTCTGTGCAAAACGTGTTGAGCATGGCACCAACGCTGTTTCCTTTGCAATAATCCAAAATTACAAATATGGTAGCTCTATGTTCGACCATCTCCACACGTTTTGTCATGACCTTGGTTTGTCGGTCCAAAACACAGGATGGTGTACTCAACATGCAGACTGATCAAGGGTTTGTAATATACCTCCTTGGTTGACTCTTGACAGGGTCTAAGGTTCCTGCTTAGAACGTAAGTGGATCAATTTGCCTTCTTTATGACCATTTCCAAGACAATTTAGAAGACAGTAGTGTCCCAAGTTATTTTGCCTTCCTTGTAGCTTCCGTCTCTTGCCATGGACAGTATAAGGGTATCTATGTGTGTCTTGTTGGCGATAAGCATGACCTAGCACTGATCTGCATTGATCCCAGTCTCTTCCCATTTCTACAGACCGTCGATGTCATTCTGGAAGACGTTTGCATCTGCTATTGACTCGGCACAAAAATGGGGCGCCAGCAAAGAGTCGACAGGAAGAGCATAGGAATTCCGTGTGATCATCATTGCATGCGAGGGCAAGGAAAGGACTGAGAACAGCACATTGATGAACACCGGGTGTTACCAATACTGACTCAGAAGAAACACATTCCAGCGTGACGTGTTGGCTGTTGGGTACAATCAAGCATTTGCAATACACATCATAGTGTTGGAACTTCAGAAGCAGGTGTCTGTAAGACACTTTGTCAAACGTTTTAGAAACGTCCAGCAATATTGCGTCAATCTGATGGGACTGGTCCAGACCTGACACAAGGTCAATGACCAATGACCATGTTGATCAGTTGTGTCTCACATAAGCGTTGCTTCCTTAGACCATGCTGGCATGGGCTGATGGTTACTGTGTATGATGTATTCCAGGATCTTAAATGTGACATAATTTAGGGATACAGGCAAGAAATTTAAAGGGGTCACTTCTTGAACATTTTCTTGTAAATAAGATTAACGTAAGTCTTCCAATCACTAGGGGCTTTAAGGCCTGGTTGTAAGGCCTGGGATATCAGAGCTAGAGCAGGAGCCAGTGAATGTGCTATCTCTTTCAAGAACCCTAATAAGATGGGGTCTGGACAGGTAGCTTTGTGGAGATTAAAGCCATTATGAAGCTTGCAGACACCATTTATCGTGACATGAATAGGAAGGACATCCGAATAAGGATACTCTCAAATGGCACAAAGGAGAGACAGGTCCTCATGTGTAAAGATAGAGAACTAGTGGTTCAGTATTTTAAAAGTACAAAAATGAGTCATGCAGGAAATACCACATACAGAACAAACACTCGCCCGAACAGCAACACAAGGAAACAGCAAATGTACATGGGTAGAAAAAACAACAAGAGACGCACAAAGACAAAACAAACATTCAATAGGAGGAAGATGGAAGTACCGCCTTGGAACGGTCAGTGACAAAAGTCACCGGGGGTTTAAACCGGTTTATGGGCGCCCAACCTCACCCTTATTCCATCCCCATCCTAAAAGACAAACAGTGTAAATAAACGTATCCCCTCTCCGACTAATCTACAACAACCGCGACAGCAAATACAGTGGTAAAGTGCATGTATAACAAAAAACATTTAATTGAACATACTGTATCCACCTATCGCTAGTGTACTCAATGATTGAGCTGCAAACAGAGTAACTGTAGAAAAGTAATAAAGGGTACGACAAAAATGAAATAGTACAGATATCCGACGTTCACTTTGATTTGTGTATCAACATTGTTAATGTCATCATTCTTCAGAGGAGCTACTCCCGAGCTGTCACATTTCTTGTCTTGCTCCTAACAAGTGTAGAGCTTCTTACAGCTGTTGTCTGTCACTAGGTCAACCACATACCCATCATGAGCTTGAGCTTCCTTGCACTTCTTCTTTGCAAGCTTTCTGTAGCTCTTTGTATATGCGCCAGTCCTTCTGAACCTTGGTCCTCTGTACTTTTTGTACGCACATTTCTTCTTTCGTGAGAAACGGCGGGTGGTGGAGTTGCACCATGGCTGACTGAACCTGATGATGTCAACTTAGAAGGGACCACTAATTTGTGGGGGCGGCTGTGCACACTTTTCTGAATATATCCCATAGAGTACATATTAGTATAGGGACTGATTTCCAAATGTGATGCAAATTTAGCCATTTTGATGGTCATAGAGCATGTGTGGACAAGATGTGGGGTAGGCTACCTTCGCGAAAGAATAATATGATAATCAGTACTTTGACATGCTCACTTATTCCGGGTATTAAGGTATATCTGTTAACTAGTTGTCGTTTGTGGCAATAACATATAGAATGGATAGGGACGGTTACTCATATCGATCGGCACTGAATATGTCTACGAGTTCATTGTTGAGTGAGAGTGAGTACCTATGGCCAGTGGCTGTTAAAATGGCCAATTAATATCCGGGAGATCCGGGTATACAACCACTCACAAATAAACACCCTTCCGCACCACCTACGTGCGCATTCACAAAAACCTACACAACATCTTCCCTGTCAAAATACAATTTCGTTTATAGAGAATCGTGTCAATTATTGTCGAATATTTTGTTTATTTCTTATATAAAGGTCAAGCATAGTTGACATATACGATAGCAATATAGTGTGTACATTTGCAACAGTCCATTTGCCTCTGCAGATAATAGACATTAGATTGGTTGCTCATATTTATACACTCCTTTTGAAACAATGGGGGTATATTGCCTTGCACATGTTGGTTGGTCTGTCTGTCTGTCGGTCAGTTGGTCGGTCGGTCGGTAGATCGATGGTTTCCGATCAATAACTAATAAACGGCTTGCATAGAATCTTCAACTTGCTGTGGTGGTTGGTCATGAGCACACGATGACCACTAGATGACCCCTATTGTTTTTAACTGTACAATGGTTTGGCTTAGGATCTTCAAACTTGCAGTGATGGTTGTTCATGACCCCTATTGCTTTTGAGGTTACTAGGTCAAAGGCCAATGTCACCATGACCGTAACTGGTGAAATGGTTTCCGATCAATACTGCCCAAGGGTTTGGCTTAGGATCTTCAAACTTGCTGTGGTGGTTGGTCATGACCACTAGATGACTCCTATTGTTTGAGGTCACTAGGTCAAAGGTCAAGGTCACCATAATGTTAACTGGTGAATTCGTTTCCGATCAATAACTGGTGAAGGGTTTGGTTTAGGATCTTCAAACTTGCTGTGACGGTTGGTCATGGCCACTAGATGAACCCTATTGTTCTTGAGGTCACAAGATCAAAGGTTAAGGTCACCATGACCTAAACAGATGAAATGGTTTCGGATTAATAACTGCTCAATTGTTTGGCTTAGGATCTCAAACTTGCTGTGATGGTTGGCCATGGCCACCAGATGACACCTATTGTTTCTGAGGTCACAAGGTCAAAGGTCAAGGTCACCATGACCGTAACTGATGAAATGTGTTCCGATCAATAACTGCTCAGTAGTTTGGCTTAGGATCTTCAAACTTGCTATGGTGATTAATCATGACCACTAGATGACTCCTATAGCTTTTGAGGTCACTAGCTTAAAAATCGAGAGGTCTGGGGTATACATGTTTTACAAACACATCTTATTGTTTTTACTTTTATTTCAAACGAGCCTTGTAGAAAACTACAACAGCCAGGAATTGTCGCGTGTTTATTTTTGTCTAAAGGGACGAGTATTAACAAATCCAATAAATCATGAACACAAATGTTATATTCTATTCTTAACTTAACCTGGAGAAGATGGGTTTCCTTGTACGTTCGTCGCCTATTTGTGGCTGCCTAGTAAGTCAAATGAATGACATCGAAAGTATCAGCACCAGTTCTGTTGAGTTTCAAAACAGTTTGCCAATCAGATTAAAATAAATCGCCCACGTTTATCCTTTGATATTCAAATGACGTTTATTTGCGTTTGTGTTCGTTTATATTGTGAATTTTTACTAAAGGGTACAAAACAAAATACAGTTGAAGCGACCACTTAATGGAAAAACATAGCTGTCTTTATAAGTAGATGACTGCTTAATGCAGGACGAAAATAATGCAGAAAGCTCCTGTAGGATCTATCACCTGCCTCTGGCACCCAGAATAATGCCCCTTTTTGGTGGTCGCATTAGAGGGGTTTTACTGTACACACGTAATGGAGTATGCCTTTACTTACTGTAAATATTTAAAACATATCACTATAACAAGTAAGGGCAGGCGCTGTAAGACGTATAGAACCATTTATGATACCGCACAAAAAATGTTGTTGTACTCAAAAATGCATTGTAAATGTCCCCTTAAAACAAGCTATATTACAACTACCACTACTTCTAATACTACTACTTTTCATTCTTCCTTCTTCTTATTTTCTCATTCTAGTATTTCAACCAAAACCACCAGTTCTTTTACACCTATTGTCACTTTTTTGCTAGTGGCAACAGTTTTCAAAATACCGAGTTTCTTAAAAAAGGGGCGTTGCGTCGTTTACACCCCCCACATTCAAGTATTTGCATTTGCTGATAATGTGTTAGTAATAGTTAAGGCGGGGTCAATAATTTATAGATATCGCGGAGGGGGTTACTTTTTTCAGAGGAAGTCGGTATTTTTCAGAAAGGGTGTCACTTTTTCTGAAGAATAGTGACCGGGGGTCAGTTTTCTATGGGGGTCATTTTCATTCGTTACACCGGCAGCGACATGCGTATATAACGGTATTACATTCTCAACAGCATCTTGAAGGTAGTTTAACTTCTCAGCATTCATAGATCTGAGGCGTTGGTCTTCTGTCACTTTGTTTGCCAGTGACTATTTGGTTTGATCTTGATTTTGCCTCAAGGTGGCGATGGTCTAAATTATGTCTTCTTTTTCTTGCTTTAGTTTGACGATATCTTATGCTAGAAGCTGAAAAGCATATTTCATTTCCGCGAGTTGCTGTTGAAGGCTAATACTTAGGTTTATTGCCTGTGTATTCACACCACCAGGAGCGTCTGATTTTGTATATCCTCGTTATTAAGAAACACATCTGCAAGGACTCTGTGCTCATTATTATTACAGCTTGATTTTAAGAAAAACATATGTCTCCCACCTGCTTCTGTCTTAAAAAATGATTTGATGTTTTCTAAAGATTTTTTGTGGAATTTTAGGATGTTTTATATCATTTTATTATTATTATTATTATTATTATTATTATTATTATTATTACTATTATACTATATTTATATAGCGCTCTTTTCACAGAGGATATGTGCGTTCAAAAGCGCTTCACATGGATGAAATCACAAACCGGAACGAACAGCATGATTATCTATCCAGGTAATGAACGATATATAATAGCTACACAATATATATGAAATCAATAGCCGGAAAAAAACACATGATTGTCCAAAGATATACAATAGACATGAAAGCACTAACCGGAAAGGAATCGCATGATTGTCTATCCGGTTAATGAAAGATACGTAATAGATATACAATAAATATGAAATCACTAACCGGAAGGAACCGCATGATTGTACAGTAAAATTAGATTGGCAAATCTGCGTTTATACCCCTGAGCCTCCGTTTGACGCATGCGCGTGGGCGATGGACATTCGCCCCCAGGCGAAACGAGGCAAGCTACAGTAAAACCCAGTTTTACTACATTCCTCCCCTCTTTAATTAGGAGGAGGAAATGGGTGAATGAAATAATCCAGTTCCGCGATAAGCCAAAATGGGGGAACTCAGGTTAACTTAAATGTAATCCCTGACGCTAGTTATGGCCGGGTCGCAATGCGAACAAGATGCCCGAAATACCAGTATTGGGAATGCTCTGTTAGATAGCAGAACTTAGTATTGGATAGGGTAACCCTTCAGACACCACACCTGCACGAACATAGCAAGGATATTCCTATGAGAAAATAATTAATAAGCCCAACTAATTAGAATCCCCCTCTCCCAAAATGAATTTTGCACATTTGCTTTATAATGAAGCGTAGATATTATAACCATAAACATTTTAATAGGGTTTGTTGACGATTGGATGAGACGATTTTGACTCAGAGAGCGGACAATGCTAAAAAATCCAAATTTGGATAAAGCAAGGGCAATAACTCTGAAGTTCCTGAACATTATTGCTAGATATTGAACTTGACCTAGATAGTACAGCCATTAACATTTTATAAGGTTTGGTGAAGATTGGATGAGAGAGTTATGACTAAGACAGCGGACATGGCTGAAAAGGCAAACTTTGGATTATCAAGGGCCATAACTCTGAAGTTCCTGAAAAGTTGCTGGAAATCGAACTTGGCCTAGATATTATAGCTATAAACATTTATATAAGGTTCGGTAAATTCTGAAAGGAGGTGATCCCCCGAGAGCAAAAATTGCAACCCAAAAAGAGAAAATTGCAGACTCGGTTTTATTGAGTCTGTTCATGAACAGTAATTGAAAGTGCAACACTGTTCACGCCCCCTAGCACCGGCTTAAGCGGTATTCAATTTTCAGAACAAGAAGTACTGAAATTCATGATCTCGAAGGATCAGAAAGTATAACAACACTGAGAATGAAGTACGGGGCGACGTTTTACGGCCGCCACACAAGCACTTAACACCTGCTGTTGTGAAGATTATAAATTCTGAAAGGAGGTGATCCCCCGAGAGCAAAAATTGCAACACAAAAAGAGAAAATTGCAGACTCGGTTTTATTGAGTCTGTTCATGAACAGTAATTGAAAGTGCAACACTGTTCACGCCCCCTAGCACCGGCTTAAGCGGTATTCAATTTTCAGAACAAGAAGTACTGAAATTCATGATCTCGAAGGATCAGAAGGTATAACAACACTGAGAATGAAGTACGGGCGTCGTTTTACGGCCGCCACACAAGCACTTAACAC
This sequence comes from Azorinus chamasolen, assembly GCA_963576725.1. Classification (NCBI taxonomy): domain Eukaryota; kingdom Metazoa; phylum Mollusca; class Bivalvia; order Cardiida; family Solecurtidae; genus Azorinus; species Azorinus chamasolen. The sequence continues at coordinate 36,899,868 of OY755240.1, read as the reverse complement.
CAAGATTGGATAAGAACTTTTAGAAAACGAGAGCGGACAATATTTTGTAACAGACGGACGGACAGACAGACAAACAGAAAGGAGTAAATCAGTATGTTTCCCACACCACTATATGGTGGGAAACATAATAATGAAGTATTATAGAGCGTAACATTCTTGGCAAAACGCTCAGAGTTGTCTTCTACTTTAGTTTAGTTTACTTTACTTTACTTTTGTCCTCAAGGACAGATGTTTGACTCCCTGGCGTGACATCATAACTATTAGATCAATTATCCCATAACTTCATAAATAAGCCTTTCTACACCTTTGCAAGCATAGTTGACCCACATAAGACGGCTCTATAAGAGTCATCGCATCAGGGTATGCTCTCAAAATGCTTATGACAAACTATATATATGATTCTACAGTTATGCCGTGGCTACCACTTCCCCTGGCCATGTGCTATAATACCAAATATTCTAATTAATATTAATGATATTATTTCTTTCATTAATAATCATGGAGTGCGGGTTATATTCACCAGGGTCAATGGCTATCATTGAAACCAGAGTTTATTTTCAACTTGTACTTTCAATAATTGTGTAAACATTGCGCATTATCATGTTGCAGACATCCGTCAAAACTGAAAGTAGCGTCAAATGAGTCTAATTCCAGGAGAAGCGAAGTAGGTTATAATTTTATACGAAAGACCGGTGGTGACTTCAAACTTCACACTTCAAACTACACACTTCAAACTTCACACTTCAAACTTCACTGTTCACAGTTACTATATAAACACGAATGAGGTAATGAGATTTTCCCGCGTTTTTATGCACTTATACGATCGAGAGGAATTGGAGGAATTAATTTCTTTCACTACTTTTAAAGTAACTGAAGACTCAATACACACATTCACCAAGTGTTATGTTCGCTTTTCTGCAAATGTTAAATAAATAAAGAATTGTGTATGGGTACGACAAAAACGATGACCTCCTTCCGTTTCCGGATTGAAGAGGTCGCAATCATAGAGTACTAAACCTTTCTTGTCGGCGTACATGCAAAGAGGCCAGCGTGATTGCCAACTGTAAAATGGTTGACAACCAAACATGCAGTATGTTGTAGTACTATAGGATCATATCCCGTTTTAATGAAATTTCTAACATATTTGATGAACAAAGTTAGAAAATGAGTATGTCCAATAATCTTACGAAGTTTGTAAATCACATCACCATACAATTCAGGATGTGAAATACTGTGTCGAAGGAGCCCCTTGAGATTACATTTGTACAGATTTCGATAATAAAATCAGAGAAAGTTTTTCTTAGTTTATGGTATCTATATCCTTACTTAAGCAGCTTTCCAGTTCAAATGAGATTTCGATTGTTAAAATCGTCAACAGATGAACACGCTCTAGCAGGCTAAAACGAATAAGTTGAGATATATAAACCCCGTCAGATGGGGGCACGGGGACATTTACAATATTAAAATCAAAATCATCTCTTTGGTCATATATTTTAGAAGAAATCATTCCATTGTCAATTTTAAGGTCTAGATAGAAAAAGCTACATAAGTGTCGGAAGGGTTAACTTTATTCAATTTGAGTTCTTTTTGGTAAATTGTAGGAACCAAAGCATCAAAGAAAGGGTTATCTATGTTAAAATATCATCCAAATATCGACAAGTTTCAATGAAGGCTTTTATAACATCTTTTTGTTGTGATTGTGGATTCAAACGTAACATGAAATCTCTCTCATAGCAGTACAAAACAAATCGACGACCAGTGGTGCACATAGGAATACCAGTCACCTGACGGTATATAGCATTCTCATAACGCACAAATTTGTTATCCAGAAGAAAGTTTAGTGATTCGCAAACTTCTGAGCAAGTCAAATTGGTGTAATATTTCATTTGCTCGTCAGTAAAGAAAGCTTTATCAGCATTACATGCCAGAAATGATGTTTTTTTCCTGGGCAAATACTATCTGGATTAAGTTAGTAAGTTAATCTTTAATTAAATCATGAGGAAGGGTTTGTGTATAAAGTAGAAAAATCGCATGTGCTTACAGTGGATGCAAGAAACCTTTTGTTCTTAAGTTTGTTTAAGACTTCTGAAGAGTTCTTAATAGACGAGAAGATATTTATTCCAGATTTTTTATATGCAATATAATTTTACGTGTTCTTTTATCTTAGTTAACTAAGATAAAAGAACACGTAAAATTATATTGTACAAGAAGTTAAACGTATAGACAACTTAGTAGTTGTACAAGAGCTAGAATTTGCAATGAAACGCGCTTTATATGGTTTTTATGTAGTTTCGGTAACCAATACATTGTAGGAAGTTTATATTGTGTAATTTTAATATCGGCTCCAAGTTGTTCACACGTTTTACATGGTCTGAAACGATGGACCTTTCGTCAGTATTAACCGAAATGTATGAAGTTTGAAGTCACCACCGGTCTTTCTTAGTTTTGTGTTAACATGAAATCTCTCTCATAGCAGTACAAAACAAATCGACGACCAGTGGTGCACATAGGAATACCAGTCACCTGACGGTATATAGCATTCTCATAACGCACAAATTTGTTATCCAGAAGAAAGTTTAGTGATTCGCAAACTTCTGAGCAAGTCAAATTGGTGTAATATTTCATTTGCTCGTCAGTAAAGGAAGCTTTATCAGCATTACATGCCAGAAATGATGTTTTTTTCCTGGGCAAATACTATCTGGATTAAGTTAGTAAGTTAATCTTTAATTAAATCATGAGGAAGGGTTTGTGTATAAAGTAGAAAAATCGCATGTGCTTACAGTGGATGCAAGAAACCTTTTGTTCTTAAGTTTGTTTAAGACTTCTGAAGAGTTCTTAATAGACGAGAAGATATTTATTCCAGATTTTTTATATACAACATAATTTTACGTGTTCTTTTATCTTAGTTAACTAAGATAAAAGAACACGTAAAATTATATTGTACAAGAAGTTAAACGTATAGACAACTTAGTAGTTGTACAAGAGCTAGAATTTGCAATGAAACGCGCTTTATATGGTTTTTATGTAGTTTCGGTAACCAATACATTGTAGGAAGTTTATATTGTGTAATTTTAATATCGGCTCCAAGTTGTTCACACGTTTTACATGGTCTGAAACGATGGACCTTTCGTCAGTATTAACCGAAATGTATGAAGTTTGAAGTCACCACCGGTCTTTCTTAGTTTTGTGTTCGTGTTTCTGGAGTTGGAGTTCATCCTCTAAAATGGACCAAAATAATTGAAAGCATTTGAGGAATATAGAACAGACCAAACCATCAGGGTTCAAACATTCCATCTTTAACTTGACCTTCAACGTCAGAACGTAAATAGAGGGTTCATATGATAGATAATATGAACAATTTATCCCAAATTCCTTCAAACATGTTATAAGCGAATAACCTTGAATAATGATTGTGCCCTTGATGACTGCAAGTTGGATCATTCACATTGTCATACGACAAAAGTGTGTCAAAGATACCAAAACTTATTGTGGAGCCATGTATCGGAGATGACAGTTTGTACTATACCGATTGACTACTGTGGAGACATGTAACGGAGATGCCAGTTTGTGCTACACTGTTTGACTACTGTGGAGACATGTAACGGAGAACACAGTTTGTGCTACACCGTTTGACTACTGTGGAGACATGTGGAGACATGTAACGGAGAAGATAGTTTATGCTACACCGTTTGACTACTGTGGAGATATGTAACGGATATGACAGTTTGTGCTACATCGTTTGACTACTGTCGAGACATGTAGCGGAGATGACAGTTTGTGCTAATCTGTTTGACTACTTCGGAGACATGTAGCGGAGATGACAGTTTGTGCTACATCGTTTGACTACTTCGGAGACATGTAGCGGATATGACAGTTTGAGCTACATAGTTTGACTACTGTGGAGAAATGTAGCGGAGATGACAGTTTGTGCTACATTGTTTGTACTACTGTGGAGGCATGTAGCGGAGATGACAGTTTGTGCTACATCGTTTGACTACTGTGGAGACATGTAGCGGAGATGACCAGTTTGTGCTACATCGTTTAACTACTGTTGAGACATGTAGCGGAGGTGACAGTGTGCTACATCGTTTGACTACTTCGGAGACATGTAGCGGGGATGGCAGTTTGTGCTACATCGTTTGGCTACTGTGGAGACATGTTGCGAAGATGACAGTTTGTGCTACACTGTTTTGACTACTTCGGAGACATGTAGCGTAGATGACAGTTTGTGCTACATCGTTTGACCACTGTGGAGACATGTAGCGTAGATGACAGTTTGTGCTACATCGTTTGACCACTGTGGAGACATGTAGCGGAGATGACAGTTTGTGCTACATCGTTTGACTACTTTGAAGACATGTCGTGGAGATGACAGTTAGTGCTACATTGTTTGACAACTGTGGTGACATGTAGCGGAGATGACAGTTTGTGCTACATCGTTTGACTACTGTGGAGACATGTAGCGGAGATGACAGTTTGTGATACACTGTTTGACTACTTCGGAGACATGTAACGGAGAAGAGAGTTTGTGCTACACCGTTTGACCATGATTAATGACATTTACCTATGACAGTGTTATTTTATCTAATCAGGCAAAACAGAACTAACAGTATTTACGAAATGTCGAACGGACACGAACTTCCGGACTTAAACTGATAGCCCCTGCAATAAACGTATATTTTCAAAAACATTATACAACTTTGTATATTTGATGTTCAATCATTATTATGAAGATTGTCCTTTTGGAATTATATCGAAAAATGCCCATCTGATACAAAATAAACTGTTTTCGTTGATACTTATTTTTGTACTACACAATATTTTCAGCCTATGTCTAATAGCTACGAAACTAACACGCGACCCAAATACCCGAATGAATACTAATACACGGGCGAATAACATCGGATACACTTCGATATCAAACAAAGTGTTTATTTAAAACACGATGCAAATAGAAACTATCACTTTTAACTATTAGTCAAGGTGCCAGTTTGCACAATTCAAATAAAAGAGGTTGACACTGGGGTAATTAGGACACTCCACTACACAATAGTCAATAACGACAATATCTCTAATACACAATAGTCAATAACGACAATATCTCCACTACACAATATTCAATAACGACAATATCTCAACTACACAATATTCAATAACGACAATATATCCACTACACAATAATCAATAACGACAATATCCAATGCCAAGAGTGTAGTAGTTGATTACATGTTCGTTGCCAGATACAATAAATATGCGGTTGGTATTTCGGTAGGAGTAAGAAAGGTACAATGCCCATATATATAATCTAAATATAAGTCATTTATAGTTATCAAGTCAGGGCTGACATACTAAAAGTCTGTGTATTAATATCCATTAACAAACCGGAGAGAATTAAAGCATACATCATAATATAAACAGTAAGACCTTGAGATACTTTGTTATTCTTGACATAACTAATTCTATGTGTTCTGTCGGTTGTTATATTTGACTTGTTTAAGCTATTTGCACGGATTAGCTACTCAGTTTCCGTAAACGACATTCTATATAACGTTTGAGGAATCAAAAATGTTTTGGTCAGCAACTCAATCTGGTAAATACAGTGTTACTTAATTCAATGTATATGAATATTCTCGCTTAACTGTTGCTAGATAAACGTATTTTCCCAATCGTAATATCGTAATATTTTGAGTAGAACTCGTGAGATTTTTACATTTGTGTTTGGAAGGCCAAGATCAGTAGTAATAGCTAACACAGTTACGTCTTATATTTCTTTAATACGGACATACTAATAAAAATGATATTGAGATTCGATAACACTCATATTGCATTTATTATATATTGTATCAATATGTTCTACCTTCTTCAATAGCTAGTTTATGTGCCGAACATCGTAGTCTAGAGTGAGCAACCCTGTGTATATGGTTCTTAATACAGTTCAGATATTTTTCTAAATCAAACATTGTTTTGAAACCTACGTATATTTCTAATTTTGAATACGTTGTCAAGTTCCTTATGCCAATGATGTAGATATTGATCACTTATGCGCTCAATTACTTTAGATACCTGCAGCTTAGTTACATAAGCATAGGCTCATAAGTAGGAAAAGCCAAGATCTTTAAAGAATTGTTTTATCTGTAGCGCCCAAGGATTTATGTGCTCTTTTCGCTTCCCCTTATATCAAATAGCTTAACATGAGCGATCTAGGTGAACTCAGTATTTAATACCAATATTTGATGACGTTAAATTTTATTGATACGAATAAGGAAACCATCCAAATCGCTATAAATAGCTACATTCGGAGTCTGCTGTTGTACCGGGAGTAGCTGTTTAAGGAATCTTAGATACAATTTTTCAATATAGTTACTTGTATGTAAGCCCCAAACAGGAGACCCTATAGTTCAGGATAGGTATAATCATGGCGTCAAACAACTGCAATTTGTCACTCAAACTTAATTTAATGGTCTCAAATAAAGATGTTAATGCGAAAATAGCTTTCATTGATTGCTCCTTTATTGTCTTTTGTGTATTGTTAGAATTATTTTAGCAGGCATGTTAACGCATAGATCAGTTAATTTATAAACGACTTGAAACTTTTCAGTATTATTCCACACCTACATTTCTGTTGCCTTTCGAAGCTGTCTGATATTATACCATTAACTCACACACACGATTTAACAGGGTTGTATATAGCTTGTAACATATTCACCACTTTCGAGGATACGCCATAACCAAATGGCATTTCTATAAACTAGGTCAAACGCTTTGCGAAAATCTACAAACGCACAATAAAGTTTTCTCTTATCACTTTTAATAGTATTGTTTATATTCGATTGCAATTCGATTGCAATATGAATATACAATCAGTGGCACTTCTATTGTCTTTAAATGTGCGGTAATCTAGTGGTAACGCGCTTGACTACCAATTCGGAGGTCCGGGGTTCATATCCCGGTCCCTCCCGGAAATTTCAGAGACGCTTTTCAGTGTCTCCCAACCAGCAGTTAACATGAGTACGCTATATGGTCACTAGTCGGTACTGCGGCTGCATGATTGTGTCATATGTTAGCAGTGCTCAAAACATCTATTGTAGGTGAATGGCCCAATGACCAGGGGAGTAAATGTAAGTCCGCCGAGCTGTCCTGCGGACTGAACGAAGACTATAATTAGGTACTTTACTTTTAAATCCAAACTGAAATTCATTAAGAATACCATTGCTTTCTGCCCATTTACGTAAGCGGGTGTCTAATATAATTGAACAATTCTTTGAAATGATATTCTGCAGTGTAATACCGCGATAAATATAACGTCATCCATTTTTCCCTTTTTGTGCACCGGTACAATCCCTTTAGCCCAACTATCTGTGAAGACGCTGTTATCAATCATATAATTAAAATGTTTACACAAAATTGGGGATAATGTGTCTTTACATTCAATAAATACTTCTGGAATTATTGGGTCTATATCCCCGCTTTTCCCTAGTTTCGATGAATCTATTGTATTTGCAACGTCAGCTGTACTAAAACTACTATCTAATGAAACTACTTATCTAACTAAAATGCTAATGGAACTCATTTACTGGAATGTTACTCTTATCATTATATGTTTTCATTTTCCGAATTTCAGTCCAAAATTTCTTATGATTTGTTTTCGCTAAAACATTTATTTTACATTTCTTTTTACAATTATAAGTATTGTGCGCCGCGGTGTCGCTTCGATTCGTATAAATGCGTCGCTTATCTATCACTAATAAGCTATTGCGCTTATAAGCGCAATAGCTTATTAAGTGATAGATGTAGGCTTTATTTGCTAATTTAAGATCGCGTCTTGCAAATTCACATTCTTGAGTAAACCACGGGCTAGTAATTTGCGTAATTGAACTGAGTCGGCTGGTGTTGTCCACTTCATTTAACCAATTAATTCGAACGATTTGGAGACAAGTAATTCTGAAAAATCTATCAACACCTACATGTATGCTTGATTCATTAGATATAATCTTATCGACAATGTCCGATAAATCATGTGATATCAAGTTTACACCATCTATTACACTCTGTGTTTTACTGTTGTCCCAGATCAGTTAACCATATATATCACATCTATATAACCATATTTCTTAAAACTATTTACAGATAACCTTAACTCTATAGGTGCGTGGTGTGAACACGAAAAAACATCATGCACTTTAAACTACCTCTCTTCAGAATTTATAATTTTCACAACAGCAGGTGTTAAGTGATTGTGTGGCGGCCGTAAAACGTCGCCCCGTACTTCATTCTCAGTGTTGTTATACTTTCTGATCCTTCGAGATCATGAATTTCAGTACTTTCTGTTCTGAAAATTGAATACCGCTTAAGCCGGTGCTAGGGGGCATGAGAAGTATTGCACTATCAATTACTGCTCATGAACAGACTCAATAAAACCGAGTCTGCAATTTTCTCCTTTTGTGTTGCAATTTTTGCTTTCGGGGGATCACCTCTCTTCAGAATTAACAATACATGTAATGTAATCATCATCACCACCACCATCATCGTCATTTATTCCAATGAATTTAATTAAACTAACCGGTGTATTTGAAATATAATATATTATGCCCGTTCTTGCATTAACTTATGACCCGAAAGGGGAGTTCTTGTGTATATTCTGCTCAAGAATTTCGTAATAGCCGACGTCATGCATAATGTCGTACACAAAGTTAGAGGGTGGAATTACGTAAAGCAAACACACATATCGTCTTTCCAAACAAAAACGGTTTTCAATAATTTTACCCATATACTACCGGTATTATCAGTTTCTAAAATTTCAATGCCATTTGCCAAATACGTTTTGTAAAACAAGCACACACACCCGTGACCCCGCCCACTTTTACTCTTTATACTTTCGAGCCTAGCAATAGACACTCATCTGAAATCCTGCAATGAAAAAAACCGGCTGATTTCCGTTGACATGTTGCACCAAAGAATAATATATCAAAGTTGTTAGTAACAATATTCACGAAATCTTCGTTACACACAAACAATTTTTAGACCGTCAATGTTCCAAGAGAGTACACTCAGTTCATTTGAATTGCACCCATCTATGCTGGCCTATTCGTTAGCTCCATTCTGCGGTTGACTCGGTATAGTTTGATTCTGACCCGTGAGCTGTGACCTTTAGGACGACTCCTCAATTTGTTCCGGAGTTACCTCTAGTAATACAGACCTGTAATAAGCATATATATGCTAATACTGCACGATTACTACGAGCTTCTTGTGACAACCATTGTCCACTTACCCATACATTAGAATGGTTGCAACTTCTATAAATAGAAAAGTGCAGTCATGGCTCAGCGCTCGAAATCAAACTATAGTGGTTGTATTGGCGATTGTTTATAATATACCATTTATCCCGGACAAGCACGGCTTTTTTGTTTTTTGCCCGTGCTTCTTTCATGCCCGGAATCAAAGATTGTCTGCATTCCTGGACTTCGGGCGTGGGGGGGGGGGGGGGCACATTGAAAGGGTTTCTTTAAGATTCAGGGAATATTTCACTACTTCTTTGGATTTGGTATCCTGAAACTTAACCACGGTCGGCCTAGTTTTACCTGGCACTAAAGAGCCGATACGACGAGATCGGTCGATTCTGAAGTGAACCTGTGGGTCGTTGATTTGGAGAATGTTTTCGCAGAAACTAAATATCTTAGAATCCCATTCCTTTTAAGACTAAGGCGCTGTTTTCAGCCCCACTAGTACCAGTCATCCATGTATGGTGTATCATTCGTGCATTCCTTAATGCCAAAGAACATTAGGTTATCACTCATAGATCGACACTCGAGGTCAATAATGCCCTTAGATCTTTATTTTTTATTGTGACAGGATAGTGTATCTACTTGATTTTTCAGATACTTTATATTATCCTTGTTTGTATTGGATAGCAAGGATATATCATCAGATTTATCGCAAATGAATTCTTGGCTCTATTTAATATCACCAATTCTCGTGTTCGTGTTGCTCAATTTGGTATTTGTTCCCGTTACTTGTACATATATTTTGTCTAGTTGATCCAATTTTAACTCTACACTTTCAATACAGTGAGCAATAGTTCATCGGTCTGTTTCGGTGGAAAACCGGTTTGACCTTTTTGCATTACAGGTTCTTGTTGTTGTGTAAACATCGGGGGACCCTGTGTTTGCATAGGTACCCTAAAATTGCGACTAACTCTGATTTTGGACTGGGAGTTGGAATGTGGCCGGCATTACGTACCCAGGAGTAGATAAACCCATGAACATATTGGATGTTATATGATCTTGGCTAACGTTAATGCTCAGGGAGCGAGTCGGGTCTACCGTAGACCCCCTCCCCCTTGACTTTTTCCATCGGTACCAAAATGTTCAGAAAAGTATACTGAATCAGAATCGCGAATGTACACAAGCTTAAATTATTTTAGGCTATGTGTATTTTAACCGTTTACATGCCCCCCGCCCCAGTTTTCGTGATGATGACCCATACCTTCAAAATCGCCAATATCACAGCCAGAATTTGTCCTAAACCTATGAAACTGGTACTAGATTGAAGATAAAACATCGTACTTTTATTTTCAGCTATTTTGTTTTAAATTGCCTCATTTGCATCCTCATGAATATTAATGAGAACAGTAAAGATAGTTAAAATGTGTAGAAATAACGTAAACCTTTCACTTTTTATCCTACAAATATCAGAAAACTACGTCAAATGCAGTTTAACATGATTGCAAAATCCTCAGAATACAAAATATCTAACATGAAGACCAAAACATTAGCTTTAAGTAACGTTTTAACCGTGTCCTGGTTACCCCCCCCCCCCCCCCCCCCCCCCCAGTTTTCGTAATGATGGCCCATATCTGCAGAATGGTCAATATCACAGCCATTGTTAGTCCTAAACATGTAAAACTGGTACCAAAATGTGATTTTATTTCTAACTATTACTTGAATATCACCAAGATTGTTAGATAAATAAATTTAGGACAAATTATATAGCACTGATAGTAATATATATGTTTCTTAGGCAACCATTCAGACCTCATTGTTCATATTACAGCGTGTTTAAATACCTGCAACATACAAAGATATCGCGACCTACTTTGGCGTTATTTATAAAGGATATAAACATATAGTTGGTAGATAAATCCTCATGTTTGGTTTGCTCTATGCAGATTACCTCATTTGCATCCTCATAAATATTAATGAACAACATTACACCATTCTCCAAATATAGTTTGCAATGGTAAATGTACCTTCTGGTGATGAATAAATAAATTTTATATCTAAAAATCTAAAATGTCTCAAAGATGTTAAAAGGCATGTATAAAGAGTAAAGGGATATTTCCACTCTCTGTTTTACAACACCTTTACAGAAAGCTTCTTTGAGTAGGACAACTCAACAAAAGCAGATGAGAGATATCTCAATTAACCCTTTACCATCTGAATATCCATGTGAGAAGTAATGACATCATTTGTATTTATTAGCTAAATTATAAATTGACTGTCTGGCTCTCACAGCATAATTTAATTAGAGGCCAAAATGGAACAGTTGCTATTAGACCTTCTCAGGTCATAATCTGATAGGAGGTCAAGATGGTAACATTGCTGTTTATTAACTGTCAGAGTTCCAGGACTCCATTTACATGTTGCCAACCATGCTTCTCTAAAACAGGGGGAATATCTGAGTCGGGAAAGTTAGATATCTGCCAAAGTATCAACTTGTAAATAACTCTTCGGATGTGCTGCATTAAGCAGGCCCTACAAGGGGAAATATTCCCATATCAACATTGCGTAGTGCATCTGTTGGCTTACCTTCAAACTGCGAAATCTAGGGTTGACATACATTGCACACTTAAATTCATCCAAGTATTGCACAAGATCTCCAGACACATCCCAAGAGTTGCCCAAACCTGCTAATGGTTTTACAAACATTGGCTTTTTCTCAATTGTCTTAATGGGTGCCACATGTCCTCTGCCATTGAATGCACTTGTAGAATCACAGCCACAGTACACATAGAGGCCCAGAAGTGATGATCGGTAATCTTCTGTGTATGTTTGGGCAACTTCTGACATTGACATGTTTATTGTTCTTATGGTTGCGTGAGCCAGTATCAAACAAGAAAGTAACACCTTCAAATCTGTCAAGATAATACAGAAGAATGAAGAATATATCACTGTCTGGGGTTCGAACATGAAAAGTTGTGTCGCCTTGTTCTTTTGCACACATTGTGTAAAGCACGATCCCTGTGTCAGTTTCTTCTGTGTTGAATTCAGGGCATCAATACTGTTTCTCGTTGTTGATATACCCATCATCTGGCGAGAACTGGTTAGTCTCAAATTCATAGATGAGAACAACATTTCTGCCTTGCAGCTTCTTAGCGTAAGGCAATCGTAACACTTATTAATGCGTTCACAATGACCCAATATGCATATTGATATAGGTGAGCTGATGAAGTATCCGCTGACACCAGTTCCCTTCAGTATTGGTACGGTTGATGGTTGCTTAGCAAATACAGACAAATCAAAGGATCTTAAAAACGTCACAGGCTTACGTGTTCTCGACAGATGATGATACGCTTGTATATAAAAGTGAGAAACAGTCTTGATACCCTGAATTCAACATAGGCTTTATGGGCTTTAAACCACTAACAGTTTAAAAACAATTACAGAAGATTGGATCTGTTGTTTTGGGTGACATAAGTACTTGGCTTTCAACAGTTACCATGGAAACATTGCATTGTCATTTTGATAACAGTTACAGACATAAACTTTAATTATTCATCACCAAAATGTACATTTATCATTGCAAGCTATATTTGGAGAATGGTGTAATGTTGTGCTCGGCATATATATGTTTATATAATTTATAATTATCGCCAAAGTAGGCCGCGATATTTTTGTATGTTGCCTGTATTTAAACGATCTGTTATATGAACAATTAGGTTATAATGGTTGCCTATGAAACAGATATATTACCATTAGTGCTATATATTACAATCAGTGCCATATACATGTAATTTGTCCCAAAATTATTTATCTATCAATCTTTGTGATATTCAGTGATCATTTTAATATTTAGCTAAACAATTTGCATTTTTGTTTAACTTTATAAGAGAAAGACTGGTGTATTTCGAAACATTCAACACCCTTTACTGTTCTCATAAATAGTCATACATATGCAAATTTGTTATCAATTAAGATTTGCTTTCGGAGGTTTTTTGTCATCAATTTAAACTACATTTGAAGTTGTTTTTCAGATATGGGCAGGATAAAAAATGAGAAGTTTACGTTATTTCTGTATCTTTTAACTATTTTTAATTATTCTCATTAATATTCATGTGAATGCAAATAAAGTAATTCCTACGTATAACCTTGAAACAAAAGCACAAGGTCTTTAATTCGGTACCTGTTTTATACAGTTAGCACAACAACTTTCTGTGATATGGAAGATTTATATATCGACTAATAAAATATGTGTGAACAGTGAAATAAATGCTACTATGGAAACAGTTAAAATATTACTTACAGTTAATTTGTGGTCCTCAAATTAGCTATTTTGTTTTCTGAGAATTTTGTCATCATGTTAAACTGTATTTGAAATTGTTTTCTGATATTTGTAGGATTAAAAGTGAATAGTTCACACTAATACGTTATTTCTCTATTGTTTGTACTATTCTAAATGTTCGCTTTAATATTCATGAGTATGCAAATAATGCAATTTCAAGGAATAGCTAGAAATTAAAGCACAATATATTATATTTAATTTGGTACAAGTTTTATAGGCTACGATATTTGCTAGTTTGCAGATATGGGTCATCATTACGAAAACGGGGGGGGGGGGGGGGGGGGGGCATGGAAACGGTTAATATACACATAGCCTAAAATAATTTAAACTTGAGTACATGCGCGCGATTCTGATTCAGTAGACTTTTCTGAACATTTCGGTACCCATGAAAAAGTCTGGGGTGCACGGTAGACCCCACTCGCTCCCTGAGTATAACCTGCGATCATGTCTGTGCCACCTTGGATTATGGTTCACAACCCCAGTCGACGGGCTCAACACTTGTCATTTCCCCAAGAAAAATGGCTGCATCATCTACTTCCATACAAAAAGTCCATAATTTCACATTTGATCCAACTGTTTTAGCTCATAAATATTAAAAAATGTTCGTTTTTACTACCACGAAAAAATCACACGAAAAATCCTAACCGCTCATTTACACGCATGCTGTTGGATCTGTTGACAGCGTTATTCTATAACAACAACATCCAATGACGACAATATTCAATGACGACAATATTCAATAGCGACACTATTCAGTAACGACAATATTCAATAACGACAATATTCAATAACGATAATATTCAACAATGACAATATTTTCAATAACGACAATATTCAATAATGTGTCTTTCTCAGTGACTACAACGTATTTACAAAACACCACCACTATTAAAAACTGATTAAAATTAAAACATATTTCAACTTACGAAGTATTTGCTCAATACACGTGCAATGTTTTTCCGAACACTGCACGTGCACGTGAGATGCCGTCGAGACGCATGATGTTTGGTGACACTCAGTCACATTGCTGCATTTCTCAGCATATACACAACATACACAGACTGAAAAATCCAATGATTATTTACATAATGTTTCATGCAATATATACAGTAAAACCCCGCTAATGCGACCACCTAAAAGAGGTATAATTATATGTGCTAAATGCAGGTGGTAGCCTAATGCAGGACAAAAGTAATGCAGAAAGCTTTCTGCATTACTTTTGTCCAGCATTAAGCAACCACCTGCTTATAAAGACGCCAATGTTTATTTATTAAGTGGTCGCATTAGAGGGGTTCTACTGTACATGTACATATCAACCCTTACGTGAGTTGTTGCTCTTAATTGATGTAGGAAAACCATGAACATCTGATGATAAACACGTAATTGATTCTAAAAATTGACGAATATTAAACTGCACGGTGGTTAAGTCCTTTAATACAATCATGTAAAGTAAATACTTATTTGAGAACGTGACTTTAATTTGCGGTAAATTGCACACGAGTATCCATACTTAGAAAAGAACTTCACATTTTCATCTATATTTGCTGTTTCCAATTTTTTTAAAAATATTCTGACTTTACAATAAATTTCTGTACGTACCTGCAAAAAGGATGATTGCGAAGGACTTCATGCTAATTTAACTGCTAGGTCGGTACTGCTCTCGGCAGAGATAACCTCGGTTTTATACCTGAAAAAAAATAACAGAATCAGGCAGAGCTGATAAGAAGACAAAAGTAGAACTGGCGAGTGTGTACTGAAAACTGACTTTTATGTGGATTCCAACGATGAACATACATGAAGTAAGCTAGAGACACAAAACTGGAGGTAAATGGTACAAATGAAGGATGAATTGATGAGGATAGTGATAATGACAATAGCAATATATAATTTCAACTAATCGCACACACAACAGTTCCGTTTAGTATTTGTCAGAGTGGAGTTTGGGTTTGAACATCCAGCTGACAATTAACCCATTCGTGTTATTCAATAGTGATCCGCATAGGCAAATGACGCAGACCCAGATCAATAGACCAAGAGGTTCCTGTTACGAATTTGTTGTGTGTTTTGTTTGTTTTTAAATTCGATTGTTACATAGGCTGTGTCGGCTTTAGAAATGATCTTTAATTATCACTTTCCTCTAAATGAAAACATAGCCCGATAAATGTCTAACATTGCAATAGTCACCCAAAGTAGTTCCAGTCTTGTGAAGGGGCCTACGCCCCAAAATATTGTGACATTCAGTTTCTTTGCTTAATAGTCATAGAGTCATCAAATTTCATACACATGTTTTATTCGGATAAAACGTTGTGCATCTGGGCTTTACTTTTAAGATTTGACCAGCAACACCAGATTATAGATTGGAGCAGTATAGAAGAAAAAGTCCGGATGTCCGACGTCAAAACTGCATGCCTATTGCAGAAGGTTAAGAAAAGGGTGTTTTCAAGTATTGTGCAGTTTGTAAACGGGTGCAGGGTTTTAGAGAAGTTCTGGAGTCAGTTGAAAACTGCTATGCGGAGGTCGGCCTATAGATAGATTTATTCCAACATAAAATGTACAATTACATAGCAATATGTTATTAAAACATACATAGTAAACAAGCAACAAAATGTATGATTTAAAAAGCCACGTCAATCAACATTATATGCCAAGGATGACGCACAAAAGAGTAATATATACCGTTATTTCCATTGTGACTCTTGAGGTATAGCATTGTATGACATAGGAAGTTATCACAATTAAAATCACAGAATGTTCCCGAAGTGTTAGACTAGATATAGCTACAATTTGAATTATACTCAACAAATTAATTAAAGGGTCACTGGTCAGTTTCCCTTAGGGCTCAATGTATTCACTACACAACTTGGGTACTTCGTATCTTTCACCAATGTCGCTTAATCCCAAGAAATTTGCAGGAATTATTGTTAGAGTTGAAAATTACACTTGTGGTAGTCTTATGAATCTCCGTGGAGAAAAAAATGTAAAACGATGTTTTTCACAGAAAAATGCATAATTTTCAACAAGAATTTTCCTTGCTTTTAAATTCGAAAATCATATCAATATTGGAAATAATGGAGCATGGGAATGTTTACCAAAATGTTTGACGTACCAAAGACATGTTTATTGGTATTCAAGATAAGAGTAAAATAAAATGAAATTGATTTTTTGAGAATTTCAGAAATTTCCAATTTTCGTATTTTATTCCATGGACACCTATAGGACCTTGGCATAACCCAATCTCACTGGAATATGTAGTTTGACACTTTGACAATACTTCCAGTATTTTTTGTCGAAATTAATTTATGTATATGGAAAATACTGGATGGCAAAGTTGTAGGGTCATTGCATAAACCCTATGGGAAAAGTACTACTGACCCTTAAATATTTTTGTTGAGTATATATTAAAGCTGACTTCAGAATCGGAATATATGAAACTTAACACTTATGTAACAGCACGGTTAGTAAATGGTTGTTTGTGTCGAGTTTTAGAAAGGATTTGAGCTTGGTGTTTCAGAACATCATCAATGCACAATACAGTCCCGTGTGCCGTTTGGTTATTTCCATGTCTACAAGAAATGCTAAACAAGCTTGGACTCCCGCTGTGGTAAAGGAAATGCGGCCAACCGGTGTCTTAAAATATACCTAAAGACGAGTACCGTGCAGCTATCAGACGAGTACTGTGCAGCTATCAGACGAGTACTGTGCAGCTATCAGACGAGTACCGTGCAGCTATCCGACGAGTACCGTGCAGCTATCAGACGAGTACCGTGCAGCTATCAGTCGAGTACCGTGCAGCTGTCAGACGAGTACCGTGCAGCTATCAGATGAGTACCGTGCAGCTATCAGACGAGTACCGTGCAGCTATCAGACGAGTACCGTGCAGCTATCAGACGAGTACAGTGCAGCTATCAGATGAGGACCGTGCAGCTATCAGACGAGTACCGTGCAGCTATCAGACGAGGACCGTGCAGCTATCAGACGAGTACCGTGCAGCTATCAGACGAGTACCGTGCAGCTATCAGACGAGTACCGTGCAGCTATCAGACGAGTACCGCGCAGCTATCAGACGAGTACCGTGCAGCTATCAGACGAGTACCGTGCATCTATCAGACGAGTACCGTGCAGCTATCAGACGAGTACCGTGCAGCTATCAGACGAGTACTGTGCAGCTATCAGACGAGTACCGTGCAGCTATCAGACGAGTACCGTGCAGCTATCAGTCGAGTACCGTGCAGCTATCAGGCGAGTACCGTGCAGCTATCAGACGAGTACCGTGCAGCTATCAGACGAGTACCGTGCAGCTATCAGATGAGGACCGTGCAGCTATCAGACGAGTACCGTGCAGCTATCAGACGAGTACCGTGCAGCTATCAGGAAGTGGTAGATCGATTTGTCTCTCTCTCTCTCGAGTACCGTGCAGCTATCAGACGAGTACCGGGCAGCTATCAGACGAGTACCGTGCAGCTATCAGATGAGTACCGTGCAGCTATCAGACGAGTACCGTGCAGCTATCAGACGAGTACCGTGCAGCTATCAGACGAGTACCGTGCAACTATCAGACGAGTACCGTGCAGCTATCAGACGAGTACCGTGCAGCTATCAGACGAGTACCGTGCAGCTATCAGATGAGGACCGTGCAGCTATCAGACGAGTACCGTGCAGCTATCAGACGAGTACCGTGCAGCTATCAGGAAGTGGTAGATCGATTTGTCTCTCTTTCTCTCTCGTGTTATAATTAAGTGATCAAATTCGTAAATATCCCTCTCTCGAAAGGATGCAACTGAAAACAGCTAAGTGATGCATATACCTGTGCACAACAAATTTTATAAGAACACTGATTTTAAATGTCTATATTTCGTAAGTCCATGCTTTAAATCACAAGATCATTTGAACACGAAGTTCCATCTATATTGCCCTTACGACTCGACGATTGATCGCTTCTGTACGTTCAAGTTTCTCGCCACCTGAAAGCAAAACGGCCATGGTAACTACTAACATGCAAGTTACAGACCATTGGCACAAAGTATCGTGCGATATCATATCAATAAACTTAATTACAAAACCATGACATACGTACCTGTGAATAAAACATACGAGGCATTTTTTTTTCACTAAGTCTATACTCAAAACAAGACATTCACCACATGGTATTGATATCCCATGAAAAATCACTTGTACGTGCCGGTTTTGATCCTCCATGTTACGGGATACAATACACACCAGACTGGGTGATAAAATCACTACAGTCAATGACAACCAAAGACAACCCCGGCGGAAGATCACGACCCTCGACAAGACCGATACAATATTTTTTAAGTCATTTTCGAGATAGGAGACGCATTGCAGTGGAAACCGTCCGAGCCACCGTCGGGCGTCATGGACGACCAATAAGTGGAGTGACAGTACGCAAGCGTTTACGTTCGTCCGGCATACAGGCATGGAGACTAATTCATGAACTGATACTGACCCTCCGCCATGGTAGGGCACGCCTGCACTGGGCTCGCCGCTATCTCCGATATACTAGGGCCCAGTTGGTATGGGTACTTTTCGGACGAGAAACATTTCAAGTTGTTTCATAACGACGGTCGAATACGTGTGTATCGACGACGTGGTGAAATATTCCCAGACGCATGTGTAACACAGACAGAACACTTTGGCGATGGCTCCGTGATGATATGGGCGGGCATATCTTTGCACATGAAGACGCCCGCGGTCATTTGGAATTGTATCAAAATGACATTTTACATCCGGTTGTGAATTCACACGTACAGCAAAACCGTGATATGTTGCTTATGCATGACGGTGCACCTGATCATACTACAGGGTGTCCCAAAAAAAACCAACGGAACCCTGGATCAAATGTGTATTTTAACCAATGTAACCGGACACTTTAAAATATAAATATGTACTGTTGTAGATAAGTCATTTGTGCATATGTCTGCTAAACTTCCCTTAAAAATATGTTTTGATTTTAAAGATATGAGTGTTTTAATGAATGCTTCTAAAATCTGTTTTAACATGATATTCATACATTGCTTAGTCCATGCCTATATCATGTTTAAAACGGAGTTTTGGGTCCTTTCATTTAAATGCTGATATCTTAAAAACCAATGAATATGTTTAGACAAAATTTAGGCAAAATATTGTCTCAACTAAACTACATGTGTATACTTTCAACTTTAGTTAGCAATATTGACAGAAATTGGATAAATTTCAGGTCTTAATCCCGGGTTCCATTTTTTGGGGGACACCCTGCACACAGACTACTGTTGAACTGTTGTCCTACGACGAAATAGAATAAATATACTTGAATGGGAATCCAAGTCTCCGGACCTTAATCCTATTAAAAATGTATGGGCAGAACTTGTGAGGAGAGTGTACCAAAATCAGCCTGTTAATCTACAACAGTTACACAATAGAATCGCCGCGGAATGGAATAGGCTGCCGCAGACTTTCCAGAGATGTCAGGCTGTGATCCGTGCAAACGGAAGATGCACTCGTTATAGGCTGGGTCCTAGTAGTGGTTACCGTAGCATCCCCCCCTAGACTTTTTTTCATGGGTACCAAATTGTTCGTTGGGGTCCTTAGAACACATTTTGAGCATGCCCCCAAAAATAAGTTTGTCCCAGCTATGTGTTATTTAACGGTTTCCATGGTAACCCGAGGTAAATTTCGAAACTACCTTGGTTCAGAAAATGCGCCATAACTTTGTTTTTAGAAGCAATAGAAGGACAAAACAAGTACCAAAGTAAAGTAGAGACATGTAGCTTGAATATGATATATGATATTATTAATATTCATAAATGCATTCTTATGAATATTAATGAGGAAGTTAAAAATGTGATTTTTTTAGAAAAAAAGAGTTTGTTGTTTAGTCTGAGAGGCTTATTAATGCACAGAAATTATTGAATATAGGTTTTAGTTGTTCGGTGGAGTCATCAGAACACATTATAAGTATTTCCCCAAATAATTTTGTCCCATCTATGCTTTATTAAACGGTTTCCATGGTAACCCGAGGTAAATTCCGAAACATCCTTGGTTCAGAAAATGCGTAATAACTTTGCTTCTAGAGGTAATAGAAGGACAAAACAAGTACCAAAGTAAAGCAGAGACATAAAGCTTGAATATAGTATATGATTTAATCAATATTCATAAATGCATTCTTATGAATATTCATGAGAATGTAAAAAAATGCGTTTTTTTGAAAATGGAGCTTGTTATTTAGTCTGATAGGCTTATTAATGCACACAAATTATTGAATTCAGGTTTAAATTGTTTGTTTGGGTCATCAGAACACATTTTGAGCATTCCTCCAAAGTAATTTTGTCCCATCTATGTTTTATTGAACGGTTTCCATGGTAACGAGAGGTGGTCAATTTCGAAACAATATTGGTTCAGAAAATGCATAATAACTTTGCTTTTAGAGGCAATAGAAGGACAAAACAAAAACCAAAGTAAAGCAGAGACATATATCTTGATTATGATATATAATTTTAATAATATTCATGTATGATTGCTTATGAATATTAATGAGAAAGTATAAAAATCCGCTTTTTTAGAAAAATGAGTTTTTTGTTTAGTCTTAGAGGCATATTAATGCACAAAAAATATTAAATTCAGGTTTAAATTGTTCGTTGGGGTCATCAGAACATTTTTTTAGCATTCTCCCAAAATAATTGTGCCCCAGCTATGTTTTATTAAACGGTTTCCGTGGTAACCCGAGGTAAATTTCGAAACTATCTTGATGCTTCATAACTTTGATTTTAGAAACAATAGAAGGACAAAACAAGAACCAACGTAAAGTAGAGACATATAGCTTGAATACGATATGTTATTCTATTAATACATATAATGCATTCTTATAATGCATTCTTATGAATATTAATGGGGAAATAAAAAATGCGTTTTTAGTTTGACGAGTTTGTTTTTAGTCTGAGAGGCCTAATAATATACAAATAGTTATTGAATTCAGATTTAAATGTTTTAGTATCAACATACAAATAAAGGAAAACATCTTTGGTTCATGTACTATTTCTAAAACATGTATATTTAAGCTAATTTGCATATAACGTGCGTAAATGAATAAGCAATTTAACATAAGCCCTACATTTAGCATTGTTTGGAGTGTACTATCTTTTCTATTTTGTATTTTGCGTAAAATACCAGAACAACAAACATTGACAAGAGCAGAGGGTCATTACTTTGGGTTCTTGAATATTAAAGCATATTTATGAATATTAATGAGATGTAAAATTTTCACACTTGAATGAGCTGTTCTTTTTATCTGAGATTATTTTAGTTAACCAGTATAGAGCTTGGTACTGACTGAAACAGCGATATTGATGTTCATGTATATAAATATGTAGATAATGAATATTATTTCAAAATCATGAATATTAATGAGAATGTAAACTGTTGTAGGAAAGTAAGTTTTTCTATTATATTTCAATATACATGTATGTGAACAACACATTTCTTGTAAGAAATTACAGCAGAGGAATTGAGCCTCATGCATGTTTTATGAAGAATATTACTGTTATGGGTGTTTTGCAATGCAATAGAAAATATATAGCATCTCGACTGTAATCATCAGCTTATGTTTACCCATATTAGCCTTGCGTGACTTCTAACTTACTCGCGATGTCTTATGCATTTGCTTGATTATTTAACACAGCATGCCAGAGCAACGCAATGCTTCTTGAGAGCATTTCGCGACAGGCTGGACAACTCATTAAGTGTGTCTGACCTGCTGCGGATGCTCCGCGTCAGCTCCCTGTCCAGTTTCGTCCCTCTGGACAGGGAAGACGTGGGAGCTTGCTGCCCGACGGAAGAAGTATTCTTCTCTTTGGTCAGCGACTCCCTCGCAACAGACAAATCACTGTCCTCTAAAGCTCAGAAGAAGCCAGCTTCTTCTTTAAAATCTCTTTCGTCAACAGCCCCTGTGGTGCAGTCGATTCCCCAGTTGTTAGTTGCAGATCGGCACCCAACTGCTGGCCCGGGCGCGGGTTCCCCGTTTACCACTTGAATGGTATCCTTTGTTCTGGTCCCAGGTACTATTGTTGTCAGGTCTCCCGGTCCGCTTGTTGTGTGAAGAGTTTTGCCTGGTCCCGCTGAATCTAGGCCCAGTTATCCGTCACCGGTCCCCGGTGTCCTGGCGTTAGTGCTTCCATTTCATGACATCACCAGCAGACCGGTCTACCGAGCCCCCGCTCAATGATGTCACTGTGTATTCTTTGGCCCGGTGTCCTAAGTTTGCTCTCCAACGGTCCTCCGGTGCCCGGTCTGGTCCTTTGGACCAGGATACCGAAGTGGACCGGTAAATCTACCAGTATAATCTTTTCTACAGGGCATTCTGTCTCTACACCGCATTACAGTGGTGAAAGTCAACAGGAAGCTGCTTTGGCTAAGTCTAGACGTTCTTGGTCGTCTAGACCCTGCAATTACTCTTCATCTTCTGAGTACACCTCGGACTCCCCAGCCCCCATCCCACCAACCCCGTAGGAGGCGTAAAAACCGCTCTCATCGCAGATGGAGGTCTTACCATTACTCTTCTATGCGAAGACATCGCCCTGCCTCCTCAGATTCGCCGACTGGTCGCTCTCGATAGCCGACATTCATTCTGGGAACCAGCAAGCTTCACCTAGAGGGAGAATAGCTCTCACGTGAACCCACAGTCCACACTTCTATGTCTGTGGCGGGTCCCACTCTTCCCGGGTGCTGCCATCCATGGCGTTCACCAGGGCGGATTCTGAGGGAGAGCAGGAAGACACTTTGTCCATTATGGCTCCTAGGGATGGTCCTATTTTTTAAGGGAATCAGACTTTGTGGAAGCCTCTCACTCAGATTTAGACGGGACTTAGTCCTCTTTTTCTTTAGATGATTCTGAACATCAATATTTTCTATTGAAAATGCGTGTGAAGATTGTTTTAGAATCATCCCACCCTCTGTCTGCCCTAGACCCCCGAATCCTATTCACAGGGGTCCTCTATCCTCCTCCGTGCTAGTGTCAGTCGAAAAAGTGGACCTCCCTAACCTAATTAAGTCTAGAGAGTCTCTTTCTCCTTCCACGGGACTTCTTTCCTGTTTGCCTGACTTGGACGAAGATTTTTGTGCCAGCCCGGCAACTGGGTGGATCATGTCCGCTAAACTCTTACGGACAAGGGTTCCCTGGGTATCTCTTATGCCTCCGGTTTCAAATGAAAATCGACCTGGGATGTTTTATCAGATCCTCTCACTTGATTCCGACAGACCCAGGGGCGGGCATTAGCCCCCCCTCTCTCTCTCCCTCTCTCTCTCTATCTCTCTCTCACTCTCTCTCTCTCTCTCTCTCTCTCTCTCTCTCTCTCATTCACTTCTTTAGCACCGGCAGTTGCATCCAACAGATGAGATTCGCTTCAAACATTGACGTATTATCATTGACGTACGTATTATTATCGATATTTAAGACAGGTGACAGCTTAATGCATGGTGAAAGTCATGCAGAAAGCTCCTAGTGCAGCTTTCTGCATGACAAAATGATACTACATACAATGCTCATAGAAAATTGCTTATTCATATACGTACATTATATGCAAATAAGCTGAAATATGCATGCTTTATAGAAATATTACCTGAAATAAAGATGGTTTATTTTCCTTCACATGAAAACATTCAAATATGAATTCAAGAACTCTTGTTTATTAACAGGCATCTCAGACTAAACAATAAAGACCTTTTTTCTAAACAAAAATCGGGTTGTTTTACTTCCTCATTAATATTCTTAAGAATACATTTATGAAAATTAGTTAAATTACATATCATATTCAAGTTATATGTCTTTGCTTTATTCAGGTTCTTGTTTTGTCATTCTTTCGCCTCTAAAAGCAAAGTTATGACGCATTTGTTTAACCATGGATGTTTCGAAATTTACCTGGGGTTACCATGGAAACCGTTAAAAACATAGCTTGGACACAATTATTTTGGGGAATGCTCAAGTGGTGTTCTGCGGACCCCAACGAACAATTTAAACCTGAATTCAATATTTTTTGTGCATTAATATGCCTCTAAGACTAAACAAAAAACTCATTTTTCTAAAAAAGCGGATTTTTATACTTCCTCATTAATATTCATAAGCAATCATATATGAATATTATTAAAATTATATATCATAATCAAGATATATGTCTCTGCTTTACTTTGGTTTTTGTTTTGTCCTTCTATTGCCTCTAAAAGCAAAGTTATTATGCATTTTCTGAACCAATATTGTTTCGAAATTGACCACCTCTCGTTACCATGGAAACCGTTCAATAAAACATAGATGGGACAAAATTATTTTGGGAGAATGCTAAAAAAATGTTCTGATGACCCCAACGAACAATTTATACCTGAATTTAATATTTTTTGTGCATTAATAGTCCTCTAAGACTAAACAAAACACTCATTTTTCTAAAAAGGCGGATTTTTATACTTCCTCATTAATATTCATAAGCAATCATATATGAATATTATTAAAATTATATATCATAATCAAGATATATGTCTCTGCTTTACTTTAGTTTTTGTTTTGTCCTTCTATTGCCTCTAAAAGCAAAGTTATTATGCATTTTCTGAACCAATGATGTTTCGAAACTAACCTCCTCACGTTACCATGGAAACCGTTCAATAAAACATAGATGGGACAAAATTACTTTGGGGGAATGCTCAAAATGTGTTCTGATGAACCAAACAAACAATTTAAACCTGAATTCAATAATCTGTGTGCATTAATAAGCCTATCAGACTAAACAACAAGCTCCTTTTTTCTAAAAAACGCATTTTTTTACATTCTCATGAATATTCATAAGAATGCATTTATGAATATTGATTAAATCATATATCATATTCAAGCTATATGTCTCTGCTTTACTTTGGTACTTGTTTTGTCCTTCTATTACCTCTAAAAGCAAAGTTATTACGCATTTTCTGAACCAAGGATGTTTCGGAATTTACCTCGGGTTACCATGGAAACCGTTTAATAAAACATAGATGGGACAAAATTATTTGGGGAAATACTCAAAATGTGTTCTGAGGACTCCAAAGAACAACTTAAACCTAAATTCAATAATTTCTGTGCATTAATAAGCCTCTCAGACTAAACAACAAACTCCTTTTTTCTAAAAAAATCACATTTTTTACTTCCTCATTAATATTCATAAGAATGCATTATGAATATTAATAAAATCATATGTCATATTCAAGCTATATGTCTCTGCTTTACTTTGGTACTTGTTTTGTCCTTCTATTGCTTCTAAAAACAAAGTTATGGCGCATTTTCTGAACCAATGTAGTTTCGAAAATTACCTCGGGTTACCATGGAAACCGTTAAATAAAACATAGCTGGGACAAACTTATTTTTGGGGGCATGTTCAAAATGTGTTCTAAGGACCCCAACGAACAATTTGGTACCCATGAAAAAAAGTCTAGGGGGGGATGCTACGGTAACCACTACTAGGACCCAGCCTATTATTGATGGTTTGGTGATTTTCGATTACCTCCCTTACCTTCATAAACTGACGTTATTTTTTCCAAACGATGAGCTTATTATGATGTAGACGTCATGTAATAAACCGGAAATAATGCATCCTACTATGATTAAAGGTTTTACTATTGATTAACATTTGTTAAGTGTAGTTTTTATGAGCTTAGAGTAGGGAAACATAGTCACTGTGTATACATGCAGTTTTAATGACATTAGAGAACAGAAATAACAGTTTCTGTGTATACATGTACAAATGTAGTTTTAGTGACGTTGGAGTACAGAAATAATAGTAACTGCGTATACATGTAGTTTTAATGACCTTAGAGTACAGAATTAATAGTTACTGCGTATACAATAGTTTTAATGACATTAGAGTACAAAAATGATAATTACTGCATATATATGTAGTTTTAATGACATTGGAGTACAGAAATAATAGTTACTGTGTATACATGTAGTTTTAATGACCTTAGAGTACAGAAATAATAGTTAATGCGTATATATGTAAGTTTAATGAGCTTAGAGTACGAAAATAATCATTACGGTATTTTACTTACACCAATTTCCGATTGTTTGCTGTCCTAGGAAATGTGATCGTGAAACTCAACAAGGCAACTAAACTTAATCCAGATATTCAATTTTAGACCCCTAGCCGATTGACATGTTTGTTGAATACAATCTTTTTTGCTTTCGAGTTTTATTTTCCCCTATTTTACGACCAGACTCTTCAATACACATCGCCGATTATGTTACATTGGCTCAGCATGTCATATATATTTTTATGCATTGAATCGAAGCGAAAATTCAGCGAAATGTTGATTATTTAGTGAGGACAACTGAAAAAACACACGTACTTTTCAATACTTTTATAATTGCAAGTAACAGAATTACTAGATTCCAGCTTTATTTTGGAGTGTCAGAAGCGCTTTACACTTTTCTGACTCGCTAATCAAAACTACTAATCAAATGATAATTATGTATCAATCGATCTAAGAATTTGCATATCACTACTGATGTTTCCGAACAAACATCACCTCCCTTCAGAATTTATAATCTTCACAAGAGCAGGTGTTAAGTGTTTGTGTGGCGGCCGTAAAACGTCACCCCGTACTTCATTCTCAGTGTTTTTATACCTTCTGACCCTTCGAGATCATGAATTTCAGTACTTCTTGTTCTAGAAATGGAATACCGCTTAAGGGTACTAGGGGGCGTGAGCAGTGTTGCACTTTCAATTACTGTTCATAACAGACTCAATAAAACCAAGTCTGCAATTTTCTCTTTTTGTGTTGCAATTGTTGCTCTCGGGGATCACCTCCCTTCAGAATTTTTAGCCATGTGTCTATAAAAGAAAGACACGCATAAAAGTCACAGTATATACCATCGCAATAGAAAGTATGGGCTATACATAAACGCAACAGCTAATTTAGGCTATACATGATCACAATTAGTAGTATGGTCTATAAATAATTGCAATATATAGTATGGGATGTATTTAATCGCATTAGATAGTATGCACGCCCTGTAATCTCTGGCTCCATCACATTTTCGCGATGTATTGAAAAAAGAGCCGAAGAAACTTCCGAGAAGCAGCCAAAGACAGGAAATGTCCACGAAAGGTAAGACAAACAATACATTGTGTATATATTGCTTCCTCCATAAAAGTCATCAAGTGTTTTTCGAATTGACCATACTTTAATTCCGTGTTGATCGATTTGCAAAACAATTCTGTTTGTAGCCATTAAATTGAACCAGAGTTTGGACAATGATTCGATCAAAACGGAAAGTAGACCAAAAACACGTATATTCCATGTTTTATGCCAAAGTCCAGTACTTTAAGAGCGCAGCGCTATTACTTGATTGATACTTATTTGATTTTGAATCATATTTCGCTATTTCAGTATGCATTTGGAAGCTTCTATATACTCGTATACATTAAGTATGCATTATGAGGCCCCTATATAAGAAATAGTGCACCCCACTGAGGGCCTTATTATATAAATATCACATCCTATGGAGAGAGACAGCACGTACTGTCAACCCAAGGTTGGTTATGTCCACCGAGGCGTTAGCCGAGGTGGACATGACCATACCGAGGGTTGACAATACGTGCTTTCGCTCTCAATAGGATGTGATATTTATTTTATTATACCGAACAGCACAATAAGCAAAAATAATTATTCAATGGCAACAATAACCAGTTTTAAACAAAAATTATAGAGCTACTCGTTGCTTAAAAATCGCGGAACAACTTCACATTTCTATTCATTACACGTTATAAGTACTGGTGGAGTCTATTTCACTGTCCGATCTTGACAGATCCTCCTCCGAAATAGTCGCATAACACGAAATGTCTCAAACATATGAACAAAAACAAAGCAATTGTCATAATACGTTTGTTGATCAAATTGCAAGCGTCAAATGACGTCAGTCGATGACGTCATCGGATGACGTCACGTACACAATTTAATAAGCGCTGACTGATCTAGACGTTCCGTGCCTATGGTAGCGGGAGACAGTATTTTTCTGGCAGTAATTTTTTTCCCGCTGGGTCTGACAGTATTTCTATGTCACGGTGGCCTATGGGAAATTAACATTGTAAATGAAATTGAGGTATAATAATGCATTATAGTGACCTACCAGTTAGCCCGAAAATTATTTAAGGCCCGAAGCCGATGGCTGAGGGCTTAAACTACTTTCGGACTGACTAGTAGGTCACTATAATGCAATTCGACCCGAAGAGAGCTGTACTATTTCTTATAGTATACCGCGTTTCCTTGTTCACGAACGTACTTTAGCGGTGCTGTGTCACTCCGTATTTCATTTATTTTTCAGTCGTATTAATCTGGAAATCAATTATTGCATTTACTAAAATTTATTAAATTTTTTTGATAAATTTTAGCCAGGCTGAATAATAATTATTATTTTACTCAGATTTTGTTTTTAGAAAAATGCACTTTTTAGCCCGTCGTCCGTCTGTCCGTATGTCCATTCACCTTTTTTTCAAATGGCTTCTCCTCCTAAACCACTTTGAGGATTTCAACTAAATTTCACAGAAATGTACATTGGGTGCTCCTCTATCAAGTTTGTTCAAATCATGACCAAGGGCCAAAATGAGTAGTGTTGCACTTTTAATTACTACTCATGAACAGACTCAATAAAACCGAGGCTGCAATTTTCTCATTCTTCATTTCTACTTTTGCTTTCAAAGGATCACCCATTTTCAGAATATTTATACATAGACTTATGTAGGAAAACCTTTAAAAAAATCTTCTTCTCTGAAACCACATACCCTAGAGCTTAGATATTTGGTATGAAGCATCACCTAATAGCATCTACCAAGTTTGTTCAAATTATGACCCCGGGCCAAAAATGACCCCATTCCCGGGGCTTATTAGTTGTTGATTTTTAAATCTTTAAAAATCTTCTTCTCTGAAACCACAAACTCTTGAGCTTTAATATTCGGTATGTAGCATTATCAAATGATCCTCTACCAAGTTAGTTCAAATTATGACCCGGGCCAAAATTTGGCCCCGTCCCTGGGCTTATCAGTTTTACGTAGACTTGTTTCTTTTTGCATTTCTACTTTTGCTTTCGAAGGATCACCCATTTTCAGATTATATGTACTTCACAACAGCAGGTGTTAAGTGCTTGTGTGGCGGCCGTAAAAAGTCGCCAAGTACTTCATTCTCAGTGTTGTTATATTTCTCGTCCTTCGGGATCATAAGTTTTGATGTTATTAGTTTTGAAAATTGAATACTGCTTAAGCCGGTGCTAGGGGGCGTGAGTAGTGTTGCACTTTTAATTACTACTCATGAACAGACTCAATAAAACCGAGGCTGCAATTTTATCTTTTTGCATTTCTACCTTTGCTTTCGAAGGATCACCCATTTTCAGATTATTTGTATAGGAAAACCTTTAGAAATATTCTTCTCTGAAACCACATACCATAGATCTTCACCTAATAGACCTCTGAGATTAAAAGCCAGCTGTAACCTAGGTCCCACCTAGCGGGAATTTGTGACACCTATACCACTGTAAAGCTTAATATATCCTCCATCGAATATCACTTGTTGGATATTATATGGATGTTGATTAAACTTACAGTATGAGATTGATTATCTGCCCCTGAATTCGTAATATTACGTTTTTATGTTTTTGTATACAAGAGATTATGGAGTCCAAAATGACAAGTTCTCAAACCAGATTGCTTAATTTGTTATATTTTATGTCGATCAACATGATTGAAAAAGAAAAGATAACTTTGAACTGAAAACAGCAAGAATGATCTCCATTGAAACTGTATAAAAGAAACAACTTAGCCTTATAGTCCTGCAGCGAAACCGGATTTTTGGCCAGAAGCTTCGATTGCGGTGTATAGTTTTTTTATTGTTGATATAAGTAGAGAAAAGGGTCCTGATTCAATATCTGCCGGGTGCCACCCTGGCACCCTTGAGGGTTTTGAGATATTACACTTTTACCCCACCCACCATATTTTACATTAGCGAAGCTCGGTAAAGCTATAAATTTGCGGTTTTATCTGATTTACCACAGCTGATGTTGTTTATAGTTTGGAAATTAGTAGGAATGTAATTTGAAGTTATAGCAGATACACATTCTAAGATATGTGCATGCTAATAAACTCATTTATATACTTATGAATATTAATTAGTAGGTAAAAAGTAATGATACAAATCAGGTTTCATGCTAAACTCTAGGTGTTTTATAACCGTTTATTATGTTGTCTTGTCAACTCTTTCTTTTTCTTGTTTATACTTATAAGCAATGTAGACCTTCTTCAACAATCTCCAAATGACAACATATTTCATAGAAATATCCCTTAAATGAGCAATATAATAACCATTTAGACCTTTCAGTGTTACCCCACCCACTATATATTACATTAGCAAAGTTCGGTAAAGCTATAGACTTATTGCGGTTTTATAATTACGACAATTGACGTTGTCTACTGTTTAAACATTAGCGGAAATTGAAGTTATAGCAAAGACACATGCATGCTAATAAGCACATTTACATACTCATGAAAATTAATTAGAAAGTAAAAAGTAATAGAAAAAAACTAGTTTCGTGCTAAATGCTAGGTTTTGTTTTTGTGTTTTGTCTTTTAACCGTTTGCTGTGTTGCTTTACTTTTATTCTTATATACTTGTAGTGTTTGTAAACAATGTATATTCCGAAAATATTCTGAAAATGGGGACCCGTATACCTAATTCAGCATACCCCCGATAATAACATAATTCATAAACACTATATCTATTTAAATGAAGGAATTAATAATTCTGTTATACCAACACTACCTTTTATATCATTTTTTTCGGCTGTTTATCAAAATCCAGCATGGGCATAATAATTATTCAACTCCCGGATCGGTTCTTCCAGTAAAGCTTCTTTGTTAACATTCTAGAGTACAGGGTTTAGCCGTAATCAGAACAAATTAAAGCTGTATACATACCTTACATAGATATGATACCTTTTTCTTACCAAAACACAATGATGACATATTTAACAAAAGCACAAGACCTGGATTGCACATTAGCAAAAAAGTTTGTCGTGTTTTTATGCACATATGCCCTTAAGCTGTATAAGTTGACGCAGGATGTGAAATTTGCGTATGAGACCTTTGAGACTTGGAGGCAAGTATTTGCTCATGAGCGTTATCGAGATCATTGCCATTCTGATTGTAGAGATTGGTTTGATTAAAGTAATAAGTGACGTACACATGTTGACAGACAGGAACTTTCAACAAAGCGTCAGGGCAATGGCACTAATTGCAGAGGCCCTAATAAGATAAGCCATACAAGAGCACTGTCTCGAGTAAAGCAAAACAGCAAAGCTATGGGTAGATGTGTTTCTAAAACCAGTGCCTATCATGTACTTTACCAATTCTGAAAGAGAAGGTGGCGAGTGCCTTCATATAGTAGCGTACAAACAAAAGTTGCCGTGCTTCTTCAACGCATGCCACGTTAACTGTGCCATACATGGGCTATGTCACTTGTCAGCAATGGAGTCACTCCCAGATCAAGTTCTCGGGTTTTCAAGAGCTAGCGAGCGTGTAATAGACAACATATGGATATATGGAAAGGGGTATGGAGTGACGTGTTCATTGGGAGCACCTTTATGCGGTATGGGCATGCGCCTGGTGGCATGTCTTGAACATCCATTAGTGTAGTCAAATTAAGCTTGGATAAGATGACCATTCACAGTATTGATCCAGAAATTTCTGTTGTAAGGCACGATTAAGAAGGGAGGTCGCAAACAGAAAATGATGCAAAAACAGTTCCAGATGATATATCAACAGAGATCAACACTAGGGCATTGTTTGCAAGTAGTAGATTGTGTCAGAATGAGAGAATCGACCCCTGTGCAAAGACAACTTTATTGTATGACGGCACTGGTGTGTTCTACTTTTCTCCTACTATAAACCTGAAATAACAAATGTAATACTGATGGAGTCCACCATCAAGGATCGAAACTGACACTACAATTACTGTTGAAAAAACCCAGTAGCATTATCGAAGAACTTTTGCCAGCTCGTTCACTGTCAGGATGTGACACTGTTCCAGGGTGTTACGGCACAGGTAAGGGAACTGTTGTCAAAACATTCCGTTCTAGTCTTTCTCTGTTTCTTCCTGGGTCTTTCATATCTCCCTTTGCATTAATTATATCTCAGGCAACGATATTTTTTGTCGTTTTGCTATGGACACATTGATTACAATGGGTCCGACACACACCGACACGTATGGGCATCAATACTAAATATTGGCTCAACGTCATCCAATCTTTGTAGTCTTCCTCCTACGAGTGAGGCTTTTTGCAGAAGAAAATATCAATACATCCCGCGTTCAAGCAGCCGGATGACAACACCCCTCCTTACCCAGACCCAACAGACTTTAGCTGGAGGAAGGATGAAAGGTCAAAACGCCTGCAACCTGTGACTTTGCCTAATAATAGACCAAGTACCAGATTTCATTCTTAGATTTATTTGTTGCGGTTGTCAAAGCACGATGTCCTGTAATATACGAATGTGCTGTTTTAAAAAATGAAAACATGATTTGCACTACATTTTGGAGCTGCTACAATATTGGATGCCATACAATACTAGTTCATGTATTTATTTATTGATAAAATAATAGAACAATTGAATAAGTCATTCATTCAATTTATAATGTTGATGAATCCATCGGAATGGTCATCATTTCTCAAGTAAATAATACATGTGCTTTAGTAACGCTTTGGTCGCCATATTGGAAGCCATATTGGCGGATATGCTTGATTGGCATGGTGCTGTTTGGGCGGTTGTGTATTTAATGCGGGGTTTCCTTCATGACTCATACATGTACTTTTAACATTTGTAAATGTTATCTTTAATAAGTTTGGATCAATTAAATTACTGTTAGCTTATACGTTTCAAAACATTAACGTGTGTATGAGTTGTAACATTGTTTTATTTTCTCCTCCCTCGTGGACGCCATTTTGGACGCCATCTTTATTTTCTCACAACCCTCAAGGGTGCCGAGGTGGCACCCGGCATATTTAAAGAGTTCCAACATTCCCTGACCATAATCAAATGAGAAAAAACTATAATGTTATGAATCCATCGGAATGGTTATTATTTCTCAAGCAAATACTACATGACTTTGTGCTTTACATAGCTTCGGTCGCCATATTGGAAGCCATATTGGAAGCCAACTTGGCGGATATGTTTGATTTAACAGTAGTAAACGCTATTTTTAACAAGTAAGTTCAATATAATTATTATTAGCCCATCAGTTAACAAAACATTACGAGTGTATGAATTGTAACATATTTTGGATGGTTTTGTCCTAACTCGCGGACGCCATTTTGGACGCCATCTTGAATTTCCCTAAGGGTGCCGATGTGGTACCCGGCATATTTCAAGAGTGTCAACAATCCCTGACCATAATCAAACGAGAAAAAAATACTATTCTTTTGATGAGTCCATCGGAATGCTTATCGTTTCTCAAGTAAATAATACATGTGCTTTACATAGCTTAGGCCGCCATATTGGCGAATATGTTTGATTTAACAGTAGTAAATGTAATTTCTAACAAGTTTAGTTCATTTTAATTACTGTTAGCCAATAAGTTTCAAAATATTACGAATGTATGAATTGTAACATATTTTTTATGATTTTGTCCTCACTCACGGACGCCATTTTGGACGCCATCTTGAATTTCTCGAAACCCTCAAGGGTGCCAAGGTGGCACCCGGCATATTTCAAGAGTGACAACAATCCCTGACCATAATCAAACGAGAAAAAAACTATACACCGCAATCGAAGGTTCATCTATACCGCTGCAGGACTATTAATATACATACAACAAGCTATTTTTCAGTTATATATGGGGAAACATTTTGCATAAGGCACTGCATATAATCATTTAGATTAATATCTGCAACATAAAACAATTTCTTAACATATTTATCATTTCTGATACTGTAATTGTACATATTATATTTAATGCGCTCATAAACTATTTCCTATTACTGCACTTTGTCAAATGATTCTAGGGCAGTTATCTCAGAAGTTCTTATGCTAGTAAATTCTTCTGAATAATAATATTCCAAAAAGGTCACACCGACGGCTATTAGAAACGTGCTAGCCGTAAGAGTTATATCACTGTTTGAGATGCCACAAGCAGACCTAGAGAACGTACCGGTAGGTTGTTCTGTGGGGTTGCGAAAGGGTGCAGATAATAGGAAGAAAAGGTAGAGCTATTCTTCCAGGAAGCAGTCCTAATGATCTCATCCAACGGGCGTGATTAAAAATGCCCAGGAAGTGGATAGGGCTCTGAGCTAATAGGACCTGCTTCTGAGCAGTGGCCCGTCTGGTCGAAAAGAGATAACAGATGCAGGGTATCCGCCACTCGTTGTGGGAGAGATTCTGATCGTGTTGGAGTCCATAAGGAAATTCAGTCCCACACAGATGCAATCTTTTGATGGGATGAGATCCGATTTCTCTACGGATTCAGTATTAGTTCCAACTGAGACAATCTGTAGCGGAGGTTAAGAAGAGGATGACGGAGCAGCCAATTGTCGAAGTACAGAATCAGAGTGACACCATTCTGCTTCTACGACCCCCATGGGTTTGGTTTCTGGTGGCCGTAATGAGGTCAAAGGGCAATGCCCGGAACTAGTAAACGGTACCCCCATGACAGAAGCGCAGGAGGTGTCTGTCTGCTGGGTGAATCGGGAGATGAAAATATGCATCCGAGAAATCTATGGAAATATTTATAATATTAGATATTTAATGTGTAGCATTTACTGGTAGACCTTTGTAGCCTGGTAGAGATCGTTGTGAAACAGTTGATAGGCTTTACTGTGTGGTTTGGTACAGTCTAAATCTGTTAAAATCATAACCCTTGGGTAAAAATTGGCCCTACCCTGGGCCACTATTTATGCGTAATTCTTTTTAAAAAATCTTCTTGCCCAAACCCACATGGCCAAGAGTTAAAATCATAATGTTGGGGTCAAAATTGGTCCTGTCCTATGGGGTCATTACTTTTTAAATATACTTTTTCACGTTAGAAACTGCAGTCTAAAGGTTACAGAACTGACTACCAGTAGTGCTCCTAGGCTAGCTGTTACATCACGCTTCTCCCCAGGTTATTGTGTAGTGGAACATCAACTCTACCATAATGTAGCAAGCTCTTTCCACCCTTTCAAACAGATATCTAATGTCGTCTGCTTGAATTTTTAAAATATCAGTTTTAGGCATTTTGACCTAAGACAAAATTGTCAAAAGTTGTAAGCAGTTTGAATCTTGGTCAGACAGTTATTTGGTATCAGATCTATACCCAAACTGTGAGCCAATTTTAGTTCAAGTCGTCTCAGCAGTGAAAGGGTTAACACTAAGTTTTTGTCATCTGCTAGTAATGTGTCTGCTTAAACATTAACATTATCGATATATCACTATAACTCAGGTGAGCGAGGCCCTCTTGTTTTTTAAGTACATTTCTTGTATTGAAATGTGCAAATCCCAGTATATACCTGTCAAAGGCCAGTTTGCTATTACAGTCATCTTTAAGACTGCCTCGGCAAAAATCTGATTTTTCATGACAACACGGCGGATTTCTTCGACCGATTGCTTGATTTCAGTTTCTTCGCAACTTACGTTCTGTCGCTCTTCTGCCAATCAGTTTGTGAGTCCTATGTTAATGCACTGTAGCTAGTGCAAACTTATTAAGGTAAGGTACAAAAGTACATCATTCCAGGGAATTTCACTGGTCTAACATTTTTTCTTGCTCTTACCATCCGCCTCAAGCGGCTAGCCGTTCAAATAGTGAAATAAAATATATTATTGAATACCGTTACTATAAATAGCAACAAAATAGCCGTAGAAAACTGTCATTACGGAGTCATGTGACCAAAGCCATAATGTCCCGGCGGGCCGATTATCCATAATCGGCCCACAATCCTTTTCACGTGCAATGCGTTGACGTTAGCAACATAGCTGTAGATCTAGATCTATTCAAACATGGCCGGAGAAAGGGGTTTGACGTCGTTGTCAAATCGTATTCTAGATCTGGAAATCTGTAAAGTTTATACAATCTTATTGAATACCGTTACTATAATAGTAACAAAATAGCCGTAGAAAACTGTCATTACGGAGTCATGTGACCAAAGCCATAATGTCCCGGCGGGCCGATTATCCATAATCGGCCCACGATCTTTTTCACGTGCAATGCGTTGACGTTAGCAACATAGCTCTAGATCTAGATTTATTCAAACATGGCCGGAGAAAGGGGTTTGACGTCGTTGTCAAATCGTATTCTAGATCTGGAAATCTGTAAAGTTTATACAATCGTAAAATTCTATTAAAAATCAATTTCTTTATTTGTATCGATCGGTACTACCTAACTTTGTTTATGTTATTCAAAAATGACAGTTGTGACGTCATAATTTCACGTCATCCATCGGAAGTTCTCAAACAAACTTATAAGTTAAAACAGTGTAGTCAAAAGTAAAGTCATCGTTAGTGTTAGTGGTTATTACGTCGGACTACATATTTTTCGACGGGGATTCGAATCCCCATGAAAGTATGACTATTCCTTCCTTATTTTTGCAAAAATTATAGATCTCTAGATCTATGTCTGTGGTTTGTTGGGATGTTACATCTACTGTAGATTGTGTTGAAATGAATAGGTGACATATAGATCTATCTAGTAAAATGTTTAAGGTATTCAATAAAAAGGTCAAAATATGGTCTGTGTGTGCCTTCTGGCCATAATGGCACACCTGGTGTCCCAATAGCCCTCGGGCTAAAGCCCTCGGGCTATTATGGCACCAGGTGTGCCATTATGGCCAGAAGGCACACCTAGGCCATATTTTAACCTCTTATTAAAATATATCATTCATTTTTGACTAAAATTTATCACAACATGGGTTAATCAAACACTCCCATTGACCAAAATATTAAATGTAGAGCCCGTATTCAACACTACCATTCAAGGTGGTGTGCGGAGAGCTGTTACTTACATAGAGAAAACAGCGCAACGGCCATGGAAAAATCTGGAAAACATTCTAAGGCCCAAGTCACACAGAACAGCTAACACAGACTGAAATGCCAATGAGTTGATCGCGCATCTTTTTGTCCGGACTAGGCTCCACTTGACTATGCCTATTTCCTGAAACTGGATACAATGTAAATAGGTTGTTAAGCGATTATTGTAGTGTATTACAGTGTATAAAGGCTCTTAAGCGATTATTGTACTGCCATACATTGTAAATAGGCTGTAAGCGATTATCATTGTACTAAATACAGTGCCTATAGACTGTATCTTATTGTCCGGACTAGGCTCCACTTGACTATGCCTATTTCCAGAGACT
Source organism: Azorinus chamasolen (assembly GCA_963576725.1). Taxonomy (NCBI): domain Eukaryota; kingdom Metazoa; phylum Mollusca; class Bivalvia; order Cardiida; family Solecurtidae; genus Azorinus; species Azorinus chamasolen. The sequence continues at coordinate 36,861,951 of OY755240.1, read as the reverse complement.
GGATACAGTGTCAAATAGGTTGATTATTGTACTGCCATACAGTGTATGAAGACTCTTAAGCGAATATTCTAAGGCCATATGGTGCAAATAGGCTGATAAGCGATCATTGTACTGTCATACAGTGTAAATAGGCCCATTAGCGATTATTGTACTGCAAAACAGTGTAAATAGTCTGGTAAGCTATTATTGTATTATAATACAGTGTAAATTGATTGTTGTACTGCCATGCAGTGTATGTAGGCTGCTAAGTGACTAAGTAACTGCCTTACAGTATAAATAAGCTGGCAAGATTTTATTGCACTGCGTTACAGTGTAAATAGGTTCTTAAGTGATTATTGTACTGCAGCACAGTGTAAATAGGCTATTAAGTGATTGTTGTACTGCAACACAGTGTAAATAGGTTATTAAGTGGTTATTTTACTCCAACACAGTGTAAATAGGTCCTTAAGTGATTATTGTACTGCAACACAGTGTAAATAAGCTATTAAGTGGTTGGTTATTGCACTGTTATTGTACTATTCATTAGCTAGGTCTTTCTGTACGCTAGTCGACATCAGAAACGGTCCGATTTCGTAATTTCGACCAGGGTGGTAATAATTTCGTACAGGGTCGTAACGATTTCATAACGGTGGTAGTGATATTTACGTGACAGTTAAGAAATGAAGTTGCAATAAAAGTTAAATGTTGTATGATAATGATACGCTAAATTGTGTCAGTATTTCAGTAATATGCTTTATTAGTCCCCCACCGGTTACCGGTTGGGGGACTATAGGTTTGCTCGATTCCGTCCGTCTGTCCGTCCGTCTGTCCGTCTGTCCGCGCTAACAATTCCTATTTATGTGACTAAATAATTACATGAGAACAAAATATATTTTGTTTTCATCGGTTTTATGTGGCTTATTTTCAGTTTGTGTGGCTATTTTGAACAAAGGAATAGCCACATACACTCAATCCGTTAGAACGTCCGTCCGTCCGTCCGTCTGTCACGCTTCGTGTCCGGGCCATATCTCCTACAAAGTTATACCAAATTCATTATAACTTCACACATTGAAGAAGCATGATGAGGGCCAGTGTCATGCACAAGGGCCATAACTAGCATCAATATTTTTCGAGTTATTTCCCTTTTACATATTTTTTTTGTCCGGACAATAACTCGTTATCTACTGGTTCAATTGATTTGAAACTTCACATATGGAACAATCATGATGAAGGGTAGTGTCATGCACAAGGGCCATAACTCTAGCATCGATAGTTTTGGAGTTCTTCCCCTTTTTCACATTTTCTTGTCAGTCTGTCTGTCACGCTTCGTGTCCGGGCAATATCTCCTACAAAGTTAGGCCAAATTCATTATAACTTCACACATTGAAGAAGCATGATCAGGAGTAGTGTCATGCACAAAGGCCATAACTCTAGCATAAATATTTTTGGAGTTATTCCCCTTTTTCACATTTTTTTCCGGACAATAACTCTTTATCTAATGGTTCAATTGATTTGAAACTTTACATATGGAACAAGCATGATGAGGGGTCGTGTCATGTACAAGGGCCATAACTCTAGCATCGATATTTTTGGAGTTATTCCCCTTTTCATATTTTCTTGTCCAGTTAATAGCTCTTTATGTACTGGTTCAATTGATTTGAAACTTCTTATATGGAACAAGCATGATGAGGTGTAGTGTCATGCACAAGGGCAATAACTCTAGCATCAATATTTTTGGAGTTACTCCCCTTTTTCATATTTTCTTGTCGGGACAATAGCTTTTTATTTACTGATTCAATGTATGCATGTAGGTACTAATACCATTCAGGTGGTCATGTATATACCATGGTCAACCACACCATGGGTTGGTGGGGTGGGGAGAGTGGAGGTTTTTCTTCAGTCCGGTGGGGGACTCATGTCTTGCATAGCAATACAACATGCCCTTGTTTTATATGGGCCGAAAAGAAATACAGTTTGAAGGATTTGCAAACCATCACACCCAATACAGGGTACTGTATTTCTTAGTAGTCAGCTGGTTAAGATCTAAAATAATCAAACCACAGCATCTCAAACTTTCCACACTGTCTTGACTTATCATAGTGCTGTTTGGCCAACTGTGTTTTGAATGTAGTGTTTCCTGCGTAACCCATACGAGTAGTTCAAAGAGAAATAAGTATCATATATAAAGATAACAGTATAGACATAACAATATTTTAAAATGCATAGTAATTATAAAACAATATTCATTTCAAACTATGTACAGTTGAACTTCGATAACTCGAACTTCCAGTGACCATGCAAATTAGTTCGAGATAACAGAAGTTTGAGTCATCCGATATCTATCCTGAACAATTTCACAGGACCATGGCTTAACACAGGTCTAAAGTAATGCTGAAAGCTCCTGTAGGAGCTTTCAGCATTACTTTAGACCTGTATTAAGCTGTCACACGTCTTTCTAGATATCTGTAGTGATACATTTTAGAACAGTTCTGTATTATAAGTTTTGGAAGGACTGAACTTTTTGTTCGAGTTATCCAAATGTTCGAGTTATCCGAGTTCGAGATATCGAAGTTCGACTGTATTTTGATTACATGTTTATGTGCGCACCATGAACTAATGTATTAAATTAATAGGACAAACTGATAGTTTGTCAATGAAAATCTACTTGCTCTTAGCTTCTAATAGATATCGGTCCTTAGTCTTGAATTAGACATATACAGTATACAAAACCTTTTCAAGTCACGACTCTCAGATACGGGTTAACATAACAGAGATAATGTCAAGACCAAAACTGACGAAATCGTGAGAGTTTTTAACCTTTTCCTTCGTATGAACGGATGTTCTAACCTTTGTAAACTGAATAGACCTAGATCAGACGGTCCATATAGGAGCCATGTGACCAGGGTCTGTTCTGTTCGCTTATGCTAAAATATAAATCTGATTCTGCAGTGTCTGCATGAACAAAAGTGTTCTACAGTCATGTGTCATTATAAAAAACTAATCTAATTAATATTAATTGTGCCATTATTTCGTTCATTGACAATCAGACAATGGAAGGGTTAAATACTATGTACCATATGTTATCTATGACTTTTATGATAACCTAGATTTATGGTTACCAGATGATCATAACTCTCGTTTTATATGCTTCAAAATATTGTTTTCCAATTTATACAAGTCAGCTGTAGCTCCCCAGTTATATTTACATATATCTGCTGAATGGCCTGTATAATGTACATCAGGCTCAGAGGAACCTAAAGTGTACACCATGATCAGAGGAACCACAAGTGTACACCATGACCAGAAGAACCTGAGTGTACACCATGATCAGAGGACCTGAAGTGTACACCATGATCAGAGGACCTGAAGTGTACACCATGATCAGAGGAATCCCAAGGGTACACCATGATCAGAGGAATCCCAAGGGTACACCATTAGTAGTGGGAACCTGAAGTGTATACCATGATTAGAGGAAACTGAAATGTACACCATGGTTAGAGGAACCTTAAATGTACACCATGGTCAGAGGAACCTGAAGTGTACACCGTGACCAGAGGAAACTGAAGAGGACACCATGATCAGAGGAACCTCAGTGTACACCATGATCAGAGGACCTGAAGTGTACACCATGATCAGAGGAATCTCAAGGGTACACCATGATCAGAGGAATCCCAAGGGTACACCATTAGTAGTGGGAACCTGAAGTGTATACCATGATTAGAGGAAACTGAAATGTACACCATGGTTAGAGGAACCTTAAATGTACACCATGGTCAGAGGAACCTGAAGTGTACACCGTGACCAGAGGAAACTGAAGAGGACACCATGATCAGAGGAACCTCAGTGTACACCATGATCAGAGGACCTGAAGTGTACACCATGATCAGAGGAACCTCAAGGGTACACCATGATCAGAGGAATCCCAAGGGTACACCATTAGTAGTGGGAACCTGAAGTGTATACCATGATTAGAGGAAACTGAAATGTACACCATGGTCAGAGGAACCTTAAGTGTACACCATGGTCAGAGGAACCTGACGTGTACACCGTGACCAGAGGAAACTGAAGAGGACACCATGATCAGAGGAACCTGAAGTGTACACCGTGACCAGAGGAAACTGAAGAGGACACCATGATCAGAGGAACCTCAGTGTACACCATGATCAGAGGACCTGAAGTGTACACCATGATCAGAGGAACCTCAAGGGTACACCATGATCAGAGGAATCCCAAGGGTACACAAAGTTTTTGTCATCTGCTAGTAATGTGTCTGCTTAAACATTAACATTATCGATATATCACTATAACTCAGGTGAGCGAGGCCCTCTTGTTTTTTAAGTACATTTCTTGTATTGAAATGTGCAAATCCCAGTATATACCTGTCAAAGGCCAGTTTGCTATTACAGTCATCTTTAAGACTGCCTCGGCAAAAATCTGATTTTTCATGACAACACGGCGGATTTCTTCGACCGATTGCTTGATTTCAGTTTCTTCGCAACTTACGTTCTGTCGCTCTTCTGCCAATCAGTTTGTGAGTCCTATGTTAATGCACTGTAGCTAGTGCAAACTTATTAAGGTAAGGTACAAAAGTACATCATTCCAGGGAATTTCACTGGTCTAACATTTTTTCTTGCTCTTACCATCCGCCTCAAGCGGCTAGCCGTTCAAATAGTGAAATAAAATATATTATTGAATACCGTTACTATAAATAGCAACAAAATAGCCGTAGAAAACTGTCATTACGGAGTCATGTGACCAAAGCCATAATGTCCCGGCGGGCCGATTATCCATAATCGGCCCACAATCCTTTTCACGTGCAATGCGTTGACGTTAGCAACATAGCTGTAGATCTAGATCTATTCAAACATGGCCGGAGAAAGGGGTTTGACGTCGTTGTCAAATCGTATTCTAGATCTGGAAATCTGTAAAGTTTATACAATCTTATTGAATACCGTTACTATAATAGTAACAAAATAGCCGTAGAAAACTGTCATTACGGAGTCATGTGACCAAAGCCATAATGTCCCGGCGGGCCGATTATCCATAATCGGCCCACGATCTTTTTCACGTGCAATGCGTTGACGTTAGCAACATAGCTCTAGATCTAGATTTATTCAAACATGGCCGGAGAAAGGGGTTTGACGTCGTTGTCAAATCGTATTCTAGATCTGGAAATCTGTAAAGTTTATACAATCGTAAAATTCTATTAAAAATCAATTTCTTTATTTGTATCGATCGGTACTACCTAACTTTGTTTATGTTATTCAAAAATGACAGTTGTGACGTCATAATTTCACGTCATCCATCGGAAGTTCTCAAACAAACTTATAAGTTAAAACAGTGTAGTCAAAAGTAAAGTCATCGTTAGTGTTAGTGGTTATTACGTCGGACTACATATTTTTCGACGGGGATTCGAATCCCCATGAAAGTATGACTATTCCTTCCTTATTTTTGCAAAAATTATAGATCTCTAGATCTATGTCTGTGGTTTGTTGGGATGTTACATCTACTGTAGATTGTGTTGAAATGAATAGGTGACATATAGATCTATCTAGTAAAATGTTTAAGGTATTCAATAAAAAGGTCAAAATATGGTCTGTGTGTGCCTTCTGGCCATAATGGCACACCTGGTGTCCCAATAGCCCTCGGGCTAAAGCCCTCGGGCTATTATGGCACCAGGTGTGCCATTATGGCCAGAAGGCACACCTAGGCCATATTTTAACCTCTTATTAAAATATATCATTCATTTTTGACTAAAATTTATCACAACATGGGTTAATCAAACACTCCCATTGACCAAAATATTAAATGTAGAGCCCGTATTCAACACTACCATTCAAGGTGGTGTGCGGAGAGCTGTTACTTACATAGAGAAAACAGCGCAACGGCCATGGAAAAATCTGGAAAACATTCTAAGGCCCAAGTCACACAGAACAGCTAACACAGACTGAAATGCCAATGAGTTGATCGCGCATCTTTTTGTCCGGACTAGGCTCCACTTGACTATGCCTATTTCCTGAAACTGGATACAATGTAAATAGGTTGTTAAGCGATTATTGTAGTGTATTACAGTGTATAAAGGCTCTTAAGCGATTATTGTACTGCCATACATTGTAAATAGGCTGTAAGCGATTATCATTGTACTAAATACAGTGCCTATAGACTGTATCTTATTGTCCGGACTAGGCTCCACTTGACTATGCCTATTTCCAGAGACTGGATACAGTGTCAAATAGGTTGATTATTGTACTGCCATACAGTGTATGAAGACTCTTAAGCGAATATTCTAAGGCCATATGGTGCAAATAGGCTGATAAGCGATCATTGTACTGTCATACAGTGTAAATAGGCCCATTAGCGATTATTGTACTGCAAAACAGTGTAAATAGTCTGGTAAGCTATTATTGTATTATAATACAGTGTAAATTGATTGTTGTACTGCCATGCAGTGTATGTAGGCTGCTAAGTGACTAAGTAACTGCCTTACAGTATAAATAAGCTGGCAAGATTTTATTGCACTGCGTTACAGTGTAAATAGGTTCTTAAGTGATTATTGTACTGCAGCACAGTGTAAATAGGCTATTAAGTGATTGTTGTACTGCAACACAGTGTAAATAGGTTATTAAGTGGTTATTTTACTCCAACACAGTGTAAATAGGTCCTTAAGTGATTATTGTACTGCAACACAGTGTAAATAAGCTATTAAGTGGTTGGTTATTGCACTGTTATTGTACTATTCATTAGCTAGGTCTTTCTGTACGCTAGTCGACATCAGAAACGGTCCGATTTCGTAATTTCGACCAGGGTGGTAATAATTTCGTACAGGGTCGTAACGATTTCATAACGGTGGTAGTGATATTTACGTGACAGTTAAGAAATGAAGTTGCAATAAAAGTTAAATGTTGTATGATAATGATACGCTAAATTGTGTCAGTATTTCAGTAATATGCTTTATTAGTCCCCCACCGGTTACCGGTTGGGGGACTATAGGTTTGCTCGATTCCGTCCGTCTGTCCGTCCGTCTGTCCGTCTGTCCGCGCTAACAATTCCTATTTATGTGACTAAATAATTACATGAGAACAAAATATATTTTGTTTTCATCGGTTTTATGTGGCTTATTTTCAGTTTGTGTGGCTATTTTGAACAAAGGAATAGCCACATACACTCAATCCGTTAGAACGTCCGTCCGTCCGTCCGTCTGTCACGCTTCGTGTCCGGGCCATATCTCCTACAAAGTTATACCAAATTCATTATAACTTCACACATTGAAGAAGCATGATGAGGGCCAGTGTCATGCACAAGGGCCATAACTAGCATCAATATTTTTCGAGTTATTTCCCTTTTACATATTTTTTTTGTCCGGACAATAACTCGTTATCTACTGGTTCAATTGATTTGAAACTTCACATATGGAACAATCATGATGAAGGGTAGTGTCATGCACAAGGGCCATAACTCTAGCATCGATAGTTTTGGAGTTCTTCCCCTTTTTCACATTTTCTTGTCAGTCTGTCTGTCACGCTTCGTGTCCGGGCAATATCTCCTACAAAGTTAGGCCAAATTCATTATAACTTCACACATTGAAGAAGCATGATCAGGAGTAGTGTCATGCACAAAGGCCATAACTCTAGCATAAATATTTTTGGAGTTATTCCCCTTTTTCACATTTTTTTCCGGACAATAACTCTTTATCTAATGGTTCAATTGATTTGAAACTTTACATATGGAACAAGCATGATGAGGGGTCGTGTCATGTACAAGGGCCATAACTCTAGCATCGATATTTTTGGAGTTATTCCCCTTTTCATATTTTCTTGTCCAGTTAATAGCTCTTTATGTACTGGTTCAATTGATTTGAAACTTCTTATATGGAACAAGCATGATGAGGTGTAGTGTCATGCACAAGGGCAATAACTCTAGCATCAATATTTTTGGAGTTACTCCCCTTTTTCATATTTTCTTGTCGGGACAATAGCTTTTTATTTACTGATTCAATGTATGCATGTAGGTACTAATACCATTCAGGTGGTCATGTATATACCATGGTCAACCACACCATGGGTTGGTGGGGTGGGGAGAGTGGAGGTTTTTCTTCAGTCCGGTGGGGGACTCATGTCTTGCATAGCAATACAACATGCCCTTGTTTTATATGGGCCGAAAAGAAATACAGTTTGAAGGATTTGCAAACCATCACACCCAATACAGGGTACTGTATTTCTTAGTAGTCAGCTGGTTAAGATCTAAAATAATCAAACCACAGCATCTCAAACTTTCCACACTGTCTTGACTTATCATAGTGCTGTTTGGCCAACTGTGTTTTGAATGTAGTGTTTCCTGCGTAACCCATACGAGTAGTTCAAAGAGAAATAAGTATCATATATAAAGATAACAGTATAGACATAACAATATTTTAAAATGCATAGTAATTATAAAACAATATTCATTTCAAACTATGTACAGTTGAACTTCGATAACTCGAACTTCCAGTGACCATGCAAATTAGTTCGAGATAACAGAAGTTTGAGTCATCCGATATCTATCCTGAACAATTTCACAGGACCATGGCTTAACACAGGTCTAAAGTAATGCTGAAAGCTCCTGTAGGAGCTTTCAGCATTACTTTAGACCTGTATTAAGCTGTCACACGTCTTTCTAGATATCTGTAGTGATACATTTTAGAACAGTTCTGTATTATAAGTTTTGGAAGGACTGAACTTTTTGTTCGAGTTATCCAAATGTTCGAGTTATCCGAGTTCGAGATATCGAAGTTCGACTGTATTTTGATTACATGTTTATGTGCGCACCATGAACTAATGTATTAAATTAATAGGACAAACTGATAGTTTGTCAATGAAAATCTACTTGCTCTTAGCTTCTAATAGATATCGGTCCTTAGTCTTGAATTAGACATATACAGTATACAAAACCTTTTCAAGTCACGACTCTCAGATACGGGTTAACATAACAGAGATAATGTCAAGACCAAAACTGACGAAATCGTGAGAGTTTTTAACCTTTTCCTTCGTATGAACGGATGTTCTAACCTTTGTAAACTGAATAGACCTAGATCAGACGGTCCATATAGGAGCCATGTGACCAGGGTCTGTTCTGTTCGCTTATGCTAAAATATAAATCTGATTCTGCAGTGTCTGCATGAACAAAAGTGTTCTACAGTCATGTGTCATTATAAAAAACTAATCTAATTAATATTAATTGTGCCATTATTTCGTTCATTGACAATCAGACAATGGAAGGGTTAAATACTATGTACCATATGTTATCTATGACTTTTATGATAACCTAGATTTATGGTTACCAGATGATCATAACTCTCGTTTTATATGCTTCAAAATATTGTTTTCCAATTTATACAAGTCAGCTGTAGCTCCCCAGTTATATTTACATATATCTGCTGAATGGCCTGTATAATGTACATCAGGCTCAGAGGAACCTAAAGTGTACACCATGATCAGAGGAACCACAAGTGTACACCATGACCAGAAGAACCTGAGTGTACACCATGATCAGAGGACCTGAAGTGTACACCATGATCAGAGGACCTGAAGTGTACACCATGATCAGAGGAATCCCAAGGGTACACCATGATCAGAGGAATCCCAAGGGTACACCATTAGTAGTGGGAACCTGAAGTGTATACCATGATTAGAGGAAACTGAAATGTACACCATGGTTAGAGGAACCTTAAATGTACACCATGGTCAGAGGAACCTGAAGTGTACACCGTGACCAGAGGAAACTGAAGAGGACACCATGATCAGAGGAACCTCAGTGTACACCATGATCAGAGGACCTGAAGTGTACACCATGATCAGAGGAATCTCAAGGGTACACCATGATCAGAGGAATCCCAAGGGTACACCATTAGTAGTGGGAACCTGAAGTGTATACCATGATTAGAGGAAACTGAAATGTACACCATGGTTAGAGGAACCTTAAATGTACACCATGGTCAGAGGAACCTGAAGTGTACACCGTGACCAGAGGAAACTGAAGAGGACACCATGATCAGAGGAACCTCAGTGTACACCATGATCAGAGGACCTGAAGTGTACACCATGATCAGAGGAACCTCAAGGGTACACCATGATCAGAGGAATCCCAAGGGTACACCATTAGTAGTGGGAACCTGAAGTGTATACCATGATTAGAGGAAACTGAAATGTACACCATGGTCAGAGGAACCTTAAGTGTACACCATGGTCAGAGGAACCTGACGTGTACACCGTGACCAGAGGAAACTGAAGAGGACACCATGATCAGAGGAACCTGAAGTGTACACCGTGACCAGAGGAAACTGAAGAGGACACCATGATCAGAGGAACCTCAGTGTACACCATGATCAGAGGACCTGAAGTGTACACCATGATCAGAGGAACCTCAAGGGTACACCATGATCAGAGGAATCCCAAGGGTACACCATTAGTAGTGGGAACCTGAAGTGTATACCATGATTAGAGGAAACTGAAATGTACACCATGGTCAGAGGAACCTTAAATGTACACCATGGTCAGAGGAACCTGACGTGTACACCGTGACCAGAGGAAACTGAAGAGGACACCATGATCAGAGGAACCTGAAGTGTACACCGTGACCAGAGGAAACTGAAGAGGACACCATGATCAGAGGAACCTCAGTGTACACCATGACCAGAGGAACCGCTAGTGTACATCATGACTAGATGAACCTCAATAGGACAACATGGCCAAAGGAACTTCAAGGGTACACCATGACCAGAGGAACCTCAAGTGTACACCGTGACCAGAGAAACCTCAGTGTACACCATGATCAGAGGAACCTCAATTGTACACTATGATCAGATGAAACCCAAGTGTACACCATGATCAGAGGGACATAAAGTGTACACCATTATCAGAGGAACCTGAGTGTACACCATGACAGGAGGAATCTCAATGAATACCATGACCAAAGGAACCTCAAGTGTACACCATGATCAGAGGAACCTGGTTGTACACCATGATTAGAGGAAGCTAAAGTGTACACCATGATCGGAGGAACCTCAGTGTACACCATGCCAAGAGGAACCTCGAGAGTGCATCATGACCAGAGAAACATCAAGTGCACGCCATGACCAGAGGAACCTCAAGTGTACATCATGATCAAAAGAACCTCAGTGTACACCATGACCAGAGCAACCTCAAAGGTACAAAATGATCAGGGGAACATCAAGTGTACGCGATGATCAGAGGACCTCAAATGTACACCGTGACGAGAGGAACCTCAAGTGTACACCATGATCAGAAGAACCTCAGTGTATACCATGACCAGAGGAACCTCGAGTGTACGTACATCATGACCAGAGGAACCTCGAGTGTACGTACATCATGACCAGAGGCGTACATCATGACCAGAGGAACCTCGAGTGTACGTACATCATGACCAGAGGAACCTCAAGGGTACAACATGATCAGAGGAACCTCAAGTGTACGCCATGATCAGAGGACCTCAGTGTACACCATGATTAGAGGAACCTCAAATGTAGACCATGAACAGAAGAACCTCAAGTGTACGCGATGATCAGAGGAACCTGAGTGTATACAATGACCAGAGGATCATGAAGTGTACACCAAGATCAGAGGAACCTGAAATGTAAACCATGATCAGAAGAACCTCAGTGTACACCATGACCAGAGAAACCTCGAGTGTACATCATGACCAGAGGAACCTCAAGTGCACGCCATGATCAGAGGAACTCAGTGCACACCATGATCAGAGGAACCTCAAGTGTACACCATGATCAGAGGAATCTGAGTGTATACAATGACCAGAGGAACCTGAAGTATACACCATGATCAGAGGAACCTGAGTGTACACAGTGACCAGAGGAACCTAGAGTGTACACCATGATCAGAGGAACTTCAAGTTGACACCATGATCACATGTACACCATGCAGGTGGAATCTCAGTGTACACCATGATCAGTGGAACCTCAAGGGTACACCATGATCAGAGGAAATCTGAGTGTACACCATGATCAGAGGAACCTCAAGGGTACACCATGACCAAAGGAACCTCTAGTGTACACCATGATCAGAGGAACCTCAAATGTACACCATGACCAGAAGAACCTCAAGTGTAAACCATGATCAGAGGAAACTGAAATTTACATAATCACCAGAGGAACCTCAAGTGTATACAATGACCAGAGGAACCTCAAGTGTACATTCTGATCAGAGGAACCTCAAGTGTACACCATGTCCAGAGGAACCTCAAGTGTACACCATGATCAGAGAAACCTCAAGTGTACACCATGACAAGAGGAACCTCAAGTGTACACCATGACCAGAGGAACCTCAAATGTACACCATGTTCCTCTACACCATGATCAAAACCTCAAGTGTACACCATAATTAGATAAACCATAGTGTACGTCATGATCAGATGAACCTCAAGTCTATACCATTATCTGAAAAACTCAAGTTTATACCATGACCAGAGGAACCTTAGGTGTAGATCATAAACAGAGGTACCTCAAGGGTATACCATGTTCAGAGGAACCTCAGTGTACACCATTGTAAAAGGAACCTCAAGTGTACACCATGGTAAGAGGAACCTCAAGTATACACCATGACTAGAAGAATCTCAAGTGTGCACCATGACCAGAGGAACCACAAGTGAACACCATGGTAAGAGGAACCTCAAGTGTACACCCTGGACAGAGGAATCTCAAGTGTACACAATGACCAGAAGAACCTCAAGTGTACACCCTGGACAGAGGAATCTCAAGTGTACACAATGACCAGAGGAACCTCAAGTATACATCTTGACCAGAGGAACCTCAAGTGTACACAATGACCAGAGGAACCTCAATTGTACATCATGACCAGGTGAACATCAGTGTACACCACGACCAGAGGAACCTCAAGTGTACACCATGTCCAGAGGAACCTCAAGTGTACACCATGATTAGAGACAACCTCAATTGTACACCATGACAAGAGGAACCTCAAGTGTACACCATGATCAGAGGAACCTCAAATGTATAACATGACCAGAGGAACCTCAAGTATACACTATAATCAGAGAACCCGAGTGTACACCATGATCAGAGGAACAGGAGTGCACACCATGATCAAAGAAAAACAATTGTACAATGTGACCAGAGGAACCTCAAGTGTATACCATAACCAGAGGAACCTCAAGTGTACACCATGACTAGAGGGGCCTCAAGTGTACACCATGACCAGAGGAACCTCAAATGTACACCATGTTCCTCTACACCATGATCAAAACCTCAAGTGTACACCATGATTAGATGAACCATAATGTACGTCATGATCAGATGAACCTCAAGTGTATACCATTATCTGAGAAACCTCAAGTTTATACCATGACCAGAGGAACCTTAGTGTAGACCAAGAACAGAGGTACCTCAAGGGTATACCATGATCAGAGAAACCTCAGTGTACACCATGACCAGAGGAACCTCAGGGGTGCACCATGACCAGAGGAACCTCAAGTGTACACCATGACCAGGGGAACCTGAAGTGAACACCATGACTAGAGGGACCTCAAGTGTACACCATGGCCAGGGGAACCTGAAGTATGCACCATGACCAGAGGAACCTCAAGTGTACACCATGACCAGAGGAACCTCAAGTGTACATCATGACCAGAGGAACCTCAGTGTACACCCTGATCAAAGGAATTTCAAGTGTACACCATGATCAGAGGAACCTGAAGCTTCATAAATCATTTTCCAAGGAGATATCGGCAACATGAAGTTTTGTAGAAAATGAAAAATTAGAATGGTATCAGGGAATATCAACCATTAGCAATATTAATATAGACTTTATCTATATTATTGTTTCTTTTGGCAATTTAGTTTTAGGACAACATTGTTCTTTGGTTTGCAACGAGTAAGGAAGATGTTATACCACCATTTTTCACCCGAATGGGGCTTTATTGTGTCATAGCATGTGTCGTCTTTTAACAAATTCTTGTACAGATTTGTCCTGTTTCATTATTTGACAGATTTTCTTTACCCTTGCAGGAATGGATGATACTGAAGTAAGGGGATATATCCATTAAACTTCCATTTGTTTTTACCTTTATTAGTGTACCAGGTATAAAATTTTGCGAATAACTCTTTCATTTGTCAATGGATATGTTTCATACTGACGTGAATGATTTGTGTTGATACAAAGGGTTAGAACAATTAGGAAGCTTGTCCTTCTTGTTAACTCGTCTGGCACATAGTCTCAATGGGATTTGGTTTAGATCGCCATGATTGTGTATTTCGTCCATCGTATTTGTCCTTCATTAAACGACATCTCAACCACTGTCTGGATTTTCAGCAAAATTGAAAGGAATGCCAGGTAATCCTTCATCAGGAGTGTATATTTGATCACAGAACCTAAGATCTCCCCCTGAACCATTCAATGGATTTCCACTAAATTCCATAAGAATGATCTCCATGAAATGTACATAAACCGGTTTGCTCCAAGCACTTTGCTTAAGTATGTCACACGAGCTAAAAAATGTTTAAATTGTTTAAACCTCGTCTACTGCTATATATTGTGTGACTAACAATTGTGAATTTTTGCGCACATGCATTTCGTGTGACCAGGCGTTCTTTTTTATGAGTATAATAAATTAGGGTACAAGCGATAAACAGGTCATAATAATTTATAAAACATATAACATCAAGATTAAAAGTGCTTGTTTTTTGGATTTGACGTATCACAATAGTATTTCAGTCATTTTGAAACCGGTGTACCGATTACAAGCTCCGCCCCTCCCGGAATTCGAAAACATTTTCATAGTCTCAGGTAGGGAATATTGAAAACGGTTTTTGTTCAGATTCAAACCTCTCCCCGCCAATTTTCAAATTCCCTACCCCGGAATATAGATACATGTTTATGTTACCCCGTGGAAATTTGAAAACGTTTCTATGTTCCCTGGGTGGGGAATTCGAAAACGTTTTTAAGTTACCTGGGGGAGCGGTCGGGGCTTGCAATAGGAGATGGAAAACGATACACCGGACCAACCAGTCCTAGAAATACACTGCAATTGTGCTGAACGCCAAGCCAGGGAGCTACCAGTATTTTTTGAATTTGATTTAAATCAGAATTTCATAGAAGTTAAAAGAAACGTGTTGTAGGTTTGCGAATTATAGACTATGTATTGTCTTTCATTTAAGGTTGAAATGGACCAAGAATCTATCAGAACGCTTAGTTGATGTTTCCGACTTTGATAAAGGCTCCTGCTGACATCGCACGTTACTTTGGACCCATTTGTATGATTTTAGAATTTATTCAACTACCGCCTAACCCGATATTGAATATAAGACATAGACGTTGGAATCGTTGAAGACATATATAGCGGAAGAAATGTACTTTCCTTTCTCTGTTCCTATCGCTGCCATTTCTTCCAAGTAACAGGGGAAATTCCCGAAAACGTTTTTAGATCTGTTGAAAACACTTCATATTTCTTCATACAATACTCATCGACTCTCCCCCAAATATAGAGTTCTACTCGTCTTTATGTGGTTACGTACATATCCGACTTTTAGGACTTTTCAATGTGTCTGTCTCAAGTGTGACTATAGGTATTTTATTTATGTCTGAAAAGATTTGCCGTTGGCCAGAGAATCGTGAGTAGATTGATATTAGAGGCACTTGGAACAAAATTCCCGACGCCGTTGGAGCCATCGATGGCACTTCACACCACATTTACCGGCATTTGAATGGAAATCGACAACACCATGCTATTCATCCACAGCTCATAATAATTGAATTAAATCTAGCATACAACCACCAAAATAATATGATGATAATTTAGAGAGATGGACTTGTTGTGTGACGTTGTTGAGGTTTTAGTTTATTTTAAAACCAAATCACCACCACCTCGTCATCATATATAGGTGTTACCCAGACCTATGCCCTTGTTTATACGACGTGTAGAGCTGGAAGGAGAGAGGACAACCACTTTTACATCTACAGCCTTTATTTCTCAGTGTGTTAGAATGGAATTCAAATCAAACATTCTAAGTTTAATACAATTTCAATGGTATGAATATTAATATATCAAGAATCAGAATGATAATAATAAACTCTATATATCAGAGTTTACTCTTGGTTTCATTATAAATGTCACATTCTTAATCTAAAGATTAATTTAAGTTTGCACTTTAGAATCAGAGATATGCATGGGGAATAGCTCTCTGAATACTAAAATAAAGTTCTATTGAGTCTACACAGTTTGTTAATTACCAAACTGAATTGGCTCAACACTTTTTTGAAATGGGAAATTCTCGCTTTTAGTGTAAGAGATACTAAATGGGTACTAAACCAGCTTAAGTTTAGATTTATCAGATTCTTGACACAAATCATCACGTATAGACAATATCAACATTTAAAACAAATTACTAATTAACCAATTACATAATAATATATTTTACATTTGAATGTGGCACTTGTTATACATGTCAAGATCACAGGCTAAAGATCTAAACTTTATGTTACTCGTACAATGTGCAAGAGACTTTTCAGTTAAACTACAAGAGTTCAAATATAACATACTTTCACATTGTTTACAATAATTACTCAGTTAACTGTGTTAGAGTAGAGCTAAAGCCGTTAAGCTGCATATTAATTTCAAGGCTCATTTTAGTCAAATGCAAATATTCTAACATAACAATTTGCTTAATACAAAAATACAATTGATATCAAATATGTAACAAAGTAGACAATGCTAAGGAACAAACTAAGTTTGACTTACCTGGAATGAGAGGACAACCGCTTTAATATCTACAGCTTTTATTTCTCAGTGTGTTAGAATGGAATGAGGACTGAGAGATCTGGCTGGGTTTATATGTTGTCCACTCAGTACTTCCAGTCAAATCCAGCTGTTTAGAAACAACAGGAAAACTGACCGTCATATACTTGATAACTGCTATTTCCTGACCACAATTATGCAAATTAGGTCTAATTTACCAATAATTCTCTAAAAGTGATCAGAGCAGACATCAGAGCAGACACGAGGACAAGTTTGTTTGATAAGAAATATTCATAGCTCTAATGGTCCCCACCTACTGATTCTGGGCCATTTTCTTCAAAACACCTGGCTGTCTGCAGCCTTATCACTGACCGGGCATATGCTACATATTGCCTACTGTATCTGAATATGTAGTGTTATATTATTGTTAGGAAACATATAAATTTACTTGTTTTCCATTTAATTCAAAATTATTAAATTAAATATTAAAATACCAATACGTGTATCATATTTATGAATCCAAACACCTCAATTCACAACAATTATTTTGATACCAGACTTGGCATGTTTATACATAATATCATATTTTATGCCATATTTTATAAATTATGAATTATTGCAAAAATATGAATCATAATTGGAGGTGGACGGACATAAGAAATAAACTGACCTGTTAAATATAAAGTCCGCAAAACACTGATGAAAGAGAAATGGGGAGCGCGTCCAAATCAGGAGCGAACCCAACTCTGATTGGTCAAGACTAGAGATCACGCGTCATACTTCTGTATTTGGCGGAACGACCCCACAGCTATTGGTCAGTAAAATTAGAGTGTGTGATAGTTGGTGACCACCACTCCGAAAGGATGGTACCCTGCTCCAATCACGCAATCAAAGCATGAGAGGTCTGGTAGACATTGTTACATAATCATTATATAATATTCTGCTTCTGTGAGAGCAGCGTGCTTGATCCTATCCAGATTGAAGCCTGTTCATAATAATTTTAAAATGACTTACTGCAGAAAGCAGCGAGCTTGACCTTTATCCAGTCTCTTGCGGTTACAAATTATTTTTTCTGGCCAGCCAGAAAAATGTTTATTTTGCAACCGCAATAGTACTGTTTGTGATATACCAAGACCAAATGGCGACGCCAAGACGTCGCCATGTTGTCTCGGCCATGTTGTCAATACTGTTACAAGCCTCTAAGTACATAAGTTTATGTCAATGTCTAGCGACAGTGGTTCCCTGAAGTTCATTTGTGGCTTAATATCGGGCAATATATAATTCAACAGTAAATCATGAGTGTATTTGTAAATGTCTAGGAGAAGAAATTTCCTAGACAGTTTATTTTGAAATAGTTTGCTTAGCAATATAAAAAGGATTAAGCAACACAATTGGCCCCTAGAATAAGGCAAAAAATTGGGTCAATCGAAGGGAACCAGGGTCGCTAGGATTAGGTAAACATGAAACGGCAAATTTGTTGAAATACAATATAAGGGAGGACTGCAGAAACAACACGTGTTCGGGGGGGGGGGGCTTTGCAGATTTAAGAAATCGGTGTGAAACATTCTATGTCAGTTTATAGGGAAAATTAAAAACAAGCACACTTGTGCCTATTGCAAGATCTTCCAGAACAGTGTTGCTTAGCGTGTATATCCCTATTGCATATAATGACTAAGAATTTAAAGAAGAATATATGACAATGTGAACATAAGCATTGCTAGCCATACTTGTGAGAATAGTGTGACAGTATCACATCTGTCAATTTAATGTTTATGCCAATGGAAAAGGCAGTCTTGTTAATGTTGCTAGTACCACATCTAACAATTAACAGAGCAAATAAGAGAAAGGGGAACAAATATGACTAGCAGTAAATTACAATCTAATATATAAAGCTTACATTATTAGCAGAATATGCCACAATCAATTTGCCAGCTGTACCCCTGTTCCTCTGAAATTGCATATCATATTAGGAGACGGACATTGTTAGGTACTTGGTTGTGTTCAAACCAAATGGTTGAAGTGTATCGGTAGAAGTGGCATCCAGGCCTGAGAAGCCCAAGTATGGGGTTGAAACTGGGTATTTGTCTGTGGTATAATCCGAGTATTACCATAGCCTGTGTATGGACTTGAGAAACTTAGTAGGATGTTACAGTGACAATACCGCATCTGCCCCCTTATGGTTTTCAAAATGTAGACACTATTTGTATTGTTGATAGTACCACAACTATCAACTGATAGTACCACAACTATCAACTAACCGATCCATTAATCAGACAAAACATCCACTGCTTGCAGTGAAATGCATTTAAAAGAAACCGGTTACAATTATCGAGATTTACTATAACAAATTTGCCAGTACAGAATCGGATTGTTGGTCACACACTCGGATCTATAAATTGGAGATTAAAATGCGATTGGAAAATAATAATTAGAACCGTGGCATGGCTCATGAAGGTGGCACTGAGTCCTCAAAGGGGATGTATGGGAAAGGAAATCGTGATCTGGCTCTGGCAAAACTGCGACAGTGCAAAACTGATAGTACAAACTGACATGGTAAAATAAAACATGTTGAGGTAAAATAAAACATATAGTGGCTGGCCTGGGTGGCAAAGCTACGAACAATTAAAATTGTTATGGGAAGAACTGATGAAAATATGCCTTGAATAAATGCTTTAGCACATATTAATTGAGCTTTGCAATCCCAGTTTACATGTTAGCCAAACAGCGAATATCATGAAGAGTGAGAAGGCACAATAAAGTACACTTAACAGAGGTAAACTGACCTCTGTTTAGAAAGTTAATGTAATAACACAATAATCAAGTCAATAAAGAATACTGAAGTATAACTCAGCAATGTTGATGTTAATAGTGTTGTTTCAAATAGTAAGAGTGACCAGAATGAGTCATACCACAATAACAGATCTAGGTTAATTTTGGTCTGATGTTTTTTTGTAAGCATTGGACTTCCAACGGCCAAGATATTTGATGGTCGCATCAGTTAATTTCGATAAGCTGGCCTGAGTGCAAGCCCCTATGCGGAATGAGTGACTTATGTAAAGAGAGCAGGGCATGTCAAGAAATTTCAACACTCGTTTTAGATATTTATTAAACATAGTGTGAGTAATTGGTTTCAAACATGATGAAATGAACAATGGACCTGGGCTGGCGCCTCGAAGGTTAAGGTATTTACGGAGACATCGAAGAGAGCATGAGATAGATGAGACAGGACAGTTCTGGTCGGGATGAGATTTTTGTTTTGTGATGGTTCAACTGTACACAGATAAGGTGACGTGTAAGCTGGACATGGTTGAATTGAATGGTGTGTTGGTGTTGAGAGGTTGTTGATGATGAGGGTAGTAGTTCACCAATACGAAAAAATCCATGAAATGCAACTGGAAATATGCAGCTGTAAAGTGTGGACTCATATATATTTGAAATTTTGGAGCATGAGTTGATCATTTTTTCCAGATCCGAAAGTACAATGTGACGTCTTGCGTCTGGGACTGTACCTGATGTTTTGCATCCTAATAGAACTCTTTGCGGGATAATTTTTTGTGTAGGGTCTGGGACAGACGAGAGTTTATGTATAAGCGCTACTGCCGATAAGTGACTTGCTATTGTGGAAGGGGCATAACCTGAGGTGTGAAGGTGAGCTATAAATAATGTTATTGTTTCAGCTGTAGCAGGGAGGTATGAAAGCGGTTGTGCAATTGATAAACAGAAAAGTGTGAACATTTCAAGGTATCGTTCATACATTTGCCTGGTCCGTTTTGCAAGGGAGGCAGTCAAAAGTGTAGCAACTATAACAGTAAGGCATCCGGACTGTACTGGGAGGGGATTTGGCATGGCTCGTCTTGAAGTTGGCTGGCGAGAGCCTTCGCCTCTGTAATCTAATCTGGAAGCGAGAGAGTTTATCGCAGATTACATTGTGTTTCCTCGGGATATGTTTTGATGCAAAGAAGAAATTGAATTTGAGAATTTTACGCAAGAGTTTCATGATGAACGGATCTTTTGAAGTTTGTTTATTAAGGCAGTGGACTATGGAGAGGTTATCGCAGGAAAAAATGATACTTTTATTTGACCAATAATGGCCAAAGAGAAGTACGGCAAGAGTTATTGGATACAATTCAAGGATATTTATGTGAATGTTTTCGTACGTCAGGTGAAAATGGTCCAAAGGACCAGTACTGTTTGTACATGCAGGCAAATCCTTTAAAGCTTGAGTGTATTTGAGGAAGTAAATTGCAAAGGTAGAAGTATGGAAGTACCGTTATGCTCTGATTGAAAATCAAACCAAAGGGACAGGTCTGCGCTTGCAGCTTTTGTTAACTTTATGAAGTGGTTTGGGTTAGAGACGCCGCAGGTTAGATCATATAGTCTACGCAGAAAACAACGGCCTGGTTTGATTGCCTTACATGCGAAGTTAAGGTGGCCCAACAAGGACTGTTGATCCTTCTGTTTGATTTTCTTTCGACATTTGGTTGACTCTAGAATGTGACGGAGATGGATGAGCTTGTCTTGAGGAAGCCTAGCCTCCATGGAGGCCGTGTCCAATTCAATACCGTGTACTTGAGTACAGGTCGAAAAGAGGGGGGGCAGTTTTTCATTTTTGATAGGAACCCCCATTTCACAGCAGAGGTTATGAAATTTATCCAGAGCAGACCTACAGTCATAAGAACCAGACGGGCCTACAAAAATAAATCGTCTAGTATATGAGAAACATGGCGAATGTTGAATTTGTGTACTAGGATCCATTGTAAGGCGGATGAGAAGGATTCAAATATTTGTACCGATGAAGAAGCGCCCATGGGCAGAACCCTGTCAAAGTAGAATTTGTTTTGGAAAGAACCCTAATTTGTGGTAATCTAAAGGAGAGATAGGAATTATTCGGAAGGCCTCCTCTATGTCAGCCTGTTAGGCCCACAATGTAAAACTAAGTTACAAACGTCATCAAAGGTTTCCAGTGAAACAGTATAGTTTTCTAGAGGGATATGGTCATTTATGGAAGTTTCTGATGGATATGAGAGGTCATGAATGAGACGGAATGAGTTGCAGTCGCATTTTGGCACCACGCCCAATGGACTGCCAATTACGTTGTGCAAAGGTGGGTTGGAGAATGGACCCTTAACCCTTCCAGCAGAAATTTCTTTTTCAAGTTTGGATTCTACAAATGATTTGTGTGCAGATACTGAGGCATGGTTACGTGAAGATGATTGTGGGAAAAAGCCGAATGCTCCAAGGCTGTAACCATTAAAAAAAACCATCAACTAATTTTGTTTTTGTAGTCTGATTATAGCCAACAAGATACTGATTATGTATCAATTGATGGTAAAACTGGTGTTGGAAGGGCCAGCTTTTATTTATATTTGAAATTTTTGTTAAGCTTGGCCACGTTGGAAGGTTCACATCTTTATTTATTTGTTATTATTGTGTTATTCTAGACATTATTGATCTTTCATTGTATCTTAAATCAACAGTGTAATGGATTTGTTAACACAGGGCCAGTGACATTTAGATAGTATTGATTTTGCATTAGTTCTTAAATCAACAGTTCACTGGGTTTGTTTATATAGGAACATTGCTATTTAGACCTTATTAACTTTGTTTTGTGTGTTAAATCAACAGTGTGGTGTTGGTAACAATACCTTCTAGGGCGTATTGGCTTTCCTTTGTCCATTGAATAAACAGATATTTGAATAGGGTGATGCAATGATGGTGAAATACTCTAGCTAAAAATAGCTAAGTAGGAATGTCTCCGTCTAGTAAGAGGAGCTGACCCCCAATGTCCGCTAACATTACTAGATGGGGTATACAAGTCAGCTCTGTATACCATACGGATGCCAACGTTAGACGTGCTTTTAGCGTTACCTCGTAAACAATAGTGTTTGAGAATTATCTCCTCTTTAACATAAAAGAAAATGACATGGACCCTATTTGAACTCGAAAACTCCGTCATTGACATCAAAATAGTAAATGTATATAGATTATATAGGGAACTGAAAATCCCCTCCTCCCGAAAATTCCCTCCTCCCAAGTAAAACTGGCTGATTTATATAGAATATATAGGAAATAGGATGAGGTAATGTGATCTATAGAGACATCCATTACTACTAGTTTACCCACGAATATTCAGTAGGTGTTGGAATTTGTAATAAACGTAGAACGGGGCAATGGTTAAAACTATATTACGGTTAATGGCTGGAGGATAGCTCGAGGAGAAGACTCCGACTAATTAACCCTTTGCCCTATGTAAGCGCATTTTGACGCATCTGCAAACGGAGTAGACCCGGATAAGACGGCTCCTATAGGATCTGCTCCGTTTGCTAGCGGAATTTGATAGATCCGTTTCTTTACTTTCTAAAATGGATACAATGTTCTACCTTCCATATTTTGTTTTACTTATTGTGTCCACGAATATTCAGTAGGTGTTGGATTTTGTAATAAACGTAGAACGGGGCAAGGGTTAAGGTAGTAAGAGGGTTATAATTTAGGTTTTGTAGCGGACAACACTTTTGGCGATGATAAAAGTTAACCCTTTCCCTCGTATAAACGTGTTTTCAGACATCTGCAAACGGAGTAGACGCAGATAAGACGGCTGTTATAGAGTCTGCTCCGTTTGCTAGCGGAATTTTATAGATACGTTTCTTTACTTTCTAAAATGGATACAATGTTCCACCTTCCATGTTTCGTTTTAATTAGTTTGCCCACGAATATTCAGTAGGTATTGAAATTTGTAGTTAACATAGAAGAGGGATGGCTTTAAACTTTAATGCTGTTAATAGCTGGAGGATAGGACTAATTAAAATTTTAATGACTTTGCACCAGTCTGGATTAATAGCTCGAGGATTAGTCGGATTACGTCGTAAGTCTGCACCGGGTGGCTCCCGTCTGGGTTACGTAACATTATTAAAGTTTTAATTTGGATATCGCCCGGGGGATCCAAAGTGCCATTCTTACTACTGGTGACGATCTTGTCATTTATTTTCATCAACGACATTAGAGTTTGTATGAATATGTGATGAGATGACATCAAGGTATTACATGCATCACACATTCCAATGCTGCTCAGTAATATCTGGGAAGTTATATCGCGACGATATATTAGCCATCCATCGTTGCAAGGACCATCAGACGATACGATAGCCATCAGACGATACAATAGTCGTCATAAGACAGTACAATAACCACCAGACGATATAATAGCCATCAGACGATACATTAGCCATCGGACGTAGCAAGACCCATCAGACGATACAATTTTTCAGCAGACGGTATATAGCCAACAGACGATACATTATCCATTGAATGATGCAAGCGCCATCGGACGAAGTAAGAGCAATCGGACGATATAATAGTCATCGGACGATACAAGAGCCATCGGATAATACAACAGCCGTCGGACGATACAACAGCCATCAGACGATAATAAGCAATTGGGCAATGCGAAAAAACATTGGAATGTAAAAGAGTAATCGGACTATACAAGAACCATCGGACTAACAAGAACTATTTGACTACACAAGAATCACCAGATTATACAAGAACAATCGGACTATACAACAACCATCGGCAAGAGCCACGTGGTAATGCACGACCCATCGGGCGATGGGATGGGCTTTTGTATACTTACCTTCTGTTGCATAATGAGTTTAAGATGATGCTCATAAAAAGTAATAATATACATATTTGCACACACACGCACGCACGCACGCACGCGCGCGCGCACACACACACACACACGCACGCACGCACGCACGCACGCACGCACCCCCACACACATATCTCACATTTCTCACTCTTTCCCTGTTGAAATAATGACATCATGAGTATTGATCAGGTGAATTTTATACTTGGTTAGAACAAAGGATTTGGTATTGGTGGGAACTGAGAGTAAGATCTATTTTGATAGCAAACAGAACAGTTCCTGATCTGTGTTTACTCTGTTTGCAAAGGTGTGAAATGCGTGCATACGAGGGGAAAGGTTAAGACGTGCGCTGATAGGGTGACAACGCCTCGCTTGGGAATGTTAGTCGAACCTGTTTATCTGACCAGAATTGGAACGGATCAGAACAGGTTTGTGAGGCAAGAGACTGTGGACCGCTCGCTTCGCCGACGAATGGGTAGAATGTTAGCTCTTTGATCTAAATATTCTTTACGTTCAAAAATTTACAAATAATGAAACAAACATGAAAACATTTATTTGTATAGAGTTTCATAGGCAATTATACTCTCAAACAGATACAGCTGCTATCCAAACAATGCCATGTGGTACTGTGGCCATCGCGGTCAAAGCATTTTCCCTTGCTGCAGTCACTAACGCTCAAGCATGCTGAAAAAAAGAGAACACTGGGTCAAACAGAGTTTACATACCATATAAAATTATACCTGAGTTTTTCATTTAACATTTAAACTGGATGATCTCCATAGGAAATAAACGTAAGTCGGTGTGTAGGTTAAAATGCTTTCTAAGTACATGATCGGTGGAGCGAGTACACTGGGTCTAAAATGTCATTCTAGTCATGATAAGAATTTTTATCCTATCAAATAGCAATGTGATCATCCAAGAAAAGTCTTCAGCTTAACCCAATACACATTAAGTACACAAACCGCATTTGGGCTATTTACATCGGGGAAATTCTCTTTGTGGAACTGCTTAAAAACGATCCGGTAGGGAAAATTTTAACTTACGCAGTTTGTCCACAGAACATGTACAGTGTTTTTCCACACACTGCACGTGAACGTGGTCTGCTGTTGCGTCACACGATGTACTTCTGCAGTCAGACACGGTGCTGCATCTTTCGGCGTACACGCAGCTAGCACAGGCTGTAAATATATAGTATGAGTTATAAGGTGACGCCTCATTGTTTGAGGGTGATATATTGGGAGGTAGGTTTGGCATTTGTTGTTGTAATAGTTTAACCTTTTCATCGCCAATGTCGAACTAGAGGTTTGTTTTTGTCACAAAAACAGATGTCTCCCCCTCCCA
Organism: Azorinus chamasolen; assembly: GCA_963576725.1. Lineage (NCBI taxonomy): Eukaryota > Metazoa > Mollusca > Bivalvia > Cardiida > Solecurtidae > Azorinus > Azorinus chamasolen. The sequence continues at coordinate 36,836,228 of OY755240.1, read as the reverse complement.
TCCTCTTTCCAATTCACAAGTGTGATGTCTGTAACTCCAAACTTATCAGGGTCTAATTTTTAGTCATCAGGGGCAATAACTCCAACATTATCAGGGGGAGACAATTCAAAAACCCCGGGTACACAACAACACATGCTGGTCAACATTCCTGTGAAGTTTGGTGACTCTAGTACTAGTGGTTTCAGAGATACGCACGACACAAAGTAAAGTTTCTCTTATTTTAAGTCATAAGGGGCAGTAACTCTAACGTTATCAGGGGGAGACAATTAAAAATCCCAGATGTACAACAACTCATGCTGGTGCACGTTCCTGTGAAGATTGGTTACTCTAGGCCTACTGCTTTCAGAGATACGTGCAGCACAAAGTTTCTCTAATTTTAAGTTATCATATCAGGGGCAATAACTTAAGAATTATCAGAGGGAGACAATTAAAAAAACCCAGGTGCACAACAGCTCATGCTGGTCAACATTCCTGTGAAGTTCCTGTGACTCTAGCCCTAGTGGTTTTAAAGATATGCATGACACAAAGTTTCTCTAATTTTAAGTAATCATATCAGGGGCAATAACTTCAAAGTTATCAAGGGGAGACAATTCAAAAATCTCAGGTGCACAACAACTCATGCTGGTCAACATTCCTGTGAAGTTTGGTGACTCTAGCCCTACTGGTTTCAGAGATATGTGCGACACAAAGTTTGTATAAATTTAAGTGTTCATATCAGGGGCAATAACTCAAGAATTATCAGGGGGAGACAATTAAAAAACGCATAGGTGCACAACAACTCATGCTGGTCAACATTCCTGTGAAGTTTGGTGACTCTTGCCCAACTGGTTTCAGAGATACGCGCGACACAAGTTTGTGACGAACAGACAGACAGACAGACAGACGGACGGACGGACGGACGGACGGACAGACAACTCTGGCAAAAACAATATATCTCCCCATAAATGGGGGAGACATAATAAATGCACCACGACAAATAGTGCAGTCCCAGATCAGACGCCTCCTTTTCAAGACGACGTCTGATCAGACTCTATTTCTATGTATGTGTTTTTTTCCTTTGAAATTTGCATTTATTTATTTTCCTTATTTTACCAAATGATTTAACAGAATTTGTTTGCAGACGGCAATTAGAAATTTGGCGCCAAAAGAGTAAACACATGTAAGAAATACGCTGTGGTCATTTTTCAATTGTGTCTCTTTTATAATTATGTCCCCCCCCCCCCCTATTTATATGGGGGAGACATATTGTTTTCGTGAGAGTTGTCTGTCTGTCTGTCCGTCTGTCCGTCACACTTTTTGTCCGGACGATAACTTCAATATGCCTGATGCCAGTTGATTGAAACTTCATATATGGAAAGAGCATAATGAGAGGAAGTGTCATGCACAAGGTCCATAACTTTGGCTTAACTAATATAGGAGTTATTGCCCCTTGTAAAAAAATTCAAACTTTTTGTCCGGACGATAACTCCTATATGGCTCATGCCATTGGATTGAAACTTCATATATGGAAAGATCATGATGAGAGGAAGTGTCATGCACAATGTCCATAACTCTGGCTTCACTAATATTGCAGTTATTGCCCTTTGTAAAAAAATCACATTTTTTTGTCCTGACAATAATTTCAATATGCCTGATGCCAGTTGATTGAAACTTCATATATGGAAAGAGCATAATGAGAGGAAGTGTCATGCACAAGGTCCATAACTCTGGCTTCACTAAGATAGGAGTTATTGCCCCTTGTAAAAAAAATCACAATTTTTTGTCCGGACGATAACTTCTATATGGCTCAAACCATTGGATTGAAACTTCATACATGGAAAGATCATGACGAGAGGAAGTGGCATGCACAAGGTCCATAACTCTAGCTTCACTAATATCGGAGTTATTGGCCTTTTTAAAAAAAATCACATTTTTTTGTCAGGACGATAACTCCTATGTGGCACATGCCATTGGAGTGAAACTTCATACATGGAAAGATCATGATAAGAGAAAGTGTCATGCATAAGATCCTTAACTCAAGCTTCAGTAAATTTAGAGTTATTGCCCCTTGTACATTTGTTTAATGCTTTCTTGTCCGGACGATAACTCCTGCATGGCTCTTGCCATCATATTGAAACTTCATACATGGAAAGAGCATGATGAGAGAAAGTGTCATGAACAAGGGCCATAACTCTGGCTTCAATACTTTTGGAGTTATTGCCCTTTGTTACATTTTTTGGCCGATCAATAACTCCTGTTCGACTGATGCTATTGGAATGACATTTTATTTTTGGAAAGAGCATGATGAAAGTAAGTGTCATGCACAAGGGCCATAACTTTGGTATCAGTATTTTTGGAGTTATTAACAGTTATTATTTTCTTCTTGAAAAATGTGGTGTGGAAAGCGCATAATGAGGGGAAGTATCATTCATCAAGTCCATAACATTATTAGTGATTTCCCTTTACATATTGTTTTTATTAGAGGGGAGACATCCGGTTTTTTGACAAAAACCTCTAATTAACTATCGTTCTTGTGACTATCCCATCCTGACATACAACTGCAATTCACCTACTGCAGGTAGGTATCTTTCAAATGGTATTCGATATTAGGCGTTAGTGGAACTGTCAACGGTGTAGATAGGAGCTTTCATCGACGTATGAAATGACTCTAACTCATATCTTAGTTTTATCATCTGCCGAAGGCGGGGATATTGCTTTTGCATTGTCCGTCCATCCGTCCGTCGATCTGTCCGTCCATCCGTCCGTCGATCTGTCCGTCAGAGCCATATATTGGAACTGCTTGGCCAGATGACATGTCGGGGTGTATATAAGTTGATAGTACACACCAAATGTAGTTGAAATTCATAACTTACATGGACTTTGTTATTTCCATGTAGGACTTTGTTATTTCCATGTAAAAAATAAGAAGGCAGTCCATCAAGAGCTATACATTACGAGTTGCTTCATCAAATTTTAGTGCAATTTGGTGACATGTACATATGGATAAGTGAATTATGCACACTAAATGTTATTACTATCCACCGATTAATAGCTCAGTAATTGCTCTTTATTTCTCTCGAATATCTATTTTGTATTGGAAATGGGACTATTTGGAGACTATCTTGGGACTTATAGGCCATATATTATAAAAAAAACTTGGCGAGTATGTATATATGGCGAGTATATATAAGTGTATATAAGCAAGTGAATGATACACATTAATACCGACGCAATAATATAAGAAAGTTTTCCAACAGGAAAATAGACTATTAGATAGAGAAATGACGGCCTGACCTCGCATAGTACCAGAGCTATAGAGGAAATAAAGCATCTATAGCGCAACAGTTGTTTTCACATACTATAAGACACTCCTAATACTATATACGACACCCTTAATAAACTATACGACTCTCCTAATACTCTGTACTACTCTCCTCATACTCTATACGACACTCCTCAAACTCTATATGCCACTCCTCATACTCTATATGCCACTACCTATACTCTATATGCCACTACCCATACTCTATATGCCACTACCCATACTCTATATGACACTACTCATACTCTATACGACACTATCCATACTCTATACGACACTACTCATACCCTATACGACACTACTCATACTCTATATGTAACTATTCATACACTATATGCCACTATTCATACTCTATATGCCACTACCCATACTCTATATGCCACTACTCATATTCTATATGACACTACTCATACTCTATACGACACTCATACTACTCTATATGACACTATTCATACTCTATATGCCACTGCTCATATTCTATATGCCACTACTCATACTCTTTATGACACTCCTCATATTCTATATGCCACTATTCATACTCTATATGACACTCCTCATGCTCTATATGCCACTACTCATACTCTGTATGCCACTACTCATACTCTATATGCCACTACTCATACTCTGTATGCCACTACACATACTCTATATGACACTCCTCATACTCTATATGCCACTACTCATACTCTATACGACACTCCTAATACTATATACGATATTACCCATACTCTGTATGACACTCTTTATATTCTATACGACACTCCTCATACTCTATACGACACTACACATACTCTATACGACACTACACATACTCTATACGACACTACTCATACTCTTTACGATATTACTCATATTCTATACGACACTACACATACTCTATACGACACTACACATACTCTATACGACACTACTCATACTCTATAAGACACTCCTTATACTCTATTCGACAATACTCATATTCTATACGACACTCCTCATACTCTATACGACACTACTCATATTCTATACGACACTCCTCATACTCTATACGACACTACTCATATTCTATACGACACTCCTCATACTCTATACGACACTACTCATATTCTATACGAAACTCCTCAAACTCTATACGACACTACTCATACTCTATACGACACTCCTCATACTCTATACGACACTACTCATATTGTATACGACACTCCTCATACTCTATACGACACTACTCATACTCTATACGACACTACACATAGTCTATACGGTACTGCTCATACTCTATACGACACTACTCATACTCTATACGGTACTGCTCATACTCTATACGACACTACTCATTCTCTATACGACACTACACATACTCTGTACGACACTCCTCATACTCTATACGACACTATTCATATTCTATACGACACTCCTCATACTCTATACGACACTACTCATACTCTATACGACACTACGCATACTCTATACGGTACTGCTCATATTCTATACGACACTTCTCATACTCTATATGACACTACTCATACTCTATACGGTACTGCTCATACTCTATACGACACTCCTCATACTCTATACGACACTACTCATACTCTATACGACACTATGCATACTCCATACGGTACTGCTCATACTCTATACGACACTCCTCATACTCTATACGACACTACTCATTCTATATACGACACTACTCATACACTATACGACACTCCTCATATTCTATACGACACTACTCATACTATATACGGTACTGCTCATACTCTATACGACACTACTCATATTCTATACGACACTACATATACTCTATACGACACTACTCATATTCTATATGACACTCCTTATATTCTATACGACACTACACATACTCTATACGACACTACTCATACTCTATACGATATTACTCATACTCTATACGACACTACACATACTCTATACGACACTACTCATACTTTATACGACACTACTCATACTCTATACGACACTACTCATACTCTATACGGTACTGCTCATACTCTATACGACACTACTCATTCTCTATACGACACTACTCATAGTCTATACGACACTACACATACTCTATACGACACTACTCATACTCTATACGACACTACTCATATTCAATACGGTACTGCTCATATTCTATACGGTACTGCTGATACTCTATACGGTACTGCTCATACTCTATACGGCACTATTCATACTCTATATGCCACTACTCATACTCTGTATGCCACTACTCATACTCTATATGCCACTACTCATACTCTATACGACACTCATACTACTCTATATGACACTATTCATACTCTATATGCCACTACTCATACTCTATACGACACTCCTAATACTATATACGATATTACCCATACTCTGTATGACACTCTTCATATTCTATACGACACTCCTCATACTCTATACGACACTACACATACTCTATACAACACTACACATACTCTATACGACACTACTCATACTCTTTACGATATTACTCATATTCTATACGACACTACACATATTCTATACGACACTACACATACTCTATACGACACTACACATACTCTATATGACACTACACATACTCTATAAGACACTCCTCATACTCTATTCGACACTACTCATATTCTATACGACACTCCTCATACTCTATACGACACTACTCATATTCTATACGACACTCCTCATACTCTATACGACACTACTCATATTCTATACGACACTTCTAATACTCTATACGACACTCCTCATACTCTATACGACACTCCTCATACTCTATACGACACTACCCATACTCTATACGACACTAGACATACTCTATACGACACTCCTCATACTCTATACGACACTATTCATATTCTATACGACACTACTCATTCTCTATACGACACTACTCACACACTATACGACACTCCTCATATTCTATACGACACTACTCATACTCTATACGGTACTGCTCATACTCTATACGACACTAATCATATTCTATAAGACACTACATATACTCTATACGACACTACTCATATTCTATATGACACTCCTCATACTCTATACAACACTACACATACTCTATACGACACTACTCATACTCTATACGATATTACTCATACTCTATACGACACTACTCATACTCTATACGACACTACTCATACTTTATACGACACTACTCATACTCTATACGACACTACTCATACTCTATACGGTACTGCTCATACTCTATACGACACTACTCATTCTCTATACGACACTACTCATACTCTATACGACACTACACATATTTTATACGACACTACTCATACTCTATACGAAACTACTCATACTCAATACGGTACTGCTCATATTCTATACGGTACTGCTCATACTCTATACGGCACTATTCATACTCTATATGACACTCCTCATACTCTATATGCCACTACTCATACTCTGTATGCCACTACTCATACTCTATATCCCACTACTCATACTCTGTATGCCACTACTCATACTCTATATGACACTCCTCATACTCTATATGCCACTACTCATACTCTATACGACACTCCTAATACTATATACGATATTACCCATACTCTGTATGACACTCTTCATATTCTATACGACACTCCTCATACTCTATACGACACTACACATACTCCATACGACACTACACATACTCTATACGACACTACTCATACTCTTTACGATATTACTCATATTCTATACGACACTACACATACTCTATACGACACTACTCATTCTCTATACGACACTACTCATACACTATACGACTATCCTCATATTCTATACGACATTACTCATACTCTATACGGTACTGCTCATACCCTATACGACACTCCTCATACTCTATACGACACTACTCATACTCTATACGGTACTGCTCATACTCTATACGACACTCCTCATACTCTATACGACACTACTCATTCTCTATACGACACTACTCATACACAATACGACATTCCTCATATTCTATACGACACTACTCATACTCTATACGGTACTGCTCATACTCTATACGACACTACTCATATTCTATACGGCACTACATATAATCTATACGACACTACTCATATTCTATATGACACTCCTCATACTCTATACGACACTACACATACTCTATACGACACTACTCATACTCTATACGATATTACTCATACTCTATACGACACTACACATACTCTATACGACACTACTCATACTCTATACGACACTACTCATACTCTATACGACACTACTCATACTCTATACGGTACTGCTCATACTCTATACGACACTACTCATTCTCTATACGACACTACTCATACTCTATACGACACTACACATACTCTATACGACACTACTCATACTCTATACGACACTACTCATACTCTGTACGACACTACTCATACTCAATACGGTACTGCTCATATTCTATACGGCACTGCTCATACTCTATACGACACTACTCATACTCTATATGACACTACACATACTCTATAAGACACTACACATACTCTATACGGTACTGCTCATACTCTATACGACACTACTCATACTCTATACTGTACTGCTCATACTCTATATGCCACTATTCTTACTGCTCATACTCTATACGACACTACTCATACTCTATTCGACACTCCTCATATTCTATATGACACTCCTCATACTCTATACGACAATACTCATACTCTATACGACACTACTCATACTCTATACGGTACTGCTCATACTCTATATGCCACTATTCTTACTCTATACGACACTACTCATACTCTATTCTACACTACTCATACTATATACGAAAATCCTAATACTCTATACGACACTATTCATACACTATACGACACTCCTTAAACTCCTCTTTAGACACTGCCTGCGTTCCAAACAATTTCAAGAGGTCACATGTCAGACCCCTTTTAAAGAAACCTGATCTCGATTCAAATGAACTTAAAAATTATAGGCCTGTATCAAATCTGCCATTTGTCTCCAAACTATTAGAAAAAGTGGTTGACAAACGCATTGAGTCCAATCTGACCTCAAACAATCTACACGAGCAGCATCAGTCAGCATACCGAAAGCATCATTCAACAGAGACTTATCGGCTGCATTTGATACTATCGATCACGAAACGTTGCTGAAACGCCTGGAAAGAGACTTCGGAATCATTGGGAAACCTCTTGAGTGGATGACCTCCTATCTAAATGACCGCTATCAAATAGTGTCAATAGATGGGGAATTGTCCACTCCAGTTAACATGAGATATAGCGTGCCACAGGGATCGGTCCTAAGACCAAAGCACTACATCATGTACACAAAACCTGTCGGCTCAATCTGCAAAACCCATGGACTCAACCACAATTTTTATGCCGATGACTCACAATTATACCTATCATTTAAGCCCAAGGACATTTCCTGTCAACAGGAAGCTTTATCACGAGTTGAGAAATGTCCAAAGGAGCTAGTGTCTTTGATGCACCAGAACATGCTGAAGCTCAATACTGACAAAACTGAGGTCATACTGTTTCATACTAAAAACACAGAAGTGCCTGAAGAGATTCATGTGCAAGTAGGACCATCTGAAATCAAGCCATCTTTGTGTATAAAGAATCTCGGTGCATGGCTCGATTCACAAATGGATATGACATCACACATCAATTCCGTGTGTAGGTCTAGTTATGCACAGCTCCGACGAATAGGTCATATAAGAAAGTATATCTCGCCTGCTGCTACCAAGACTTTGGTAAACTTGGTTACATCAAAAATAGACTACTGCAACTCATTGCTGCCTGGAATTCCAAACACAACACTGCGGAAGCTTCAAAGAGTGCAAAACACAGCAGCCCGCATCATAACAAGGACTTCTCGATATAATCATATCACGCCGGTTTTGAAGGAACTTCACTGGCTTCCGGTTCAGCATCGGATTGAATTCAAAATTCTGACACTTACGTATAAAGCCATGCACAATGAATCCGCCAAGTACATTGTCGACATGCTTGACGTGTACAGGCCCCGCAGAGAATTAAGATCAGCAAGTAGTTCTTTGTCGTGGTTGTACCAAAAAGTCGTAAGGTAAAATACGGTGAGAGAAGTTTCATGCATGCAGCTCCGAAACTCTGGAATGCTCTACCATCAGGCATTAGATATGCAAGCTCACTGGCATGTTTAAAAAAATCTCTGAAAACGCATTTCTTCAACATATATTATTAGGGCAGTTTAGGAAACGTAGCTGCTAATCGTCGGTTATCGTACTGCTGCATTGGCCACAGAGTGTTGATCCTGCCACTTCCTTATGACTGTGTACTTTTAAACCCCTTTTTTCAAATACCGGTATAATGCTCCACAAATGTAGAAAAATAGATAAATGAATAACAAAAACCTCATCCATATTTTTTATGGACTTCTAGGGAATCCCCTTGATGTTGAACGTGCGGGTGTTGTGTCAGCGGGATTCTGCTGTCCAGATGTGGTGGTGTCCGAGGGAGTGCTGTTATCAAACGGGGCATCCCTATATGCTTGGTACCCCTGGTAACTCCAGTTCCAATACCGGAGGGAGCACGGTAGTGGAACAGGGCATCCCTCTACGGTATAATACCGCGCTGGTACATTGGGAGTCTTGCTGGCATGACTTGCTACCCTGCCCTCAACCAGTGCCAGGGATTCCTGTTAAGCTAACCCAGTTTCCTTATTTTTGCTTACCAGTGAACTGGGTTGTGTAATATATGGGCAGCGGGCAGATTAAGCATGTACGGTCTAATGCAGCATCGCGTGTCTCAATCAGTCTCGATTTGTCCGACGTGATTCCTTTGCCATTGCAGCCGGTGGGATATGTCGTAGGAACAGTATACGGGATACCTTAATTAGCTCTACTTTGGCTGGGCTTTTTGGGTTCCCATAATAAGACATTTTATTCTGTAATTAAATTTTGGATATACCCTATTACAACTCTATTAAAATATGATCCGCTGTGTACTCCCTCATTGCCATATCGGGTCGAATAGTGTTTGACTGGAGGGGTTGCATAGTGCGCGTATATAACAGTTGTTTATTTGTATTGCTTAGTTTATATGCATGAACTTCAAATTGATCTGTTCTGTTACCCAATTTTCCGGCAATATTTTATGTGTAGTGTTGTATGCCAAGACAAATGTACCCAAGTCTGTTGAGTCTGGGTCAAAATTATGTGACGTACTGGCACTGTGCATAGAATGTTACGCATTGTTGTACATAAAATGTATCTTTGTGAAGCGCTTTTGAACGCACATAACCTGTATGAAAAGAGCGCTATATAAATGTGGTATAATAATAATAAATAATAATAATAATGTGATACAAATTGAAGCTCAATGATTTATTAACACACTCTGTTTAATCTTGACAGGAAGAGAAAGAAAGAAAACGAGAAAAGGAAGAAAATGTCGCGTTTGTAACAAAACCAACAATGAGAAACGTTGTATTGGACATACATGTACACACATTTCGTCATGCTAGCTCATGGCAGATATATAAATGTCTAATATTATGTTTAATACATGGTTATAATAAATTCTATAGAAATGTTCAATATTCATGTAACTTACCAACAAGGAGAGCAACTGCCAGAAACTTCATGTTTTAATTAACGTTCAGTGCATGTAAGCAATATTGATAGCAAATGGGATTCCGGTTATATACACGAACTCACCAAAAACAGAGACTCTCGAACGCCTTCGGCAATCGGTATACCTTGACTGACGACGACAACGATGGGTCAGGTTTTAGATTTTTAATGTAATGGAACTATGGTACTAAATGTATCTTATCATACAGTTAATAATACTTTAATGATAGCTAAATAATTGATGGAACAAATTAATTTATGATCATTAGTTTACATGTAATAGTCTTGTCACATTCCTTTGTACGAATGGAAGACAAGTGTCCAGTAGGATGGCGAAATTAAACACATTAGTATTTCATTTTATTTCTTATTCTAGGATATCACTATCTATAACTCACAGAAAGTTGTTGCAATTATGACAAAAATGAAAATACTATATAGAGCTTCTTAATTGTTAAATATATATACATGTATACAAAATTCCTATAGCTGAGTAGATAACATATAAATACGATGAATATATTCTTGTGTTTTGTTGTTACGAACAAAAAAACCCGAATGTTTTCTATTCGCTTTCCTTTTCTCTTTCACACTGAATAAAATATTCCAGAAAGGGAATTAATATGATACCTAAATACTTGAATAGCTCTGATCTAATATTTCGACCACTAAGGGCCGTTTTCAAGATTTCAGTCAAGATTAAATAGTCGTTGAATTAGTATACCCTTCCATTAATTAAACATTGTTGGTGCATGTAGATAATGAGCTTCCTCTTTTTATACATAAGAGAAAGCAGGTGTAAATCAACAAATCGAATTCACCAGTAGCCACAAGAGTTCGAGATTGTCGATACGATTTGTGATGCAATAATTTCTGATTAGGAAATAGCTGATAAGGAATAGTTGTGTAACATCGTCACTTTTATTGACCACTGAGCAACACATAGTGGATGGGCTTAATTACTTGTATTCTTATTCGGAAAGCAATAAGTTGGGCAAATAATACCGATAATCGTTAAATCCGCCAGTTATGAGGACGGTTACAGTAAGGTTTTCGCTAATGATGGTCTTACTCCGATGGCGTGATACCAGTGATAGCCTCGCTGGACAGTATTCGCAGATTTATTCAAGCAAATGACTTTTCGAAAGTGGATCCCATGGTGCAACCAAACCTGCAGTTTAACTCTTTGGTGCCAGATAGGTTTCGATTTAGTGTGGATTTTCCTTCAGTTTATAATTAAACATGTATTTCGAATGTCAGTTTCTTGGTGTCTTATGTTTGAATCCAAACTGTTTGAAAGTAGCCATAGTTTCGCCTAGTTAGTCGCTTTCCGAAAACCATTGTATTTAAAGTTTGCCGTATCTCGTTTGGTGATGCTTAACGCTTGTCGCATCTAAGATAGCGATTAAAACTTGCCGCATCTAATATGGCGATTAAAACTTGTCGCATCTAGTTGGGTGATTAAAGCTTGTCACATCCAGTTTGATGATTAAAGTTTCTCGCATCTATTTTGGTGGTGATTAAAACTTGTCGCATCTTGTTTGGTGATTAAAGGTTGTCGCATCCAGTTTGGTGATTAAAGCTTCTTTTTTAGTGGTGATTAAAGCGTGTCGCATTTTGTTTTGTGGCGATTAATGCTTGTTGCATTTTGTTTGGTGGTCATTTAAACTTGTCGCACCTAGTTTGGTGATTAAAACTTGTCGCATCTAGTTTTGTGATTTCTACTTGTCGCATCTAGTTTGGTGATTAAAGCCTGTAGAATCTAGTTTAGTATCATAGCATATCGCCGCATCTAGTTTATGATAAAAGCTTGTCGCATCTTGTTTGGTGATTAAATCTTGTCGCATCTAGTTTGGTGATTAGATTTGCCGCACCTAGTTTGATGATTAAAGCTTTCTAGCATCTAGCTTGGTGATTAAAGCTTGTCGCATATAGATGGGTGGTTATTAAAGCTTGATAAAAGGTTGCCGCATCTTGTTTAGTGATTAAAACTTGTCGCATCTAGTTTGGTGATTAAACTTGCCGCACCTAGTTTGATGATTAAAGCTTTCTAGCATCTAGTTTGGTGATAAAAGCTTTTCACATCTAGTATGGTGTTAATTACAACGTGTAGCCTCTGGTGCAATGGTGATTAAAGCTTGTCGCATCTAGTTTGGTGATGCAAGCTTGTTGCATCTAGTCGTCTGCTCATTTTAAACCTCTGTGTCTGATACGTTCGGGTACATTTCTGGTAAATCTAGACACATTGACCAATGAGCACTCTGGATATTGTGTCTGATATGGACTTAGTTTGCACATTTCGTTACTTGGTGTTTTGTGTGGGTGTTGGACTGGTATGTTAGATCACACTCGCAACGAATGACTGGACATGTGTAGAAGTAATATGAGAAATTATATTGTGAAATGAAAATGAAATAAGAAAACAACAAATGGAGTCTTATGACAATACAAAATGAATCATGACAAGTTTACACAATAGAAAAGCAAGGCACAATTTCCATTAAAAGTCTGAACTGCACATCGATTACCATTCTCTTTCCATCACCTTTTACAATAATTTTTTTTCACACATTTCGGGGCATGGATAGTGAGTGTATCGTCCGGGTTTTTTGTGCATCTTGGACTTTGTTGTTCAATGAAGACTGAAGAGATGAGTTTGGGGTTTGCGTTTTATCATCAACATGTAGGATATTATCTATCGCCGATCTGTTCAGGGTCTTGGTATCTGACTCGACGTTTCCTTCCATGGCGGGTTTCAAACAGTTAATTATGTCATCCAAAATTTTAAATTGCTCTCTTTGGTATGCATGAACCGCGGTACTGGTATGCTTGCTGCGGCTCATCACAGCCTTGTCACTGAACTTATTATTATACAGTGTGACACGGGCTGAATGGTTTGTAATGTTTCTGCCGGTCATGTCAATGTCAGCCTTGTTTGATCATTGTTTTGATAGATCCTTGTGAAATTATGCCTGAACTGAATTTGACATTCCCATTCTCGTCCAAACCCGCCAGAGGTTTTCTATAAAATGGTCCCAGTCGAGGAATAAGCGACAGATACTTGGAATACACTCTACAACAGAAATGATTCTGTCTTTCTGTTCATAGTGCATTATTGGGTCAACACTGAGGCCTCTATTTTTCAAACCACCTTGTGATTTTTTCCTTAAACGGGGTGTGTATTTAATGTATCTAAGTCCATTTTCGTGGTTTATGCAAATTTCAAACTGATCCGCTTGTGACCCTACATGCTCCTGAAATCCTCGAAATCAAATCAGTTTACCATTGTAGAAGAACCAGTATCCCACAGTTTCAGTTCATCGCTCATTGTAACAGGTTCCGAAGAGTTTTTAATCGCCCCGATGTCCTGAGCGTTCGAGTATCTAAAGCAGTTCTAAACCCAGCAAAGTCCGCAGAGTCTGATTTAAAGATACTCACATATGGTCGTTCACATTTACTACGTAAATATCGTTGGATCCCACTTACAACTTGCACAAGTGTGTTAGGTGGATATGCATTGCCATCCTTTCTGCGAATCTCCAAAATAAACCTCTGTCCCCAATAATTCAAAAGTGTGTCGTCTAAAAGTCCAACGTCCTCTGGAATAGGAAAACCAGGCTCACTGGAAGTGGTCTCTTTAGAATTTCTGAACTTTGCCCATTCTCGCCAAATACGCAATGCCCACTGATTTGACTGTTTAGTTTTCTTAGGCACAGCCTGAGCGTTTCTTGATTTGATGTCTTCAGATGACAACGGCTCTTCAAAGTGATTAGAATCAGGCGTTTCCTTCTTGAGTATCAGTTACAGAGTACTTATGGCATTAAACAATTGCGTCGCCGACGATGGAGTATCATTCTGTATAAAGTTTTCAAAACATTTTTCCTCTGCACGGTCAAATCAAAACCACTTAAGTCAAAATCACCATGAAAATCTTCGTAACACATTTTGTTTACACTGTCAGAAAATGGCGGAATCACAACAGGCCTGTCTGTGATTAAAAGGGCGCTAAAACAATGTGTGAATTGAACTGATTTCCATATTTGGGAGTCTTACTACGAGCGGATGTTTGGGTTACAAATATTGTAATGTGACGTAATATAGAGTGCCAAACTCGAAGTTAGTCAGTGTTTATTAAGAGAGAAATTAACGATTAAGAAGCCGTCGCGAGTCACTGTTCATGAAGAGAGAAATTAACGATTAAGAAGCCGTCGCGAGCTACGCTCGCTCTGGCTTCTTAATCGTTAAATTCCCTCTTAATAAACACTAACTATTACAAACAAGTTTCTGATAATCGGGCCGGGAAGCGATTGCGCTAACCGCCGCGCCTTCCATGGGCTATATCGACTCGTGTTGTGGTGAGTAGTGACGAAATGGTACGAATGGAAACTATACAATGATAATCCTATTACTATTAACTAATTGAACATTGTCAGCCAGGGACTCAATCTGTTAAATATGTGAGTTTAATGCTAACCCATGTCGGACACTCACATTTGTAACACATTTACCTGTTACGAATGTGATCACATTCGTTACATATCTGTTACAAATGTGATACGTTACGAATGTGGTCTAACACTGGTATGCCACAAACCAAAGGCTCCATGCCATTGTCCAGCACTATCGTATTTTGTATGGGACCTTTTTGTGTAAAAAGTCCCAAAATAAAACAACAAAAAAACCATACGAATATGATTGTCAAACATAACACATACTATGATTGTCAAGCTAACACTATAAGCACTTATGATTTTTCTACACTTTATACCACATTATCACACGATCTAATAAAGATCAAACTTACTAATCTTATAAATAAAACATTTGCCAGAGAAAAAGTATCATTTATTGCCTGTAACTCTAGATATGCGTTCTTTACCAATGACATTACAAATAAATATACCTCGTGGACATGTTTAGATCTTTGTGACGCTATTACGTTTCTGTTAGACAATATATTTGTTCGTTTTTTGGTAATTCTGTTTATCGCCAGGTCATTGGTATTCCCATGGGAACCAATTGTGCTCCTTTAATTGCAGACTTGTTTTTGTTTTGTTATGAACGGGATTTTATGCTTAACCTTAACAGCGATTCACAGGCGGTTGTCATCAATGCCTTTAACAATACAGCACGTTATTTAGACGACATTTTTAACATTGATAACCCATACTTTGATTCTATGATAACCTCAATTTACCCTAGAGAGCTCAAGCTTAATAAAGCAAATAGTTCCGACATATCTGCAGCCTTTTTAGATTTAAATTTATCTATAAACAATGGAACAATTTCTTCCGGAATTTATGACAAAAGGGATGACTTTAATTTTAAAATAGTTAACTATCCTCATTTGGATGGGGATGTTCCCCGAGCTACATGTTACGGTGTATACATTTCTCAGCTTATTCGTTTTGCTAGAGCTTGTTCCTCTGTTGATGATTTTAACAATCGTAACCTTATTATCACTGAAAAACTACTAAAACAGGACTACAGATATGACAAACTTCGTAAAACATTTTCAAAATTTTACCACCGTAATGTTCTACTCATCAGCAAATACAACTGTAATTTACGTACTTTTCTTAAGTTAGATATTTCACATCCGGAGTTTTACGGTGATGTCATTTACAAACTTCGAAAAATTATTGGACACACATATTTTGATACTTTGTTTGTCAAACGTATAAAACAATTCATTAAAAAGGGATATGACCCCTCTATATTGCAGCACACTACATGCTTGGTGGTCGACCCCTTTACAGTTGGTCATTATGCTTTCCTCTTTGCTTGTGCGACGACGGAAAAGGCTTAATACTCTATGAAGATTCCCTCTTAAACCCGTTTACGGAGGGAGGAAATTAGATATTTGTATTTTGCCAGTTCTGTCGTACCCCAAATGACTTCTCCACAGCTGTTCTGACCTGAATAGTCATCGAGTACATGTCTACGATGTCAAGTTTATTCTTTTTCAAACAAAACAGTTGTGCATGCTTAATATCCACTAGTAATTGTATCTTCTTGCGATTTATCTTTTATTAAATGTCGATGTAGAAGTGTTTCATATAGTTTTCCCGTACTTTTAAATGATGACGTCATTTAAATGATGACGTCGCTTGTTTACCTCTAACGTTTATTTTCAAATCATTTTCATTTTGGCAGACATCGTTATGCATGTTGTGGAGTTGTCTGGAGGGGGACTTTTATTTACATTTTGACTTTGGTGAAAGTGGGATAAGGACTAGGTTGGGTACCCGTAAACCAGGTTTAAGTCCCCCAGTAGCTTATTTTGGTTGCTGGCCGTTCCAAGGCGGCACTCCTGCTTTCAGCCTACGGTCAATTTTGTTGTTTAATATGCTTAATGTTTAATGTGTTTCGTCTTGATATGCGTCCTGTTATGTTTTGTTTGTGGCTTTACCGTTTCTTGTTTGATGGTGTTTGGTGCGGTGTCATTTCGTGTGTGGCTCTCCCCGTTTGACTATTTTTCCATATTGACAAATATAATGATAGGAACTATTTGGATTCCCTTTCAGGATATTATGTATAAATAGATCTAGATAATTGGGCACGATTATGAATAGAGCAAGTTATACTATAGAATCACACTGACAAGATTAACACGCTTGAATCCTAACAGAAGTTATGTAACAAGGGGTGAACAAGCCAGTGTATGATGCACGACACTGTTGTGACGTGTATTTTAACATTGTATACAACTCATGTGCTTATTCGTGATTGTAAACTGTTTTGGTCCCTATGAGACTGCAGACACGTGACTTATCAGGTTTCAGCCCGTTTACACTTGGGATGATCGACTTTCAGAATTACAACAGACGATTTCTTTTCAGTCACATATTACTTTGCATGCAAAAAATAAGACAGGGTTTATAATTAGTAAGACAAACTGTCAAATGGTTTGCTTAAGTTTTACAAAGCCGCGTAATGTCTGCAAAATATGTTATCTGCTTCAATTTTTAACTGTGATAATTTCACCTTCTGCATTTCAAAAAGCATACCATATTCTAACGCAATCTCTCAATTTCCTGCTATCTCATTAGCTTATGTGACCCAATTTGCGGCATATAAAAGTGTTTTATACGTCGCAAATTCAATCAATCGAACACGTCCGAATAACACCACGTGCTTGTAAATATATATCAATGCGCATTGTTACAATTACAATGGACGCTGACTTTCTCTTCGGCAATTTCGGTTTGGCTCATACTGTTGAGCAAGTGGAGATTCAGTGAGAGGACGAGTATTTTTGGGAGTTTTAGATTTGTGGGGATTTGTCTCAAGTCTGATGATAAAAGATTGGAATACATGAGCTGGAAAGTAAATTATCTTGCATAGTAGTTTCCTTTTAGGAAGAAGATTCTATTTTGCCATATTTTGTAGACAAACATTATTTCAGTTTCGTGTAACAGCTGATCAACAGATGCTCAGTTCAAATAATTTATATTTAGCTCACAAATCCACAAAACTTTCAAATTACGATTGTGATTATATTGGGTATTATAATGGGTGTTACAACGGGTATTATAACGGGTATTTACACGGGTATTATAATGGGTTATAATGGGTATTATAACGGGTATTATAATGTGTATTATAATGGTATTATAATGGGTATTATAACGGGTATTATAATGGGTATTACAATGTGTATTATAATGGGTATTACAATGTGTATTATAATGGGTATTATAATGGGTATTATAATGTGTATTACAATGTGTATTATAATGGGTATTATAACGGGTATTATAACGGGTATTATAATGTGTATTATAATGGTATTATAATGGGTATTATAACGGGTATTATAATGGGTATTACAATGTGTATTATAACGGGTATTATAATGGGTATTATAACGGGTATTATAATGGGTATTACAATGTGTATTATAATGGGTATTATAAAGGGTATCTGTTGTTAAGATAATGATACAGTTAAACAGTTAAACGAATGAATTCTCAACAAAAAGAACACACAGTCACACTATAAAATACACTGTATTTTCATAGATTGTGCCGATAACACTAAGTAATTGCCGTCGATGAATGATTAAAAGTATCTGTACCCGGTGAAATAGTACTGACGGAGTTGTTAACCAATCTGAATACTCCTTTGTGCAAAAGGTTTACCAAACGAATAACCACTGTTGCATTTTCTGTGATGGAAAAAGGAAACTCATGTTTGTGCTTTTTTAAAAAACAAAATGTTATACCAATAAGTGTTAGCAATTATCACGTTTAATATGGATATGCTGTTAATATGGATATGCTGTTAATATGGATATGCTGTTACAGGCTGGTCTTTAAATATGTATACAGCTTCTTCGTCGTAAATAACTTTCTCACACCTTACCAGTTCAGCTTCATACCTATGAAGGCAAAGAAGTAAAAACGGTGTGTTTTATATAAGCCACGTCAATGACATGTTTTGACATAAGGATCTTCTTGTAAAATTGAAATCGTCTAGCGGCTGAGGTTCTCTCTTAGAGCGGTTTTCTCAATACCTCTCTGGAAAACAGCAATGGATGATTATTCCATGTGTAAATAATAACTCGGACAGAAGTCAAAGCCAAAATAATACATGGGAGTACCAAAAAGTCGTAAGGTAAAATACGGTGAGAGAAGTTTCATGCATGCAGCTCCGAAACTCTGGAAATGCTCTACCATCAGGCATTAGATATGCAAGCTCACTGGCATGTTTCAAAAGATCTCTGAAAACGCATTTCTTCAACATATATTATTAGTGCAGTTTAGAAAACGTAGCTACTAATCGTCGATATCATAACTGCTGCATTAGCCACAGCGAGTTGATCCTGCCACTCTCTTATGACAGTGGGACATTTTTCAACCCCCTTTTCAAACATAATGCTCCACAAATGCAGAAGAAAACATTAGATAAACGAACAACAAAAACCTCATCCATAATTTTATGGATTTCTAGGGAATCCCCTTGCTGTTGTACGTGCGGGTGTTGTACTTTCCAGGTGTTGGATTCCGAGGGAGTGCTGTTGTCAAACGGGGCATCCCTATATGCTTGGTACCTCTGGTAACCCCAGTTCCAATGCCGGAGGGAGCACCGTAGTGGAACAGGGCATCCCTATACCGCGCTGGTATATTGGGAGTCTTGCTGGCATGACTTGCTACCCTGCCCTCAACCATTGCCAGGGATTCCTGTTAAGCTAACCCAATTTCCTTATTTTTGCTTACCAGTGATCTGGGTCGTGTATATATGGGCAGTGGGCAGGTTAAGCATGTACGGTCCGATGCAGCATCGCGTGTCTCAATCGGTCTCGATTTGTCCGATATGATTCCTTTGCCATTGCAGCCGGTGGGATATGTTGTAGGAACAGTATACGGGATACCCTCTTTAGCTCTACTTTGGCTGGGCTTTTCGGGTTCCCATAATAGGACATTTTACTCTGTAATTAAATTTTGGATATACCCTATTACAACTCCGTTAAAATACGGATTATCCTTTGTGTACTCCCTCATTGCCATAGCGGGTCGAATAGTGATTGACTGGAGTGGTTGCATATTGCGCGTATATAACAGTTGTTTATTTGTATTGCTTAGTTTATATGCACGAACTTGATATTGATCTGTTCTTTTACCCAATTTTCCGGCAATGTTTTATGTGTAGTGTTGTATGCCAAAAATGTAACCAAGTCTGTTGGGTCTGGGTCAAAACTGTGTGACGTACTGGCACTGTGCATATAATGTTACATTCAAGTTTTGATTTTTATGATCTGAGTGCGTTGACACAATATAATAGAGCATAATATGACAGATAAACTTAAGTTTGTTTACCTATGCTCTAAATAAATTCTTTTTTAGTATTATTCTTATCTATATGTAAGTATTAAATATATTTTATTTTAATTGTTCTATAATTACGCATTGGATATACTATGTGAAGCGCTTTTGAACGCACATATCCTGTGTGAAAAGAGCGCTATATAAATGTGGTATAATAATAATAATGGCTCATGTTCTGTTCCTACAATCTAACATTTGTATTTTCGAGGACGATACCAGTCTTTATCTTATATAGTTGAACACATCTGTCGAAATTCTCAACACTGACCACAAAATGATTACTGATTGGACAAAACGTGCCTGGTCTCGTTCAACTGTGCACAAACAGAATGTCTTCTTATCTCACTTAAACATAACACCACCACTATCTATCTATGGAGCGGTATTTGGGTCAAAATTATAGTTATGATTTTACTAAGTTTATACTGTTATCTACATAATGTTAGTTGTTAATTTAGATATAAAACTCATTTCGATGTTGTTAAATACAATTTATCTATTTAAACTTCTATTTTAATTGTCTTTTCCGTTTTTCAAAAATCTTATTATTTCATTCGCAATCTCAGAAGCTAACAGCCTTATTCTACTTGCCTCATTCTATATTCTTAATTCTTATCGCTAAACGCTAAATGTTTCAACTCAAATTATTACGAAACTAACTCACCAAATACTAGCTCTAGCTACACTACGCGATGGCAATGTTAAACGGTATTAGTAATATTGTATTGTTATGTACATAATATAAAGCGTTTAAATTGTTTAAATATCATATTTGCTGAAGTTGAACAGCTGACCTTCAAATTAGGGATGTCGAAATAGGGTGCCTGCTCCTCGATTCGACATGTCTAATATAGATTTATATATAACTAAAATTCCCCAATGAATATCATTTGCGGCCATGGCCGAGTGGGTAAAGATGCTGGCAGTTAACAGTTTTGGTATTGGTGGTTGGCGGTTCAAATCACGACAGTGACACATTTTTTTTCTTTTGGAATATTAGTTGTTAACGCTTTATGCTTCATGCCTAGATTTCTAAAGTCTTAACTGCAAATCGGTAAACGGTAAATGCTTCAACTCAAATTATTAATATTGAAGTTTAATTTTTTCCCTGTTGAATATTCATGTAAAAAATAATGATACCATGAATATGTATTAGCTGGTTTTAACAATGATATATGGACACAGGCTTTTTTTATGTCCCCCAACGGCGGGCATATAGTAATCGCATTGTCCGTCCTTCCGTATGTCCTTCCATCCGTCTGTCTGTCCGTCCATCCGTCCGTCCCAAATTTCGTCTCCCTTCTGTAACTTTTTTTCTGTGAATTGATATCAAAATAACCTGGCACAAATGTTCACTACACAAAGACGATGTGTCGCGTTCAACTCCCTGGTCCATGGGTCAAAGGTCAAGGTCATCCTTCAGGGTCAAAGGTTGGGGTATAAGTGTTTCACAAACACACTCTTGTTTGGTATTGGATAGAAACTGCAGAATCAGCACTGTTATAATTCCATAAGCAAACAGATTGGACCTATGGAAGCCGTCTGATCTGGGTCTACTCTGTTAGCAAAGGTATAAAAAGCGGTTATATGAGGGGAAGGGATAATACATACATCCACGCGAACTTATAACATTGGACATATACACGCAGTGTCGACCCAGATCAGATCAGGGGACTCCTAAAGGAGCATTCTGATCAGGATCTGCACTGTCTGTCATTCAAAAAGGTCTGGCAGGTGTAAGCCTTTCACACTGCGTGGACTCTATAGTTAAAAACTGATGTTCCACTGTGAAAATTCAGACTTGAAAGATGGAAGTTAACCCTTTACCTGATAGTCCAGTAAAACCTCTCTAAACCAGAATTCTAGTAGAGAAGAATTTAGATACTTTTAGGCAGGTGGATGCTTAATACATGGTGAAAGTCATGCAGACAGCTCCTAGAAGAGCTTTCTGCGTGAATTTCACCCTGCCTTAAGCTGACACTTGTCTCCAAGACCGATATTTATACTGAATTTAACGTCCGGTTTAGACGGGTTTTTACTGTAGATCCTGATTAGAAGGCTGCTGTTTATAACGTTCGTCCTGCATTAATATTAAACTCAGAATTATAATTATTTGTAGAGATATGATGATGTCCACAAACTGTACAGGCAATCAAGCACTAGTGATTAACCTTGTACCTAATGAATATTCATATAGGAAATTATGACGTCATGAAAATCAATTAGACTAGTGTTTAAAATGGTTGATGTGAACACATGGACTTTTAGCCATGGCAAAAACTGTAGAGTCAGATCTAACCATTTCATCAGCAAACAGAGCAGACCCCGATCAGACATTTTATATTCCTTCTTCACTATACGCAATCGGGGTGTCAGGCAGCTTGAATACTGATGCCGCACTGATCCATCTGGTGTCTGATCTAGATCCAAACTGCATGCAAAATCAATCTTGGATTCACTCATAGTATGGTAAAGGTTGACACTTCCCTCATCTATTCATGTAAAAATCATGATTGTAAGAGTATGAATTAGATCTTGGTCCTAGATGTATTTTATCATGGCATCACGAACAAGTGGTAGAAACATTAGAATCAGATCTACATTGCTTCATAAGCAAACAGAGTAGATCCAGGTCAAAAAGGCTCATATAGGAGTCATTTGATAAGGGTCTCCTAGTCAAAAGTCGTTCACATGAGGGAAAGGGTTACAGACACTATTCGTCATCACCAATTCGCATTCATTCATACAAAAAGCATAGATTCTATATAAACAAACCAAATGTTAGCGTGTTTGCTTTCTCGAAACGCCCAAATGTTATTTGCTAAAATACTGGGTTTGACACCTCTGTTTATATGTAGAGTAAAGGGCCCTTATTTCGACACTTTAAGACACATATTCGTCGTAACGATAAGAGTTTGTTGTACTTCGACGTGGCAACAAAGAAAGACGTACATTTACCACCGTTTTTGAATTACTATTGGTTATGAATGTGTATGAGTTTGCAGTGCAATACGTTACTAACTTGATCTGCTTTTGGTTCCATATTTCGACAGGGGGACCCCAAATTCGACACCCAAACATATTTTTTAAAACAAAATACATGAAACACATATACTGTTTATCAAAATCGTGAAACGATCAAGAAGTGTTCATTTAGAATGATAAAAAGAACAGAAATCCCCAAAATAAACTTTCCAAAAGAAAAAACAATTGTGTCACTGCCGTGATTTGAACTGTCAACCATCAATACCAAAAATGTAAATTACCAGCACCTTTACCCACTCGACCACGACCGCAATTGTAATTTATAAGTGAATTTTAGTTGTATATCTAAATTTAGACATGTCGCATTAAGGAGCATTCGAATATTTTGGCACCCTGTTTCGACATCCCTAATTTGAAGGCCAGCTGTTCAGCTTCAGCAAATATGAGATTTTAACAAAATAAACGCTTTATATTCTGTACATAATAATGATTTTCAATGATTAACAATGATCTAATACCGTTTAACGTTGTCATCGAGTACTTGTAGCTAGAGCTAGTATTTGGTGAGTTAGTTTCGTAATAATTTGAGTTGAAGCATCTAGTGTTTAGCGATAAGAATTAAGAATATAGAATGAGGCATGTAGAATAAGGCGGTTAGCTTCTGAGATTGCGAATGAAATATAAGATTTTTGAAAACAATTAAAATAGAAGTTTAAATAGATAAATTGTATTTAACAACATCGAAATGAGATTTATATCTAAATTAACAATTAGCATATATGTAGATAACAGTAAAAAATTAGTAAAATCATAACTATAATGTTGACCCAAATACCGCTCCATATCTATCGATGTTGAACCTAGATACGTCTGAAGTTCACTCTCGCAGATATTTGTTCCGATTGAAGTTGGCTATAAAAACTCCAAAGATTGGCCACACATATAATACTATACAAACGTGAATATATTCTGAAAATGAGTGATCCTTCCAAACCAAAAGTAGAAAAGCAAAAAGAGAATATTGCAGACTCGGTTTTATTGAGTCTGTTCATGAGTAGTAATTAAAAGTGCAACACTACTTACGCCCCCTAGCACCGGCTTAAGCAGTATTCAATTTTCAAAACTAATAACATAAAAACTAATGATCCCGAAGGACCAGAAAATATAACAACACTGAGAATGAAGTACGGGGCGACTTTTTACGGCCGCCACCCAAGTTTTATTTTGAAAGGGACTCCCTAGAAAGAATACATTGAACTCACTGATATCACGTGGGATACATGCATGATTACCAAGAGGGGAAAACTCAAATAAAAAAAACATCTAAAATTGTGACTGGTACAACTAAACTTCTATTAATTCAAAATGTGTTGATTAACCCCGTCATTGTGTGGGAACCACGCCTCTCAACACCTTACAAAAACATATACATATACGAAATACGAGTTTCGGTTTGACATAAAAATATAAATCACATGAAATATTTACAGAACCTATGCAAAAAATCCCCCAAAGAAACAAAGAGAATGTATTTTGCCAGATTGTATTCCCATTCACACGTTAACAGAAAACGACAATTAAATTAATAATACATATGCCAGTTGCTTTACTATATTGTTGAAATAAGAAAATCGAATTTTGGATCTAATTCATTTGTTATTTATCAACACTGAGTATAATTACTGATTAATTACTTTATAATTTATTTAGTTTGTATAAAAAAATTCTTGCACGGTTAGAGAATTTCATTTGTATATTGTCTTGTTTTCACAAGGTATAAAGAAGTTATTCTTTATATTTTTGGAATGTATGTTTTGTTTCTACATTTTGTAGTTCTATGTTTTTCTAGCAGTTATTAAGCAAATAATCAGTTTTAGGTGACCCTTTTAGTATGGCAACAAATATATAGTTTTCTGTATTTAAGTAATGAAGTGATATGTCAGCAGTGCAAGACTGTCCTCCAATAAAAAGTTAGCTATGAATTAGCTCCATGGTTAGTTGTATGCCTATAAACACATTGTGTTGACTTACGCTAATCGTAAAAATTAGCTTGGTTTAAATGTGTGCTATTAAAGTTATGTATTCACTATGAGGTGTGTCTATTTAACTACGTGCTTAATGCGCGGCTATGTGCTTATAAAAGTTTTGTGTTCACTGTCAGGTGTGTATGTGTCTATTTAACCACGTGCTTTATTTGCGGCTATATGTTCACTGTGAGGTATTGTGTGTCTATTTAACTACGTGCTTTATGTGCGGCTAAGTGTTCACTAAAAGATGTTTTATGTCTATTCAACTACGTGCTTTATGTGTGGCTATGTGTTCACAATGAGATGTTTTTTGTCTATTCAACTACATGAATTATGTGCGGCTATGTATTCACTATGATATGTTTTATGTCTATTCAGCTACGTGCTTTATGTGTGGCTATGTGTTCACTATGAAATGTTTTATGTCTATTCAACTACGTGCTTTATGTGTGGCTATGTGTTCACTGTGACATGTATGTCTATTCATCTACGTGCTTTATGTGTGGCTATGTGTTCACTATGAGATGTTTTTTGTCTATTCAACTCCATGCTTTATTTGCGGCTATATGTTCACTATGAGGTATTTGGTGTCTATTCAGCTACGTGCTTTATGTGTGGCTATGTGTTCGCTATGAGATGTTTTATGTCTACTCAACTACGTGCTTTATGTGTGACTATGTGTTCACTATGATATGTTTTATGTCTATTCAACTACGTGCTGTATGTGTGGCTATGTGTTCACTATGAGATGTTTTATGTCTGTTCAACTCCATGCTTTATTTGCGGCTATATGTTCACTATGAGGTATTTGGTGTCTATTCAACTACGTGCTTTATGTGCGGCTATGTTTTCACTATGAGATAGTTTGTGTCTATTCAACTCCATGCTTTATGTGTGGCTCTGTGGTCACTATGAGATGTTTATGTCTATTCAGCTACGTGCTTTATTTGTAGCTATGTGTTCTCTATGAGATGTTTTATGTCTATTCAACTACGTGCTTTGTTTGTGGCTATGTGTTCACTATGAGATGTTTTATGTCTATTCAACTACGTGCTTTATGTGTGGCTATGTGTTCACTATGAGATGTTTTATGTCTATTCAACTACGTGCTTTATGTGTGGCTATGTGCCTATAAGACTGCTACAGGCTAACAGCTGTGTTCATTTGTGCGGCGTTAGCAGTCATTTGAGTCGATGTCATTTACCAGCTTTGGGCTGTATGCGGAAGAAATGTCCTGTAATTTATATAATAACATTTTGCTAACAGCTGGCTTATTTAACTACGTACTTTATGTGCGGCTAAGTGTTCACTATAAGACGCTTTATGTCTATTCAACTACGTGCTTTATGTGTGGCTATGTGTTCACAATGAGATGTTTTTTGTCTATTCAACTACATGAATTATGTGCGGCTATGTATTCACTATGATATGTTTTATGTCTATTCAGCTACGTGCTTTATGTGTGGCTATGTGTTCACTATGAGATGTTTTATGTCTATTCAACTACGTGCTTTATGTGTGGCTATGTGTTCACTGTGACATGTATGTCTATTCATCTACGTGCTTTATGTGTGGCTATGTGTTCACTATGAGATGTTTTATGTCTATTCAACTCCATGCTTTATTTGCGGCTATATGTTCACTATGAGGTATTTGGTGTCTATTCAGCTACGTGCTTTATGTGTGGCTATGTGTTCGCTATGAGATGTTTTATGTCTACTCAACTACGTGCTTTATGTGTGGCTATGTGTTCACTATGATATGTTTTATGTCTATTAAACTACGTGCTGTATGTGTGGCTATGTGTTCACTATGGGATGTTTTATGTCTGTTCAACTCCATGCTTTATTTGCGGCTATATGTTCACTATGAGGTATTTGGTGTCTATTCAACTACGTGCTTTATGTGCGGCTATGTTTTCACTATGAGATAGTTTGTGTCTATTCAACTCCATGTTTTATGTCTATTCAACTGCGTGCTTTATGTGCGGCTATGTGTTCACAATGAAAGGTTTTTGTCTAGTCAACCACATGAATTATGTGCGGCTATGTTTCACTATGAAATGTTTTATGTCTATTCAGCTGCGTGCTTTATGTGTGGCTATGTGTTCACTGTGAGATGTTTTATGTCTATTCAACTACGTGCTTTATGTGTGGCTATGTGTTCACTGTGAGATGTTTTATGTCTATTCAACTACATGAATTATGTGCGGCTATATATTCACTATGATATTTTTATGTCTATTCAACTACGTGTTTTATGTGTGGCTTTGTGTTAGCTATGAGATGTTTTATGTCTATTCAACTACGTGCTTTATGTGTGGCTATGTGTTCGCTATGAGATGTTTTATGTCTATTCATCTACGTGCTTTATGTGTGGCTATGTGTTCACTATGAGATGTTTTATGTCTATTCAACTCCATGCTTAATTTGCGGCTATATGTTCACTATGAGGTATTTGGTGTCTATTCAGCTACGTGTTTTATGTGCGGCAATGTTTTCACTATGAGATAGTTTGTGTCTATTCAACTCCATGCTTTATGTGTGGCTCTGTGTCCACTATGAGATGTTTTATGTCTATTCAATTACGTGCTTTATTTCTGGCTATGTGTTCACTATGAGATGCTTTATGTCTATTTAACTACGTGCTTTATTTGGGGCTATGTGTTCACTATGAGATGTTTTATGTCTATTCAACTACGTGCTTTATGTGTGGCTATGTGCCTATAAGACTGCTACAGACTAACAGCTGTGTTCATTTGTGCGGCGTTAGCAGTCATTTGAGTCGATGTCATTTACCAGCTTTGGGCTGTATGCGGAAGAAATGTCCTGTAATTTATATAATAACATATTCATTGAAATTCTATTTGACTTTTTATAAGGTTTGTTGTAAAGGTGCTGTTTGAGTGTGAAATTTTGTAAAGCTGCCTGTACTGTTTCCCTTAATTAAGTATTAATATGTAACATTGCTACCTGAAAATACAAGAACCCTTGACACACTGTTCTCTTGCAAAGTACCTCCGGATTCCTCACCTTAATGCCATGCACCAATCAGGTAGACAGTCAATAGCAATTATTTTGCTAGCAGCTGGCGTCTCGCCAACAGCATCTCACCAACAGAACAAGTCCCTGACGGGATCGAACCACCGATCTGCCTATTCTGAAGCGAATGACTCATCCACTTGGTCATGGGGTCGTTATTACTGAACTCCTTGTCGTAGATATAACATGTTTCAGCCCGTATTCATTAAACCTAGGTCACATTTCCAATCCGTTTTATAATACAAATAGAACATAATAGATATAGTTTTTCTCACCAGAGATCTGAAAAGTGTGTAAAATATAGAAATTTGGAGAAAGCTCTAGATCGAATAATTTCAACCTACTTTGTAATAAAAACTAAAACATGCCAAAATCTTTTCGAGACTCTGGCGAGAGGAAATGAGTGTAAAAGTATTAAATTAACTTCAGTGAATATATTCAAATTTGGAGAAAATCGGTGACTTTTATTTTCATTTCGTTCGGTAATAATCTCGATTTGTAAAATTGTCTCAGAGGCCTGAAATAAGGGTTTGAGTGTAAGCTTACTATAACAATGTAATAATTTGAACCCATGTAGTACAATCATGCATATTCTGGCTCAATTCTGAGTCTGATGCTGTTATGGGTCTTGGTTTGGCACAGTCTTTGTCTGGCAATATTCCCCAGTTTGGACAAAAGATAATGGACAGGAATAAAAGCTCCAGCCGAAGCCGACCTGTTAGGGACCGAAAACACCAAACTACCGGAAAGTTTGACCGAAACCAATCGGTCAGCTTGGTGACCGAAGAAGTGGTACAAGGAACGATTTCGACCACAAGTCCACAATAAGAAGAAATATGCATAACAGTACATGTATAGTGTATAGTTGGTGGCCGGCTGGTGATGGTTTGGCTACTAGGTTGATTGTCTGATAAGGGCTCGTTAAGCGCTGTTTTGTTGAAACTGTTGCTCTTTGTGCTAACGTGATCGCATTAGCATCTCCGGTGCGGGGGTACAGTGAGAGGATATATATAAATGTTGGAATTTTGACTGGTATGACGCAAACCTCACGATATGATGAAGCCCGAAACCGTCGAGAAAAGACAATCTTTCCTATACGCTACCAAAGCAATCCAAAGCAGAAGAACTTGGACAGTCTGAGACAGGCTAGAAATATGAGCCAGGAGGCAGCCAGGAAATATGCTAACGACTACTGACTTTAGCTGAGCACGTCAATAGAACAGTCTTCACTGACATGCAACATCAGTCTTATGTATGAGAGGATACGGCAAACAACTGATCTTGCCATAAAGAAAACAGCTCGGCTTGAAGGTCAAGTAAACAGGCAGGACACGGTTTCGTAAATATTTGACAAATAAGGAACTTGTACGACGTTGTTTTCGAAAACATAAAAAAATACTGTCATATCGCACACATGCAGCTGACATATATGACCAATAAGTAAGCGCCGGCTGATTTTAGTCGCTCGCTTACCTCCTTTGTGTTGACGTCACTTGTGACATTCGCAATAAATGTGGAACTGGATATCGTACAGAAAAGAATCGCACGTAATGTACTTCTGCTGCGTTTTGAGTGCTTAAATGGTAATCTGTGCTGCCTATGGGTGTAGCTCCAAATCCGACAGAGACAAAATAGGATTATTTACATTACCAAAAGACGAGAAGTTCAAGAAAACGTAATACGAACGACTGGGGAAGGGATTGTGTGATCTAATTGATTCCCATTTTTTTTAATATTGGGTCAGCTTACGTTTTGTCTTGATGGCTGTTCTCCATGAACTTTATACTAGAAAAATAGCGCAGTCAATGACTTGGGTCTACAATTATAAAAAAGACTAGGCTACATTCTGTCATAAATGTGACTCAGGTCTATCACTGTAGGTTAATGGGCCTTTCCTTCACGGAAATACTTTTCAAACGTTTTGAAAACAGCGTAAAGCCAAATCACACAGGAACTGTCTGATTAGGATCTGCTCTGATTGCTTAGTCCATAGAGTAATTTCTTTAGATTCTATCAGGGTTGTCTGGCGTCTCTGTAATACCGGTTGTCTGGCGTCTCTGTAATACCGGTTGTCTGGCGTCTCTGTAATACCGGTTGTCTGGCGTCTCTGTAATACCGGTTGTCTGGCGTCTCTGTAATACCGGTTGTCTGGCGTCTCTGTAATACCGGTTGTCTGGCGTCTCTGTAATACCTGTAAATGGATATCCGTGGGGACATGAACTAGTTTATGAATATTCTTAAGAGACAAAAGGATACATGAACACCGTTTAGCACTGTTGACAACAGCCACCAAATTTGCT
The DNA here is from genome assembly GCA_963576725.1 of Azorinus chamasolen. Classification (NCBI taxonomy): domain Eukaryota; kingdom Metazoa; phylum Mollusca; class Bivalvia; order Cardiida; family Solecurtidae; genus Azorinus; species Azorinus chamasolen. The sequence continues at coordinate 36,805,189 of OY755240.1, read as the reverse complement.
TTAAAATAAATTTCCCAATGCTTCTCTTCTTATATAAACAGCTTCACACTCGTCTGCAAATAGACTAGATCCAGATCGGACAGTTCCTGTATAAGCTGTCCGATCAGGTTCTGCTCTGTTTGCTTATGGAATTATGTTAATATAATCCTATAGTTTCTGTCAGATCTAATGACCCCTTTGAAAAGTTAATATTGTGGAAAAAGCATTTACACCATGAATATTCGTGTAAGAAATAATGATTTTATGGAGAGTTTTGTAATGACTATGGCAATAAGTGTATAACCAGACCTACCTGTATTTTATTTCATAACAAATAGACAATACCCTGATCAGAGAGCTACAACAGAAACTGTTCGATCTAGATCTACTCTGTTTGTAAATTTGTTTGAATGTGTTTGATCTGGGTCTACTATGTTTGCATTGACATGTGGAGTGAATGGTTCATGAAGTGATTTACTCACACATAATTTTTCATTAGGGAAATAATTTATTGTAAACTGGTACTTTCATTAAATATGATCCTTTTTGCCATTTTTGAACATGGACAATATTGACCATAAATTCATAGGAAAAAAATCATTCTGGATTACTGAATTGTTAATTGTACGCCCGTCTATCGATGTGTTGGTGGTGATTGCGTCTTATATGTGACTTTCTACTCTGTGTGTGTGTGTGTGTGTGTGTGTGTGTGTGTGTGTGTGTGTGTGTGTGTGTGTGTGTGTGTGTGTGTGTGTGTGTGTGTGTGTGTGTGTGTGTGTGTGTGTGTGTGTGTGTGTGTGTGTGTGTGTGTGTGTGTGTGTGTGTGTGTGTGTGTGTGTGTGTGTGTGTGTGTGTGTGTGTGTGTGTGTGTGTGTGTCTGTGTGTGTGTGTGTCTGTGTCTGTGTGTCTGTGTGTGTGTGTGTGTGTGTGTGTGTGTGTGTGTGTGTGTCTGTGTCTGTGTGTGTGTCTGTGTGTGTATGTGTGTATGTGTGTCTGTGTGTGTCTGTGTGTGTCTGTGTATATATATATATATGTGTGTGTGTGTGTGTGTGTGTGTGTCTGTGTGTGTGTGTGTGTGTGTGTGTGTATGTGTATCTGTGTGTGTCTCTGTGTGTGTGTCTGTGTATGTGTCTGTGTCTGTATGTGTATGTGTGTCTGTCTGTCTGTGTCTGTGTGTGTGTGTGTGTCTGTGTGTCTGTGTGTCTGTCTGTCTGTGTGTATGTGTGTGTATGTGTGTATGTGTGTGTCTGTGTGTATGTGTGTGTATGTGTGTGTGTGTGTGTGTGTGTGTGTGTGTGTGTGTATGTGTGTGTGTGTGTGTGTGTGTGTGTGTGTGTGTGTGTGTCTGTCTGTCTGTCTGTCTGTCTGTCTGTCTGTCTGTCTCTGTGTGTCTGTGTGTGTCTGTGTGTGTGTCTGCCTGTGTCTGTATGTGTGTTTGTCTGTGTGTGTGTTTGTCTGTCTGTGTGTGTGTGTGTGTGTGTGTGTGTGTGTGTGTGTGTGTGTGTGTGTGTGTGTGTGTGTGTGTGTGTGTGTGTGTGTGTGTGTGTGTGTGTGTGTGTGTGTGTGTGTGTGTGTGTTTGTATGCGCCTGAATCCCACTACGTGTGTGTGTGGGGGGTGGGGTGTGTGGGTGTGGGGGTGTGTTTATGTGTGTCTGTGTGTGTCTGTGTGTATGTCTGTGTATGTCTGTGTGTCTGTGTCTGTGTGTGTCTGTGTGTGTCTGTGTCTGGTGTCTGTGTATGTGTCTGTATCTGTCTGTGTGCGTGTGTGTCTGTATCTGTGTCTGTGTCTGTGTGTGTCTGTGTGTCTCTGTGTCTGTGTATGTCTGTGTCTGTGTATGTCTGTGTCTGTGTGTGTCTGTGTGTGTTAATTGCTATATCAATTGCTTTCTGTAGGTGTTTTTGGTGATGGTGGCGTTTTGTGAGTGGCCTTTTCTGCTTGACTTTACTACTTTTTCATTAAGGACATGTTTAAAGACCGCTTTAGGAATCAAGCGATCAGACGCTTCCAACAAGCATTTTACCATATCAGAGTACATGCTATCAATCTGTTCACATGATACAATATCAATATGTAACAAAGAACATAATACAATGTTTCCCTGTTAAAAATGTTCATACTTTTTTAAAGCATCTTCAGACACTTTATCCCACTTGAGTCTAGACTCTGGTGTCCCAGAAACACTCCGGTGAATACCCTGCATACCAAATGTACAGAAAATAAGTTTATGGTTAGAAACATTGAGTGCGTTATCCTGTAAAATTTCACAGCATCGAACTCGGTTAAGGCAGTGTGAGAGAATTAAAATGTGATCGATTAACGATTCATGTTTACCATTGTAAGAAACAAAAGAAGACTTAGCTCCTGTACACATATCCTGGGTATTCACAGACATAAGGTCGTGTGACTTTAAGAAGGACCTAATATACCTGCCTCTATCATTTTCAGATTTTTGAAAACGAGAAGAGTTAATGTGGCAATTGATATCACCCATCACAACAACAGTACCCTTAGCAGAATATAAATGTATTAAGTCTGACAGTTTATCTACACACTTTATATTCTGCTATCGAGTGATTGCTACTTGGAAAGTACACCTAAAGTATATACATAAATACATTGTCAAAGCATTCGTACTGAACTCCAACAATTCTGTCATCATCAATAGATAATATAGCCACCCTTTCTGAATACGTATTTTCCCACAGAATAGCCACGCCCCTTTCCTAATAAGACAGTTACCAGCTATGCACAAGTCACGATCGCTAACTGAGTAATTACTGTAATTATTATCTAGACAGTTAAGAAAATGTAAATCGGAATTTCTTAGCCAGTGCTCGGATAACCCGCAGAAATCGATTTGCCGATCATGCAAAACGTCACACAGGTAAGACGAACTAGACATGAGCCCAGAGGCATTCCATGACAATAATTTCAAATCAACATTCATAGTCTGGGTCTAAGGACAAATACGGCTAGTAATCGTCTATGTCTGATCTACCATATACTCTTGATCCCTCTCGCATACTGTAAGAAGTTACTCGCGACCCATTGCGAGCTTACCTGTGGTTAGGTAACTATTGCCTACAAACAATACCCTGGCCAGAAGAATGTATTTTCGATCCACTGAGTCTCCCCGTTGTCTATAACACTAATTGTCACGCAGGCAGAATCAAAATTACGGTTCCGAATTACCACTAACTTCGCAATTGTGAGGCCTCTTCATGAAACAAATGCCGCGATTTTCTCTTCTGTAATGGAGGATTTAAATCCGCCCACATAACAGGTATTATTCCTTCGCCTTATATATAAACAAAAATCGTCTTCCTCGCTGTCTTGGCTATACGGTAAATTCCTTGAATCCGTATTAAAAGACTGACCCCGCTCAGAAATGTGCACAGGAATACAACCGTTCTTCTGAGCCAATAGTCCTCTCTCATCCGCGCGCCAGCAGTCTGTTTCCTCTATATATATGCTGTCAATATTGCCTGAGCTGCTGGGCAACACGGTCACTTTGTCACCTGCTATGTCACTACTAAACTCTGTCGCTTTGTCACCTGCTATGCCACTACTAAACTCTGTCGCTTTGTCACCTGCTGTGCCACTACTAAACTATGTCGCTTTGTCACCTGCTATGCCACTACTAAACTCTGTCGCTTTGTCACCTGCTGTGCCACTACTAAACTCTGTCACTTTGCCACCTGCTGTGCCACTACTAAACTCTGTCGCTTTGTCACCTGCTATGCCACTACTAAACTCTGTCGCTTTGTCACCTGCTGTGCCACTACTAAACTCTGTCACTTTGTCACCTGCTGTGCCACTACTAAACTCTGTCGCTTTGTCACCTGCTATGCCACTACTAAACTCTGTCGCTTTGTCACCTGCTGTGCCACTACTAAACTCTGTCACTTTGTCACCTGCTGTGCCACTACTAAACTGTGTCGCTTTGTTTACAATAGCCTGGGATTCAGAGGATGGCGCACTAGAGAACGGAGCTGTCACTCGATCACTGCTCTTGTCAACTGTGTCTTGCCCCCCCCCCCCCCCTCTGTTATGCGAACTTGAGCTAAAGACGATCGCCTCTCTATAGGATGTAGATGCATCCCCGACCTGGCTGCCTGTCGTAATGGGACTCTGACAGGAACTATTATCTGGCCTCTCAGATAACTCCTGTACATTTCCCCCCCTTTTTTTCAGCCGTTTCCTTGCTCTTTTTGCCTTTGCTTTTACTGACTTTCAGCTTTTTCAAACTTGCTTTTTCACGGTCCAAATTGGAGACGGACGTGTCAAGATTATCCTCCACAGAACGAATGCTTTCTTTCAGTGTCTTAACCTCGTTCTTCAAACAAACAATGCCTGATAATCGATCAGACTCTATATGCTGCACACAGCAACTTATCTCTTTCACGCTGTTACTCACACTTTCGTAGAGGTTTGTCACACGTCAAGCTTAACGTTGTCTCGTTCAGTACCTCGTTCAGTTCTCGCAAGTTCATTTGCATTATATCGTTGTTTCATGAACAACATTTCAGCCTTTAAGCTAGATACGGACTATTGCAGTAGCTTCAACTCAGGCGATTGTCCTTTGGCCCTGATTGGAATTGACGAACTCTGCGTATCAGTTAGAGACGCCGACTTACCAGTTCTCCGGGTACCATTACTGAGGACTCCTCGCATATCGCTCGAGTGTACATCCTCTCCATCAATAACCGATAAAAGTGTGTGGATATCACGTGCAAGTATATCGGTTACCGCATCACCACTGTGTGTTTTGATTCTCTTTTTCAAATCACAACCTTTATACGGACATTTTGCTTGTTTCTTCACCAACTCGAACAAATCAACTCTAACACTATCTAATTTGGCCTCGCATTCCGCATAAACGACCTTAATTCTCCCTAAAATCATTTCAAGCGGGAATCCCCTATACAAAACAAGCAGATGCTGGAGCTGCTCACTCGTTAAAGATGAAACATGGTTCATGTAGTTCAACACACTATCAACAATTATGTCTTGCGACGTAGACTCAAGATTTCGCCTAACAGCATCCGCATCAATAGAATTTGTATCACTATGTGGACCCCGCTGTGGAGTCACGGGTGTCAGGTCCACTGGCACTTGATCGAAACAGACTATAGTTGTATTAATGTACTAGTTGCTATAAATAAACTATAGTCTTTTTCGATCAAGTGCCAGTGGTCAGGTCATAGTACGATGGCTCGTAGCAATAGTCAATCACTAGTCCCCGCTCCATTGTGGCTTACTAAAATACGGTGTCACTGTCACCGCGCGCCAATCAAGCGTGACGACATTACCATTATTTGCTGTCCCGTTATGTATCCACTAAGCCCAAGATCGTCCTACGTGAGCAAATACCGACTAACAAGCCATGCGTGACGAATACTATTGACTATCGATCCATATATGCGACGAAAAATCCACAAAAAATACTTATATAAGTAAAGCACATATGTATGTTAACTATATAGTGAGCAATCAAATTGAACACTCGACCAGTGCTACATACCATCGTCCATATACCCGCACAATCCGTATATTTTCACTTCATGAATTATTCACACTGTCGCACGAATGTTTGTTTACATATTTCCGACGGAAAGCCCGCGCGATAATAATAGTCTTTCTACAACCCAAAACAACACTCTTGAAGACGCTACTTGGTGCCAAACGATAAATCACTGATATCTTCACCTGACATTACGTTCACCATTGAAATCTACGAATAGGATCCACTCAGAAACCAGAAACAAAACGATAAATTATTGACTGGTCAGAAAATAAAACATCTCGCGCATGCGCATAAACCTTTATGCACAACTTGCAGATTGGGGTAGGGAGACACCAGAATATTGAGAGAAACTACAGGCTATGCATTAGGTGCAATATGCAAATAGTAGAAGACGAATACCACATGTTGTTAGTGTGTCCTTTATACCGCGAGCTACGCTTAAAATGTCTAAAACCCTACTTCTGCCGGTGGCTATCGGTAAATAAATTAAAAAAATATCATGACCTCGGCTACAAATAAAACAATGCTCAACCTCGGTAAATTAATCTTTAAATCTTTCACAAAGATAGGCTGAATATATGTCTCTATTTGTTTTTAATAGTTAAACCGCCAAACAAATTTATACCTTATGCCACAATAAGAATGCAACAGTCCCCCTAATTGCACTGTATATACTGAAACGCCACTGTACGTCACGACTCAAGGGGAAAACAGCCACACCCCGATCTGGATCCAACATGTTTACCATAAATATCAAACCTTGTTGTATTAACCCAGAACAGGTGCAGCTATCCCCCTAACTGTACTATATGCGCCACTGTACGTCACGTTTCAGAGGGAATCAGTCTACATTATGCTAAGTTAGGAAAATATATTAAAATCCTTATCGAGGAAAACCAGCGGTTCAGCTTTACTATTTATAGAACTCAAAAGTCTGTTATTTCTATGTATAGACTATTATATGTAAGTCATTAACTACACACCCAAACACACGCAAATACACGAGAAAACATTAACAAACACACAAGTACTAGAGATAAACAGTCCATACATGAACAAAAGCACAAGTACAAAGACACAAGACAAACAAAAGTAAGGGTGACAAAGAGAGAACTGCCTTGGCACGGTCAGTAGCGAAATCGCCACTGGGGGTTTAAACCGGTTTACGGACGTCATAACCTCTCACTTATCTCAAAGTCACCCTAGCTTTACAAATAGTGTAAATAAAGGTATCCCTGCAAGTCGTCTTTCTGTCTGGGGCATGATCACCCACTTTCAGAATGTATGTACTTCACAACAGTAGGTGTTAAGTGCTTCTGTGGTCCTTTCAGAATATTTGTACAAATTTTATGTAAATAGTCCAAACGATAGTATTTTCAGACATAGTCACATCTGTGGACGTACTGGATTTCAAACTGCATAATTAAAAAACTAAGATAAAACTGCACATATGCTAACTAAACTAATTCGTCACAGGAAACATGAATTAATAAATAGTTGGTAATTTACATAAATTCTTACATATGTCATACACCTGAACCAGATCTTTGACATTATGATGAAAGGTGAAGAAGGCTGAGTTTGTGTCAGGAAGTATTATACAGTCCAATATCCTGAGCTGATGGATAGTTTATGAATGCCTCTATACAACGGAATGATCGCTTTCCGCTGAAGTCTTACCGTCCTAATTATGCTAACTTTGTTGTGTGTTGCAAACATGGACTACGCTCATTTGTCACGTGTGTTACAATACTGCAGTGAGCGACACATCTTCTGATAAGACGGGAGGATTGTCAATGTTCCACAATAATGTATATAGACACTTGTTATCTTTTCTTATCTCTTCTAGAGAGGTTCTGGTGGCGAGGTTAGAAAACAATGTAAGTCTTTACCAAACACGTCTGTCAATAGGGTGACCTGACTTGCATTTACTAACAGTGTGTCGTCCCATCAGGTGCCAAGTTGTAGGACTCTTAATATACAGATTTCTGATGATTTGAAACCTTAGTTTTAGATGTAGTAAGGGAACTCACTGGAGGAAGGAGTCTCATTGATGTGATATATAGCTAATCAATATATATTGAACTAAACAGTCGCAGTGATTAGCTTATATCTAATCACATTAACACTATAGATTTATAACTCTTACTTTTGTGTTTTAGTTGTACTCTTAGTATTTCTGGTTTTGCTGCACTCTTGGTTAGTCTTGTGATTTAGCTATACCGTTATACATTTTATACTGTATGAATCTAGAAGAAGAAACGTCCCTGTTTACAACGCGCTTGGGCTACACTCTTATTTAGTCTTGTGAGTTAGTTCTATTCTTAATTAGTCTTGTGAGTTAGCTATATTCTTATGCCTGAGGACCATTACGGCGCCAAAGCCTTGTCGAATGGCTGCATAATAAACTTTGCTCGTTTCGGGAATCATTCGGAATCGGCTGTGTTTTCGGAGTCATTGGGCATGCATTGCGTATGTAATCCGTGAGTGACTTACGAACCGTTGCGGAACAGACACCGAACTGACACATAAGCATGCCAAAACTTTCATCATTATCTCAAGAATGCTTCCCAAATGGTGCGGAAACGTTGCAGAACATGCCGATGGGGTGCCGAACCGTTGTCTTTTCCTCGCATATTTATACGCCCACGCGTGGCCCTGTCCGTCCGTCCGTCCATTCGTTCGTTCGTCCGTCCGTCAACATTTTTGTTTGTCCGCTGTTTTCTCGGAAAACTATTTGACAGATATTAATGAAACTTCACACAAACGTTCAATGCATCAAGATCTGAAGCTGAGTTGATTCTGAGGTTCATTTGATTTTTCTTTTCAGAGTTATGGCCCTTGTTCTTAAAAAATAATGCAAATACATGCAAATAGTTTGTCCGCTGTTTCTGGGAAAACTATTTGAGAGGTATTAATGAAACCTCACAGAAATGTTAAATGCATCAACATCTGAAGCTGAATTGATTCTGAGGATCATTGGATTTGTCGTTTCAGAGTTATGGCCCTTGTCCTTAAAAATAATGCAAATGCATGCAAATTGTTTGTTCGTTGTTTTCTGGGAAAACTATTTGAGAGATATTAATGAAACTTCACACAAATGTTTAATGCATCAAGATCTGAAGCTGAGTTGATTCTGAGGATCATTTGATTTGTCGTTTCAGAGTTATGGCCCTTGTCCTTAAAAATAATGCAAATGCATGCAACTTGTTTGTCCGCTGTTTCCTGGGAAAACTATTTGAGAGGTATTAATGAAACTTCACAGAAATGTTAAATGCATCAAGATCTGAAGCTGAATTGATTCTGAAGATCATTTGATTTGTCGTTTCAGAGTTATGGCCCTTGTCCTTAAAAATAATGCAAATTGTTTGTCCGCTGTTTTCTGGGAAACTATTTGAGAGGTATTAATGAAACCTCACAGAAATGTTAAATGCATCAAGATCTGAAGCTGAATTGATTCTGAAGATCATTTGATCTGTCGTTTCAGAGTTATGGCCCTTGTCCTTAAAAATAATGCAAATTGTTTGTCCGCTGTTTTCTGTGAAACTATTTGAGAGATATTAATGAAACTTCACAGAAATGGTAAATGCATCAAGATCTGAAGCTGACTTGATTCTGAGGTTCATTTCATTGGTCGTTTCTGAGTTATGGCCCTTTTACTTAAACTATAATGCAAATATATGCTTATAATTTGTCCGCTGTTTTCTGGGAACACTGTTTGACAGATATTAATGAAACATCACACATATGTTTAATGCATCAAGACCTGAAGCTAAGTCAATTCTGAGGTTCATTTAATTTGTCGTTCTGGAGTTATGGCCCTTGCACTTAAATTAACGCAAATCTATGCAAATATGTGGATGGCCATAACATTTTCATTTGAAATGATGTTTACTTCAATTTTTTATATGGTTAAACCTTAATATGAATTTTCACATATATTGCGGGGTTTTTGATATGTCATTTTATTCTAAAGTTATGGTCCTTGAACTTTGTGTGTTCATTGCTTTGTTTGTCGGTCAACTTTTAGTTTGTCTGTTGTTTTCTGGGGAAACTATTAAAATGATATAAATGAAACTTGACACAAATGTTTTAAGCAACAAAATCTGAATCTCAGTTTATTTTTGAGGTTCATTCAGTTTGTCTTTACAGAGTTATGGCCATTGCACTTTACAAAAATCTGCAAATATGAGGATTAGCTGTAACTTTTTTGTTTAATAAAATATTCACTTCAATTTTTAAAAAAAAAGATAATGTCACCTTTATATGGAAATCAAGATCTGAAGCACATATTAGAAAATGTCAACACTTATAAGGCATGTTGAATCAGAGAAAGTTTGCAAGTTGGCGTATTATGTACCGTATGCGGTACTCTTGTTTTGTTTTGGAGTGGAAAAGATGTCTCTTCTCTCAAAATACTTTCGGAAATCTTACGACCGCTCTTTGTCAGATATACATGTATATAAGTTTGGCTGACATCAGCGTCTTCTGAGACGATTCTGAATCGTTCATAATACATTCGGCATGTCTTCCGCGTGGATTCGGGAAGCATTGCATGTCTCTCCGGAAGCCTTCCGCATCGATTCGGCTTCATTTGGGAACCGCCCGGGTTCCCGAAACCTTGCAGAATGCTCCCGAAACTACTCCAACGCCACCGCGAATTTTTTCCGAAGGCTTGCCGATGGTCCAGAATCCCCTCCCGAATAAAACATTCGGCGTCCAAATTCTAAAACTTTTAAAACTTGGATGCCGAATCTATGTCGATCCCGATCAGTCCAGGAGTGCTCAGAAGGATTTCCGAAAGGGTTCCAGAACATCCCGAATCATCCAAATCTGCGATATCCATTTGGTGCCCTAGTGGACGCCCGGTCTTAGTTAATCGAATTAGTTGTAATATTTGATAGTCTTGTGAATTAGTTATATTCTTAGTCTGGTATGAGAAAATGAAAAAGTAACATTTCATCTAGTTTGCTTACTATCCCATTTTCTCTTATTATATACTGATCTTGTAAAACAATATGACGTTCGTGCTAGGTATTACTGTTTTTTAGCCTTGGAGAAGTTGGTTTCGTGTTTCCGATTTCTCTACTGAAACAACTTTTTTCATTAATCAGGATGACATTATATAATACTCGAATCTATATTTTAGTATTTATTAACATAAACTACATTCACTGACCAAAGTTCTACTGGGAACTTACAAGGACTTACAAATTTGTTTTGTTCATGGGTTTCCTCAGTGTCTCATAATTACATTCAAAGCATGCATGGCAATTTGCTGCGTTTGACTTAAATATATAAATGATTTTCTTGTTAAATGTTTTGGCACATCATCCACAAAGAACCTGTATGTAACGATTTCATTTGATATATCATCCGCCAAGGGCCTCATCTGAATATAGTGACATCTATAGGCCGCCTGATAAGGTCATTAATCTGTTCAATACACCAGAATTAGACTTACCTAGGACTATGAAGCTTGTTATTATTTTAGCCGTTGTTTTGGCTGGTAATGTACCATTTATTTTTCTCAAACAAGAAATATTAACAACTTCCAGCTGTGAAACGTGCATGTATTTCTGATATGTCTAGGTTACACGTTAATAAAAGCATGTAGATACGTAAAATGAAAAAAGAAACTTAATTGGATTGTTTTAAAATTACGTTAAGAATTTCGAATCACGCGGGCACTGTATACAGTAAAAGCTCTCTAATGCGGCTACTTTAGTAATGGCAATAAATGTCTTTAAAAGCAGGTGGTTGCTTAATGCAGGTCGAAAGTTATGCAGAAAGCTCCCACAGGAGCTTTCTGTATAACTTTCGTCCTGAATTAAGCTACCACCTGCCTTTAAGATCAAGAATTAGACATGCTTTTGGTGGTCGCATTAGAGGGCTTTTACTGTTTATAAAATAGAGATAGAAAATTACTCAAACAGTGCAAATCATTAAAAAAACAAATATTCCCCAAGCGCTTTCGACGATGGGTGCTGGAGAAATCGCCTAGAGACGAAAGCGGAGATTTCGCCTAGAAAGCAATTATATAGTGATTGTATGTCGCACCTATGGTACAGGTACGGATAACATAAGGAATGTTTTTAACAAGAATAAAGTGTCCTGTTGTGTTGTTTTCCAGATCAAGATGACCAAGATTTGATATATATTTACATTTAGGTGGATTTATATGTAATATTATTTACTGAATACTGGCAGAAAATGAAAATGTCTTTTTTAGATGATCTGAATCCAATAAACATTCGAAAAGCAATATTAATACAAAGTGTCGGTTACCACAGTAATAAAATAATATTTTCGGCAATAACCGATCCCAGGTACGGCACTTTGTTGGAAATGGCTAATTTCACAGACAAAATTTATTTTATAACTATAGGCATACTGCATATCGATCAAAAGGATATGCAATATGGCCAGGTGCACAGTAAATGTGCCAATTCTTTAAAAAACAGTGTACATGAAAGCAATTCTGCAGGTGTGCTGAAAATTTCAAGCAAATATCTTTATCCGTTATGAAGTTATGCAACTTTTAAACGCAAACAAATGCCTAATTTGGCTGTAATGAATTAGCATCACTTTTTTTGCCTATTTTCAAGTCATTATTATTAGAATCTGAATAGTAACAGGTTATGAAGTACAATATTATCAACAGAAGAATTTGTTTCTGTTTAATTTGATATATAATGTAAGTATCTTGCTTTCATGAATATGAAGTTACATGCAAAATAGCAAAAAGCGTGTTGATGTAATGGTTGCTAAATCGTACAAACCCTATCATCCTATTATTGACATAATTTCAACAAAAATAGTATAATTAAAGAAATTAATGTACGAGGGGTGTTCCAAAAATAATGTCACTTGCATCGGTGCTCATATAGCGGAAGTGCTTTTGTTCATTTTAATTTGCTCTGCCCTTCAAAATACTCTCCGCCAGCCAGAATACACCTTTTTAGCCGGTCAATCCATTTTTGGAAGCATTTTTCATACTCTTCAATGGGGACACCCATCAGACACTGATAAACAGCAAATCCAAGGGCATTTCTCGAATTGTATCTCCTTCCAGATAAATGATATTTAAGTTTTGGAAAGAGAAAATAGTCGCAGGGGGCCAAGTCTGGCGAATACGGAGGGTGTGGAAGGACGGTAACCTTCTCTGACTCCAAAAAGTCAGTCACAATACGTGCCTTGTGAGCGGGTGCATTATCATGCAAAAGTCGGACATACTTAAGTCCTGTTTTGGGGAAGCTACTTTTGTAGTAGTTCTTCAATTTTCTCAGAACAACGTTTTTATAGAACTTGCCTGTGACCGTTCTGCCTTTTGGCACCGGGATTTGAATAGCTGGACCCTTATTAGTGAAAAAAATAGCATACAAAACCTTCCTTACCGTTCGTATTCGTTTGGCAATACTTGGGCGTCTGGCATTTTAGTGGCCCATATTCGGTTGGAAACCTTCCGCTTTGGTTCAAAATAATACACCCAGGTCTCATCACCAGTGACTATATTATCAAAAGCCTTTTTACTATATTTTGGGTACATTTTGAGAAGTTTTTTTGCCATTGTTACACGCGTCTTCTTTTGCTCATCCGTTAACAAATGGGGTATCCATCTTGCATTTATCTTTCTAACTTTTAGGTGTTTCTTCAAATTTGCATGAACTCTTGCTAACGACAAGTTTGTCATTCGAGCCAATTGTCTTACGGTGAATCGAGCATCAGTTTTGAGGATATTTCGGATTTTTTCTATGTTACCTTTGGTCGTAGTTGTTGTAGGACGACCTGGGCGAGCAGCATCTTTCAGTTGCTGCTGTCCAGCACTAAATTTAGCTACCCACCTACAAACAGTCCTGTGGGACATTTGGCCCTCCCCATAAATGTCACACACCTCGCGGTGAATATCTACAGCCTTTATGCCGAGTAATGACCTACCTTTTATATAGGCCCTAATTTCAAGAACATTTTCAGCTCGTTTTCCTGTCATTTTGTGTATAGTCTAACGAATAGGCTATGAAACGATGTACACTGTACCGAGGCAAGTGAACGTGTGGACGAGATATTTAACTGTGTCACGAGCCAGTGATCACTCAATCGACACGAGGTGGTTTTGTGCATGAATTGCACGATTTCCGCGAAATAAAGCACAGATGACATTATTTATGGAACACCCCTCGTATTACTGATCATAAAACTGATAACATCATCCAAGTATACCTATTTTTTTTTCCATAAAGTGTACGTTTCTTATTTTTTGGCAGTTTTAGTATCTCATTTAGGTTTGTGTCAAAAATCATGTAATGTCCGTCCCCCCCCCCCCCCCCCCCCCCTCTTACTTTTTCAGAAAACCATATCTATGTAGTGTCAACCATTTTAACATAAGCCTAGTAGATGCCTTTCATCAATTCACCATCAATTTTCCTTATGACTGCATATTAAATGATGTTTTTCCAGCAAAGTATAAAAGTTATCTGTAATGTCCGTCCCCTGTAATGTCCGTCCCCTCTCCAATATGTTTCATTAGAAGACTTATTAGCCATATTAATTACATGATATAGCTAAATTTGAAAATTATTTTAGTATAAATAAGTCTGTTTGTAAAAATATATTATACACATAGAGAAAGTGTTTTTTCCCCAAATTACATGCTTTTAAAGATATTGCCATGTGAAATACTGATAAATTTTCATTTTAACTCTAAACCTAAAATAAATACATGGCTGTGTACAATAACCACACTCAGACTACTACTTTAATGTTAAAAAGTCTTTATTTAAAAAACAAATCATCAAATAAAAAAATTACACAATATTTTATATTGGGGGACGGACATTACAAGTCGGGGGACGGACATTACAGTGGGCCCATTACAGTAGTATCTGTATAACAGTCCAGCACTATCATAGATAAGTTACCATTAATCTCAAAGTAGTTGAGAACTTGACACCCTGCTGTTTTGTCTTTGTGTCATGACCTCCAAATTTAATTAGTAAGGACTTGTTTATTCAACACCTACTGCATATCAAAGAGGGGTAAGGGGCCTAAGGCAGGCAGGAAATGCGTTCAACCGGGGAGGAAATAGGGGTACCGACATCAGATATATCACATTAGTGACAAGTTCAAGAAAAAAGCTTCAGCTTTAATCGAATTTCTTTCCTCTGCAATTAAATTTAGACTTTCAATATCCACAAAGATAATTTAAATATAAATTTGATACAGCTCGAATAGTGATCAGAAACTGTTCATAAATATTGGCACCAGTAAGAAAGATTGTATTTCAACCATCTGTTCCGTTATTAATAATAAATGCCTGATTTGGTTCCGGGTGTAGGACAAAACCCCACTAGGACGTAACTCCACTAGGACGTAACCCCACAGGACAATACCCCACTAGGACGAAACCCCAGCAGGACAATACCCCACATGTACAAAACCCCACTTTAATAAAAATTATGTATTTAATTAAGGATTTATATATACAAATGGCACTTCATGGCAATAGAAAGGGAGAATAAAACATACAACAAAAGAAATATTAGTATAAATATTTAATTTCAATTTGAATAAAAGTAATAAATAACTATGTTGTTAAGCATATGGTAATATGGTAATAACCTGATTTTCACTAAAAGCATAAGTTGTATTATCACAAGGGGGATATTTTTATATCTTTTTTACAAACAGAATAGATCCAGATCATACAGATTCTAAAACAAAGCCATCTGATCAGGTTCTAATCTATTTGCTCACTGACAAATAATGAATATTTATTAGGTGAACCACATTCTATACAAAAAAGACATACATGGTATAACCAAAATTAACCAATTCCTTTTCTTAACTAACAAACAGGGTAAGCCCAAATCATTTTCACAATTTTATGATCTGGCTCAACCATGTTTGCATTGGTACACTTAATATAGATTCAATAGATGTGGATAATATAATATTAGCACACATTGCATATAAACTATTATAATATAACGACAATTAACTGATTCCTTTTCTTAACTTACAAACAAGGTAGACCCAAATCATTTTCACAATTTTATGATCTGGATCAACCATGTTTGCAGTGGTACACTTAATATAGATTCAATAGATGTGGATAATGTAATATTAGCACACATTGCATATAAACTATTATAATATAACGACAATTAACTGATTCCTTTTCTTAACTTACACACAGGGTAGACCCAAATCATTTTCACAATTTTCATAAGTTTGACCTAATTTTAAATATGCTTTAACTTCTATTTTTATTTGCAGATTGTAACTTTAAATTTGAAGTTGATTTATAAGCCAATTTAGTAAACTAAAGCTCATTTAACTATGATTGCCTTCTTTATTTATTCATAAGTTTGACCTAATTTTAAATATGCTTTAACTTCTATTTTTATTTGCAGATTGTAACTTTAAATTTGAAAATGTAAAGATCTTGTTTTGAATTTATATTCTAAGGCCTAAAAAAAAGATAGGGTTGTTTCTGGTTACATGCCCCAAAAAAAGTTGGGTCGGTAGGTCGGGAACTTTTTTTTTTATATATTTTTTTTTTTTGGTCAGCAGTATGCTAAAAATCGAACTGATACCTAAATTCATAGCAGGCATAGTCTTATATGAATAATCATCAACATTCACCAGGTAACGGTTAATCTGTGGTATGGACTTATTGGCATTTAGCACCCCACTGTAAAACTCCACTATTTACCAAATCGTATTTTCTACAAGGAATGTACTGTACGTAGTTTAACCAAGTAAACTCTTCTTTCAATTTCTGACAGAATTGCCTTTTTTCTTCCTCATATTTTCTCTTCGACGACTCCTTACATTTCCCTTTCTTTCGTGTCATCTCCACTGCCCGTAAACCCAAATTGAAACTGGCATATATCGTCGCGAGTGTACACAACAGAAAAGTGGTGTTAGTGTGGGAAACCAAGATTTACGACATCTATTTTACGACATACATTTAGGGAACGTTTCATAATGTTTCAAGTGGTGTCATTAAGAATCATTTGGCTAATATTTTTTCTGTAAATATATTCCCTTAAAATATAAATTTCCACAAAAACATTTTTTACACGAAACCTGAACTGAAATAAAAGCATTAGAATAGCTAGCGATTTTTCGACAACGACAGTGTTTTATCACAATACCCTAACTTAATTTGAGACAATCCCGACCTCGACGTTATGAAGGAAGTCACGTGGTTGCAAGGTGCTCGCAGCTTTCTCTACTAACTACAATGATAAAACCAAAACAATATTAGAGCGACAGAAGATGAAAATGAGTGGAAAAACTTGCAAAATGAATGGAATTTTTCTAGAATCGATTATTTCGCACTGGACCATTCAGTCCAGTTGAATATTTAACGACTGGACCTGACCTGCACAATACTAGAAATGTCGCTCGGTCTATGGTTAGTGTCAAACTCCGATGTATCTTTTTAGCGTTTTCTTTGACTGTGGCGAAAAAATGTTTGACCGTTGGAAATGTTGAGATATGTAAACATAATGGGAATTTCTCCATCGGTTTTTTCTTTGAAATTCTTTCACAAAAAGTTGGATAAAAAGAGGCTTTTTCGAATTGGGAAGTCCCCGAAGATCGGCCTCTAACCAAACACGTAATAATCACAAGAGACAGAACCGCGGACATTTCTGGATGCAATAAAAAAAAAGTGAGTCGGGGGGTAAAATGGACGGTCGGTCGGGTAACCAGAAACAAACCTTTTTTTTTTACGCCTAATTGAGTGTTTCTTCTTCAAATTATCTAAAAATTGATTTATAACCCAATTATGTCAACATGTGGGGTTTTGTCCGCCTTGACACATTTGGGTGTGGGTTTGTGTCCTATGGGGTTTTGTCCTGTGGGGTTACGTCCTAGTGGGGTTACGTCCTGGTGGGGTTTTGTCCGTACCCCTTTGGTTCCTTACCTTAATAAAGTCACTGAAATTGTAAAGTTCAATGTCTATTGTCTGACTGAAAAATCTGCACTTAAGTCTAGATAGGTGATTGCACCAAAATTATGTCTGCAAAATAAAACAGTGCAGACACCGGTGAGGGGCCCCTCCAAGAGCACACTGATCAGGGTCTACACAATGTCTCATAAACTGGCTTCCTACATTGTAAGGGTTAAATAGTTTAATTTTAACTTTTCAGATTTGATATCTGAAGTAAGTTTAAATTGGAAAGTATAATTTGATTGTACAACGAATCACAAAGTATGGACAAACAGCATGAATTTTAATCAACCATACTTTTTTTTAATCTGATCTGGATCCAAACTGTTTGAAATGAAAAAAAAATCGTTACAACCATTATTTTTCAAAGAGTTCAAGTTTATTCATCCTATATTTGTTAAATTATAATTATTGCATGTACCACTGGGCTATTCCGAACAAAGTGATCAACCTTTTACCTGTAATAATTAATGTAATTATTGACTCTGAAATGAATAAAATTGAATAAAAATTAAAACCAAATCATATATCAATGTACATCTAAGCAATAATGGGCATACACAATACTTATGTACCTTCAAAATCATTTTTTACATTATGCCAGGAGAATTGTAATGTTCGGTCTTGAAAAGTGTAATGTCCGTCCCCCCCATGCAAAAAGGTTGATAGAATACATTAATCTGTATTTATGTTTATATTTTAAGATATTTTCATTTCATCTACATGAGTTCATGTTATCATACCTGTTTTAAGGTCCCTGACAACTTAATTTTAGGAAACATATTATAAATACACAGAATGAAAATAATTTAATTCAGTTTGCGCTTTGAGTGTTAATTAGATCCTTCACAAAAGACATATTTTTCACTACTATTTCACATGAAGTTATTTTTGTTCGAAAGTAGACAGATGTGTATGTATGTCAGTGAAAAATAAAAGCTGTTAAACACACCAGTTGGTCAGTGAATTTCTGATATAACCCTGTAATGCATTAAATTGTAATGTCCGTCCCCTTGTAGACCTAGTGACAGACACATGTGAAAATATAAAACTATGGGCAAAAAGTAATCTTTTTAACAACTGGACATCGCTTTATATACATTAAGTCATATAAAAATTGATATAATGAACAAATACAAGAAACTTTATTTTTTGACCCAGATGCTAACTTAATTGGCACATTTACTGTGCACCTGGCCATATATTATTATTATAATTATTATCATTATTATTGGACATACAATGTATATGCTAAGAGACTCTATGTGTTATCAATAAAAAATATCTACGTCTAAGTGTATTGTTAACCCTTAACTTCATATAAACATCTGTTCACATGTTTGAATACAGAATAGACCCAGATCAGACATCTTTTGTAGGAGCCATCTGACCAGAGTCTGCTCTGTTGCTTATGGAATTTGATCCGTTTCTAAAATGAACTCACATTCTTTAACGGCATATGTACGCATGATGTTTTGGTATTGGTAGGAAATAGGGTCACACAGAATATACCCTGATTACACGGCAATATATTATTGCTATTAGAATATTTACTGGACCCAGATCCTCTGACATGAAGTAAGACTCATATTTTAACTGCTTCGAACATACGGCATTTTCTTGGGGGGGGGGGGGGGGGGGGGGCTTGATGGTCGTTACCTTTCCGTTCGTCGACCTTATTTTATATAGTAGACCTAAAGTCGATTCGTCGACCTTATTATTTAATAGGGATCGACTATTTACTGGATCCAGATTATCTTACAGTAGGTAATGATCGACTATTTACTGGATCCAGATTATCTTACAGTAGGTAATGATCGACTATTTACTGGATCCAGATTATCTTACAGTAGGTAAGGTCATTAGCGCTCTTTTTTCTAATTTTCTGTCAAATTCTATGTACATGTAGTGGTCAGGGGCTATACTGATCATATCCAGCTTAACTGACTAGACATAAGACTCATATTATAAATTGTTCCGTGGGTATGACATTCTTAATTTCTGCATACATATAACTAGTATAGTTATCGCTCCTTATATATAAATATCTTCTGTCAAATTCTATGTTATGATCAGGGGCTACACCGATCGATCAATCTTGGTCATCTTGATCTGGAAAACAATACCACAGATCAATTTAATATTGTTACAAACATTCTTTATAGTTCTGTCATGGTATCCGTACCTGTACCATAGGTGCGAAATACAATCACTATATAATTGCTTTCTAGGCGAAATATCCGATTGGTTTACTATATAATGCATTTAACTCCGATCCGGTGCAAAGAAAGGAAGTTTGTTTATGTCTGTCTTCAGTCTATCTCCATTATCTCGTACATGTCTATATATGTATATATGTTACAATCCATCTGTGCAATCAGTCATTTAATGAACTGACTTAAAAGTTCAGTCTTTTCGTGAAATGACTGTTTCACTTAGTAATTTCACGAAATACCGAAATCTTTCAGCCATTTCATGATATGACTGAAAACACGCATCCAGTCATTTCACGAAATGACTTAATCGACTTTAGCTAAACATGCATCACATTGTAACGATTGGTAATACAAACGCCGTGACTCGGGGATTGCACGAAATGTCTGATTTTTTCATGAAATGACGGAAAATTATAAGAAAAGCATTAATCGACATTAGCTTTATAATCATATTATATTTTATTGATTGGTAATACAAGAGTGTTCGAAGGAACACATGTGTCAACTTTTAATCCGCTGGAGTGCGAAAATCGGAACAAATGGGTATAACTCAAAACGTGTTGCATGTAGAGTGACGAACCTTAGTTACATCAATGCACCTCAAGGAGAGGGAGACACATGTGAAATTTTAAAGCTCTATAATGATTAGTTTAGAAACGACTATCAAAAAGAAAGTGTGACGGACAGACATACAGACATACTGATGAATGGACGGACGGACGTTCCAACATTTGGGGTTTATGGGCTATTCTTTTGAAATTAGAATAAAATAATAGCCCATAAATAACAAAGGAATTAGGAGCTTAGGGACTGAACCTATTGTTTGCTATTGTTATCTCAATTTCTTTTACCCCCTAAACCCCAACTGTTCGCTCGGGCGATGGAAAATGTATCCCTAGGTGACACACTGCCTCTCAGCAGGTGACACAAAAACAATGCGACCTATTCAAATCATAATCATATTTCAACACATCTAATTCATTATCCCAAAGCCTGTTTTTAGGCTTAAAACTGGTTTAAAGTAAAACGGAATGATCCTTAAGTTAAGGTGCATTTTACTTTACTTTAAGCCTGCTCTAAGTTACCATCTCCCAGAATATAGGAAATATCTCATCATTTATTAATAATGATTAATCTATTCATAAGTATATTACATTCTACTTAACCCATTACTCAAAGACTTGTTTCTCTGTTACACTCAGGTTACCACTGAAAGCTTGTAAAGAGTAAAATGTATTACGTTGGGCATTCTACTTAACTTTAAACCTGTTTTAACCCTTTTCCTGTTCTATATTTATTTCAATACCTACTGAATGTTCATAGACAAAATAGTTATAACAAAATACGGAAGATGGACCTGTGTAGCTATTGCACAGATGTACACGCGATGTCCGAGTTCGATATGAGACAAGCGCAGTTCGACATTAGAAAAGGGTGTCGTCTTAAAGCGGTATCCGGTCTCCATATCATGAAAGCTTGTTTGCGTTTCGAAAAATAACTTTACAAAACAATATAGATCTAATTACCGTGAAAAGCGTTGGTTATTTTTTTTCCATGCGTTAGCCATTTCCACTAAAGAATACTACCAAATGTATTTGAAAAAATAAGTTATAACCTCTTCCCTGCCCTACCCAAATTGTATCGATATTTGCAGTTTTATCTTGATCTGATGGCTGGTAACCCGATGTCTAATCAGGATCCAGACTGTTGACACTTATATCGTATGTTCTCTTGGTAAAAAATACTGAAATCCAGTTTGACACATGAACCAGAAAACCATTTTTAAGCAGACGACATCTTCTGACAAAGATGGCGTTAATTATGTCCCCAAACGAAGTATGTTTAAGGGGGTATTGTTCTTGCTCTGTTTCTTCTTCGTTTTCTTCGTTTTTCCTATTCCGATTCTTCTTCCGCCGTGAACTTGTCTGACACATTTCTTGGTAAGTAATGATCCGATCCTAATGAACCTTCACACTAACATTGCTGCTTACATGCAGACATACATCCCACATTTGATTCAAATAAATAAATAAACAACAACAACAACATGGTCGAAATTTACATTTTGTTTGGCGAAGTTACATATCTTTTGCTGAAAATTGGTATCATAGGATATTTTAGTACTCCAAATGGATTTGTAGATGTTTCGAAAGTATTGGTTACCATGGTGACTGAGTGGGGGAGGGCCGTAACTAATGTTGGTCGAACTTGTGGCCCGACCCTTTTTCATGAAATGATGTATGAAATAAAATATGATTATATTAATTGAGTGGTGACTGATTGGTCGAAATTTAGATCTTTTTCGACGAATTTAGATATTGCTCGATTTTGCTGAGAATTGATATGTTTGGATATTTTGGCACTCGAAATTGACTGGTAGGTCTTTCGAAAGAATTGGTTGCCATGATAACTGAATGCTGGGCTCTCTGGTTTGTCGAAATTTAAATACTGTTGGATTTTGCTGAAAGTTGCCATTTAGGGGTATTTGGGTACCCCGAACTCAAGTAGGTTGCCAAGACTTGGTTGCCGTGATAATGGTGTGGTTTCCTCTTATTGGTCACAATTAACATATTATTAGACTTTTTCCAAAAATTGGTGAGTATGGGTACCCTGAACTTAATGACAGGTGTTTCAATGGGATTGGTTGCCATGGTAACCAAGTGATGGCCTGCGATTGGTTGAAATTATATATTTTGCTCATCAATACCAGTTGTCAGTTCGTTTAGGGGACATTCTATAACTGATTCTGTTAAAAGTATATTTTATTATATTGTACATGCATTTTCATTTACATAAATCCAATAGTTTATTTTTCCTACAGACTAATGCTGAGCATATCCTAAAATAACTGTGAATGACAACAGTCTTCTTGGATGTCGCTATACCGAACTGATGCATTTTTATGTCTTTATTTGACCTATTACATGTTAAACAGTGACCCTATATCTTCTGTGATACTTGTTATACCGAACACACCTTCTCCTATCATGGCCATGTCTCATAAGCAGTTGAACCACGGTGTATGGTGTTATAACAGGGTATCCATTCGGATACATTTTGACAGCTAGCAAAACACAGTTTGCTGGGAAATCTGCTGAGCCAATCTGTTGCTTGCGCATCATTCTGGTGACCGAGAAACCCCAACTCTATGTGGTGTATTGTGCCGTAATTGTCAACAATAATTTGAGTATTCAGGCAATGATAATGTTTGTGACATGAGGAAAACTGTTGCTGAAAATTACTTTATTGCATGGCCTGTGCCATCTATGACCCCAACGGCGACATTTATTTTAGGCAAATTCCCTTTTATCTCCTGCCATTCCCGAATGTTCGGCCACTTTATGAATACTGAAAGTGCGTCATCATATGTAAGAATGGAACTGCGAATTTCGGACATAATATATGCCACACTCACTCCAAACATGCCAGACGACATTCGGTATGTTGGATACGTTCTTAAACATATAGCAACCAAGAAAATCCTGTAGCTTTTAGTGTCTCCATTTTCATTCAAATCAACCAAAAGGACTAATTGTAAAAATGTTTCAGGAGTTTCGCCAGTATTTCGAAACAAACAATCGGAGGCCTGGAGGCGATCAGTAACAACCGAAGGAGTCTGCGTCAACGTTCATTATTCATTTCACTATGGTCTGTAATAAATGTGTGTTGGATTATTACAACCACATCTTACTATCAGATTATATATGCTGTATCGTCAGACCTGTTAATTGTAATTGTGAACTGCCGGGTGATGTCAATTGCTCGAAACTCGCCAGCCACGATAAAAGCGTGCCGTTCTACAAGCTGTCATGATATGGAGACCGGAGACCGCTTTGAGACGACCCCGGCTCTAATGTCGAACTGCGCAAGTCGTATATCGAACTCATACATCGCGTGTACACCTCTACTAGAAACTACAGAAACAGATCTATCAAATTCCATTACCAAACAGAGCAGACCCTGATCAGACGGCTCCTATGATCTGATGCGTGAAAACACGTGTATATGAGGGAAAGGGCTAAGCTGCCAACTACTAGGCTATTGGAAATATTTCATTGTTTATTCATAATGTTTTTACAGGGTGTCCCAGAAAAAAAGGAACCCTGGATCAAATGTGTATTTTACCCAACGTGACAGGACATATTAAAATATAAATATTTACTGTTGTAGATAAGTCATTTGTGCATATGTCTGCCAAGTTTCTTATAAAAATATGCATCGGTTTTAAATATATGAGTTTTTTAATGAATGCATCTAAAATCTGTTTTTAACATGATATTCGTACATTGCATAGTCCATGCCTATACCATGTTTAAAACGGATTTTTTTTTGGGGGGAGGGGGGGGGGCTTTCATTTAAATGCTGATATCTTAAAACCAATGAATATATTTAGACAAAATTTAGACAACATATGGCAAAATGGTGTCTCTACTAAGCTACATGTGTATACTTTTAATTTAAGTTAGCATTATTGACAGAAATGGGATAACTTACAGGTCTTAATACCGGGTTCCGTTTTTTTGGGACACCCTGTATATGACATCATACTTAACCCATTACTCCACAGTCTGTTTCTATGTTTGAACACAGGTTACCACATAGTTAATGTAAATGATAAAGTTTCATAAATAATTAAAGATGTATTATGCGCATTTTTCGTATTAATCAGTTAACACCAGAAGCTGTACACGTATACATACAATGAAAATAATGCTTATAACCCATTTTCCGACAAGATATATTTGTTCAGCTACATATTATCGCTATCCGAATACTGCTAAATTATTAGAAATCAGCCTCCTTTTTAGAAACGGGGATTTTGTACGGAAATCGACGGACATCTTCGGCCAAGTTCTGAATGACTCCGACTCTATTTCGGAACAACGCCTGAATATTAATTAGGTTTTTATCACATGTACAATGGCTGGCACTGGTTGTTGATCTACATATACATCAAATGATTATATATAAATTTCCGGTGTGTAAATTTTGAATCTTACGACAGTTTCCGGCCAATGGCGAACGCTGTTCCGTTTGTTTCCGTAGCAATCCATTTTTCTATTTTGTCGACACAAACAACCATTTACAACGGTACTGTTTAGTGTTAAATAAGTCTTAAGGTATTGTTAGTTATTAAGTATTAAACAGAAATATGCATTTATAGATAATGATTTGAATAAGCATTTGTGTTGAATTAATTAAATAAAAGTCATTTGCTGAATCCCGTTAATGGTCTCTAGTCAATCTGTATAATGACCTCTCGAACTTTTAGGCATTTCGTGAAATGACTAAGTGGAACAGTCATTTCATGAAAGACTGATTACACAGATTGACTGTAACATATATACAAAAACGAAATAGCAGCATATAAACTGAATACAATACTAACAGAAAATACATTATATGTATTATCATTCTATTATTTTATACATTATACCTTATATTAGTAATAATGAACTGAAAGCGACTAATAGTTGAGACACTTCTATGTCACGGTGCACATGCAATTTGCACTAGCACTATATGTAGACCGTCTGGTGTCCATCCGTCCGTCCATTTGTCTGTTAATCCGTTCGTGCTTTAAACATCTCCATATTCACAAGGCAGAATGTAACCAAACTGTACATAAATGATCTTAGTATCGTGGTCTATCGAAAATGCTAATAGAATTTGGATCTATTTTTAACCTTGGTTGTCATGGAAACAAAACTATATTTTTCTCTAAAACCAGTGATGAGAACTAACGATATTTGAAAGGAATAGTCTTCCTGTTACCTTCTACCTAAATTGTTAAACTAATGTTGATATCTCAAAACATATGACCTTGAAGGGACTGGGCTAATTTTCTTATATCACGATACAGAAAACCTTTAACAACAGTCTTCTCCAAAACTGGTGTTCCAGTTTGAATGGAATTTGGTAGGAATGGTTGATTGTAACCTTTTTTCAACAGTGCTAAAACCATACCGATGCCTGAAAAACAAGTCGCCAGGGTTAGGGTTAAATTGCCTTATATGACTATAGAGGAAAATATCTCCTCCAAAACCGGTGATCGAATATGAATAGCACTTGGTAGAAATAGTCCTCTGATGGCCCTCTTTCAGGATTGCTAAATTTATGTTGATATGAAATAAAACATGGCCACCAGGGACAGGGCTAAATTTCCATATGTGTCTATATGGAAAACGTTTAAATATCTCCGTAATTCACAGTCCAATTTAAAGGGTATTTGGTTGGAATAGTCCTCTGGTGAACACATTGAGAATTAATGTTGACTACCATACATTTTTAACAAATTCAATAATCTTCAGTTGAAAACAATTGAAAAAATACTATGCTTTTCCAGAGATGGTGGTGACTAGTTTATCTCTATCTAATGTTACAATTCGAAGGTGGGCGATATAGGGTAACCATGGTCCTCTTGTTTTACGTCATTTCGGAAGAAAAAACATTCTCCTTATTGGGGTTTTCTTTGAAGAAATGCGTTTTAATGTCATGTAATTCTGCATTAATTACAAAGTATATCATCAAATAATGTGACTTCTGATTTTCTACAAAAGGAAAAGTTTCACTGCTTATTGGGTTTAAGTGTCTGTTACACCTTACCGGATAGCATTAACGGACGTTCGACGGAAAACAAAAGTTTAATCCGTTTGTCTCCGTTCGCATGCGTATTTTTTCCGTTTCTCATTTGGCTTGTGCGCTTCTGGTCAGACAAGGTCCGTTCTGTCCGGCGGAAAGTTTTGAACATCCACAAAACTCAGAACGGACTCCACCGAACAAAGGCACCCGCTGGATGTACGGTTTCTATGCGCTGAAATGCGGTTTGTTCGGAACTCGTGCGTTTCTTCTTCTGGACTTGCATGTCTTCTCCTGGACTTGCGTGCCATCTCCTGGACTTGTCCGGTTCGCATCCGTTGATGTCCGGTCTACCTGATTCGCGACCGGACTACTACCTGACATGCACGGTGTTCCGGACAACGTAATTAGAAGAACGTCTTGTCAGCTTCTCATGCATTGAAGTTTCGTTTTACACGGTACTTTCTATTAATCGTACTTTGTTGTCCATTAATTGGCCGTTAATTTTCCTGTACATGTCCGGTAATCGCACGGTCATTGTTCGTCTTATGCACTCCATACACGGATCGCGGAAGCCTCGAGCAGCAGTGGGGACGACTTTCATTATTTTCTTATCCATGTGACGTCCCATTACGTTATCTGGCAAGGTATGACAGATACTTTACATTGAATCATTTTAGCATGGCGTTAAATTCATTTATTCACCAGTATTCCTATTATATGACGTCGATCACCAAAAAATGATACATGTATGGCTTACGAAATTAGTTGTATTTGGCAATTTCACAACGAAATCCGACTGTATGAAGTGCAGGGGTTCATATAAGAACTATAGAAGGACATATTTTCACCTTGTTAATCAAACCCTGCGACTACTCAGTAGAATGTTAGAAAATGTGATAGTGTTTGAAACTTGTTTGCAGTGGATGAACTTCAACCTTTGCATCTGGTGTTCTTGATTGTGTAAGCATGGCATGCTTTCTGCAGATGTAGATTCAGTGCCTAGTTTTCCGTATTTGGATTCCAGCATATTGGCTCATAATGTGCCCAACTTAATGATATTGTGCAACCGGTGCAACCTGTGCCAATACACAACCTGTGCAACCTGTGCCAATACGCAAATTATTCGATTACGAATTTGAAAAATCTGGCATTTGATCGGTAGAAAAAATAGGACCAACTGTTAATAATTTATTCAAAGTGGTTCAAGTGGTGCTGTCGCTAAACACAGTTGACCAGCTAAATAGACTACTGGCGTTAAAAATACGTCTACAGCTAGGCAATCTATATCTAGTTCATCGTGCTAGTGTAACTAGTACTAGAACATGCATTGCGACATGGCAGTGTCTGAACTATAAATCGGTAATAATTCACTATTGAAGATATAAAGTATAGTGTATAAACAATAATGTCTATAATGCAGTTTTTATTAGTTATGTGTTCAATTTGTATGCTGCTATTTCGATATTTTATATTATTCTTTTAAGTTGCATTTGCACAATATGCGAAAGGCACCGGGTCCATGCAATTTGAAAAATAAATCATATTACGTGACGTTGCCCAAAAACACAAAACACTTCGCGTTACGGTGTCTCTTTTCTTGACGCAATTTGATTTTTGTTTTCAAATTACGGGTAGTTTTTTATTATTTTACGTGTCTACAAAGGTACAGAAGTGTACACATGCTCAGATGCGATTCTTAAATACAGATCACTAAACATATGTATGGTGTCACTTAACCACTTTGATGAGTCTGCGAAAAGATTCGTGTTGTTAATTCCCATATATAGCCTTCATAATTAGCCTTCATGAAACTTTTTGTGTTAGGATACTATATAATTACATACTATGTGAAATCTGGAATACTTTAATGAAGACTAGTCACTCATCTATGGTGGTATATTTCTGATATCCATTAGCCACTTATTTATCATGAATGTTTGCTGTTAATATCTCACATAAATACTTAACTAGTTAATTTTCACGAAAGCTTTAGAGTTATGTTTCAGTTAATTATTTGAAAAGAGGAACTTGGAAACGCCTAATGATGACAATACAGATATGCTAACACGATGTTGTCATGGTACTGCTTTAAACTGCCACCGCATAATGAATTATTTGTCATTTATCACGAAAACAGATAATTATTAATTAACTAGAAAAAATCATGTTACCACTTATCTAAAATATAGAAAATTGTATTCGGATGCCTGTGGCAGTGGCTAAGTAATATGCAAGGACATAGAACATGGTATCTATTTTTAGATACTTGAAAAAGGTCAAGCAGGAAAAGCCACACACAAGACGCAACCATCACCAAAACATCGAGAGAAAGCATGTCACACACACACACACACACACACACACACGCACGCACGCACGCACACACACACACACATCCCGGTCCCTCCTGGAAATTTCAGAGACGCTTTTCCGTGTCTTCCACCCGCACATCCTCTCCACCCAGGGGTTAAAATGGGTACCTGTGAGGGTCACACGCCGGTATTGCGGCTGCATGATTGTGCCATATGTTAGCAGTGCTCAATATTGTAGGCCAATGACTCAATGACCAGGGGAGTAAATGTACAGTCGGTTGAGCGGTCATTCGGACTGGAAGTAGACTATAACTAAGTAATTTACTTATTTACACACACGCGCGCGCGCGCGCGCGCACACACACACACACACACACACACACACAACACGGGATGAACACCCCAAACATCAGCAAACGCCAAGGTACAAGAGATAAACATTTCAAACGTCGACAAACGCACAAGTTCAAAGACATAAGACAAAACAATAAGGGTGATAATGAGAGCACAGCCTTGGAACGGTCAGTTGCAAAAACACCACTGGGGGTTGAAACCGATTTATTGACATCCTAACTTCACACCTATCTCAAAGTCACCCTAGTTTAACAAACAACGTAAATAAAGGTATCCTCGTCGGACTTCCCCCCACACCATAGAAGACACAAAATGTAAAACATAACATAACAACAACAGTGAAAGTCCGCCAAATATGTACTTTGCTGAATATGTTATAAAACGTGTGTTTTAGCTGAGCTTTTGTGATCGCCTGATATCCGTCGTCCGTCGGCGTGCATCGTCCGTTGTCAACAATTAGAACCTTTTAAAATCTTCTTCTCTGAATCTACAAGGTTCTCAGCTTTTATCTTTAACACATAGCATCATGTCCAGGTCTTCTACAAAAGTTATATAGATTATGGCTCTGGGGTCAAAATTGGTCCGTCCCAGGGGTGCCTTGTTTTCTATAGAAACATATAGTAAAACTTTGAAAATATTCTCCTCTGAAACTGCATGGCTCTCAGCTTTCATATATGGCACATATCATCATGCCCATGTCCTCTACAAAAGTTATATAAAGTATGCCCCTGGGGTCAAAATTGGCCCCGCCACAGGGATGTCCTGTTGTCAAAAGAAATATATAATGAAAACTTTGAAAATCTTCTCCTCTGAAACTGGAAGGTTCTCAGCTTTCATATTTAGCAGATAGCATAATATTTAGGTCCTCTACAAGGAATGGTCAGTTTTCAATAGAAACATATTGTGAAAACTTTGGAAATCTTCTTCTCTGAAACTAGAAGGTTCTCAGGTTTCATATTTGGCACATAGCATCATGTTCATGTCCTCTACAAAAGTTTAATACATTATGCCCCTGGGGTCAAAATTGGCCCCGCCCCAGGGGTGATCAGCTTTCTATAGAAAAATAAAGTGAAAACTTTGAAAATCTCCACTGATTGTCTGGTGACCGATATCAGGGTTATCATGACCCTCTTTTTGTTTGCTGATGTCCTGTCATCTGGCTGTACGGACAACGTCACGGTCGAGACTATTTCGAAGCCGAATCATGCTAATAAAAGCCGTTGAGTTTGATCTATAAGGGCCATGGCTTAATTAATATGGAACCAAAATGGTGAGGTTCTTCGATGGAAAATGAACAAAAATATTGCGATAAAACCGTGTAAAATGAATTGTTTAAATAAAGGAGCATGCTATAGCATTTAAATTACACCGACCTCTTGAAAAACAAGGGAATCTTCTGTCTTCGCTTCATTCCTATTTTAGCTCACTAGAGCACAAAGTGCTCAGGGTGAGCTTTTGTGATCGCCTGATGTCCGTCGTCGTGCGTCGTTCGTTGTCCGTCGTCAACTATTTGAACCTTTAAAAATCTTCTCCTCTGCAACTGGAAGGTTGTCGGTTTTCATATTTGGCACATAGCATCATGTTCAGGTCCTCTACAAAAGTTATATAAATTATGCCCCTTGGTCATAACCCACCCCAGGGGTGGCTAGTTTTCAATAGAATCATATAGAGAAACTTTTGCAAATATTCTCCTCTGAAACTGGAAGGTTCTCAGATTTCATATTTGGCGCATATCATCGTGTTCATGTCCTCTACAAAAGTGATATAAATTGACCCTGTGGTCAAAATTGGCCCCGCCCAGGGGTGGCCAGTTTTCAATAGAAACATATAGTACACACTTTCAAAATCTTCTCCTCTGAATCTGGAAGGTTTTCAGCTTTTATATATGGCACAAAGCATAATGATCAGGTCTATTACAAAAGTTATATACATTATGCCCATTGGGTCAAAATTGGCCCCGCCCCAGGACAGCCTTGTTTTCTTTTGAAACATATAGTAAAACTTGGAAAATCTTCTCCTCTGAAACCGGAAGGTTCTCAGTATTCATATTTAGCACATGGCATCATGTTTAGGTCCTCTACAAAAGGTATATAAATTATGCCCCTGGGGTCAAAATTGGCCCCGCCCCAGGGGAGGCCAGTTTTCAG
Source organism: Azorinus chamasolen (assembly GCA_963576725.1). Taxonomy (NCBI): domain Eukaryota; kingdom Metazoa; phylum Mollusca; class Bivalvia; order Cardiida; family Solecurtidae; genus Azorinus; species Azorinus chamasolen. The sequence continues at coordinate 36,774,108 of OY755240.1, read as the reverse complement.
TAGAAACATATTGTGAAAACTTGGAAAATGTTTTTCTCTGAAATTGGAAGGTTCTCAGCTTTCATATTTGGCACATAATATCATGTTCAGGTTCTCTACGAAAGATATATAAATTATGCTCCTAGGGTCAAAATTGGCCCCGTCCCATGGGTAGCCAGTTTTCAATAGAAACATATATTGAAAACTTTGAAAATCTTCTCCTCTGAAACTGGAAGGTTCTCAGCTTTAATATTAGGCAGATACATGTAGCATCATATTCAGGTCCTCTATAGAAGTTATATGAATTATGCCCCTGTGATCATGATTGGCCCCGCCATTAGTGAAAAATTTGAAAATATTTTCCTCTGATTGTTTGATAATCGATATCAGGGCCATTCTGGCCTCTTGTTTTAATAACCTACCTTTTGCTAATAAAGCATAGTTTTAATAACATTTCATTTGTTACAATAATTCTTACTCATAGATTAGAAGCTTCAGCTAAGTTTTTAAACGGGCTGCACTGCGTACTTGAGAGTATCGCACTGAACTTGCTCTTGTATAATGACAGCCCATTGTCTAGAAGAAACAACTGTGTTAATGACCCATTCAAACGAAATGGCTACAGTTTCAAGAAGACCAGAGTGGAAACTGAAACAGTTGTTGTGTTACAAGGTTGTCATATGCAATTGTGGTTGTTTAAATAGTGCGTAGGGCGATACGGAAACGGTAAGTGTGATACAAGTGCCATCGAACTGAAATGACTGTTGTTTAAAGGCATGTAGTGTCTAGAACGATACTGAAACGGTAGTTGTGATACAAGTGTCATCCATCTGAAATGGTTGTTGTTTAAATAGTGCCTAGGGCGATACTAAAACGGTAGTTGCAATAAAAGTGACATCGAAATGAAATGGCTGTTGTTTAAATAGAAACCGGATGATAATGACACGAGTGTTGTGTTTCTATGGCCATCCGACTAAATTGAATGTTTCTTAATGGGTTTTGGGGGTAGAACTGGGTCGTTCCTTGGTTATTACGGCCATCCAACTGAAATGGCTACTGTTTAAACGGTGCAAATGGATAAGACTTCAACGGTTGTTGTGTAATGTGAATGGAATGGTTATAATTTTAACCATTCCCCTCATATAAACCCTTTCTCGCTTCTTTGCAAACAGGGTAGACCCAGATCAGATGGCCGACATGGTCTTCTCAGGTCTGTTTGCTTATGAAAGTGTCATATATCTGACTACAGTTTCTACTTGATTGCGAATGGATTAGCGTTTTTGTGTCATTCAATATCAATATGTAAGAACTGGCAAGAGGTACAGGACAAGTTTTAAACTTTAAATTTTATTTACTTAAATGTGACAAATATAGTTAGAGAAAGTTATTTTTTGTTTTCATCATACAGACAGTTAAAGGCATTACGGCGGTTGTCGTAATATTACCACGTCGAATACCAGTGTATTGTAACACCGTTAAAAGCGCAGTAATTCAAAATGAACTGGTAATGAACTGGTCATGAACTGGTCATGACAGGCATTATTTTTTTATCGACAGGCTCTGACCCAATCGGCTGAGGTGCTCGTCTTGCAAACATCCAGTTATTATTATGTAACCGGGTTTTCTCTGAGGGAAATTATACCCGTCGGGTGTGGGCTTGGACTCGATATCTCGAGATTCCTAGTAAAGCACTCTACCGCATCGCCATGAAAGCCGGTTTGTACAGCAAGGCTGTACAAGTGTTGATGTGTGTGTGTGTCTGTCTGTCTGTCTGTCTGTCTGTCTGTGTGTGTGTCTGTCTGTGTGTGTCTCTGTGTGTCTGTGTGTGTATGTGTGTCTCTGTGTGTCTGTGTGTGTCTGTGTGTCTGTGTGTGTGTCTGTCTGTATGTGTGTGTGTGTCTGTCTGTCTGTCTGTCTGTCTGTATCACAGCTAATTCGTCAAGTCCTCTATATACATTTTGTTTTTCCAGGTGTGCTTGGGTTTCCAGAAAGGAGGAAAAGTGGTTGCAACTCATTTTGTCCGATGTACATCATAGAGTTCTGTGGCTCTGACGGGAAAACATACCACAGCAATGAGTGCTTTCTAAAATCGCAGTGGTGCAAGTGAGTCACGTACTTAATAACTCAGTCACATTCTAGAATTAGACCGTAGTTAAATTCTAATCAACAATCTGATATGGTTTATATTGGTACTGGGCACTAGGCATTGATTGGTTTAAACTAGGCTCATATTTGTATGTACTGGGTATGTATTTGTATGTACTGGAAATGTATTGGTATGTACTAGGTATGTATTGTGTACTGGGTATGTACTAGTTCGTTTAGGAGCACCAAAGTATAATGCAGGATTGATTTACAATAACCAACAGGCATACATGTCATGTGTTGAATAGAGCATGGCAAGCGATGCATGGGCATGCAAGTACTTTAAACTAGTTAACAAATGCTTATGTATTTACAATAACAAGGTATTGTCGGTACGGTTGGACCTGGCACTCATCACTTTCCGCCAATTTTCGTCGATGAAAAATCGTGCATTTACACAGGCTATACAATATTAATATTGTCGCAATAGCCCAGTGGATTGTGTCGCTGACTCTGAGATTCTAGGTAAAGCCTGATTAAACTAAGGCAACATTTTTCGGAAATATATATATTATTTTATTTTTTTATTCTGAAATTTCTCTTTATTCTTCATTTGTTATCATTGTTTTCTTCATTTTTCAATTTTTTGCAAAGAGCGTTTCCTAAGAGCGGGTTGCTTGACCTATACAGAAGATTGCCTAAACACAACTGTTTGATTACATCACGTATACGCTTTTATAAGTAAACAACGAGCAGTGAGTCATAAAAATCAACGCAGTCCACTTTTTTGGAGAATCAGCATTATGTCAGCATAAAAACCTGCATGACAAAATCGTGATTGACAGTCGCGTGTAAAGTACATATCTTAGTTAGACGGACTGCAGCAATGCCGAAACCCCTAAATCGTGGAACGGACCAAAATGTAAAGAACATGCACGGCTCACTGCTCGTTGTTTGCCTATAAACCAAGCTATTTAATATATATTATTAACCTGTCAAAATTTAAATAATTATACGCTTGCTGAACACGCCATAAAAAGCTTCGGTTGATATCGATTATTTCCGCTAATAAAAGCTGTCCTACTTAGCTTATTCGAGTACTTGTAAATTTATTGTGAATATCGTGAAAAAACGTTTGAAACACAGGTTTATCCAAGCTAAATGTATCCTTTCAGTGACGTAGGAATATTCACATTTTGACAGGTCAATAAAACAGGACAATACAGATATTATCCTCCCAATTTCACTTGAGACTCGATTAAATTTCGCCGTGTTTATCGGGATTGTTCGTAATACTCTATGACAAAAAATAGCAAACCAAAAGCCGATAATAATCATGTTCCACGAGGATTGCATTCTTACAGCGCATTCTTATACCTTCGGAAATTTATCCGAAGATTACCGACGATAATACACGGAATATGCACGAGTCTCAGGTCAAGTTTGGAGGATGATAGACCAACTTAATTTGAAACAAAACTTGACCTACTCTAATGTAAATATAATGAGCGGGTTTCGTAATCCTCTGGCCCATAACTTCAGAGATGTGATATGCCATTACTTAATAGGGACTTTGCCTCCAAAACCTAGACACGTACACAGTTTACCAAATTTAATAACAATCCAACACAAAATACCAGCAATTACAGTTTCAAATAAGACTTCACTTAAGTTACCTCAAAACAAGAGTTCACTGTTCACGTAAGTTATCCTAAAACACAAAGTTCGATGTCACTTTAAATGTCCTGTAATTAAAATATTCATTCAACCACTTAGAGTTCCTAATGTTACCACCTAGCTGTCAAAGTCTCAAACATTTACAAAACTTAAATTCACAGAGGTTCTAACTTTCACAGAGTATTTCCAAACTTCTTCTTTTCGTATGCACAGAGCTACTCTACTTTTTTTCTATCTCCCTGCATTGAAAACCTACACCGTTTATATACAAACATTAACAAGCCAGTGAAATGTGCTCAAGATGAGACCATATGCATGAGAAACAAAAGGTGAGAAAACTTTTGATTGACTGTCTAAACATCAAAGCACTAGAGTTGCATGTCATATGGTACCATCTCAGCTGAGTTGTTGCTGTAAGCCTAGAGAAAAGAATGGTGCTAAAACACCAATGACTAATATTAAACAATAAAATGCCTGCACAAAGATTTAAAAGTTACCAAGATCAGTTTCAAAACCATATAGCATAAGCCAAAACAAGTATATCCAAATTTACACAAAAATGCATAAATATGCATCATAACAATTCTTCCCTCCTCTGAGTTAGCTTTGACCCCAAAGCTGGAAAGTTCACACGACCGATTTCGGAGGATCTTCACTAGTCTCAGTTGCCTGCTTTAGGAATGCCAAAAGAGTCTCTGTCTTTTCATCTAGAGTTCGATTACGTTCAGTCTTTTTCCGACACCTAGCAGCAAAGTGGCCCTTACCCCCACAGCTAGCACATGACCAGCCATTTGAAAGACAGTCTTTACTTGTCTTATGACTGCAGGTGCCACATCTACTGCACTGATTAAGTTTGTCAGGCATGTTCTCGGTTTCTGCTAGGAGCTGAAACTCTGTTTTCAGTTCAGTGTTTACAGATGAGATATGTTCCAGTTCATTTTCGAGATTCACTAAGTAACTATACAGCATCCCCATCTGTTCTTTGAGTGAGTCCGCAGTTTGCGTCATTTCTAACAAAGCTGCACTAAGTGATGTTTCCTTTTCACAAAGATCCCGGCACTTGCTTTTCAGTTCTCTATTCTCATCACGTAGTTTAAAGAGTTCACTTTCCAGTTCACATAAGCGTTCTGATCCTTTCTGTTGGTTTGAAGTTGGACTGCTGACACAGGACGCCTTTACAGAATCAACTGAAGTCACGTGACTGTCAAGCTGTCTGCTGGAACTACTTCCTGGCCGATGTGTCTGAGCTGTCTTTGTCTGGCAGAACTGCGCGTAATGTCCATAATGGTGGCACTTGTAGCTCTTCCTTGTCCTGGCGGGACAGGAGTGAAAGTCCCTGTAGGAACTGCCACATCTCCTACAATTTAGCACTCTGTTGTGCTGCTGTCCATAGTTGAAATGTTGATAACCTCTGGTACGGGGAATAGGTATCTCACTTTGCAGAATATGCAGAGGTACCGGCAAAATCGTTACCGCTGTGTTCTCCACCAATCTATTATGAGCGGGTTTCGTAATCCTCTGGCCCATAACTTCAGAGATGTGGTATGCCATTACTTAATAGGGACTTTGCCTCCAAAACCTAGACACGTACACAGTTTACCAAATTTAATAACAATCCAACACAAAACACCAGCAATTACAGTTTCAAATAAGACTTCACTTAAGTTACCTCAAAACAAGAGTTCACTGTTCACGTAAGTTATCCTAAAAAACAAAGTTCGATGTCACTTTAAATGTCCTGTAATTAAAATATTCATTCAACCACTTAGAGTTCCTAATGTTACCACCTAGCTGTCAAAGTCTCAAACATTTACAAAACTTAAATTCACAGAGGTTCTAACTTTCATAGAGTATTTCCAAACTTCTTTTCGTATGCACAGAGCTACTCTACTTTTTTCTATCTCCCTGCATTGAAAACCTACACCGTTTATATACAAAAATTAACAAGCCAGTGAAATGTGCTCAAGATGAGACCATATGCATGAGAAACAAAAGGTGAGAAAACTTTTGATTGACTGTCTAAACATCAAAGCACTAGAGTTGCATGTCATATGGTTTCATCTCAGCTGAGTTGTTGCTGTAAGCCTAGAGAAAAGAATGGTGCTAAAAACACCAATGACTAATATTAAACAATAAATTGCCAGCACAAAGATTTAAAAGTTACCAAGATCAGTTTCAAAACCATATAGCATAAGCCAAAACAAGTATATCCAAAATTACACAAAAATACATAAATATGCATCATAACATAAACAAAATGAAGCGACTATGACGCTTCCTAATTTTTAAAAGACTTCACAAACTGCAACCCTTCAAAATAATTTTCTTGGTGCAATGGATATGTATCTGGGCTTGTATGCGGCGGGTCTCGAGTTCGATTCGGTCCAGTGGCCAATTTCTTTTTATTAATTAATTTTCCATACAAAACAACAATAAATATTATATAATAATTAATAACAAAATATTAACATATAATTGAAAAAGACTAAAAATTAAAAAAAGTACAAAAATGAGTCATGCAGGAAACACCACATACAGAACAAACAGTCGCCCGAACAGCAACACAAGGAAACAGCAAATGTACATAACTATAAAAACAACAGGAGACGCACAAAGACAAAACTAACACAATAGGGGGAAGATGGAAGCACCGCCTTGGAACGGTCAGTGACAAAAGTCACTGGGGGGTTAAACCGGTTTATGGGCGCCCAACCTCACACTTATTCCATCCCCACCCTAAAAGACAAACAGTGTAAATAAACGTATCCCCTCTCCGACTAATCTACAACAACCGCGACGGCAAATACAGTGGTAAAGTGCATGTATAACGAAAACATTTAAGTGAACAAACTGTATCCACCTATCGCTAGTGTACTCAATGATTGAGCTGCAAACAGAGTAACTGTAGAAAAGTAATAAAGGGTACGACAAAAACGAAATAGTACAGATATCCGACGTTCTCCTTCCATTTCTGGATTAAGAGGTCCCCTTCATAGAGTACTAAACCTTTCTTGTCGGCGTACATGCAAAGAGGCCAGCGTGATTGCCAACTGTAAAAGGGTTGACAACCAAACATGCAGTATGTTGTAATACTACAGGATCATATCCCTTTTTAATGAATTTTTTAACATATTTGATGAACAAAGTGAGAAAATGTCCAATAATTTTACGAAGTTTGTAAATCACATCACCATAAAATTCAGGATGTTAAACACCGTGTCGCAGAAGCTCCTTGAGAGTAGATTGGTACTTGCCAATATGCGAGAGATTTCGATAGTAAAATTTAGAAAAAGTTTTTCTATAGTTTATGGTATCTATATCCTTGCTTAAGCAGTTTTTCAGTTAACATGAGATTTCGACTGTTAAAATCGTCAATAGATGAACAAGCTCTAGCAAAACGAATAAGTTGAGATATATAAACCCCGTAAGATGGAGCACGGGGAACATCCCCGTCAAGATGAGGAAAATTAACAATAATTGTCATATATTTTAGAAGAGATCATTCCATTATCAATTTTAAGGTCGAGATCAAGAAACGCTGCATAATTGTCGGACGGGTTAGCTTTATTCAATTTGAATTCTTTAGGATAAATTGTAGGAATCAGAGCATCAAAGAAAGGGTTATCTAAGTTAAAAATATCATCCAAATATCGACAAGTTTCATTGAAGGCTTTTATAACATCTTCTTCTTGTGATTGAGGATTCAAACACAACATGAAATCTCTCTCATAGCAGTACAAAAACAAATCTGCGACAAATGGTGCACAATTCGTACCCATGGGAATACCAATTACCTGACGGTATATAGCATTCCCAAACAGTCCTGACCCTGATAAGAGGGCTCCGTTAGAAGTCCTCTTACTAGGATATACACCACTTGTTTAAGGCAAGTACATTGTATAATTATCACAGGTGAAGTTTGTACAGGACGAGTTTACTCGTTGCTAGGGGTTTAATGAGTTTATTGTGTATTTAACACAGTAACGGATACATATCAGACTACAAGCCTGGACCGAAGGTTTCCAATAAACATAATGTTTGCTTTGTAAAAGTCTTGCGCATGAATGCCTAATTCTGTTGACAAATCTATACCTGGTGAGCTAAACAGAGCATCTAATTTTGAATAGTCGTCTAACATACATGTACTTAATCTAGCAGTCACAGAACTACCAAAAAGGACCTCGATATCGGCAATATGTTTAATCAATCTTGATAAAAACAGTCACATTCAAACAGACAGTGGTTTGCATCATAGTTCAACATGATACCACATGTTGAACAAAGTGATTCACGCTTGTATAAACACATTCTAGATATCATGTTTATAACACTTCTGCAATAATGAGACATACGCGGCTGTTGTCTACGTAGCTGCCATATATTACTATCTGTAAAAGTCGGATGGATCCAGAAAAACTGAATGTATTCCTCTGCAGAGGTTCGATCATACCGAGATATCTCTTCAAAATGGCCAATGCTTTTAAACACAGCGTTTTGGGACTGAATTGAGTAAAAGTTTAACAAGCTCAATGCTATGTCAGTGCGTGTTCTCTTACTGATACCCTGCATATACTTTATACAAAATCGATAACTTCTTTCAAGAAATAAAATATCAGAATCAGTAAGATTATACCACATTTCACACCTATATAAACCTTATGGTAAAATAACAGATCTATAGATTTTTCTACATGTAAACGGATGATCCCTTCATCAAAACCAATACCACATGGATCTAAACTTAAAATCGTTCCCTTGATTGTGGCATTTGATTGTTTAATGTTTTCTGACAAACCTTAAAAACACCTTTTGTTTAATTACAGACAATAACAGCTGACTTAAGTGCGTTGTATTGATATGCAAGCATACTCATAACATTGCTCCACCATTCTGTCTAAACTAGATTTAGACCATGGCATTCATCTGCCGATGAAACACTCGGGACAGGAATCTGATTGGTAGTAAAAACATACAATTGTCTTCAAGTTCAAAAAGAATAAACTAGGCACGTACTGGTATGTACTAGGCATGTATTGGTATGTACTAGGCATGTATTGGTATGTACTAGGCATATATGTGCATGTACTTGGTGTGTATTTGTATGTACTTGGTATGTACAGGTATGTACTATGAATGTATTGGTATGTACTAAGCATGTATTGTATGTAATGCGTATGTAGTAGTATGTACTAGGCATGTATTGGTATGTACTAGGTATATATTGGTATGTACTAGACATGTACTAAGTAGACATGTATTTGTATTCAGTAGGCATGTATTTTGTATAAACTAGGAACGTATTGGTATGTACTAGGCATGTATTTGTATGAACTATACATGTATTGGTACATGTATGTCCTGGACATGTATTAGTATATACTGAGTGTGTATTTCTATAAATTAGGTATGTATTGGTATAAACAAGGAATAGTTTGGTATGTATTGGGCATGTACTGTAATATACATGGATATGTTATATACATGTATTGGTATGCACTGGACATGTATTAGTATGTACTGGGTATTTATTTGTATGTACTAGGTATGTATTGACAGGTACTAGGTATGCATTGGTATTTCCAGGTATGTATTGGTACAAATAAAGTATGTATTGGTATGCACTGGGCAGTTATTGGTATGTACTGAGCGTGTATTCGTACAAACTAGGCATGTATTTGTATGCACTACGAATGTATTGGTATGTACTGGGTATGTATTTGGTATGTACTGGGTATGTATTTAACTATGTATGTATTGGTGTACACTAAGCATGTATTGGTATAAACAAGGCATGTATTCGAATACACTGGGCAGGTAATGTTATATAGAACATAACAGAACAGAACAGAATAGTTTGAGATTTCGGACCGTGATTCCATTAAAGGCAATTGGACTCATTCATGGAAGTGAAGTGACAGCAGATCTCTTTTAATACATTCCCTCGCGGCCTTTGCAACAGAGTAGACCCAGATCAGACGACTCAGGTAGGAATCGTTAGATCAGCGTCTGCTTTGTTTGCTTATGACACGATATAGTTCTGATTCTACAAAAGTTGTCAATTTCCTTTGAAAAGTACAAAACTGAGTCACGCAGGAAATACCACATACAGAACAAACAGCCACCCAAAAAACAACACAAGAAAACACAACAAATGTACATAACTGCCAAAAAACATAAAGCGACGCACAAAGACAAAATAAATAAACAATAGGGAGAAGATGGGAGTGCCGCCTTGGAACGGTCAATGACAAGTCGTTGGGGGTTTAAACCGGTTTAGGGGCGCCCAACCTCATACTTATTCCACCCCACCCTAAAAGACACACAGTATAAATAAACGTATCCCCTCTCCGACTATTCTACAACAACCGCGATGGCAAGAACAGTGGTAAAGTGCATTTAAAACGAAAACATTTGAGTGAAACAAGCTGTATCCAACTATCGCTAGTGTACTCAATGGCTGAGCTGTATAATATATGGTACGACAAAAACGAAATAGTACAGATATCCGACGTCCTCCTTCCGTTTCATGATGTTTGTTTTTGTTGCATGAATATTGATTATGTAATCCGTATGCATGGAATTTACTGAAACATTCCTTTAAGTATGAAAGAGCGAGATTGTTCGCTTAATTATATATTTCAGAAATAAAGTTTAGAATTTACTATACCACTTGGTTAAATGGGGTTATCTACTGGACTGTATATGATGAATATCTCTATACCTCATGAAAACATCAAACAATTTGGATCTTAATGTAACTACACGCATCTTTAGATCCAAACGTGTTGCATGCATAATCGCACTTTGGCCGTCACCATATAGAGTTAATTATGTGTGATTTGCTTTCAGTGAGGGTCGTAATGACTTCGACAGTTTCAAGAGTCTGCATTATGGCGCCTGTACTGGAAATGAGCTGACCAGCGGTGACCCGACCACTGTCGCCCCACTGAACAATATCGGATAATTTGTCTTACACATTGCTAAATTGAATTGTCACGTGGTATTTACTGTGAATATATCAATCAAAGTGCTTAAGGCCTGGGGCTTGTTTATTATAAATATAGTGTCTTTGTTCATGGGTTCGTTAATTAAGAAAAACATAATAGCAGTTCAGCAATACATTTATTACTAGTTATACAGAGGAGGGACATGTAATGTCCTTTCTGCTCTCTCAGAGTATTAGTACTTGAAAATACAACCTATTCATTAACGTAATATACCGGTACTAAAATATTCATTAAATATTGGTGCAATTTACATTATGCAATTTACATTATACAAAGTGTTAAGCATGCCGTTTCACTACCATGCGTTTCCATTTCAAATTTAATACATGTATTTTAGGCGTGTCCTCCTTTACAAAACAATCACGTGTTTGGCCCTTGTGAGCGATGCATGTTTGCTATTTATTTCTAGGGCAGGACCACTTTCGACCCCATATTCCTTATAGTTTTGTTGGATATCATTGTTAAACTTTTTGGGGTTTAGTTTAAAATGAGACACCGTACAACCTGCAACATATTGACCGACACTGTCCAAATATTCTACATATATTCGTTATCGTATATGGCCTCCATCAGCCACAATGGCTTCATGTGCATCATTAAATTTATGAGACGTTTGATCTAGCTGCTTTGGATGTTGTCACATTATTCGAGCAACGCCTGGCGAAGTTTTTCCAACGTTGACGGTTGATTTTGACGTTGGCGTATACATCGATCCAAAACGTCCCATACGTGCTCTATACGGTTTCAGTCGGGACTATACGGAGGCCATTCTAAAACGTTTATTGGCGAAGAAATTCAATCTGAACGACATGAGGTGTGACACCTGGTAGAACGACTGGTTTCAGAATTTTGTAATAATGCTTCTGCCCTGTTAGACTGCTTCAATAAGCACTAATGGTAACATATTCCTCCCCACATCATAACTCAATTAATTATGCCGTGCTCGATGGCGCAGTTGTTTACACACCGCTCGCCGTGATATCTGAATAGAGGGTTAATACACGTTTTTTCGGGCAATAACATCTGCAGTGTCCCGAGGGACTGTTGTCCCGAGGGACACTGCATATGTTATTGCCCGAAAACAAACGTGTATTAACGCTATTCTTGCATAAAAGTCATTTTCTGCTTTCCATCATCAATTTGACTTTTCCAAATACAAGCAAAACTATACACTTCTTTGACACTTCGTTCGATGTATGCTATTTCCGGGCCATTGTTTTCTTTCTGGTGTCATTTCATGAGTGTATTATCGATACCGTTTACACCGAATTTCATTCAATATGTCTATCACTAAAAACAGTTCATTATCAGTGCCCCTGAAATACACGTATCGTTCACCAAGCTTAGGCCAAAACGCTATATAGCATTCGCGTCCATTGTTTACCTTAGGCCCCGAATAGGTGTAATTAAAACCGGTCAACAACAGCGCGTGAGCACGAGACTCGCCTTGTTAATACATGGTCTAGCGGGACTACAACAGCACGTTTTGTGCAAGAATACTCGTTTACTCCCGCAAGACCTGTAAAGAAGATAACTAGACTCGTCTGAGAACAGTACTACACGCCATCGATGATTGGAAATGCATTTGGCAAGTGCCTATTCAACCAATTACGCAAATCCTGAAGTCTTTGAGGGGTTAAAGGCAATCCCATGTATGGACGTCGCGGTCGCTCTTTGGCTTCACACAAAGCCTGTTCAGAAGCTGTTCGGTTATTGTAAATATCCCGAGCACTCTGTGCAGTTCCTCAGTAGTGCTTAAGCGTTGACGCAAACGGGTTAGGCACATGTACGTGTCCTGGCGTCGTTTTGTAACATGTTGTAACACGACCGGCATGTAGCTGCTTCTCTTAAGCAGCATTCTGACACCTTGGGGTTACTTTCAGTCAAATGTGACATTCCAAGACTGAGAATATATAAGGTTTATATGATATAGCTATCTTATGTGAAGAAAATGAACCGCTATTGGAATAATGATTTGTCCGCGAATAGGAGTAATACCCACTCACGAATACAACACCGGTATTGTCAAATGTAATAGCCTTAGGCAGTGTGGAGTTAAAATCGAATGTGCCCAGTTATCTGTGTATATAAATGTAACATAAACATCATGTTTAAGAACGTAAATGTTGCGTTTCATTTTCGTGTCAGTATATAATATGAACAACTTATGCTTTAAGAGTAGGTTATGTTTTTAAAAGAAAAACTTATTCCTACACAAATAAAAGAAAATGTGTCCATGGGACACGGATGCCCCCCCCCCCCCCCCCACTTCCTGCATTAAAATTGATTGAATTCAGGTTTATATGTTTGCCCCGAGCAGATTTAATTCGATCAATAATGATCTTTATTCAAAATTAAGTATTTCCGAAATACTAAGTGGTAAGTATTACAAGGAAGATATGGTTTTTCTGTAGTCTAAGTTGCATTAAACAGAAAGTATATAGCAAGATATAGATCTATTGTCTGAAAAAGATAAAATATTTTGCATCAGCAAAATTTTATGCACGGAACTAACTGCGTGTGCGGGTATATTGTACTATATACTCCCAAGTCGCAATGGAGTATATGGGTATTTAGTTACCGATTCCTTCAGCAAAGAAGTTATGAACTTATTAAATATTATTCATTAACACAGTGATTAACAGTAATTTCATTTTGTGTTTTTTTATGAACTGTACATGACAATTTGGGAAGAGGCGCCAAAATAACGGCCCAGCAAAAAAACACAATGATTTATGAGCAATTCGTTTTTAAATTAGGGGCAAAATACTGATGTTCCCACGGTTTTAGATTTTATTACCCCCCCCCCACACACACACACACACACACACACACACACTCTCCAACTAGTTGGGAGTATACTGCAATCGCTCTCTCCGTGCATCCGTCTGTTCGGTTTTATCCAGAGCTATCCGATCATCTTTCTATGACTCTTTCTCAAGCTTTGTATACTTCTTTGTCATCATATGGCATTGTGTACCTGTGATTTTGGTCGTGATTACGAGGGTCATGCAAAAAGTTCTGTCATTGGGTTCGGATTTCGTGATACGTGTAATTAAAAATATTTTTATTACAAACCTTTGAAGTATTCCCCCTTTACCGAAACACATTTTTGTAACCCAGTCTCGAAAAGCGAAAAATAGTCTTCTTTAGGTATCTGTTGGAGACACTGATATATAGCGCTGCCAAGAGAACTTCTGGACTTATATTTCTTTCCAGAAAACATTTTCTTCAGTCTAGGAAATAAGAAAAAGTCACAGGGACTCAGGTCAGGTGAATAAGATGGATGGTTTACAACTTTCACATTTTCAGAAGCCAGAAAAGACTTAACAGCCTCGCACTTGTGAGAGGAGGCGTTATCATGTATAAGATGGACACCTGCCCATCCTTTGCTTGGACGTTTCTTATTGTAAAAATCTTTGACTACCTAGCGCAAACCTTTCTCAGGTCAAAACGCTTTTTCAGAATTGTTTGCAACTACGGAAACCCGTTAGTGACAGAACTATTTGCAGGACCCTCGTACTTGGCCGATATATCAGTTAGTGCATTTTGATAACTATTTCTTGAAGGAATATGGCCTAAGCATTAGTAATACCAAATGGATAATATTTATTCAATAGCATAAATAGATGAACCTGTAAATATGTCAATTTGGTCATGATAGCTTAACCAATGAGTTCATTAGGGCATTCTTTATGAACCCTCATATCAGAATATGTTAGCAAATTCAGAACATAAGCTGTAATTCCTAGTAAAATAATTAATATTTTGGTGTCAAAAATAGTTGCATTGGAAATAAAAGTTTCTTAGTTTTGAAAACTATTAAACACCGATTAAACTATTCACTTATTTCTATTGGAGGTTTTTGTGTTGTTTACTTATGGTACAAAATCTGGTACATTAGACTTTTCTTTTGTTATCACTGCTTTATAAAAAAAATAAGTTACCTGTACTTTCTTTTTGTAGATTAGATTGTTTCAAATGTTTATTTTTAACCCTTTCTCCCATAGATACATTTAACGTCTTTGTAGAGTAAACTCAGTAAACTCTGCAAGATTCTAAAGAAGTTTCGTTCGCTACATTTAACGATAATTACATTAACAATACTGTACATCTCAGTTAACACTACTATTGTCAGTGAATTTTTTTTTTTTTTTTTTACCAAATGATATTCACCAAAAATACACTTCTGTATAGATACACGGAGTAAAGGTTAGATCTAATCATTCTTGACTGTGCGCATGCATGCTGTAGTGAGGAACAGTAGTTGTTTATTTCCATTTGCTACTCTTCAAAGAAGGAAATGTCCTTTTTTCTTTTCATAAAATTAAGTTCATCTACATAATTTATTCATTAACCCGATGTGAACTTTTACTTGGTCGACATGTGTATCAAGGATAAAAACAAAGGTTTCCAAATAAAAGGAGCCATGAATTGTTTTAAAAGCTTCTTCTTTTATCAAGAGCAAACAACTAACTAATACCCTTCATTGTCATTTACTTAGTAGTTTTAATTATGCTATCAACACCAGAAGTGTCTCTGTTCATATCATTCTAATTTGTTTTAAATAAAGATAATTAATCATTAACTTTGTTATTCCTTTTCTATACGCGATTTTTGCTGATCTTATTACTTCCTAGCATAATTCATTCATATCACCATCAGAAGACTAGCTTTTCGTATACTAGTATACTTGAATTAAAAATGTTTTTACCAGTGTCTGTACTGGTTAAAACTACTTAGCTTTCAATGCTCAAGTAATAAACACTATACACTTCAATGAAAATGTCGTTTAATACCACCAGTAAGCAAATATATATGTTTACAAAGTGGTAAGCTTTGTTTTGCCGCATCACTTACTCACTTTGCTGTACATGTGCAGCAATATTTTACTTGTATTAATAAGATATATCCAATAACTATCGTAGTAGACAAATCAAAACAAATTTCAAGTACTCTGTCTGATATCAAAAGACAACAAAAAAAGCACAAAGACATAGCAAACAAAAATTAGGGGGAAGATGGAAGTATCACCTTGGAACGGTCAGTGACAATGGTCACTGGGGAGGAAGGGGGGGGGTAAACCCGACAAGGGTTGCCCAACCTTGCACGTATTCCATCTCCGCCCTAAACGACAAATAGTATAAATAAACATATCAGTCATGCAGAACACTACATACAAAACGCACAGTCGCACACAGCGCCATGACAAAAAGAAAAGTAAATATTAATGTCTATCAAACAAAACATATGGGGAAGATGGAAGCTCCTGAATGTCTGGTTTCCAACCCTTTTACAGCTGGCAATCACGCTGCCCTATTTTCATGTTCGCCGGTGTAATGAGGAAAAGTGACCCCCGTAGTAGATCGACCGGGAGGTCGATTTACTATATAGTACTATGACCCCTGGTCATAGTACTATAACCGGGGTTTGAAGTACTATGACCCCCTTACATATACAATTCTGACCCCTCATATAACAAAGTGACCCCGTAGTAGATCGATCGGGGGGTCATTTACTATATAGAACTATGGCCCCCGGCCATAGTACTATAATCGGGGGAGTCGTAGTACTATGACCCCACTTACATATAAAATTCTGACCCCTCATATAACAAACTGACCCCCGTAGGAGATCGACCGAGGGGTCGATTTACTATATAGTACTATGACCCAGGTTATAGTACTATGATCGAGTGAGTCGTAGTACTATGACCCCACTTACATATAAAATTCTGACCCCTCATATAACAAACTGACCCCCGTAGGAGATCGACCGAGGGGTCGATTTACTATATAGTACTATGACCCAGGTTATAGTACTATGATCGAGTGAGTCGTACCCTTACGAGCTTTGAGCCACACATATATCTGAATTTAATATGGCCAGAGTCTAGAATCTTCACAGGAATATTGCATAGCATGAGCTGTTGTGCACCTTTATATTTTCAGTTTCTTCCCGGAATAATTTTGGAGTTATTGTCCCTGAATAGTTTGAATCTTACATTAATGATAAACTTTGCAGCACTCATAACTTTGAAACTAATGTGGCTAGAGTCTTGAAATTTCAAAGACATGTTGCCCAGCGTGAGTTATTTTGCATCTTTATAATTTCAGCTTCTTGTCCCTGGTTTTAATTTGGAGTTGTTGCCCCTGACAAGTTGGAATGTGTTATAGTTTATAACGAACTTTGAGCCACACATACTTCTAAATCTAATAGGGCTAGTCTTGAAACTTCGCAGAAATGTTGCCCAGCATGAATTGTTGTTAACCTTTGTGATTTCAATTCCCTCTCTCTTGCTAATTTGAAGGTATCGCTCTTGATTAGTTAAAATATGCGTTAGAATAGTTAAAAATCTGATGATGTGTGCCTTGTTCATTTGTGTCAATTCAATAATTTGTTTGTGTCATTAGTTACATAAATGAAAAAGGTTTGAAAACGTCAAGGAACATATTTAGAGATTGATACCTTGCTTACCTTGATTCTCTTAAGACTAAAATCGTAGCAAATATAAACCATTATGTATCTTTTTCACAGCTTAAGCAAGGGTCATCTATGTTTAAGTGATTGCTTCACACCATGTCAGGTAACATAATGATCGTTTTAGTTGTGTGACTTGCGTCCATTGATTTCCTAAAAAAGTTATTGCCCCTGATAATTTATATTTGTTATTGCCCCTGATAATTTATATGTTTGTTATTGCCCCTGATAATTTATATGTTTGTTTAACTTGCTCAGTGTTATATACCTCAAAGTGACAAGTACAATTAAATTATAAAATAGGAGAAAAGGGAGATCCTTTGAAAGCAATGAAAACAAATCAAATACATGTACTGAAAAACTGCAGTGTTCATGTGCATGTTGTCTGTGCATGTTAGGATTTATTTGTCTCCCACTTAAACACATTGCAGTTACTTTCCTTGATTAGACAGAATTTACATTACAAAGATGTGTGAAGTAACAGCTTAAACTGAAACTGTCAAAGTGAAAAAATATTCTTTTCAACTTTTATGAAGTTGCTAGCCTAACAAGAAAAGAGGTTTTAATCCAATGATTTATAAACACTTATTGATTACATCTTTTTTCTGTTATTTTCATTATTTGTAAGTTGAACATTGTGGCATTACTGATCATATTTAGATCTATTAAGAATTGTGGATGTATTTTGCAAGGGAGTCACTATATTTTAAAGTGAAATGACAGGGGGGGGGGGGGTCATAGTACTATATAATGTATCGAGCCCCCCGTTGGAGGTATTTAGACAAGAGAGTTACTATATTTTCTAGTAAGATGAACTGGGGGTCATAGTACTATATAATATATCGACCCCCACACTTTTTTTCCCAAGGGAGTCACTATATTTTATAGTAAAATGGCACGGGGTCATAGTACTATATAATATATCGACCCCCTGGTGGGTGTATTTTTGCAAGGGAATCACTATATTTTATAGCAAAATGGCATGGGGTCATAGTACTATATAATATATCGACCCCCATCGTGGATGTATTTTTGTTAGGAAGTCACTGTATTTTATAGTGAAATGACATGGGGTCATAGTACTGTATAATATATCGATCCCACCCTGATGGATGTATTTTGGCAAGGAAATCACTATATCTTATAGGAAAATGGCATGGGGTCATAGTACTATATAATATATCGACCCCCGGGTGGAGGTATTTAGACAAGGGGGTCACTATATTATCTAGTAAGATGGCCTGGGGTCGGGTACTATATAATATATCTACCTCCACACACACGTGGATGTATTTTTTGCAAGGGAGTCACTATATTTTATAGTAAAATGGCACGGGATCATAGTACTATATAATATATCGAACCCCCCCCCCCTTGCTGGATGTATTTTGGCAAGGGAATCACTATATTTTACGGTGGTACGCGGTGGTCTAGTGGTAACGCGCTTGACTATCAATACGGAGGTCCGGGGTTCAAATATCGGTCCTTCCCGGAAATTTCACAGATGCTTTTCAGTGACTCCCATCCGCACCTCCTCTCCACCCAGAGGTTAAAATGGGTACATGTGAGGGTCACTAGCCGGTACTGCGGCGGCATGATTGCGCCATATGTTAGAAGTGCTCAACATTGTAGGCGAATGACTCAATGACAAAGTGGACTATAACTAGGTACTTTTTTTTATTTTATAGTAAAATGGCATGGGGTCATAGTACTGTATAATATATCAACCCCACCCTGATGGATGTATTTTTGCGAGGGGTCACTGTATTTTATAGTAAAGTGACTTGGGGTAATAGTATTATATAATATATCGACCCCATCGTGGATGTATTTTTGCCAGGGAGTTACTATATTTTATAGTGAAATGACAGGGGGTCATAGTACTATATAATATATCGACAACCCCCCCCCCTCCCCGGTAGAGGTATTTTGGCAAGGGGGTCACTATATTTTATAGTAAAATGACCGGGGTTCATAGTACCATAAAATATATAAACCTCGTGGTCGACCTACTACGATAAAAAGAGTGGGTCAAATACTATAAAGGGGGGGGGCTCATCATACTATGACAAGTGAGTCACTATACTTTATAGTAAAATGACCGGGGATCATAGTACTATATAATACATCGAACCCCGGTCATTCTACTACGGGGGTCACTTTTCCTCATTACACCGACAGGAACGCCTTAGTACACGTACGTACACGTACGATTGCTTACCGTCCTTAAGGGAACGGCCAATGTGAACGATTTAATCAAACCCTAATTCAGATGTTAGCGACGCTGTCAAGCAAAAGGAAGACAGGTTGGAAACCTGCAATATCATCACTGGTATATGCATACAATGCAACTGTGCATTCATCTGTGGGATTTTCGCCGCACCAGATGTTTGGCCAAAAACCACATCTTGCAATAGATGCTGTTTTCGGACTCAAGCGCCAAAAGCTTTCCGGATCAATCCCATCCGAATATATGAAAACTCTATAACCAGATTTGAAACTGGCATATGAGACCACCAGTAAACATGCAATTGGAAGTGGAATGAAAGTCAAACAACACTATGACCGGAAAGAGAAACCAAACTAGTACCAGGAGACCGAGTCTTATTAAAGAGACTTTGGCATTCAAAGCATTCAAGGGAAAACAGGAATTGGCAGACAATTGGAGCAAACAGTATACCGAATCGCGGACCATCAAAACCCTACAAACCAATTTTAGGATAAAGAGTGAAGATGGTAATATAATAAAGGTACATGTATGAGTCATGCAGGAAACACCACGTACAAAACACGCCATACAAAACACACAGCCACCCAAACACACAGCCACCTAAATAGCAACACGATGAAAAACAGTAAATGCACATGCGCATAAAGGACATAAAGAGACGCACAAAGAGATAACAAACAGACAATAAGAAAAAGGTGAAAGTACCGCCTTGGAACGGCCAGTGACACATATCACTGGGGGATTAAACCGGTTAGGGGCGCCCAACCTCTCACATATTCCACCCCTACTCTAAAAGACAAACAATGTAAATAAACGCATCCCCTCTCCGACCAATTTACCATAACCGCGATTGCAATTACAGTAGTAAAACTAGACCTACTACGATAAAAAGAGTGGGTCAAATACTATAAAGGGGGGGGGGCTCATCATACTATGACAAGTGAGTCACTATACTTTATAGTAAAATGACCGGGGATCATAGTACTATATAATACATCGAACCCCGGTCATTCTACTACGGGGGTCACTTTTCCTCATTACACCGACAGGAACGCCTTAGTACACGTACGTACACGTACGATTGCTTACCGTCCTTAAGGGAACGGCCAATGTGAACGATTTAATCAAACCCTAATTCAGATGTTAGCGACGCTGTCAAGCAAAAGGAAGACAGGTTGGAAACCTGCAATACCATCACTGGTATATGCATACAATGCAACTGTGCATTCATCTGTGGGATTTTCGCCGCACCAGATGTTTGGCCAAAAACCACATCTTGCAATAGATGCTGTTTTCGGACTCAAGCGCCAAAAGCTTTCCGGATCAATCCCATCCGAATATATGAAAACTCTATAACCAGATTTGAAACTGGCATATGAGACCACCAGTAAACATGCAATTGGAAGTGGAATGAAAGTCAAACAACACTATGACCGGAAAGAGAAACCAAACTAGTACCAGGAGACCGAGTCTTATTAAAGAGACTTTGGCATTCAAAGCATTCAAGGGAAAACAGGAATTGGCAGACAATTGGAGCAAACAGTATACCGAATCGCGGACCATCAAAACCCTACAAACCAATTTTAGGATAAAGAGTGAAGATGGTAATATAATAAAGGTACATGTATGAGTCATGCAGGAAACACCACGTACAAAACACGCCATACAAAACACACAGCCACCCAAACACACAGCCACCTAAATAGCAACACGATGAAAAACAGTAAATGCACATGCGCATAAAGGACATAAAGAGACGCACAAAGAGATAACAAACAGACAATAAGAAAAAGGTGAAAGTACCGCCTTGGAACGGCCAGTGACACATATCACTGGGGGATTAAACCGGTTAGGGGCGCCCAACCTCTCACATATTCCACCCCTACTCTAAAAGACAAACAATGTAAATAAACGCATCCCCTCTCCGACCAATTTACCATAACCGCGATTGCAATTACAGTAGTAAAACTAGAGGTCTTTTTTTAAAAAGAAAAACATATATCTCCCACCTGCCCCTGTCTCAAAAATGATTGGATGTTTTCCAAAGATTATTTTTGTGGGATTTTAAGATGTTTTATATCATTTGCTTTACAATGAAGCTATGATAAACTCTACAAATGCCAATATAAATACAATATATCATTCTTACATAAGGCATTGATGAATTCAAAGAAAACCGGTATACCGATATAAATTCTGGACAAAATATCTACAAACATACAATCTGCAAACACAAAATCCGAGGTTGAAACAGAAAATACATTAACCAGATTTAAATGAAATAACCTTGAAGGCTGGACATATAATTCAAGGTTGAAATTACTTAACTTGAATGAGCACGACCATAATCCTGACATGCTTTCTACAATAATGGTGTTTATCTAACATGACAAAGAAAATAAACTCACAAATAATAATTTAGTAAATTGGGTGAAGATCTGATGAAAACTATTGGTGTTTGGGAGCGACAAGGCTAACATAGGCATTTCTTGCTGTTTTCGAGGGGCATAATCCTGACAAGCATCAAGAAATGTAGCTGCTTATCTAACTTGATCAATATTATATATTTATATCATTTGTTTTACAATGAAGCAAAGATAAGCTCTACAAATGCCAAAATAAAAAAAAAAGTCATTGATGAATTAAAAAACCGGTATACCGATATAAATTCTTGACTAAATATTTACAAACATGAAATCCGCAAACACAAAATCCGAGGTTGAAAAAGAAAATACGTTAGCCAAATTTAAATGAACACCCTTTAAAGGCTGGACACGGGATTCAATGTTGAAATTACTTAACATGAATGAGCACGACCATAATCCTGGCATGCCTTTTACAATAAGGGTGTTTACTGACATTTCTTCTACAATAATGCCGTTCCAAGGCGGCACTCCTGCTTTCAGCCTACGGTCTATTTTGTTGTTTAATATGCTTAATGTTTAATGTGTTTCGTCTTGATATGCGTCCTGTTATGTTTTGTCTTGTGGCTTTACCGTTTCTTGTTAGATGGTGTTTGGTGCGGTGTCATTTCGTGTGTGGCTCTCCCTGTTTGACTATTTTTCCATATTTTATCTGAGGCTACAGTCCCACTAGCGCTTGCAATCGTTAAAGACCACTGGCGACCTCTGAGACCTCTGAAACCGCCGATCGATTGCGATTGTCGGCGACCAAATTCCTAAAAATGATTCCCAGTCATATTAGTCTACCAATATTTTGATAGATTCTGACCCCTGATGGCATCGCGTGTTTACAGTTTACATCCACCTCATGTCTATTAAGTGAAGGTACCTTAAGAATTATAGGGGGGTGTAAAGTTGTAAAGCACGAATTAAGGTCATAAATGGGGTCAAAGGTCAACGAGTGCAGTTTTTGGTACATTAACGCTTTGATTCAATTTTGGTATGCAGTATTTTTTTTAAAAAAATTAACGTTTGGTTGGGAATTTGAACAAATGTTTGCAAATGTTAATTATGATCAAATAAAGGCCACTTTGTTTCCGATTACCCTTTTCAAGGGCAATAACTCTTGAAATAGACATTTTTTGTTATTTTTTATTTGCTTTTTGCAAATAAAGTTAAATAAATGGTATTGTTTTACATTAACATCATTTACGTACAGCGTCAGTTCAAGTTCATTACCTAAATATACAGATTATGCATATATACAGTCAAAACCCTTTAAGTGGAACAAGAATCTATTATCAAAATTCAAGGGCGGTTACTCTGTATATGACATAATTGTTATAATTAATTGATATACATGTATTACTATGCAATAATGGAAAATTGACCTTTATCATATTTAAACTAGATCTATTACTGAAGATGATGAGTATAGTCCCGCTTGGAGCTTGTCACAAGTATCAGGGGCGATAACTCTGCAGCCCTAGGTCCGGTCACACCTACAGTTGTGTCATGTACGTCTGCTCATCAAGGTGAAAACACATGTGATGTTTGAAGCTGATCGAGGTGGAAGTAGTTCCGTCCGTGTGTCATTCCATCTGTCCGTCTCACCGTCTGTCCGATCTACATTGTTTTCAGCTCGACCTCTTGCTTATACCAAGAAAGGCAGAGAAAATCTGACAGACAGTAAGACTGGCAGATGGAAGGACGGACGGACGGACCAACAAGCTTACTCCTATATACCCCTCTCAAACTTTTAGTGTGCGTTGGTTTAATAATATTTTCATATTGTATACATCAGTCACAAAAATGCGGAATTTGAAAACTCGTTTGGACAAGCAGATATAATAACTTGGCATATATAAGTACATGTACATGTAAGAGTCATGCATGTTGCATATCATATCATTAATCAGTTTATGTCATTGGATTTGCACAGTTTGTGGCTTCAGGGCCACGCGCATACAGGAATACTTGTTGGCTTTTGTAACAAGCACATCTTGCCGAGCTGCACTTAGTCTTACAGTTGCAAGACACAATCTGTATGCAAGTCAATGGGACAGGGAGCTTCCTGATAAAAACTGGAGTCACACCGGGTCATGTTCATCTATCGAACTGCAGCCATACAGGTGACACATGTATATTTTAATGTCTTGTATGGTTCTACCATGTCCGATAGATTCCAGCAGTGTTGGGGTTTCCACATATTGCATCCAGCACGACCTCTTGCTGATACTATGAAAGGTCATGTCGCAGCTAGGTAAGGACATGAAAACCCAACACATTTTGACGAACCCTTTTGTCAACCCTGCCACATATTGTGTGTACAGGGTAGCAACGCCTTTGCTGTTCCAGGCACCATCCATGTTATCACAATATGATAAAGTATCAATCGGCTTCTTCGTAGTCAACAGACAAGTGGACTGTATTAAAGTTGTTTGACTGCATGTCTGGCTGTCAACCCTTTTACAGTTGGCAATCACGCTGGCCTCTTTGCATGTATGTCAAGAAAGGTTTAGTACCTTATGAAAGTGACCTCTTCATTCCGGAAACGGAAGGAGGACGTCGGATATCTGTACTATTTCGTTTGTATCGTACCCTTTATTACTTTTCTACAGTTATTCTGTTTGCAGCTCAATCATTGGGTACACTAGCGATAGGTGGATACAGGTTTTGTTTCACTTAAACATTTTACATGCACATTACCACTGTATTTGCCATCGTGGCTGTTGTAGTTTAGTCGGAGAGGGATACGTTTATTTACACTGTTTCTCTTTTAGGGTGGGGGTGGAATAAGTGTGAGGTTAGGCGCACCTAAACCCTAAGTGACTATTGTCACTGACCCTTTAAAGGCGGTACTTCCATCTTCCTCCTATTGATTGCTTGTTTTGTCTTTGTGTGTCACTTTATTTATTTATTTTGGTAGATATGTACATTTGTTGTGATTTCTTGTGTTGTTGTTCGGGCGGCTGTTTGTTCTGTATGTAGTGTTTCCTGTATGACTCATATTTGTACTTTTTGCATTTCTGTCGCCTGTACAACCCCACTTGCTACAACAACAGATCCTTCTGGCAACATGTCACTCTGGCGAAGCAATTCAGCTAACAAGAAATCAGCTAGGTCTTTTTTGTTTTCATCCAGAAAAATGTATTGTTCCCAACTTCCCAGACATGGAGCAGTGGAACCTCTGGACTTGTGATTTTCGTATTGGATATCTTTTACCAGTCATTTCTTCCATGTGGCAACTTTGACAGACTTGTTCACATAGTATCTATCAAAACCGACACCCACCGTGCCGTTGTATCTTTATAAAGGGCAAAGACTGAATAAACGCATTCGTTTGCATACTCTCAAAACGTCCGGTAACCATAAGGGTTGCCTTTGGCTTGAATAAGCGCGTGCTCGTCTATAACAATGCACGTAGACGTCTGTGATTCAGGTATCTTTTGCAGGGTTTCTATACCCTTGTCTTTTGTAAAAAGATCCAGGATTCGGAATTGTGTCGGTGGGTTCATATCTCCATTCAGTTTTACCAAGGCCAATGCTCGGGACAGCTCATGCTTCAATACGTCAGCGGTTTTCACAGTGCGACCGGAACTAGATGCATTGAACAATCGCTGCAGGAGCTTGCGGTCAGTTTTAATCTGCTTTGGCGCATGTTGCTTGTCAGAACGATTGTTTTGTAGAGAATGGTGAACGTTTTTGATTTCGTTGTTTTCATTGCAACGAAAACCTCTGGACTGTTTTCCTTTAATCTAGAGATGGCAAATTCCTCAACTAGCTGACTTCCTCTACTTTCACCTGTCAGCAGGCCATTGTGGATCTCCTCTGTTGTCATATCCTTGGGTGCAATGGAAACAAGCTGATCTATTGCATCGGGTACATTGCTTTGCTTCTCATGTGCCGAGAAACATAACAAACACTTCTAAAGCATCAAACAAAGCAGCAAGAGCGTTGATCTTTTCCTCTTCTGTATTTACACGAGATGTCTGGGCATCATGTTTTGTGCTCTTTGTTTCATCGTCGTCATCATTGAGGCTGTAAAGTCTCTGTGTTTCACCGCTTACCTGAGACTTGCATGACCATGTGATATTACACAATCTGTCTCGGGGTTAGTCTTGTCGTGTGATGCCGATTCGTAACAGAACTAAAGATTAAAGAAAGACGGTACAGGTAGCCCGTTTTGTCTCAAGCTGGCAAACATATGCAAACTTATAGACGCGTAAAAATAGATGTTGGCGTAGAAACGTAATCCGAATTATACATGTATACATACAGCTGGTTCACAGGTTGGTTTGTGTTTGACGTTAAAGAAATCGATATGAATAGATCAGTGAAACCTGTTTTAAGTGATAATGTGTTTAGGGAACACAGTGGTTACTGTTTACATGTCTCAGTTCCACCTGAAGGTTTCTGTATTATTTTCTACTTGTATTAAGCTATCCACTGTTCGGAAGGTCTTGTATATCTATGATCGCTCAATGCAAGTTTCACTGCACTGACGATAATGAAAGTAACACTATTCGATATGTTGTATTTGAAAGTACAATAAGGCTGTTTATTTCAGAAAGCATTTGCATGACGTATAGTGCATTTCCTGAAATGATAATGTGTGTAATTCTGGCAGAAGCTCTGTACCTAGTTATGAAGTTTACTTCAATTAAAATTATGTATATGAATCGCAGAATAGAAAATACATGAAAACAAAATGTTGGACTTTTAATGAATACCGATTTCTGAAATTCCGGGTTTTTCCCCATAAGATGCATACATTGTCATGTGATCTGCGTTTTTTTGTTTCTTAGTATGTTAGTATAAACTGTTAACAAGCCATAGACATTTTTTCTGTGCGAATAATCAATGTATCATCTGTGCAATATAAAACTTCCAAATATTCGCAGTTTGAGCGATAGTTTTCACATTCCCCCCAAAAAAATCACACTTATAGGCGTTTTCTGACTTTACATCCTATCAGGCTTTCAAAGTGAACCCTTCAGCTAAGTATGTATATGATTTGCATAGTAGAAAATACGTGAAAACAAAATGTGGGACTTTAAATGAATGCCGCTTTCTAAAGTTCCGGGGTTTTTGTATTAACTAAATTTTCAGTTTTTTTCCCCAAAAAAATGCATATATTGTCACGTGACCTGTTTTTTGTTACTATGTATGTTAGTATAAACTGTTAACAACCCATAGATATTTTTTGTGCGAATAATCAATATATCATTTATGCAATATCATAATTCCAGAAATTTGCAGTTTGAGCGAAGATTTCTATAACCCCCCCCCCCCCCCAAAAAAAAAATAATATTTTTTTTTTAAAAAATTACACTTATAGGCATTTTTTGACTTTGCATCCTACCAGGCCTTCAAAGTGAACCGTTCAGCTTATTATGTATATGATTTGCAGAATAGAAAATACGTGAAAACAAATTGTTGGACATTTAATGAATGCCGATTTCTAAAATCCCGGGCTTTAAGACTAAATTTTAAAGTTTTTCCCCAAAAACAATGCATACATTGTCACGTGATCTGGTTTATTTGTCACTTAGTATGTTAGTATAAACTGTTAACAAATATGGAAAAATAGTCAAACAGGGAGAGCCACACACGGAATGACACCGCATCAAACACCATCTAACGAGAAACGGTAAAGCCACAAGACAAAACATAACAGGACGCATATCAAGACGAAACACATTAAACATTAAGCATATTAAAAAACAAAATTGACCGTAGGCTGAAAGCAGGAGTGCCGCCTTGGAACGGCCAGCAGCCAAAAGCAATAAAAAAGGGCTACTGGGGGACTTGAACCTGGTTTATGGGTACCCAACCTCGTCCTTATCCCACTTTCACCAAAGTCAAAATGTAAATAAAATTCCCCCTCCAGACAACACCACAACATGCGTAACGATGTATGCCAAAATGAAAATGATTTGAAAATGAACGCTATTAGAAGTAAACAAGCGACGTCATCATGTAAATGACGTCATAATTTAAAATTACGGGAAAACTATTTGAAACACTTCTACTGCGACATTTAAAAGATCAATCGCAAGAAAATACAATTACCAGTGGATATTAATCATACACAACTGTTTTGTTTGTAAAAGAATAAACTTGACATCGTAGGCATGTACTCGATGACTATTCAGGTCAGAGCAGCTGTGGAGTAGTCATTTGGGGTACGACAGAACTAGCAAAATACAAATATCTAATTTCCATAGATATTTGTTCTTTGCGAATAATCAATGTATCCTCTGTGCAATATAAGAATTCCAGAAATTCGCAGTTTGAGCGATAATTTCCACATTTTCCTGCAAAAATACACTAACGCATTTTCTCACTTTACATCCTATCAGGCTTTCAAAGTGAACCCTTCAGCTACTTATTTATATGCTTTGCATAATAGAAAATACGTGAAAACAAAAGAGAGACATTTAATGAATGCCAATTTCTAAAATTTCGGGCTTTTTAGACTAAATTTTAAGGTTTTTCCCCAAAAACATGCATACATTGTCATGTGGTCTGGTTTTTTATACGCCCACCTAATAAAGGTGGTCGTATATTGTCGTGGCCCTGTCCGTCCGTCCGTCCGTTCGTTCGTTCGTCCGTCAACATTTTGTTTGTCCGCTGTTTTCAGGGAAAACTATTTGACAGATATTAATGAAACTTCACACAAATGTTAAATGCATCAAGATCTGAAGCTGAGTTGATTCTGAGGTTCATTTGATTTTTCATTTCAGAGTTATGGCCCCTGTCCTTAAAAATATGCAGATAGTCTGTCCGCTGTTTTCTGGGAAAACTATTTGAGAGATATTAATGAAACTTCACACAAATGTTTAATGCATCAAGATCTGAAGCTGAGTCGATTCTGAGGTTCATTTGATTTGTCGTTTTGGAGTTATGGTCCTTTTACTTAAAAAATAATGCAAATACATGCAAATAGTTTGTCCGCTGTTTTCTGGAAAAACTATTTGAGAGATATTAATGAAACTTCACACAAATGTTTAATGCATCAAGATCTGAAACTGAGTTGATTCTGAGGTTCATTTGATTTTTTATTTCAGAGTTATGGCCCTTGTCCTTAAAAAATAATTCAAATAGTTTGTCCGCTGTTTTCTGAGAAAACTATTTGAGAGATATTAATGAAACTTCACAAAAATGTTTATTACATCAAGATCTGATGCTGAGTCGATTTTGAGGTTTATTTGATTTTTCGTTTCGGAGTTATTGCCCTTTTACTTAAAAAATGCAAATATATGCAAATAGTTTGTCCGGTGTTTTCTGACAAAATTATTTGACAGATATTAATGAAACTTCATACACATGTTTAATGCATCAAGACCTGAAGCTAAGACGATTCTGAGGATCATTTAATTTGTTGTTTCGGAGTTATGGCACTTGCACTTAAAAAAAATAATGCAAATCTATGCAAATATAAGGATGGCCATAACTTTTTCATTTGAAATTATATTTTCTTCAATTTTTTATATGGTTAAACCTTAATGTGAATTTTCACATATATTGCGGGGGTTTTGATATGTCATTTTATTCTTAAGTTATGGTCCTTGAACTTCGTGTGTTCGTTGCTTTGTTAGTCGGTCAACTTTTAGTTTGTCTGTTGTTTTCTGGGAAAACTATTAAAATGATATAAATGAAAGTTAACACAAATGTTTTAAGCAACAAAAGTTGAAGCTATTATGAAGCTATGTAGTCTGCATTGCTAACAGTACATACCCTAATGCAACAGCTCCATCTCAGTCTACAATGTTTTCTTAAATTTACTATAGCATATCGAAACTTTGAGTAAATCAATTTCTGCATTTTATTGGAATGTGTTGTATTTTTGGACTTAGAACAAAACCTAGAGTCATATTTCAAACAGTACAGACCCTGTTCAAAGGGCTCCTATAGCAGCACTTTGTTCTGGGTATACATTGTTTTCAAGTATCATAAGTGCAATCTAAACAAGTCCATTATGTTGGTGTTGGAAGAGTTATATAAAGTTTGGCAGATTACAGGTATCCAGAATGATAATTAGATACAGCCAACAGCACTTACATCTTTATCATTATACCTGGGATAATTATGTTATTGACAATATACACCTGCTGACAAATGGCGTATGCTCCTCTGTTACACCTGTATCATTTTAATCAAAAGATGAGGAAAAGTGTATATAAATGGCTACATCAGCTTGAATCTGGACGAATACCCCAGACAAAGAATAAACATGGCGGCTCACCCAGATCCAAAATGATTATTATTGGCCCTACCAGATAATAAAGTGAAATGCTCTACATCAACCACTATTTTTTTCCAGTCCTGATATATACTGATACGGTAGATCTGCAGTATTCCAGATTATATGTTAGAATCAGTGGAGACCCTGATCAGACATCTGTGTTTAACATGTTTATGACAGCTTTCTGATGAAGATTTACTATTGT
Source organism: Azorinus chamasolen (assembly GCA_963576725.1). Taxonomy (NCBI): domain Eukaryota; kingdom Metazoa; phylum Mollusca; class Bivalvia; order Cardiida; family Solecurtidae; genus Azorinus; species Azorinus chamasolen. The sequence continues at coordinate 36,743,792 of OY755240.1, read as the reverse complement.
GTATAATGGTATGTATCCAGTGAGCACTTAAAGATGTTTATAAAAAATACTTCTGATACATGAACAGAATTCAGTGACTGTAAATATGTTACTGACCATGTACAGGCATACTTACATGTACATGTACTAGTTGTGTTACTTGATAAACTTGTTTTCTCAAACATTTCTTGTTGCCAGTTTTTTTCAAAGTATTTGAGATGTAATTAGTTACATTCGGCAAAGTAATTGTAATTTAATTAACTATATGCATAAACTCCTGTTATTATAATTATGTAATTGTAATGTAATTAATTACATTTCCATGTAATTAAAAATTGGCTAAGATATTATAGCCATAAACATTTTAGAAGGTTTGGTGAAGGTTGGATGAGACGTTCTTGACTTAGAGAGCGGACAAGGCTAAAAGGCCAAATTTGGATAAATCAAGGTGCATAACTCTGAATTCCCTAAAGCAATCTTGCTGGATATTGAACCTGGCCTAGATATTATAGCCATAAACATTTGTAGAAGGTTTGGTGAAAGTTGGACGAGACGTTTTTGACTCAGAGAGCAGACAATGCTAAAATGGCCAAATTTGGATAAATCAAGGGCCATAACTCTCAAGTTCCAGAAGCAACCTTCCTGGATATAGAACTTGTCCTATATATCATAGCCATTAACATTTTATAAGGTTTGGTGAAGATGGGGTGAGAACTTTTAGAATTAGAGAGCGGACAAGATTTTATGACAGAAACGAGTAAATCAATATGTCTCCTACACCATTATGCGGGATGGGAGACAACATTGCATGTAAAATGAAAACATACATGTATTTAATGAAACGAACTGGACCCACCTATAGCTAGTGTACTCAATGATTGAGCTGCTAACAGAGTAAATGTAGAAACGTAATAAAGGGTACGGCAAAAACGAGATAGTACAAAGATCCGACGTTCTGCTACCGTTTTCCGGATTTAAGAGGTCGTCTTAATAGAGTATATGTACTTAGCCTTTCTTGTCGGCGTACATGAAAATAGGACAGCGTGATTGCCAACTGTAAAAGGGTTGACAACCAAACATGTAGTATGTTGTAGTACTACAGGATATTATCCCTTTTTACATGCCCGAGGGTAACTTGGGTCGTATTATGCTATGGCACCTGTCCGTCTGTCTGTGTCTGTCCTTCCGTCCGTTAGCCACATCATTTTCTGCCCAATAACTTAACTATTAGGTGTACAGTCTTCGTGTATAATAGGGAGATAGGTCATGGCAAGTAGATGACCCCTATTGATTTTGAGATCCGTTGATAAAAGGTCAAGGTCCGCTCAATAACTTGATAATTATAGGGCGTGCTGACTTCATACTTAGTAGATAGGTTGGTCATGGCTAGTAGATGAACCCTATTGGTGTTGAGGTCAGTCGGTCAAAGTCACAGAGACCTTCAACCAAAAAATCGTATCCGCTCAATAACTTGATAAGTATTAGTTGTACTTTGTCCATACTTAGAAGGAAGGTTGATCATGGCTAGTAGATAATCCCTATCGATTTTGAGGTCAAATGTCAAGGTCACAGTGGCCTTCAATCAAAACATTGTCCGCTCATTAACTTGATAAGTATTAGGTGTGATCTCTTCAAACTTATTAGGAAGGTTGGTCATGGCTAGTAGGTGAGCCTTGTTGATTTTGAGGTCAGTCGGTTAAAGGTCAAGGTCACAGTGACCTTCAAGTCAAACATATTGTCTGCTCAATAACTTGATAAGTGTTATGTGTGCTGTATTCAAACTTAGCTAGAAGGTTGATCGTGGATAGTATATGACCCCTATCAATTTTGAGGTCATCAATCAAAGGTCAACGTCACCGTTACCTTCAATCAAAAAATCGTGTCGCACAATAACTTGATAAGTATTAAGTGTGCTGTATTCATACTTAGTGGGGAGGTTTGTCTTGGCCAGTAGATGACACTTGTTTATTTTGAGGCCAGTCAAATAAATGTTAAGGTCACACTGACCTTCATACAAAAAATAAATGTCCGCTCAATAACTTAATAAACATTGGGTTTTCTGTCTTCATACTTAGAAGGAAACTTGGTCAAGGCCAGTAGATGATCCCTATAGATTTTGAGGTGAGTCGGTCATAGGTCAAGGTCACTTCGGGCGTATAATGCTCTGTCACACGGAGCTCTTGTTTGTGAATTTTTAACATAATTTTATTTGATGAACAAAGTGAGAAAATGGGTATGTCCAATAATATTACGAATTACGAATACAATTCAGGGTGTGAAATACCGTGTCGCAGGACCGCCTTAAGATTACAATTGCCCTTGCCAATATGTGAGAGATTTCGAAAACATTTTTTAGAGAATATATTTCTTAGTTTATGATATCTATATCCTTTCTAAAGTAGATTTTCAGTTAAAATGAGATTTCGACTGTTAAATTCGTCTTTTGGGTACATGGTAGGAATCAAAGCATCAAAGAAAGGGTTATCTAAGTTGAAATATCATCCAAATATCGAGAAGTGTCATTGAATGTATCACCTTCCTTCAGAATTTATAATATTCACAACAGCAGGTGTTAAGTGCTTGTGTGGCGGCCGTAAAACGTCGCCCCGTACTTCATTCTCAGTGTTGTTATACCTTCTGATCCTTCGAGATCATGAATTTCAGTACTTCTTGTTCTGAAAATTGAATACCGCTTAAGCCGGTGCTAGGGGGCGTGAGCAGTGTTGCAATTTCAATTACTGCTCATGAACAGATTCAATAAATATGGAAAAATAGTCAAACAGGGAGAGCCACACACGGAATGACACCGCATCAAACACCATCTAACGAGAAACGATAAAGCCACAAGACAAAACAAAACAGGACGCATATCAAGACGAAACACATTAAACATTAAGCATATTAAAAAACAAAATTGACCGTAGGGTGAAAGCAGGAGTGCCGCCTTGGAACGGTCAGCAGCCAAAAGCAATAAAAAAAATTGGCTACTGGGGGACTTGAACCTGGTTTATGGGTACCCAATCTCGTCCTTATCCCACTTTCACCGAAGTCAAAATGTAAATAAAATTCCCCCTCCAGACAACACCACAACATGCGTAACGATGTATGCCAAAATGAAAATGATTTGAAAATGAACGTTATTAGAAGTAAACAAGCGACGTCATCATGTAAATGACGTCATAATTTAAAAGTACGGGAAAACAATTTGAAACACTTCTACTGCGACATTTAAAAGATCAATCGCAAGAAAATACAATTACCAGTGGATATTAATCATACACAACTGTTTTGTTTGCAAAAGAATAAACTTGACATCATAGGCATGTACTCGATGACTATTCAGGTCAGAGCAGCTGTGGAGTAGTCATTTGGGGTACGACAGAACTAGCAAAATACAAATATCTAATTTCCTCCCTCCGTAAACGGGTTTCAGAGGGAATCTTCATAGAGTATTAAGCCTTTTCCGTCGTCGCACAAGTAAAGAGGAAAGCATAATGACCAACTGTAAAGGGGTCGACCACCAAGCATGTAGTGTGCTGCAATATAGAGGGGTCATATCCCTTTTTAATGAATTGTTTTATACGTTTGACAAGCAAAGTATCAAAATAAGTATGTCCAATAATTTTTCGAAGTTTGTAAATGACATCACCGTAAAACTCCGGATGTGAAATACCTAACTTTAGAAAAGTACGTAAATTACAATTGTATTTGCTGATGAGTAGAATATTACGGTGGTAAAATTTTGAAAATGTTTTACGAAGTTTGTCATATCTGTAGCCCTGTTTTAGTAGTTTTTCAGTGATAATAAGGTTACGATTGTTAAAATCATCAACAGAGGAACAAGCTCTAGCAAAACGAATAAGCTGAGAAATGTATACACCGTAACATGTAGCTCGGGGAACATCCCCATCCAAATGAGGATAGTTAACTATTTTAAAATTAAAATCATCCCTTTTGTCATAAATTCCAGAAGAAATTGTTCCATTGTTTATAGATAAATTTAAATCTAAAAAGGCTGCAGATATGTCAGAACTATTTGCTTTATTAAGCTTGAGCTCCCTAGGGTAAATTGAGGTTATCATAGAATCAAAGTATGGGTTATCAATATTAAAAATGTCGTCTAAATAACGTGCTGTATTGTTAAAGGCATTGATGACATCCGCCTGTGAATCGCTGTTAAGGTTAAGCATAAAATCCCGTTCATAACAAAACAAAAACAAGTCTGCAATTAAAGGAGCACAATTGGTTCCCATTGGAATACCAATAACCTGGCGATAAACAGAATTACCAAATCGAACATATATATTGTCTAACAGAAACGTAATAGCGAATCTGCAATTTTCTCTTTTTGTGTTGCAATTTTTGCTTTGGGGGATCATCTTCCTTCAGAATGTATGTGGTTGTGAGTTCAAACTTATCATAAAATCTCTCTCGTAGCAATATAAAAACATATCGGCGACCAGTGGTACACAATTCGTACCCATAGGAATACCAATCATCTGATGGTATACAGCATTCCCATAACGTTCGAACATGTTATCCAGAAATAAGGTTGATGATTCGCAAACTTCTGAGCAAGTAAATTGGTGTAATATTTCATTGGCTCGTCGGTAAAGAAAGCTTTTTCAGCACTACATGCTGTTGTTTCTCTGGCAATAAGGGGTTTGAATATTAAAGTATTTGTAGAAAACGTGATTGAATTTGAAAATTAAGCTCATTTGAATCTAGAATGCCGATATCTTAATTCAAATAGACATTATTATTATATATCTCAGATGCTCTCTGACCAAATTCAATGATTATTTTATTCCGGACAAAATTCGAGTTACAGTCATCTCAGTTTCTATTATAGATAGGCCTACCCATAGCCTGGTACGCTATATTATCGCGGTAGATGTTGCATGTCGCTAATTTCAGAAATGAACTTGGTATCAAGGGTGGGTCCAGGATTTGTTGTTTGGGATCGAAAACTGAAAGGTAAGCTGGGCAAAACCCTGGTTGGGGACACAGGGGCCGAACCCATCTGAAGCTCCTGGATTTTAGACAAGCACTCCTCGGGCACGGAAGAAAAAAACAACGAAAGAAGAAAATGTTGCTCCGATCGGGATTTGAACTAGCAACCGGCTCCAAATTACTAAATCGCTATTACAATCACTAGTCTACTGAATCTTGTGAGTGTAGTGAGTGTAGTACAGGTAAATTAATATATGTAAGCGCGTCATGACGTCCTACAAACCGGTTTATTTGTGCGTTCGGTCACTCTCTTACACTCGGTTACGTTACATTTACCTCTGTTGTTGGCTCAGAAAGCAGTCCGAAATCACATGATGTCATTGTGGTTGAAATAGCGAAACTAACACCCGTACAGAACAGAAAGTAAATTGTTAAATGTGTGTTTCGTTACCTGAAAAATCACCAATCCAATAAACTAACGTTTATATTGGACATCGTTAAGATGCAAAGTAAAGTCGTTGCACATCTTGCTGGGTTTTTTTTCTTGATTGCATAAAACATACATAGTATACTTATATAGCAAGCATGATAAAGAGTACAATACAGTGATTTTCTCAGGTGGCGTTCATTGCTGAAACCCTTGCATTTGTCACCCATTGAGACGGTTTGTCTAAAACCAAGCTGGACAGGAAGGTAGCCATCAATAACTTGTTTGTCCTAGCATGCGACAATAGATGGAAGTCTTATGACAGGCGTTATAATCACCTCAAGGGAAGATGACAATTACTTCAGTCTTACTAATCAAAGAGTAGACAAACTACCATTTTTTGTTTCCAATAGATGAATAAAAGAAATATGTTGTATGTTTGAACACAGTTATGGGATATTTGGACAAAGATAAATGCTATGAATTGACCGAACAATAAAAACCTTCACAATAAAACTATTTACATGTTTGAAAATACGTTTAAATTAAAACAAAAATCCACCAAATGCAGATTTGTGTTTAGTTTCTTTGTCCATATGTATTTGTCAAAGTCCCGACGCCAAATCAAGAGGTTGGAAGAACTGAGCTTTTGATTCGCCAATGCATCGGACACAGCCTCAAGTCTTGGCAAAGGGTAAGATATCGGTATAGTGATGGAGTTAAATGTGCGGTAGTCAACTGCAAATCCAAAGCGTTTGTCCTTTTTCTGTACCAAAACTACTGGACTATGCCACATGGAATTTGAGAGTTCAATGATGTCATTTTCAAGCATTCTTCTGCATTTATTTTCTTCATGATAGGATTTGGTCTGTACATGTATATAGGTAATTTAATTGGACCCTTACAACAAAAGGTTTCCACACTGTGATTACAAATGTTTGTTATTCCAACATCATACGATGCAGTGGATAACACATCTTGATAAGATTCAAGAAGGTAGGGTCAATTTTGATCATGGCTTCAATCACAATGCTCCAATTCGAAAGTGAGTTTAGAAGGACATGATTAAGATTTTTCTGAGGAAGATCGAAACGGGAGCACCATTGGAAACAGAGCTTTCTACAGTGGGAGTTTGAATGCAAGTGACCTCAATATAATTAGCAGTGACTACTGAACCCACACGATATAACTTGACTGGCTCATCCCCAGGGTTCAAGATGCTCAACACAGATTTCTTATTGGAAAGTTTGACAAGACATTTAGCTCCTATCAGTTGTTCCTCCGCTAAGCATTCAGATGGATCTAAGAAAACAGTATCATTTTGTTTACGGTGAGTTACAAATACATGTACATCTACCAGGGACCTAGCTGGAACTGTAACATACCGAAGCGATTTTTTGCCTGCCCTGAATAGAAATGTGTTTTTATTGTTTTCCCCTACACCGGTTTAAACCCCCAGAGACTATTGTCACTGACCGTTCCAAGGCGGTACTTTCATCTTCCGCATTGTTTGTTTATTTTGTCTTTGTGCGTCTCTTTATGTTTTTGTAGTTAAGTACAGTTACTGGTTTTTTCTTGTGTAGCTGTTCGGGCGGCTGTTTTTTATGTGGTTGTTTCCTTCCTGCATGACCCATATGTGTACTTTGTCTTCAATGAAAACAGTTTTTGTTCTGAAGTCAATTTCGACTTAGTGATTCTGCATGAAATCGAGTCCCAGAATAATCTGTTGTGTGAGATGTCTGACTACATAAAAATCACAGTCTACTAGCGCATCTGAAACACTGATAGGAAGCTAAACTTCGCCTAAAACTTCTAATTTCATACCACTTACATCAGCAACAGAAGTGATGTCAGATTGGCCTAAATCGGAGCACTTTACCTTTATCTTCGACAAAAATGTGTTCAGGCATGCAGGATATACTAGCCCCAGTGTCTAAAAGACACGAAACATTTTTAGCACCAACTTTACACAAAATGGTATTTCTCTGTATATCAGTTTTGACAGAAATTAAGTTAGACTTTTTTTAATCAGCACTTGGAATAAAGGACGCCTCGCATGGTTTGACAAGACCCTTGGCACATTTTGGTTTTGAAGTTGCAGTTTTAAGTTTCTCAGAACATGCATCTATATCGGGTCCATCCACAAAAGGAGACGTATGGACAGGCTTGCACTTTTCATTGATTTGAATGAGGAAGGTAGCTCTGGGAATTAGACATGGAAAACTGCTTACAGTCCTCGTCCTTTGTGGTGCGGTGTCTGGTGACGGGTATCACCCTAGGGTTGTTGGTAGTGAGTATATTTGAAAGTTGTGTGAAGTATGTGTTCAAATTATCTCTGGGATGAGATTTGGCACGTACAGTAGAGTGTTTTGGTTAGTTTCAGAGTTTCATAGAACTATAAAAACCAACAGTCACTCATTGATTTGTTACTCTCCTTTTTCTTTACACATGTCACAGCAACGTCAGCACATAAAAACTGTATATTTTCCTTTGTATAGCCATAGCATATGCTGGCCATATAGTCCATATGGTCAACAAGCTGCTTTTCTTCAGACTGGGTGAAGATTCTTTCTGGGCCAGGGTTTTAATCAACAGGCACATTTCCTCTTGTTCTATCTCTCAATGTCGACTCATGAATTTGAAATTGCCTGGCAGCCTGGTATACCGACATTCTATTTAATGTTGCATTGTATGCAGCTGCAAGATGGGTAAGGTCATATTGTCTCCTCCTCTTCTTGACATTGGCAGATAAACCCTGAAACCAAAGGAGAGATTTTTTAGCTTTTTACTAATGCCTGTTTCAATCAAAAATCTATTAATTTTCTTTTTATATGACACAAAACACAATTCCATCTCTAAATGTATTATTCTCCTTCGAAATTGCATAAATCGATTGCAAGTAAACAATGGATAGAGATGTCAGTGTGCGTATAATGGTCCTTATTTTATTCCGAAGAAAAATAACCCCGGCTCAGTCTCTTGCTGTGTATAAGGTCGAATTACAGTCAAACCGGGCCCCGGCCCCTAGTCAAACCGGTCTCCAAAAGTCAAACCGGCCTCACATGAATTATTTGTTTGGTCAAACCGGCCCCGCATTTTTAAATCGAATTTTTTACCATGTTAAATATTAATTCTTTCTAGAAACCCAATGTAGATCTAATTGCTTATCACACATATTTTGGTCAGTTGGAAATTCGGCAATGTATTAGCTATATTTTATACCACAGGTGTTCGGCTCATGAAATATGTCTAAAATAAGTTAAAATCTCTCTAAATTGACGTTTTTGTAACATTTGGAGCCCAAAAATAATGTTTGGGGCGTTTTGAGATAAAGCTGAAATTTCTATATAGAATATACGAAATTTCAGCTATGTCTCAAAACGCCCCAAACTTTATTTTTTCGGTTCAAAATGTTACAAAACGTCAACATAGGGACATTTCAACTTAGTTTAGACATATTTCATGAGCCGAACGCCTGTGGTTTATACCACGAAGTAAATACTTTGTGTTTATACTCGACTCGCATTTAGATTAAGTGACATTGGCGCTAAGTTAATGCCAATTAATGGCACGCATGTCTTTCGGTAGGTGTGATAATCCAATTAATGGCACGCGCGTGTATGTTGTTTGTGATAACCGAATTAGACCCGCGTTCAAAATACAAAAAAAATAAAAATTCTTTATTACTCTCAGTTGTTCTCCGATATAGCGACCGGTTTCAATCCGTATTGGTAGAATACCACAGCGAAATTGAGCTAACATGGAACGTTCGTACTTTGTTAAATTCAATTTAATGTACTTGTCACTTCCAAATTCTTCCTTAAATAATCTGTAAGTACGGAGTTTAGGGCTATTTTCAACAGAGACACGCCATAACGGACTATAATATTCTACCAATTTGGTTTGGGCGCTCTGTAAGTTTATGGGTTGTTTTCCCTCATAGTTGGCACTAAACTTAAGAGTACTCTTAATGTGTCTTATTTCACTGCACCAATTATTACCTCCTTTTTCATAGTCACATTCAAATGCACGTTTTGTGATACGGCTATCGGTGATGTCTACAAGTCTGTTCCAAAACCTTAAAATGTTGAGCCAGCGCCTATATCTGGATGGGAGCCACCCTATATCACCCACAATCGCTGCAACAGGTGCGTATCTATGGACGCCAAGGAAATAACGGACGGCTCTGAGTTGTACATTATTTAATTGCTGGTATTTTTAAAACCCCAGACTGTTGAGCAATAGTCAACAACAGGGAAAACACAGTTCTGTATAAGTTTTTCATAGGAACTGAAGCCAAACTCTTTCATTGAGTGTATTTTGTTGATTATGCTACCAAGAACCATCCTTACTGATTGCATCATAATGAATTGAAAACTCGTTTCTTTCGTTAAACAGTACACGTAATTACTTGTAACTAGTGACTATCTCTAGTTCATTCTCACCGACATGGAACGGAAAAGTGGACCTGGATCGTCTTCCTTTCCTGATGTGAACACGCTTAGATTTCGACGTGTTTATGAGTACGCGCAATCTTTTACACCACGTGTGCAGCACATCGAGCATTGTTTGTAGATCCTCTTCACTCTCAGCCATTGAGTAATATGTCGTCTGCATATAGGAGAATCGATATCTTTGATTCACTAAAGCTCACACCAAGGTCGATGTCATTTATTTCTTTAACTAGGTCATTTATAAAGATAGCAAATATTGTCGGAGATAAATTATTTCCCTGGGCGACACCAGATGTACAGTCAAACCACTCAGTTATTCTATTGTTTATCTTTATACAGGCAGACGTCTTTTTGTACATTGATCTTACGCTTCTATACACTTTGCCGTCGACCCCTGTCAAAAGAAGCTTATACAAGAGCACTTCGCGGTCCACAAAGTCAAATGCTTTTTCGAGGCCTATAAAAGCAGTGTATACATTGTATTTGTTGCGCACAGCACTATTTAGTGTAAACACGTGATCTTCGCAGGATATATGTCTCCGAAACCCATTGAGCTCATCCGCAAGCAAGTCATTTGCTTCCAGATAAGCGGTAATGCGTCTGTTTATAAGCGAACTGTAAATGTTAGTTATACATGACAACAAGCTGCTTCCGCGATAATTAGTAGGATCGCTTTTCTCTGAAGATTTATCAATCAATATCGGACATATCATGGCTTTTCTCCACTCTGTTGGAAAAACACATAAAATATAATAAGGAGGCCGGTTTGACCAAATTGAGGTCCGGTCTGACTTTTTGGATGCCGGGTTGACTTGGGGCCGGTTTGACCTGTTTCCTATAAGGTATATTTACTGAATGACGTCACACAATGTGCATTTGAAAATGAGGTATGGGTTGACCAATTATGAGAATATCTTCCGGAGATTATGTAAAAACAAAAAAATAATTATATCTACTTACATTAAACGTTAGCATTTTAATGCTGCGTTTTGTATAGCCAAGTATAATGCTATCTTGCTTATGTTTTTTCAACCGGAAGCTGCGCAAAATCGCATTTTCTATAGGAAATGACGGAAGAAACAAATACTGCGATAATAGGGAGCCCTATACTATAACGGCGAATCTCTGTTTGTAAACAAACCCGCCGATTTCGCGCATGCGCAGTTATCTGGTGGGCCAAAACGCCAATAACAACATTTATCTTACCTCCTACAAAATTCTTGTCATTCCATTGGTCAATAGAGGTCACGACAAACCCCCATAGATTCCTTATGGGGGTACTAAAATCCTTATCATGGCTTTACAAGAGTTACTTCCCTTATTTGACAGCCATATGCTTTTCTCTTACTTATAATAATACTTTATGTTTATCACTACAGTTTTAAAAAATGCATACATATAAGTTATGCTTTAATTGAAGTTGAAATATAATAAATTCTGAAGGGTGGTGATCCCTCGAAAGCAAAAATTGCAACACAAAGAGAAAATTGCAGACTCGGTTTTATTGAGTCTGTTCATGAGCAGTAATTGAAAGTGCAACACTGCTCACGCCCCCTAGCACCGGCTTAAGCGGTATTCAATTTTCAGAACAAGAAGTACTGGAATTCATGATCTCGAAGGATCAGAAGGTATATAACAACACTGAGAATGAAGTACGGGGCGACGTTTTACGGCCGCCACACAAGCACTTAACTGTTGTGAAGATTATAAATTCTGAAGGGTGGTGATCCCTCGAAAGCAAAAATTGCAACACAAAGAGAAAATTGCAGACTCGGTTTTATTGAGTCTGTTCATGAGCAGTAATTGAAAGTGCAACACTGCTCACGCCCCCTAGCACCGGCTTAAGCGGTATTCAATTTTCAGAACAAGAAGTACTGAAATTCATGATCTCGAAGACTCAGAAGGTATAACAACACTGAGAATGAAGTACGGGGCGACGTTTTACGGCCGCCACACAAGCACTTAACACCTGCTGTTGTGAAGATTATAAATTCTGAAGGGTGGTGATAAACATTAATTAGTTTTACAATGATAAAAAAGAAAAAACAAAATATATAAACGAGATTTGAGGCAAATACAAAATATTTTATTTAATTCTATTAAAGGGAGGTAATTTACTCTGCTCTTATCGTAATATCAAGTTTGCAAGAATTAATTCTCTTGTTTCCCTACGGCAAGCCATACACGTAGGCCTATGATGCAAACATGCGTGTAAATACTTGAAATTAAAGGTAGTCGGTAAGGTAAATTCGTTATGCAGTGCTTAGTGTCCCTAATATGGACTATACACTGCCAGCAAATATTAATATGGGACTCGGCTTCGCCTCGTCCCGTATAAATATTTGCTGGCAGTGTATAGTCCATATTAGGGACACTAAGCACTGCATAACTAATAATGTATCCCTATGTATAGGCTAAGCAATAGTTAGCCTACACATCATTTAACGACTGTGTTGGTTATGGATTGTTGCTTTCTGTACACGTACGGCGATTTCTCCCTTATTTTAAGACATAAAATTACTTTTTTCATTGTAATAACTATTTCATATATCAAGCTTTCTAATACAAATTTGTTTTTTCGGAAACCTGAAGGGAAACTATGTAAAATCCCGTCTAAAAGAAAATACGGGTCAATAAGCAAAGGGACATCACCGCTGACAATGTCAATTCTAGTAGACTACGTTATCGTTCCTTTGCTGCCACGCACGGCGATTTCTCCCTTAGACATAAAATTTACTTTTTTCATTGTAATAACTATTTCATATATCAGGTTTTCTAATACAAATTTGTTTTTTGGAAATCTGGAGCGAAACTATGTAATATCCCGTCTAACAGAAAATACGGGTCAATAAGCAAAGGGACATCACCGCTGACAAAGTCAATGCTAGTAGGCTAGATTATCGTTACTTTGCTGCCACGTACGGCGATTTCTCCCTTATTTTAAGACGTAAAATTGCTTATTTCATTGTAAAAACTATTTCATATATCAGGTTTTCTAATACAAATTTTGTTTTTCGGAAATCTGGAGCGAAACTATGTAAAATCTAGACTAGCAGAAATTACGGGTCAATAAGCAAAGGGACATCACCGCTGACAAAGTCATCGATATTAGGCTAGGTTATCGTTCCTATGCCACCACGTACGGCGATTTCTCCCGTATTTTAAGAAATTTCTTCCGTATTTTAAGACATAACACTACGTACGTTTCCCTTTGTAACAAATACTGCATATATGAAGCTTATTATTACACATCTGTTTGCAATAAAAGTGGAACACAAATGTAAATAATAAGATACTAAAAGGCCATTCGTGGCACTAAGCAAGGTACAGTTCTAAATACGTGATATCAAGACCTCAAAATATGGTAAAAAACCGTCAATTTTTCTCGTTTTATACAATAACATACTTTAATTTATTTATTTAACTCATTAAAAGTAAAAGAAATTCTTAACTTTTTCTTTAATAATAAAACTCTTTGTATATATGGGGCGGAAAAATTCTTGAGGTGGGGGTGATTTTCACGAAAAGGTGATTATTATGTACATACGTTGTTTTAGATGACTTGCTAATGACACGTAGTTACGTGGTATAAGGGCGAATCGTTGTGACGTCACGCGCACCTGTTATCTTAGCCGAGAAAAGATTGGTGGGCAAAAAGACTGACAGCTGATATGTAAACAATAACAGAAATATCGACAGCACTTTGAAAACTTCTGTTAAAATTAATAAAAAAAAGATTAAGGTGCAATCGTTGATGATAATTAGATCGATAGTACGTGTAAAAACACACATGAACCGAAAACTGATTCTGGAAGATGAATTTACAAGACACAAAAATCTTTATTTGGAGTCGGTTGTACAAAAAAATAACATGACAGGTTTACAATAAACTATTTGCCGGCTATGTAACAAAAATAACAACAGTTTAACATGACAACCTGTGGAGTTGTAAAGATATAAGCTTTTCAAAGCATGGGTAATACACAGTACAACATTATAATCAGACAAAGTTAATATTGGTAAATTACACAAGTATAAACTGTATTTGTTAAAGGGTCATATCTAAAGAGTATAAAACTGATTAGAGTTACAAAAGTTCATGCATTTCTAAAGATGTGTTACATAGTTCCTATCACAGGATACTATACTGCCAATCATGACAAAAAAAAGTTATTTGTTGCAAATTTATATAAAATCATAAGGCGTGAAATTTCGCCCAGAATTACGAGTTGACAGATATACATTGACTCCGTGAATATTCTTGTAAGAAATACTGATATCATGAATATTTATTAAAAAAAATATTAAAATATCATATGTACTGAGGATGTTATGGTATTGGAAAATCACTGTATATTCAGATCCAACATAAATTCATAGGAAAACAGAGAATATCCTGATCCGGGTCTACATTGTTTGGCAAGCACGAGAAAAAGCGTCGATGTTTTCAGAACTTTTACTTCTGTTGCCGGGTCATGTCAGGGATACATTTTTAGCTGAAGTCGTAACTTAAGGTTGGTTGTCGGTGGTTTTTAACCATTTCCCTGTTGAATATCTATGTCAGAAAAAGATGACATCATTAATATTAATATTTATAAGCTGATTTTTATAATGGTATAGAAACACATAATTTCATAAGCAAATAGAGTGGACCCGATCATACGGCTCCAATAGCCTTCAGATCTTGGTCTACTCTGTTTGCAAAGGCGTGAAAACTGTTTATGTATGGTAAACGGATAAGCAAACAGGGCAGACCCCACCTCCAATCAAACAGCTTCTATTTGCATTCTGATCGGAGTATAATCATTTGCCGTGTTTATAAAGGGTTAGGAGTTTTAAACAAATGAAAATATTTTTATGAATTGTATAAGTAGTCGGGGGGGGGGGGGGCTCATCCAGGAAAAATGCACTCAGATGACCCCTTCTTTTGTCTATATAACGCCGCCATCTTGGATGAGGGAAATTGAGTAGATTTTCGGAAGCAGTCGAGCGTGACAGGTGCCGGGTTCGGATATCGATCTGGGTCCCCTTAGCAGACGATGTATGTTTTTTCCAATACCCGTGCCAAAGGGTTTTAATTCAAAATGTAGAGCAGAGTATATGGGCGCGTCCATTTTGGCGAGGTAGCAGCCGACAGAGTAGATTTGATTTGCAAAGCTGTAGCAGACAGCTGTAGCAGACGATACGCAATGTTTTATATAGCATAAGTTTATTTCGTTTGTTAAACCGCCCTATGGTAATAGACCTACTGGTGTGTGTATGAGGTAGATAATCTGGATCCAATATGTAACCACTATAGTGTACGGATTATTTAAAGTAAACAACAATGTTTATTGAATTAATAGTATATGTATAAGTGTCAGCTGTCAAGCAGACGACATAAAATAGGGGTTACCAATACTTTGATAAAACCAGGTAGATTCAGGCGTATGGACTAAAGTTTAAACATCAAGCATTTTAACTTGTAGATAAAGAAGACAACGTTGCTTTTAATTGTTATAGTAGCACAAGAACACAATAAGTTTTAACCATGTCAGAAATTGTTGTTAAAACTTTTTTCAGCGGCTAGCTGTCTATTTTCACTTTTGTTCTAGTTTTCCACCAATGAGAAACTGTGTTACATTGTAATTTGCATATGACCTACTAGTATCTAGTAGTAAACTGTATTTTCATTAGTTAATACCTTGACTGGCATACAACCGTTTTATATGCCTCAACACATTGCCAAACTATGTACAATTCTGATATACAGTCTGCTAACGTGTCGAATTTCCTGGGGGTAATTCTTACGACATTGTAGTTATTTCAAAACACCATGTTTTATGATAATTAGCTGCTTCGGCCTCGCAAATTGAATCCAATGCAATAATTAACATACATTGTAATCACAACATATGTAAGGCATCATGTTACACAGACATGTTCTATAAACTTCTTACAGTTCAGTCAAAACGCCATATAGTACAGAAAATCATTATTTACGCAGATATTTAGCATGGGACCGAAGACTGTCGATTGTCGAAAGTTCTGTTCTTAAAATAGATTTTAAGACCTGGAAATTCCCATAAAATCAAAGTACTGATATTTATGATCTCATGGTAATGGTTGCTGAGCAATATTGCCAGTTTGTCGAAACCACTATTAAACTTTCAAACTTTTACTATTATTTTGTTATCAATCTAATACAACATTTGATAATAAAGTCCTTTTTGACGAACAGGTAGTTTGCCGAAACCACCATAATTCACAGGCAATGCTATAGGAAATAAAGAAGACGGGTTGTTTAGTATATTAGAGTAGTGGTATTAATAGTATTAATTACTATCCCCGACCACAGCACCGAGGCTCTGGTTGTTGGCTCTCTTTTATATAAAGCTACTTACTGAAGGCTATTGCTACGGCTCTATCACCTGGGGATTGGGCTCATAGACGTAGGTTGAAGTTGCTAACTTCATATTGTTTTAAAAATACATGTAGATTCAGTTAATGATGTCATTAATGATGATGCACACAGGTCGATTAAAGCGTTAATCTAGGCTAAATAAATACCGGACAAAACATAACAGGACGCATATCAAGACGAAAAACATTAAACATTAAGCATATTAAACAACAAAATTGACCATAGGCTGAAAGCAGGAGTACCGCCTTGGAATTTGTTATTGACCTGCAAGCGATTAGGTAATCACGCCTATAACTTCGAAAGCAACTCCAAGTGGTCAGTTTTGATAAGCATAGCGGGAAACGGAGAGAGAGAGAGAGAGAGAGAGAGAGTGAGAGAGAGAAGAGAGAGAGAGAGAGAGAGAGAGAGAGAGAAAGAGAGAGAGAAGAGAGAGAGAGTTAGTTAGATCTAAACATTTCCCTTCTAAAATCGCTATTTTATGCCAAATATCAGAAATTTGATTCTCAAAACAGTGTTCCCATGTAAAGAATACTGCAGTGTTTGTAACGCTTTCATTTATACTATTATTAAAGATATTTTATTTACCCCTTTTTATTCTCAATTCAGTATATGATTTAGTAGTGATTTCAAATTCATGGATCTGTTTACATTTGTAATAAACAAATAGTTTACTACATTCAGACAAATAAATTTATAAAACTGTATGTGAAGATAATTAATACTGATCCTGTTGTTTATATTGTGTCTACATATTGTGTCTTACTACATTATACTCACATATTTCATACTGTTGAAGTTTATTACTTCTTGTTTTATTATTATCAGTTATTATTAACAACAATTGTTAAATGTTCAATACCATAACAATTTTGTTTGCCTATATTCTTTAAATCCCAATTTAATACAAGTTTCTCTTTGTAATCATCATCAGTACATCAGTACTTTGATTTTATTGGAAATCCCAGTACATCTATTTTAAGAACAGAACTTTCGACAGTCGACATTCTTCCATGTTAAACATCTGCGTAAATAACCACTTTCTGTATTATATGCCGATTTGGCTGTGCTCTGAGAAGTTTATAGAAACTGTCTGTATCACAGAATGTCTTATATTTGTTTAAAATGAATCGATTGCATCGATTTCAATTTGCGAGGCCTTAGCAGTTAATTATCATAAAACAGGGTGTTTTGAAATAACTACTAGGTCATGAGAATGACCCAGGAATATCGACACGGTACCAGACTGTGTATCAGGATTGTACACAGTTTGGCCACGTGTAGAGGCATTATAAAAAAGGCTGTATGCCAGTCAAGGCATTAACTAATGAAAGTACAGTTTACTGCAAAATACTAGTAGGTCATATGCAAATTACAATGCAACATAGTTTCTGATTGGTGGAAAACTAGAACAAGAGTGAAAATAGACAGCTAGCCGCTGAAAAAGCATACATCGTCTGCTAAGGGGACCAAGATCGATATCCGAACCCGGCACCTGCCACGCTCGACTGCTTCCGAAAATCTACTCATTTTTCCCTCATCCAAGATGGAGGCGTTATATAGACTAAAGAAGGGGTCAACTGAGTGCATTTTCCTGGATGACACCCCTGACTATTGTATAACTAAGAAAACATTCTTGTTATTCTGTTACTTGGTGATGATTAACCCTTTCCCTGCTCAGTATTCATGTAAGAAATAATGATATGAATATTCATAAGCTAATGTTTTTAATGACATTTGTAGACAGGATTGTTTTGTTGGTAGAAACTGTAGAGTCGGACCTATTACAATGTCATAAATAAACAGAGCAGATCCAGATCATACGGCTCCTATAGGAGCCGTATGATATGGGTCTACGCTGTTTGCAAATGCATGAAAACACGTTTATATTAGAGAAAGGGTTACATCTTTGAATGCTTAAATTTTAAAGTGGAATGGCCCGTCATTGTTTTGATGTATTACAAAAGCCCCTCGTTACAAAAGCTCCTCCTACAAAAGCCCCTCGTTACAAAAGTCCATCATGCAAAAGCCCCTCACCAAAATTCAAGGTTTACAAAAGCCCCTCACTATGAAAAAAATGAAGTAACTTTAAGTGTTTTGTCATATTAATTGAACCAAAGCAAACATTGTTGAGCCAGATCATAAAGCTTTGAAAATGATTTGGGTCTATCCTATTTGTAAGCTAAGAAAAGGAATCAGTTAATTGTGGTTATATTATAATAGTTTATATGCAATATGTGCTAATATTACATTATCCATATATATTGAATATATATTAAGTGTACCAAAGCAAACATGGTTGAGCCAGATCATAAAGTTGTGAAAATGATTTGGGTCTACCCTGTTTGGACGTTAAGAAAAGGACTTAGTTAATTGTGGTTATATTATAATAGTTTATATGTAAGTACAAAAATGAGTCATGCAGGAAACACCACATACAGAACAAACAGTCGCCCGAACAGCAACACAAGGATACAGCAAATGTACATAACTATAAAAACATCAAGAGACGCACAAAGACAAAACAAACATACAATAGTGGGAAGATGGAAGTACCGCCTTGGAACATAATATTACATTATCCATATCTATTGAATCTATATTAATTGTACCAAAGCAAACATTGTTGAGCCAGATTATAAAGCTTCGAAAATGATTTGGGTCTACCCTGTTTGTAAGTTAAGAAAAGGAATCAGTTAATTGTGGTTATATTATAATAGTTTATATGCAATATGTGCTAGTATTACATTATCCATATCTATTGAATCTATATTAAGCGTACCAAAGCAAACATTGTTGAGCCAGATCATAAAGTTGTGAAAATGATTTGGGTCTACCCTGTTTGGACGTTACGAAAAGGAATAAGTTAATTGCGGTTATACCATGTATGCCTTTTGTATAGAATGTGGTTCACCTAATAAATATTCATTAATTGTCAGTGAGCAAATAGATTAGAACCTGATCAGATGGCTTTGTTTTAGAATCCGTATGATCTGGATCTATTTTGTTTGTAAAAAGATATAAAAATGTCCTCCTTGTGATAATACAACTTATGCTTTTATAAACATTGATAATTTAGTCTTATATTACAATGATCTAACCTAATGAATATTCATTATTAGAATAAATAAATATAAATATTAATATTTAATTATAAGAAATGATTTGATAAAATGCATGGAGGGTAAGCATAAAAATAAAATTGATTAAATTTTAATACCTTGTTTGTATTTCTATATATTGTCCCAAGTCTTATGTTATCACTCTATTAATTTGGACATGAAAGAGGATCTCTTATACCCATATATAGTATGTATTGTGAATAATTTACATGTTTTTCAAATCGAGGTCCAAATACATGTCCAAATATTTGGAGTATAATGATTTATTAATAAAAGGTACTGATTAATTTACAAAACAGTAATGTGAAAAATGGTGAGGGTCTTTTGTAAGCCTCGACACTTTTGGTGAGGGGCTTTTGCATGATGGGTTTTTGTAACGAGGGGCTTTTGTAGGAGGAGCTTTTGTAACGAGGGGCTTTTGAGTGTGCCCCCGTTGTTTACCTGTAGTTTCCAATCATTATATAATAACACTTAAATTTGCTATATGATATTGAACAATAAACAGTGAATGAATACCCAGGTCAGAGGGTTGATCTTTTAGCTATCTTGTCTGGGTCTACATTTTTCAAATATCTGTGCTTTTATTTCCCGCATTCAAAGATTTTATCAATACAAACTATTTGTTTTGAATACTGAAAATGAATTGTGTTAGACAGTTGGATGCTATATTATTACATTACTTACTCAGCCGATCGAATACTGCTAATTTACTAACTAGACCAGAGACTTATATGCGTGTTTATATGTCTCTGACTAGACCTAGAGAAATAGTAACGATCAAAGGTGCCAGTCTGCCAGATGGTCAGTAAATCCCCTAATTCCTCAGCAGGGGACAAGGGTCAGCGATCACACAATTGCCATCTACCACAAACTGTCTCATCAACAAAGTTATGAACTATTACGTAACAGGAATGCTTCTTATGTAACAATTACCAACCAATGTGCCAATTGTCTAAAGTTATGATTTGTTAAACAACTTCCCGAACAATAGAAGATAACTATGTTTTGACTAATTAGATCTATGGCTAAGCATAATTAACCCTCAGCGATTTAGATCTATTTAAAAAGGTAGTTTATTGTGAATTATAGTTCTAAAGATAATATGGACTGATATGATCTAGATCTATTCTAAAATACTTTTACTGGATATGCTACGGTACTGTACAATAGCCAGAAAGACATAATGAACACCATGAGACTGTATATCTTAATTAATATCTAGATCTTATTAAAATGAAACGAGAATTGAAATTTTAAATACTGTCGATCTAAAGTATTCAACATAATTATCAGGCATGTCCAACAAATAAATAAAAATGTATCCCATTTCAAGTAAAGGCCGGATCAAGCGATCGGTTGTTTTTTTACTTCAAAGTTCAGCTGGTAGTTTATAGGGCCGATTAATTCAAGCTTCTTGATGTATCCATCCTTAGAAACTAAAACATATAGTAAATGTACAGAAATCAACAATTCATAACCAACACAGTCGTTAAATGATGTTTAGGCTAACTATTGCTTAGTCTATACATAGGGATACATAGGTTGTTATTGGTGTTTTTTCCCACCAATTAACTGCGCATGCTTGAAATCGACGGGTTTGTTTACAAAGGTCCCGGGTCAACTCGGCCTCTTGACAACTCGGCCCCTGAGTCAACTCGGCCTGGATCAAGTCGGCCCATTTATATATAAATACTTATATAATTTATACTTTTTGGTTGTTTTTTATGTTAAATGTTCTATTTCTGATTGTGGTAGTAGTTTATTCGGTATCCTCCACATAAGAAGAGCAAAACATATAAACATGTACACAAACATTGGTATATACAAACTATCATGAAAGAGCATTTATACACGATGTGTTGCGGGGTTCTTAAAAAACGCCAGGATGACACCACTGACCTCTCGGGTCAGAAATAAAGAATTTAAAAGAATAACTGAAGACCAAAGTGTGATTATGCTGTATTTCGCACTAAAATATAATCTAAGTAAACAATCTAATCTAAGAAACATGAAAAACAACAATAGTTACACAATATATACACCAGAGCCATTTTTAATTTAAATGGGCAAATATGATTAACTAAAAGTGCAGCAGCAAAATGCTAATTAAAAGATAGAAGAAAATAGCCAAAAATGGAACTAAGGACTAATTTAGATTTGATTGAGTGATTCTCTCCCCTAACAATTTAGAATAAAAAATATCAGCAATGCTTAAGGTTTCACCAAATAGCAGTAAAGTAAAATTATAATAAATAGTAAATACCATTGAAAGGTCTCTCTACATGGTAAGAGAGGCAGCTTTCAGGTCCCTGGTTATGGAGAGAATCCCTGAAGCACTGAACAGACTAACTTAAATAGGGGAAAAGTCACATGACCTAAACTAGCTATCTGATTGGCTGGCTCCAAGATCTCACCAAAGCTTACACTAAATTGTTTTTCTTAAGACTAATGCAATAAATCTAATTTACACAAAAATAGACTTATGTTATCTCAATATAATCCAAAATGAGTGCCAAATTGCAATCAAAAATCATTTAAGAAAAATCTTTTTAGTCATAGTCTGTAGCTTCTAGGCTCCAGACCCATGTTCTAGGCTACAACATGTCACTGTTAAAGTACTGTAATATGTCTAAATATTAAAAATAGTCCAAACTAATCTCAAACATGTTTAAAAGAACATTAGTTTGGGTCTAACTGAGAAGTAGGTCAACTGCCCAGAATGTAAACAAAAAAGATTATTGCTAATTGCTCCAATTATAGATAATGACATTTCACATAAATGTATACAGAATGTTTTCTTACCAAACCAAACCAAAATGAGTTACAGATCTTAGAGAATTTCTATTTAAAAGTGTATTTCCACTCTAGATCATATCTGTCTATATAAGCTATATAAAAGCAAATGACATCAGAGCAGAAATCATATTCCAAGCTCAAAACACATTAATTTCACGAAATATACAAAGTGTCAAGCACGTAAATGTGTATCGTAACTATCAACACTAAGATCTGTATCCAATCTAGCTAGACAGATTCACAGACCTGTTTAAGAATGGCAACTCAACTCCAGTTTTACAACACAGCACCCCCTGGAGAAAAATAAAAATATCGCAAGATAATTTTACATTTCGTCCCCGAAATAATGCTTAAACTGTTGAGATGACATGCTTTAAGTACAAACATATCAAAAATATAACTTTGTAACGGACTAAAAAATATCTGATACGACACTAGGAACTATCAAAACTAAAAGTAAAACAATAACTATATACAGTTTATCAAAGTCATATGAAAAATAATGAACTACTTTGCAAATGAGAATACTATCTCAGTATCTGAACTTAATAAGTATACCTCATTAAACCACTAAGTAAATCTTACTTCAGTAAAAATAATCAAACATAATTTCGAAAATTTATATGAAAAATTCTTCCAATTACTAAAGCAAAATGTATTTTTCAAAAAAGAATTATAAGAGACTAACACAATTTTTAACTGATGAAAAAAGATGTGCAAAGTACCACAACTGCAAAAATAGTACAATTGTATCAGTTGCTAAGTATTAATCTCTCATCTAGAAAGTGTCTAAAAATTACATGACACTCACTAAAACTCATGCAAAAACTAAATCCTGTCACATAAAAACTATGACATCTTACAAAAAATACTAAATACTAAACGGATATAATCCAGTTATCTAGAAATCTCAAGTTGTAATACTTGCAAAACTTCTAACCTATACCACAATAGGTTTAACTTCAAAATAATGATAACTGTCCATTAAGAAAAAATAAAAGTATGCTATTAACAAAAAGTATCTGTGTCCGAACAGAAAAACTTAAGCAAGAAAATGCAAAGTCAAGTGAAAACTGATCAACAAAAATTTATCACCAAAATATTAACTCGACTATGATCATCATGCATGTGCCCTGATTTACTTATGAAGTATAAGTTCGATAAAATCTCCTAACTTGCAGTTCCTTCAAAAATGAGTTAAAAGAGACAACAATTTAATTTACGAAATTCTACAGGTGCATGTTAAAAACTGTACACCTACTTAGATCTCAATAGCTTATAAGAGTAGTATAGATTTCTCAACAAATCTCTTAGTTCAGAGAACAAAATTAATGCTATCCTGATAACTTCTGTGCTTATTACATGGAATGAATTCCCTAAAACTGACAAACACACACAAATGATTTGAGACAAGCCAATAGATACTTAAAACCTAAAGCCTATACAACATAAAGGTGGGTATGCGCACAATTAAAGCAATACCTCAGTTCAGAAGACAAAAATTGCAGATGTAAGAGATTAGACCCTAGCACCTACATGCATAATTGCCTAAACACAAATAAAAAATTTAACTTGCATATGCGTAGATATTAGAACCTAGCATCCAATGCAATTAACTCTCAAAAACTCACAAAAATCATTGCCTATGCCTAGATATTCAAAACCTAGCATCTCAATGCAATACTCCCAAAAAATACACAAAAAGTATTGCCTATGCGTAGATAGTTAAAACCTAGCATGTCTATGCAATACTCAAAAAACCAAACAAAAAAATAATTGCCTATGCGTAGATACTTAAAACCTAGCATCTCTGCAATACTCTCAAAACACTCAAATATGATTGTCTATGCCTAGATACTTAGAACCTAGCATCTCAATGCAACACTCTCAAACAATACACAACAAGAGTGCCAGTGGGCACAATATACGCCCGTCGAGGTTTTCTTCAACATAAACTTGGGTTAACGTATTTGCTAAATTCAAATTCTAAGTCCAATTTTGCGACCAAGTTTCAAGGTTGTAAATAGGCATACTTTAACAAAAAACCTTAACCAAAAATTCTAAATTAAAAAGTGCCATAATTGTGTCTAAATGTTTGAGATGAAGATGAAGCTTGTGATGGTGAACAAATGTTTCAAGTTTAAAAGCTTTATCTGAAAGGATTATGTAAATAAGTGGACTTTAACCAAAACCTTAACCAAAAATTCCAAGCTAAAAAGGGTCATAATTATGTCCAAATGTTAGACAGCGTTATGTACTCTTGCCTAAAGGTGAAGCTTGTGATGGTGAGCAAGTGTTTCAAGTTTAAAAGCTTAATCTAAAAGGGTTATGTAAATAAGTGGACTTTAACCAAAACTTTAACCAAAATTTCTAAGTTAAAAGGGGGCATAATTCTGTCAAAATGTTGGACAGAGTTATGTTCTCTTGCCTACAGGTAAAGCTTGTGATGGTGAACAAGTGTTCCAAGGTTAAAAGCTTTATCTCAAAGGGTTATGTAAATAAATGGACTTTAACAAAGCCTTAACCATAAATTCTAAGTTAAAAAGGGGAATGATTCTGTCAAAATGCTTGAAAGAGTTATGTACTCTTGTCTACAGGTTAGGATTGTGATGGTGAATAAGTGTTCCAAGTTTAAAAGCTTTATCTAAAAGGGTTATGTAAATAAATGGACTTTAACAAAGCCTTAACCAAAAATTCTAAGTTAAAAAGGGGCACAATTCGGTCAAAATGCTTGACAGAGTTATTTTCTCTTGCCTACAGGTGAAGGTTGTGACGGTGAACAAGTGTTCTAAGTTTAAAAGCTTTATCTCAAAGGGTTATGTAAATAAATGGACTTTAACAAAGCTTTAACGAAAAATTCTAAGTTAAAAAGGGGCATAATTCAGTCAAAATGCTTGACAGAGTTATTTTTTCTTGCCTACAGATGAAGGTTGTGACGGTGAACAAGTGTTCTAAGTTTAAAAGCTTTATCTCAAAGGGTTATGTAAATAAATGGACTTTAACAAAGCCTTAACGAAAAATTCTAAGTTAAAAAGGGGCATAATTCAGTCAAAATGCTTGACAGAGTTATTTACTCTTGCCTACAGGTGAAGGTTTTGACGGTGAACAAGTGTTCCAAGTTTCAAAGCTTTATCACAAAGTGTTATGTAAATAAGTGGACTTGTTCCACATAAATTGAGGTTAACATTTTTGCTTAACGCAAATTCTAAGTCCAATTAAGCGACCTTGACCTTAGATAAATGAGCCGGGACTTGGCAGGCTACTGTAGCATGTCTAGATAAACATTTTGGTTAAATTTGGGAAGGATCCACCAAGCGGAACTTGAGTTAGAGATGTTACAGACAGACAGACCGGTTAACATTTTTGCTAAACGCAAATTCTAAGTCCAATTGTGTGACCTTGACCTTGGATAAACAAACCGGGACTTGACAGGCTACTGTAGCATGTCTAGATAAACATTGTGGCTAATTTGAGAAGGATCCACCAAGCGGAACTTGAGTTAGAGATGTTACAGACGGACAGACGGACAGACAACCAGACGGACAGACGGACAGACAGCGCTATTCCATAATACGTCCCGTTTTTGCAAACGGGCGTATAAAAATCATTGCCTATGCGTAGATAGTTAAAACCCAGCATCTCACAGCAATATCACTACAAAAACACGAATTGCCTATGCATAGATAATTAAAACCTAGCATCTAATAGCAAAAATAGAGTATCTCTTAAACATAAAAGCACAAAAAATAGATCAAGCAAAATTCTTATCTGACTAACTCTTATAACTATATCTTAAATGTTCTAAAAACAAAACTTAAAACTAAAATCTTAACAACTTGATCTTGTTTTCTTCATCTGTGGATCTAGGAAAGTCTTTTGAATGGCACACGCGATTTAAAATTACAGTTCTTCTTACAAACGCGAGTTAAAGTTAGAGATCACATATCTGTTGCACGAGTCTTCAATTATAACATTTTTGTAGCGCGAGTGTCTTTCACTTTTCACTATATTTAAAGACATTCCCTTGGCCGGCTTGGGTCTTTACAGCTAACCTGTGAAAAAGCATGCGGCACATGGTAAGAACCATAGCAGTCTGCCTGTCAAGAACCACTGGAGCGTTCCATGTGAGGCCCGTCTCTTACATTTGATGATTTGGAAATGATTAGATTGTCACTAATGCAGTATATGTTTTTATTTTTTATTATGCTCCCTGAAACTATAAGAAGGATCATATAGGCCCGCTTTGTCCGTTCGGCCTGTGAATGTCTTCTAAAGTGCTCAACCTACATTCATGACACTCCACATACAAATATATCTTATTGAGATCAAGTGCAGGGTGCAGGGGTTAAATTATAACTTTCTGAGCAGTATTTACATATTCTGATAGACCTTGTTGGGAGAAAAGGCAGCTGTGTCCAAGGAAAATAACTCTGTGGGACATCTCTTTTGGAAGTATTGCCCTATGTAATATGTCTTTATATGAACGCCAGCTCTACAAGACAAAATTGAATTCTCAGCTTTAATTAGGTCGCCTTTGAACATATTATAGCTCTCCTCCACTGCATGTTAAATGGATTCTACTGCAGGCCAAATGTCCAGAGTTTTATCTCTGATATACATAAGCGCTCAGGTTTTTTTTAATGTATTTAATCCTTATAAAATATTCATCTGCTAAATTGCTTGTCTGCTTCAAATGTGAAAGTGCTTCATAGTTTGTAAGGATTTGTGAAAATGTTGTCTGTCAAATAGCTTGGATCCAGATAAGATGCTGGGTTACTTGACGTCTCATCTGGATCCAACCTGTTTGCATATGGCCCTTTGTTTGTTAGTGGTAGGCTTCTAAGGGTTGAACTTCTATTGGGTTCTGACCAACAATGGTCTTTTGAGTGTGTTCCCCTTGACTAATTGTATGTCAGGGCCTCTCTAGACAGAATGAGACGGCTTGCCATATTTTGCACACTTGTATCATGCTTTTACTGTTACTTTCACGCCTATTGAGAACAATGGGGGGGGGGAATCATTGAATGGACCTGGGTAATGTCTTTAAAACACAAGTTCACTTTTCACCGTTTTCGAACGCGATAAGTATTCACAAGTCTCTCATCTCACTGGTTCACTAATTAATTTTACACTTGTAAGAATTATGATTTACGCGATGATCTCATTACAGTAATGTAATGCGTAGTCACTAAATATATCTGGATCATACGCGAAAGTCTGTTGTATGGTACACACTCTTCCATTCGTCTGAAATCGTTCCCTGGACACGCCTCGATCATCTGTGTGGACATTGGTTTTCGGTTTGGCCCCAACTCATGGATTTGTCTGATTGGTTTTCGGTTTGGCCTAAACTTCTGGCTTTGTCTGGCTCGATTTATGGCCCATGTTGATACATGTAGTTCTAATGGGATGACAGACAGGTTTTGGTTGAGCCCTTCGTCTTCGTCTTGGGTTTCTGTGATGATTACAGGAGTATTGTACATGCCCTGTTATACAGGTGTTACAGCTTCTGATAAACTTCTTAATGTCCTGGTCCATCTTGTACCAATGAAATTTCAGTCCGGTTTGCTTGGAGGGTTTGTTGACTCCAAAGTGATTTGGGAGCAGAAGCTGGTAGTCAAATTTCTTTGTCGTAGAGTAGCGCTTTTGGTACAGCACTTCATCACGCTGTATTATGTTGTCTGAGTTGAGCCAGTAATTTCTAACTGCTGGACTGTAATCGGCTACCTCGTCTTTGTCTGGCATATCTTTTCGTTTGAACCATTCTTGGATTATACTCAGATCTTCATCTTCATTCTGCATTTCAGATATCTTTTTGGTTGTGTAGCTAAGTCTTGAAGCTGGTTGTGGTGTAGTATCAGCTTCATTTTCATTTTGCTGATGGATATCTTGTTCGCTGTCTAAGGCCCGGATAACATGATTGGCGTGACCAATGTCAACTATGGGTTCAGTTCTAACCCGGTATATAAGGATTTCAGCTTTTTCTTTCATTTTCTTCTGGATAGTGGTATTATGGTTTTGGCTTCTCTCTCTGGGGTGATGAATTTCCTTGCTTTGGTCAAGTAGGTTGGCCATTTGGTTAAAGTATCGATCGGTTTCGTCTAACATTTGGGCTGGTTCTCGGCCATTAGATCCAGCCCTCTGGAGTTTTCCGACAACTGTTCGTCTGTTTTTGTTTCATTTCTTGGGCATTTTGGCGAGATATGACCTTCTTCGCCACAGGTATAGCATGTCATCTTTCGTCGATTGGATTGATGCGTACTTGTGTAATATCTCTCCGTATTGACTGAAGACAGGTTTCTCTTCAGGTCTCGAGCAAAATGTTGTAAACGCTCATCTGTTACAAATTTTCTGTCATTCAAGCGTCTAACATCAGGCTCATATTCTTCTCTTGTATTTTCATTGAAGATGTGTAGGTCCATATCTACTTCTGGACCAGCTTGTATATGGCGTAAACCGGATCTCTTTCTGGTAGCTTCTTTGCAACATTGATGCCAGTTGACAAGATCAATGGCGTTGTTCAGTGACTGCGGCTGACGTATTAAGACCTCATATGCAATACTCTGGTCTGGCAGGCCATTCATGAAGTGTTGGATCAGCAGCTGTTCATATGTCGTAGTATGGCCTATATCTGGATAAGCCTTTGACATTAGGGCTCGTACTAGGGATGCATATTCTTGCAGATTTTCTCTTGAACTCTGTTTGATTTGGATCAGATTGGCTTTATGGGTTTCTGCTGGAGCATTGTGACTGAATCTTTCTCTCAGGGCCCTGATTAGCATGAATGCGTCTACTCCAATGTCAATGGTAAGGTTGACTGCAAATACCAAAGCTTCGTCTTTCAAGCTGAGTAGGAGTTGTTCTACTAATTTATGCCCAGTCCATCCGTAACGCTCGGAAAGTAGTTGGAAGTTCAGCCAAAATGTGTCCCATTCTCCAGTTTTGCCATTGAAGGTTGGAAAGTTTGGTTTCGGTTCGTCAGAATATCTGGTTCTCTCTGGATTATGTGGATATCTGACATGAGGACGGTTAGCAAAATTGTCTCCCTGGTATCTTGGGGTTGGTCTCACTGGAGGTTCTCTACGTGGAGGGTAGTTGTAATCCCAGACTGGTGAATTAGGTCTTTGGATAGGTGACCGGCTCATGTAGTCAGACTGATGGGGTTGTGGTCTCTGGAAGTGTGAGCCTGCAGGTTTGAAGTTTGGCTCTATTGCTGGAAGCTCTGGCAATGTAGCAACTTGAACGGTTGGCCTAGTTGGCTGGCCCGGGACCGGCAAGTTGTTTGTTTGGCGTGTTGGCTGGGGTGTAGTGACATGTCCCCAACCACTTCTGCTGAAGATATCTGCCTCCTCCCTGATAAGTGGCATGCGCAAGTACTCATCATTTGAGGGACATGGCAAGAGTGGTGTTGGTGAGCGTCTTACTAAAGTGTTTGCCCAGACAAATGAAACTGTGCCGCTGGGTGGAATTCTGTCTGGGTCTAGATTTGCATATGGTTCATCTGGAGAGATTGGACCTGTTGGTGTAGCCCAATCTTTGTTGTCATGGTCTTCTTGAAGTAGCTGGTATGGCGTAGGGAGCTTTCGTGACAGTAGCTCCATCAGGTTTTCTGGAGTGCTTCG
This sequence comes from Azorinus chamasolen, assembly GCA_963576725.1. Lineage (NCBI taxonomy): Eukaryota > Metazoa > Mollusca > Bivalvia > Cardiida > Solecurtidae > Azorinus > Azorinus chamasolen. The sequence continues at coordinate 36,714,039 of OY755240.1, read as the reverse complement.
ATGACGGAAACGTCTTCGTAGATGTTGGCAAGGTGTCTCTCTCTGGTTGGAACACTTGAGTGACCAAGTGTGATCAGACCGGGTGATTGTACAGATTCGGATGCAGTATAACTCAATTGAGATATCTTTCAGTAATAACCTGGCTATACTTGATAACCAAGGTTTGTACGGATGCAAATACCAGACAGTTTGGAAAAATTCCGTTTTATACCAAGATATAATCTGAAAATGGGTGATCCCTGGAAGGCAAAAGTAGAAATGCAAAAAGAGAAAATTGCAGACTCGGTTTTATTGAGTCTGTTCATGAGTAGTTATTAAAAGTGCAACACTACTCACGCCCCCTAGCACCGGCTTAAGCGCTATTCAATTTTCAAAACGATTAACATCAGAACTAATGATCCCGAAGGACCAGAAAATATAACAACACTGAGAATGAAGTACGGGGCGACTCTTTACAGCCGCCACACTAGCACTTAACACCTGCTGTTGTGAAGTACATATAATCTGAAAATGGGTGATCCCTCGAAAGCAAAAGTAGAAATGCAAAATGAGAAAATTGCAGACTCGGTTTTATTGAGTCTGTTCATGAGTAGTTATTAAAAGTGCAACACTACTCACGCCCCCTAGCACCGACGTAAGCGGTATTCAATTTTCAAAACGATTAACATCAAAACAAATGATCCCGAAGGACCAGAAAATATAACAACACTGAGAATGAAGTACCGGGCGACTTTTTACAGCCGCCACACAAGCACTTAACACCTGCTGTTGTGAAGTACATATAATCTGAAAATGGGTGATCCCTGGAAAGCAAAAGAAGAAATGCAAAAAGAGAAAAATGCAGACTCGGTTTTATTGAGTCTGTTCATGAGTAGTTATTAAAAGTGCAACACTACTCACGCCCCCTTGAGTTTGCATTTAATAAAAGTGCTAAATTTTAGAATTTACTCAGTTAATCTCAGATATCTAGTTATAGCTCATCGCCTTCACTTGTTGATCTGGAGTTCGTCTACAAATGCAGTTCATAAAGAGATGTCTATAAACAGTAATCTGGAAAGCGTTCACAACACAAAGGTGTTACAAATCAAAAGATATAGCACAAGCCAAAATGTGCATAATTTGGTTAGTGAACTCTCGCAGGACAAATGGTCTAGGAGATAAAGTATCGCAAATTTCACTTTCACAGACACCTACTGCTGTGTGCTCGAATTTGCAAAACTTTAACAGACAAAGAGTCTGAGACAGGTCAAAGAAAGAAATGGATAGAAACAGGGCTGGACTTCTAGGGACTTAAAGTTATCACTTCCCTCCACTGGCAAGCCTCTACACTGTTAGCGCGTTAGAGACAGGTGTCAGTCTGAGGTGTCTATAATCACTTTCCTCCACTGGCAAGCCTCTACACTGTTGGCGCGTTAGAGACAGATGTCAGTCTGAGGTGTGACACTCTATGGCCTTTAGACAATGTCTACAATCACTTTCCTCTACTGACAAGCCTCTACAGCCTCTACACTGTTAGCGCGTTAGAGACAGGTGTCAGTCTGATGTGTCTACAATCACTTTCCTCCACTGGCCAGCCTCTACACTGTTGGCGCGTTAGAGACAGATGTCAGTCTGAGGTATGAAAATGGCCTTTAGAAAAAAAATGTCAACAAAACAAATAATGATGGACCAAGGGCTGAACCTGAAGTAGGGAGCTTTAAGGCTGTTACTGCACAATCCTAATTTGAAACTTCCTCAGAGAAACGATTTTAAAAATCAACATCCCACTTCTGACACCAGTGTTGCGGGGTTCTTAAAAACGTCAGGATGGCACCACTGACCTCTCGGGTCAGAAATAAAGAATTTAAAAGAATAACTGAAGACCAAAGTGTGATTAAACTGTATGTCGAACTAAAATCTAATCTAAGTAAACAATCTAATCTAAGAAACATGAAAAGCAACAATATTTACACAATATTTACACCAGAGCCAAAAAGTAAACAATAGTTCTAATTTAAATGAGCAAATATGATTTACTAAAAGTGCAGCAGCCAAATGCTAATTAAAAGATAGAAGAAAATAGCCAAAAATGGAACTAAGGAATAATATAGATTTGATTGAGTGATTCTCTCCCCTAACAATTTAGAATCAAAAATATTAAATGCCAAAGATCAGAAATGCTTAAGGTTTCACCAAATAGCAGTAAAGTAAAATTATGCTAGATAGTAAATACCATTGAAAGGTCTCTCTACATGGTAAGAGAGGCAGCTTTCAGGTCCCTGGTTCTGGCGAGAATCCCTGAAGCACTGAACAGACTAACTTAAATAGGGGAAAAGTCACATGACCTAAACTAGCTATCTGATTGGCTGGCTCCAAGATCTCATCAAATCTCACACTAAATTGTTTTTCTTAAGACTAATGCAATAAATCTAATTTACACAAAAATAGACTTATTTTATCTCAATATAATCAAATATGAGTGCAAAATTGTAATCGAAAATCATTTAAGAAAAACCTTTTTAGTCATAGTCTGTAGCTTCTAGGCTCCAGACCCATTCACTCAGGAAAATCATCAATTACACAATATAGATAATCTCAATAATTCTAGAAAAAAGTGCAATCCTATATCTAGTATATTCATAAACCTTAAGAGCATATTTCCAGAATTTATAATGACTTAGATATTTGACTGTAAAAATAACAAAAACAAGTGACTCTTAGGCTCTGTAGTCCTAATGGCGGCCATTACCCTAAGGGCACCTGTTGCTAAATATTCCAATAATTGCAAACTAAGACTCTCTGCAACATGTCACTGTTTAAGTAATATGTCTAAATCATCCAAACAACAATAATCAAACATATTAGCCATACAAAATAGTCCAAACTAATCTCAAACATGTTTAAAATGACATTAGTTTGGGTCTAACTGAGAAGTAGGTCAACTGCCCAGAAAGTAAACAAAGAAGATTATTGCTAATTGTTCCAATTATAGATAATGACACTTCACATAAATGTATACATAATGTTTTCTTATCAAAACAAACCAAAATGAGTTACAGATCTTAGAGAATTTCTATTTAAAAGTGTATTTCCACTCTAGATCATATCTGTCTATATAAGCTATATAGAACCAAATGACATTAGAGCAGAAATCATATTCCAAGCTCAAAACACATTAATTTCACGAAATGTACAAAGTGTCAAGCACGTAAATGTGTATCGTAACTATCAACACTAAGATCTGTATCCAATCTAGCTAGACAGATTCACAGATCTGTTCAAGGTACATTAATGAGTCATGCAGGAAACACCACATACAAAACAAACAGCCGCCCGAACAGCAACACAAGGAAACAGCAAATGTACATAACTATAAAAACACCAAGAGACGCTCAAAGACAAAACAAACATATAATAGGGGGAAGATGGAAGTACCGCCTTGGAACGGTCAGTGACAAAAGTCACTGGTTTATGGGCGCCCAACCCCACACTTATTTCATCCCCACCCTAAAAGACAGTGTAAATAAACGTAGCCCCTCTCCGACTAATCTGCAACAACCGCGATGGTAAATACAGTGGTAAAGTGCATGTATAACGAAAACACTTAAGTGAACAAACTGTATCCACCTATCGCTAGTGTACTCAATGATTGAGTTGCAAACAGAGTAACTGTAGAAAAGTAATAAAGGGTACGACAAAAACGAAATAGTACAGATATCCGACGTTCTCCTTCCGTTTCTGGATTTAAGAGGTCGCCTTCATAGAGTACTAAACCTTTCTTGTCATCGTACATGCAAAGAGGCCAGCGTGATTTCCAACTGTGTAAAAGGGTTGACAACCAAACATGCAGTATGTTGTAGTACTACAGGATCATATCCCTTTTTAATGAATTTTTTAACATATTTAATGAACAAAGTGAGAAAATGGGTAAGTCCAATAATTTTACGAAGATTGTAAATCACATCACCATAAAATTCCGGATGTGAAATACCGTGTCGCAGAAGCGCCTTGAGATTACATTGGTACTTGCCAATAAGCGAGCGATTTCGATAGTAAAATTTAGAGAAAGTTTTTCTTAGTTTATGGTATCTATATCCTTGCTTAAGCAGTTTTTCAGTTAAAATGAGATTTCGACTGTTAAAATCGTCAATAGATGAACAAGCTCTAGAAGCATGGCAACTCAACTCCAGTTTTACAATAGGTGCTTTACAAGCAACGGTACCAAACACTTGAACGATTCTCCTGACCGTTTAATACCTTTACATTATGGATATTCATGTATCTAACATTATCAAGTAAAGTTTCCGTATAAATATAATGTAACACCATAACTGGTAACTGGCAATAGTACATACATATCTATATAATTCTAACAACAACCAGATCAGACTCTGATCAGATGATTCTTGCAGGAATCGTTAGATCTTGATCTGCTCTGTTTATGATGCCATTCAGAGGCACTTCTCCGATGAACAAGGTCAAAACAACACATATCTAAAACTAGCCCGAGTGAAACCCAGTCAACCTTTTCCTACGAAACGAAATTAAGAAAAGGGGGATAGGTCAACGAGTTATTCCACCCAAACAATTATACCGTTGCACTTAGGCTGGGTCCTAGTAGTGGTAACCGTAGCATCCCCCCCATGACTATTTTTCATGGGTACCAAATTGTTCGTTGGGGTCCTCAGAACACATTTTGAGCATGCCCCCAAAAATAAGTTTGTCCCCGCTGTTTTATTTAACGGTTTCCATGGTAACCCGAGGTAATTTTCGAAACTACCTTGGTTCAGAAAATGCGTCATAACTTTGCTTTTAGAAGCAATAGAAGGACAAAACAAGTACCAAAGTAAAGCAGAGACATATAGCTTGAATTGATATTCATAAATGCATTCTTATGAATATCAATGAGGAAGTAAAAAATGCGGGTTTTTTTAGGAAAAAGGAGTTTGTTGTTTAGTCTGAGAGGCTTATTAATGCACAGAAATTATTGAATTTAGGTTTAAATTGTTCGTTGGGGTCCTCAGAATATATTTTGAGTATTTCCCCAAATAATTTTGTCCCATCTATGTTTTATTAAACGGTTTCCATGGTAACCCGAGGTAAATTTCGAAACATCATTGGTTCAGAAAATGCGTAATAACTTTGCTTTTAGAGGCAATAGAAGGACAAAACAAGTACCAAAGTAAAGCAGAGACATATAGCTTGAATATGATATATGATTTTATTAATATTCATAAATGCATTCTTATGAATATTAATGAGGAAGTAAAAAAATCCGCTGTTTTAGAAAAAGGAGCTTGTTGTTTAGTCTTAGAGGCCTAATAATGCACATACATTATTGAATTCAGGTTTAAATTGTTCGTTGGGGTCCTCAGAACACTTTTTGAGCATTCCCCCAAAATAATTGTGACCCAGTTATGTTTTATTAAACGGTTTCCATGGTAACCCGAGGTAAATTTCGAAACTATCTTGATTAAGAAAATGCGTCATAACTTTGCTTTTCTTCTTCTTCTTCTTCGCTATGTCGTGCAGGGCCGCAATCTGCTGGCATACTCGCACCAAATTTGTGTGATATGTACAAATGTGTGACGGAGGGTCCGTGGTTAAAAGGAAACAGATTAAAAGCAGGATAAAATCATGTGGAAAGCTACTGGAAGGCTGCCAAGATCCCCACCTTGAGGAAGGCACTTTTAGAGGCAATAGACGGACAAAACAAGAACCAAAGTAAAGCAGACATATAGCTTGATTACGATATGTAATTCTATTAATACTCATTATGCATTCTTATGAATATTAATGAGGAAGTAAAAGATGAGTTTTAATAAAACGAGTTTGTTTTTAATTTGAGAGACTTAATAATATACTGAATGCAGGTTTAAATGTTTTAATATCATCATACAAAGAAAAAAACATCTTTGGTTCATGTAATATTTCTAAAAACATGTATATTTAAGCTAATTTGCATATAACGTGCGTATATGAATAAGCAATTTAACATAAGCACTATATGTAGCATTGTTTCGAGTGTACTATCTTTTCTATTGTTTATTTTACGTAAAATACCAGATATTGAACACAGATTGACAAGAGCAGAGGGTCATTACTTTGGGTTCATGAATATTAATGCATATTTATGAATATGAATGAGATGTAAAATTAAACACACTTGAATGAGCTGTTCTTTTTATCTGAGATTATTTTAGTTAACCAGTACAGAGCTTGATACTGACTGAAACAGAGATATTGATGTTCATGTATATAAATATGTAGATAATGAATATTATTTTCAAAATCATGGATATTAATGAGAATGTAAACTGTTGTAGGAAAGTAAGTTTTTCTATTATATTGCAATATACATGTATGTGAACAACACCTTTCTTGTAAGAAAATACAGCGGAGGAATTGAGCCTCATGCCATGTTTTATGAGGAATATTACTTTTATGAATGTTTTGCAATACAATGGAAAATATATAGCATCTCGGCTGCAATCATCAGCTTATGTTTACCCATATTAGCATTGCGTGACTTCGAACTTACTCGCGATGTCTTATGCATTTGCTTGATTATTTACCACAGCATGCCAGAGCAACGCAAGGCTTCTTGCGGGCATTTCGCGGCAGGCTGGACAACTCATTAAGTGTGTCTGGCCTGCTGCGGATGCTCCGCTTCAACTCCCTGTCCAGTTTCATCCCTCTGGACATGGGAGACGTGGGAGATTGCTGCACGACGGGAGAAGTATTCTTCTCTTTGGTAAGCGACTCCCTAGCAACAGACAAATCACTGTCTTCTAAAGCTCAGAAGAAGCCTGCTTTTTCTTTAAAATCTCTTTCGTCAACAGCCCCTGTGGTGCAGTCGATTCCCCAGTTGTTAGTTGCAGCTCGGCACCCAACTGCTGGCCCGGGTGCGAGTTCCCCGTTTACCACTTGAATGGTGCCCTTTGTTCTGGTCCCAGGTACTATTGTTGCCAGGTCTCCCGGTCCGCTTGTTGTATGGAGAGTTTTGCCTGGTCCCGCTGAATCTAGGCCCAGTTATCCGTCACCTGTCCCCGGTGTCCTGGTGTTAGTGCTTCCGTTTCATGACGTCACCGGCAGACCGGTCTACCGAGACCCGGCCCAAAGATGTCTCTGTGTATTCTTTGGCCCAGTGTCCTAAGTTTGCTCTCCAACGGGCCTCCGGTGTCCCGGTCCGGTCCTTTGGACCGGGATACCAAAGTGGACCGGTAAATCTACCAGTCCAATCTTTTCTACTGGGCATTCTGTCTCTACACCGCATTACAGTGGTGAAAGTCAACAGGAAGCTGCTCTGGCTAAGTCTAGACGTTCTTGATCGTCTATACCCTGCAATTACTCTTCATCTTCTGAGTACACTTCGTACTCCCCAGCCCCATCCCACCCCACCCCGTAGGAGGCGTAAAAACCTTCTTATTCTTCTAATGGGAACCGGCACTCGCACCGCTCTCATTGCAGGCGCAGATCGAGGTCTTACCATTACTCTTCTATGCGAAGACATCGCTCTTCCTCCTCAGATTCGCCTGCTGGTCGCTCTCGCTAGCCGACACTCATTCTGGGAACCAGCAAGCTTCACCTTACTGGCGACCTGACCAGCAAGGTAATGGGACTCCCCCTCAGTGATCCCCATTCCCCTTTCCTCTCGGCTCCCCCCCCCCCGCCAAGTCCGTTCTGGCTTACATCCCACTCAGGGCATGTTGTGTGTTCATCCGTAGAGGGAGAATAGCTCTCACGTGAACCCACAGTCCACACTTCTATGTCTGTGGCGGGTCCCACTCCTCCCGGGTGCTGCCATCCGTGGCGTTCAACAGGGCGGATTCTGAGGGAGAGCTGCAATAAACTTTGTCCATTATGGCTCCTAGGGATGACCCTATTTTTTAAGGGAATCCGAAACTGTGGACGCCTCTCACTCAGATTTAGACGGGGCTTAGTCCTCTTCGTCCTAAGATGATTCTGAACATCAATATTTTTCTATTGAGAAGGTGTGTGAAGATTGTTTTAGAATCCTCCCACCCTCTGTCTGCCCTAGACCCCTGAATCCTATTCACAGGGGTCCTCTATCCTCTTCCGTGCTAGTGTCAGTCAAAAATGTGGACCTCCCTAACCTAATTATATCTAGGGAGTCTCTTTCTACTTCCAGGGGACTTCTTTCCCGTTTGCCTGACCTGGACGAAGATTTTTGTGCCAGCCCGGCAACTGGGTGGATCATGTCCGCTAAACTCTTACGGGCAAGGACTCCCTGGCTTCAATTGAAAATCGACCTGGAATGTTTTATCAGATCCCCTCGCTTGATTCTAACAGCCCAAGGGCGGGCATTAGGCCTTCCTCTCCCGATTTCTCTCTCTCTCTCTCTCATTTACTTCTTTAGCATCGGGAGTTGCATCCAACAGATGGGTTCGCTTCAAACATTGACCTCCTATCTGCGGCCTTCTCTGTGGAGCTTTAATCCGAAGTTACTAAGTGCCGTTCATACCATCTGGGCCGTTCGACCCAACTGGCCTTGGGTCAATGGCTCACATCGACAGCGAATATGCTCCGCGGTCGCCGTGACACCTTCCTCTAGTCTGCAGGACAAGTCGAAGGATGAGCTGCGGGCGTATCTCCTTGCCTCCGAACTACTTTTCTGTGGCAACGTTAAGGAGAAAGCTGACAGGGCTTCTACCAGGAACCCTACCGCTTCGGGTCTGTGTTTTGTTTTTAAAAATCCTAAGGTTGAATGTAAGCCTCTTACGGGACCTCCCAAGAAAAGTAAGACAACCAGACCCTATTCTGCCTCTCAGCGGGCCGGCCAAGAGCCGGTTATGACCCTTCTCTTTCCCCCCTAACTCAGGACTGGCATCTCAGGGTTCCTTCCCTTCCCGCCCTAGGGGTTCTGGGCCTTCATCATGTTGCGCACTATCACTCAGGACCCTTTGACCCTCTCTATTGTAGAGGAGGGCTATCGCGTCCCTCTGGGTCGACAGCCTCCTCTCTCCAGAGAGAGGGGATTCTACTAAATAACTTTAAATTTTTAGATTTTAAGTAAATAACAGATAAGAACAGCTGATTTAAGTGCGTTTATTTTTTACATCTCATTAATATTCATAAATATGACATTTATATTCAAAAGACATGAACAAATCAATTATATACACAAAGTAATGATCCTCTGCTCTCGTCCGTTTTGGTACAATTTGTTTTTGGTATTTTACGTAAAATAAATCACAGAAAAGATATTATGCTCAAAATAATACTAAATAAAATGCTCAGAGAAAAGTGCTTATTCCTTTGGGTGCAAAATTATATGCAAAATAACTGAAATATGCATGCTTTATAGAAATATTACCTGAAACACATTACATTCCTTGTATGATCACATGATAACATTCAAACATGAATTCAATAACTCTTGAAAGAGACTCCCTAGATATAATTAGGTTAGGGAGGTCCACATTTTTGACTGACACTAGCACGGAAGAGGATAGAGGACCCCTGTGAATAGGACTCAGGGGTCTAGGGCAGACAGAGGGTGGGAGGATTCTAAAACAATCTTCACACACCTTCTCAATAGAAAAATATTGATGTTCAGAATCATCTTAGGACGAAGAGGACTAAGCCCCGTCTAAATCTGAGTGAGAGGCGTCCACAGTTTCGGATTCCCTTAAAAATAGGGTCATCCCTAGGAGCCATAATGGACAAAGTTTCTTGCAGCTCTCCCTCAGAATCCGCCCTGTTGAACGCCACGGATGGCAGCACCCGGGAGGAGTGGGACCCGCCACAGACATAGAAGTGTGGACTGTGGGTTCACGTGAGAGCTATTCTCCCTCTACGGATGAACACACAACATGCCCTGAGTGGGGTGTAAGCCAGAACGGACTTGGCGGGGGGAGCCGAGAGGAAAGGGGAATGGGGATCACTGAGGGGGAGTCCCATTACCTTGCTGGTCAGGTCGCCAGTAAGGTGAAGCTTGCTGGTTCCCAGAATGAGTGTCGGCTAGCGAGAGCGACCAGCAGGCGAATCTGAGGAGGAAGAGCACACTACAGATCTAATTAGTCAGAATAGTTTTTTTCTATTTTTGGGAAAATAACAAATCAGAACTATAGATAATTGGCACATTGTTTGGTATTTGTCTCATTTGAAAGCTTTCCTGTTGCGTAATAATTAATTGCTTTGTTAATAAGGAAGTGTGTGATAGATGGCAGTTGTGTGATCACTGACCCTTGTCCCCTGCTGATAACATAGGGGATTTACTGACCATCTGGCACATTTGATCGTTTCCTAGGTCTATTCTGCAAATTAGCAGTATTTAGGCTGGGTTGATAATGTAATAATATAGTCTCAAAATGTCTAAACAATTTATTTTCATGCAATCTAATTTATTACTTTGTATTGTTAAAATCTTTGAATGCAGGAATCAAGGAAACTGACATTTAAAACACTGTAGACCCAGGCGGTGTGCGGTAAAAATGACACAATAGCTAAAAAACAACCCTCTGATCAGAGTATTCACTGTTTTTTAAGCAAAATAATCTAGCAAATATAAGTCTTATAATTATAATGAATATAATCTACAGTTAAACAATGGACCATTCCAGCATTCACAAATTAACAGAATATAACACCTTTGCTATTCAGATCAGATTGTTCAAAAAAGAGACTGTTTGATCAGGGGGTCTGCTCTGTTTACTGAACACAGACTATTTAGGTTCCTTTTCCACACTTGCTAACTGAAAATAATTACTCATTTGTCACAAACAATGTATAAATTCTATGGTATTTTTTTCAAAACCACTTTTAAAATTTGACTGTACATCGCTCTTTTTCAATCCACGATTATACGAGTATCGTCCAATTAATCGTTTAAAAATATACCATGCATTAATTCAACATATTTGCATTTCATCACAACTCACGTTGAATGAAAATAATATACGAGAAGTAAGCCTTAGTGTTTCCCGATTCCACGGTATTAGGAAAGCGATCCTCAGTGAAATGGCAATATAGCTAAAATTCGTCATTTTCACAGCTAAGTTTACACGTAATCTCTACACAAATTTCGATTAAATATGGACCATGCATTAGTTCATAGTCTTCAGAAACACTGGACTAAATATAAGCAACCATATATTTCAATAAGCTTACTTTTATTATCAAACCATATGAAAGCTAAACTATTTTTTTCGACCATTGCCGCCATTTTGTCAACAGTTCAGACGCACTGAAAATAACAGGTTCATTTCCGTCTCCAAAAAAACCATCAACTAAAATATTTTGCACCATAAACAAGGACCCATGAAAGAAAGTAATACTTACCAAACACTTTCACACAAAAAAATCTATCGATTCGAGACTTCAATACAGGTGAAATCGTCTTAAATTTGCGAGCAATTTCACGCCTCTTCCTCAATGGCGTCCTTCGTCAACAATAAGATGCTGCGCTCTGATTGGTTGATTAATTTTGAACGACAGCATATTTGACCAGATCGACTCGATGCCACTCAGTCTGTATTTACTTTATCACTAAATAAATACAGATGCATTTACTTCGTGATCTTATATGCGAATTAACTAATTTACGTTTCATTCGGATCCAAACTGTTTGCCTATGCTGTTACGCTCGGTGTTTCAAATTTTTCATCTGTTAAACTGTTATCGTCCAAATCAATTATATATGTGAATTATAATTACAATTAATTGGGTGACAGGGTAGCGAAATGACTTCCCGCAAGGGTGCGAATTGACTGTAGCGAAATGGTCAGGGTAGCGAAATGGTCAGGGTAGCGAAACGATGTGTAGCGAAACGTCCGTATACCGTTTTACCCTGTCACCGGTTATAAAAAGTCACTCCGTTACAAGATACAAAAATCTTTATTTGGAGCACAGGGGTCTGGACCGCTTCATGGGGGTCTATATGTACTATATAATAACAAGGGTTCCAACTAGCAGAACGGATATCCGTGTACCACGAGTACAATATGACTGTAACTCTTACAATTTAAATGATAATTTCCAATATATTTTTCTATCAAATAAATATAATCTTATAACGGTAACTTATGAACAAGTATCAATCCAACAATGATTTTTCTCAAAATTGCATGTGTTTTTTAGTTCATTGACAAACGTTCGTTCACCCCGGTTTCATTATAAAACGGCAATAACCTGGCAATTTGCAGTTTAAAAAAGGCCGATTCTATAGGGCGAATCTCTTCTTCCTGTGACTGGCCGCCTTCGTCGTGCCGAATACTCTGCCAGTTATACGCAATAATACCCGCCCTTCCCATTGATATTTTGGAATAGCTTTTTTGTCAGGTTTGCTTTGTCACCTGAGATTTAAATATCTCAAGCGACTTTGCTTCTGCGATGTGGGTGGTAGTGCATTCCAGTCTTTAGTAGTTTGGTAGAAGAAACTGTAAAGAATGCAGCCGTCAGTGTACTAACATTGTAGAGCACATTTTGTGTTATTGTGATAAGAACGACACTCAAATAAAGGCGTTATGGGACACAATAATTGAGTACAATGGAAGAGAGGAGTTTGAACGGATTGTGCGTTTTCCGGCTCATGATCAGTGTGCTGCTGTACTGCATATTTTAGTAACAATAGTAGATAGCGGTCTGTACTTGCCTGGCTTACCTGCAGTCACTCAACGCATATTTAGGTGACTGTATTGTCTGGTCTGCAGTCATACTTGAGATACAAATACCGATGTAAGCTTCAAATCTGTGGTACATCTTAATTTGTGTTTTATATGGTAGAGGTTAAGAGTTTGGTTCTGAGTAGATGGTACCATATGGAGACGGTTGCGTGATTTTATTAGCGCACTAAACCGCTGGAGTATATGCATATATAAAACTTATGCATATAGGACTTAAGGCATGCATGTGATGTGTGGTATTATTGGTATGTACTGTCTTATTTGACAGTAGGTGAATCTGTAGGTGGAAATGTGGTGTAGTCGGTGTAGATTCTGATCAGTGACATGTCTAGCGTGGCGGCTGATCTGGGTCAACACTGCTTGCGTTATCATTGGTTGGATTTTGTAGAGAAACCCGTGTTGTAAGTCATTGTTGCTTTACTTGAAACCTAAGTGAGACAGCATGTTAACATGTATAGTACATGCATTATTTCATTTGTGTGTTTCTGTTTTCCATTATGTATGTGCGTTAGGGTGAAATAACTCGTTTACCTATCTCCCTTTTCCTAATTTCGTTTCGTAGGAAAAGGTTGACGGGATTCACTCGAGTTAGTTCTAACCATATTCGTCAGAGAGACGCCTGTCTCTTAGCGGTATTATAAACAGAGCAGATCAAGGTCTGACGATTCCTACAAGAGTCATCTGATCAGAGTCTGATCTGGTTGTTGGTTGGATAGGTCCGTTGATACTTTTTTCAGTTGCCGGACACGTTGTTGCAATGTATTGATATAAAACCTTACCTGATAATATTTCATACAATAATTATTTATTACATGGGCATTCATCAGGTAAAGTGTTTAATGATCAGAGGAATCGTTAGGGTGTTTATATACTTGCTGCCCGAGAGACTTCGGGTATTAATGTTTGTGTATTTCTCTCGTTCGTTTATATATTAACGATAGTATATATGCGGAGATGGTAGCGTTATTCAGACGGTGCGGACACCGTATATCTGTTGCCTTGTAAACTGTATGGATCTAAATTAGACGTTGGGTAACGTGGTGTCTTATCCTGTACTATACGGTATACTTGGGCACAGTCCTGGTGGTGTTGATTGTAGCAGGTAACGTCTGACTAGAGTTAGGCTGGGTCCTAGTAGTGGTTACCGTAGCATCCCCCCTTAGACTTTTTTTCATGGGTACCAAATTGTTCGTTGGGGTCCTCAGAACACATTTTGAGCATGCCCCCAAAAATAAATTTGTCCCCGCTGTTTTATTTAACGGTTTCCATGGTAACCCGAGGTAATTTTCGAAACTACCTTGGTTCAGAAAATGCGTCATAACTTTGCTTTTAGAAGCAATAGAAGGACAAAACAAGTACCAAAGTAAAGCAGAGACATATAGCTTGAATATGATATATGATTTAATTAATATTCATAAATGCATTCTTATGAATATTAATGAGGATGTAAAAAGTAAAAAAAAATGCATTTTTTTAGAAAAAAGGAGTTTGTTGTTTAGTCTGATAGGCTTATTAATGCACAGAAATTATTGAATTTCGGTTTAAGTTGTTTGTTGGGGTCCTTAGAATACATTTTGAGTATTTCCCCAAATAATTTTGTCCCATCTATGTTTTATTTAACGGTTTCCATGGTAACCCGAGGTAAATTTCGAAACATCCTTGGTTCAGAAAATGAGTAATAACTTTGCTTTTAGAGGCAATAGAAGGACAAAACAAGTACCAAAGTAAAGCAGAGACATATAACTTGAATATGATATATGATTTTATTAATATTCATAAATGCATTCTTATGAATATTAATGAGAAAGTAACAAAATGCGGTGGTTTTTTTTAGAAAAAGGGAGTTTGTTGTTTAGTCTGATGGGCTTATTAATGCACAGAAATGATTGAATTCAGGTTTAAATTGTTTGTTGGTGTCATCAGAACACATTTTGAGCATGCCCCCAAAGTAATGTTGTCCCATCTATGTTTTATTGAGCGGTTTTCATGGTAACCCGAGGTAAATTTCGAAACATCATGGGTTCAGAAAATTCGTAATAACTTTGCTTTTAGAGGCAATAGAAGGACAAAACAAAAACCAAAGTAAAGCAGAGACATATAACTTGATTATGATATATAATTTTATTAATATTCATAAATGCATTCTTATGAATATTAATGAGAAAGTAACAAAATGCGGGGGTTTTTTTAGAAAAAGGGAGTTTGTTGTTTAGTCTGATGGGCTTATTAATGCACAGAAATGATTGAATTCAGGTTTTAAATTGTTCGTTGGTGTCATCAGAACACATTTTGAGCATGCCCCCAAAGTAATTTTGTCCCATCTATGTTTTATTGAGCGGTTTCCATGGTAACCCGAGGTAAATTTCGAAACATCATGGGTTCAGAAAATTCGTAATAACTTTGCTTTTAGAGGCAATAGAAGGACAAAACAAAAACCAAAGTAAAGCAGAGACATATAACTTGATTATGATATATAATTTTAATAATATTCATATATGATTGCTTATGAATATTAATGAGGAAGTACAAAAAAATCCGCTTTTTAGCTCACCAGAGCACTTTGTGCTCAGGGTGAGCTTTTGTGATCACCCGTTGTCCGTCGTCCGTCGGCGTGCGTCGTGCGTCGTCCGTCCCAGGGGTGCCTTGTTTTCAATAGAAACATACTTATAGTAAAATTTTGAAAATCTTCTCCTCTTAAACCAGAAGGTTCTCAGCTTTCATATTTGGCACATAGCATCATGTTCAGGTCCTCTACAAAAGTTATATAAATTATGCCCCTGGGGTCAAAATTGGCCCCGCCCCAGGGGTGGGCAGTTTTAAATAGAAACAAATAGTGAAATCTTTGAAAATCTTCTTCTCTGAAACTGGAATGCTCCCAGCTTTCATATTTGGCACATAGCATCATGTTCAGGTCCTCTACAAAAGTTATATAAATTATGGCCCTGGGGTCAAAATTGGCCCCGCCCCAGGGGTGGGCAGTTTTAAATAGAAACAAATAGTGAAATCTTTGAAAATCTTCTTCTCTGAAACTGGAAGGCTCTCAGCTTTCATATTTGACACATAGCATCATGTTCCGGGCCTCTACAAAAGTTATATAAATTATGGCCCCAGGGTCAAAATTGGCCCCGCCCAGGGATGGGCAGTTTTCAATAGAAACAAATAGTGAAATCTTTGAAAATCTTCTTCTCTGAAACTGGAAGGCTCTCAGCTTTCATATTTGACACATAACATCATGTTCAGGTCCTCTACAAAAGTTATATAAATTATGGCCCCAGGGTCAAAATTGGCCCCGTCCCAGGGGTGGGCAGTTTTAAATAGAAACAAATAATGAAATATTTGAAAATCTTCTTCTCTGAAACTGGAAGGCTCTCAGCTTTCATATTTGGCACAGAGCATCATGTTCAGGTCCTCTACAAAAGGTATATAAATTATGTCTCTGGGGGTCAAAATTGGCCCCGCCCCAGGGGTGGGCAGTTTTCAATAGAAACAAATTCACGTAGTGAAAACTTTGAAAACATTCTCCTCTGAAACTTGAAGGTTTTCAGCTTTCATATTTGGCACATAGCATCATGTTCAGGTCTTCTACAAAATTTATATAAATTTTGACCCCAGAGGCATAATTTATATAACTTTTGTAGAGGACCTGAACATGATGCTATGTGCCAAATATGAAAGCTGAGAACCTTCTGGTTTAAGAGGAGAAGATTTTCAAAATTTTACTATATGTTTCTATTGAAAACAAGGCACCCCTGGGGCGGGGCCAATTTTGACCCCTGGGGGATACTTTATATAACTTTTGTAGAGGACCTAAAGATGATACTATGTGCCAAAGATGAAAGATGAGAACCCTGTAGATTCAGAGGAGAAGATTTTTAAAGGTTCAAATTGTTGACGACGGATGACGATCGACGGACGACGCACGACGCACGCCGACGGACGACGGACAACGGGTGATCACAAAAGCTCACCCTGAGCACAAAGTGCTCTGGTGAGCTAAAAAGCGGATTTTTTTGTACTTCCTCATTAATATTCATAAGCAATCATTTATGAATATTATTAAAATTATATATCATAATCAAGTTATATGTCTCTGCTTTACTTTGGTTTTTGTTTTGTCCTTCTATTGCCTCTAAAAGCAAAGTTATTACGAATTTTCTGAACCCATGATGTTTCGAAATTTACCTCGGGTTACCATGGAAACCGCTCAATAAAACATAGATGGGACAAAATTACTTTGGGGACATGCTCAAAATGTGTTCTGATGACACCAACAAACAATTTAAACCTGAATTCAATCATTTCTGTGCATTAATAAGCCCATCAGACTAAACAACAAACTCCCTTTTTCTAAAAAAAACCACCGCATTTTGTTACTTTCTCATTAATATTCATAAGAATGCATTTATGAATATTAATAAAATCATATATCATATTCAAGTTATATGTCTCTGCTTTACTTTGGTACTTGTTTTGTCCTTCTATTGCCTCTAAAAGCAAAGTTATTACTCATTTTCTGAACCAAGGATGTTTCGAAATTTACCTCGGGTTACCATGGAAACCGTTAAATAAAACATAGATGGGACAAAATTATTTGGGGAAATACTCAAAATGTATTCTAAGGACCCCAACAAACAACTTAAACCGAAATTCAATAATTTCTGTGCATTAATAAGCCTATCAGACTAAACAACAAACTCCTTTTTTCTAAAAAAATGCATTTTTTTTTTACTTTTTACTTCCTCGTTAATATTCATAAGAATGCATTTATGAATATTAATTAAATCATATATCATATTCAAGCTATATGTCTCTGCTTTACTTTGGTACTTGTTTTGTCCTTCTATTGCTTCTAAAAGCAAAGTTATGACGCATTTTCTGAACCAAGGTAGTTTCGAAAATTACCTCGGGTTACCATGGAAACCGTTAAATAAAACAGCGGGGACAAATTTATTTTTGGGGGCATGCTCAAAATGTGTTCTGAGGACCCCAACGAACAATTTGGTACCCATGAAAAAAAGTCTAAGGGGGGATGCTACGGTAACCACTACTAGGACCCAGCCTAACTCTAGTCAGACGTTACCTGCTACAATCAACACCACCAGGACTGTGCCCAAGTATACCGTATAGTACAGGATAAGACACCACGTTACCCAACGTCTAATCTAGATCCATACAGTTTACAAGGCAACAGATATACGGTGTCCGCACCGTCTGAATAACGCTACCATCTCCGCATATATACTATCGTTAATATATAAACGAACGAGAGAAATACACAAACATTAATACCCGAAGTCTCTCGGGCAGCAAGTATATAAACACCCTAACGATTCCTCTGATCATTAAACACTTTACCTGATGAATGCCCATGTAATAAATAATTATTGTATGAAATATTATCAGGTAAGGTTTTATATCAATACATTGCAACAACGTGTCCGGCAACTGAAAAAAGTATCAACGGACCTATCCAACCAACAACCAGATCAGACTCTGATCAGATGACTCTTGTAGGAATCGTCAGACCTTGATCTGCTCTGTTTATAATACCGCTAAGAGACAGGCGTCTCTCTGACGAATATGGTTAGAAGTAACTCGAGTGAATCCCGTCAACCTTTTCCTACGAAACGAAATTAGGAAAAGGGAGATAGGTAAACGAGTTATTTCACCCTAACGCACATACATAATGGAAAACAGAAACACACAAATGAAATAATGCATGTACTATACATGTTAACATGCTGTCTCACTTAGGTTTCAAGTAAAGCAACAATGACTTACAACACGGGTTTCTCTACAAAATCCAACCAATGATAACGCAAGCAGTGTTGACCCAGATCAGCCGCCACGCTAGACATGTCACTGATCAGAATCTACACCGACTACACCACATTTCCACCTACAGATTCACCTACTGTCAAATAAGACAGTACATACCAGTAATACCACACATCACATGCATGCCTTAAGTCCTATATGCATAAGTTTTATATATGCATATACTCTAGCGGTTTAGTGCGCTAATAAAATCACGCAACCGTCTCCATATGGTACCATCTACTCAGAACCAAACTCTTAACCTCTACCATATAAAACACAAATTAAGATGTACCACAGATTTGAAGCTTACATCGGTATTTGTATCTCAAGTATGACTGCAGACCAGACAATAAAGTCACCTAAATATGCGTTGAGTGACTGCAGGTAAACCAGGCAAGTACAGACCGCTATCTACTATTGTTACTAAAATATGCAGTACAGCAGCACACTGATCATGAGCCGGAAAACGCACAATCCGTTCAAACTCCTCTCTTCCATTGTACTCAATTATTGTGTCCCATAACGCCTTTATTTGAGTGTCGTTCTTATCACAATAACACAAAATGTGCTCTACAATGTTAGTACACTGACGGCTGCATTCTTTACAGTTTCTTCTACCAAACTACTAAAGACTGGAATGCACTACCACCAAACATCGCAGAAGCAAAGTCGCTTGAGATATTTAAATCTCAGGTGACAAAGCAAACCAGACAAAAAAAGCTATTCCAAAATATCAATGGGAAGGGCGGGTATTATTGCGTATAACTGGCAGATTATTCGGCACGACGAAGGCGGCCAGTCACAGGAAGAAGAGATTCGCCCTATAGAATCGGCCTTTTTTAAACTGCAAATTGCCAGGTTATTGCCGTTTTATAATGAAACCGGGGTGAACGAACGTTTGTCAATGAACTAAAAAACACATGCAATTTTGAGAAAAATCATTGTTGGATTGATACTTGTTCATAAGTTATAAGATTATATTTATTTGATAGAAAAATATATTGGCTTTCAATAGCCGAACGAATTACGAAATTATCATTTAAATTGTAAGAGTTACAGTCATATTGTACTCGTGGTACACGGATATCCGTTCTGCTAGTTGGAACCCTTGTTATTATATAGTACATATAGACCCCCATGAAGCGGTCCAGACCCCTGTGCTCCAAATAAAGATTTTTGTATCTTGTAACGGAGTGACTTTTTATAACCGGTGACAGGGTAAAACGGTATACGGACGTTTCGCTACACATCGTTTCGCTACCCTGACCATTTCGCTACAGTCAATTCGCACCCTTGCGGGAAGTCATTTCGCTACCCTGTCACCCAATTAATTGTAATTATAATTCACATATATAATTGATTTGGACGATAACAGTTTAACAGATGAAAAATTTGAAACACCGAGCGTAACAGCATAGGCAAACAGTTTGGATCCGAATGAAACGTAAATTAGTTAATTCGCATATAAGATCACGAAGTAAATGCATCTGTATTTATTTCGTGATAAAGTAAATACAGACTGAGTGGCATCGAGTCGATCTGGTCAAAGATGCTGTCGTTCAAAATTAATCAACTAAAGTATCTCTGGTATAGATAAAGGTAGCGTGCACTTACCCTGTCTGATACTTTGATGGTTGCTTCAGAATAACTCCGGAATCGTCTTTAGGAATACTGGATAACACGTTTGTATGGACCTCGCTAATGCTCTGCTTGCCAGGAACCCAGAACGAGGCTCACGTGAATTAGGGGCTGGTCTAATTCCGGGACCGACCTAGTGCCGGCCACTACACTCCTCCCTCTTTTCTTTTGAAGGGGGGAGCCCTGGGTCCGTATTGCCGGGGGCAGAGTCATCCTCCTCCTCCCTCTCTTCTCCTTGAGGAGGGTTCCCTATATGCCATACAGCCGGCGGCCATTTGTGGCGGCTAGCTGCAGGATGGTCTCTGGATCCTGACCCCGGATGAGAGCGACAGTATTTGCTGCGACCCCCAGGAAGCCAGGTGTGCTGAACCGACACTCCTTTGTTTTGAAATAAGGAACATCAGTCTCCAAGAGAAGTCTGTCTTGGTGCATCTGTTGAAGCGCTGCTTTGCTGTCTTTTGAAGCATACGCTATCAGTGGTGTGTAGCCAAAATGAACATTTGAAAATGTTTTTATCCAAAGGTCCATAATGTCAACGCCTCCCCGGAAACAGTGGACATGGATTCTTTGGTCCACTGGCACCACACCTTTGAGATGATACAGGAGCTGTATCATCTCCCTGTCTGGGTCCTCTCTGGGTGCTCTATTGTGTAGAACAAGCACATGTTCAGGGCGCAAAAATGTAAGGGCCCTATCAAGCACTTGATGCTGGATTGACCAGGTAGATGATGGGGTCGTGTGGTCGAGCCCAACCTCACCGAATCCCTTAACTCCTGGAATGGACAGGGCCTGCTCAAACCGAGTCCAATCTTCCTCTGAGACGCTGCTGGCTGATTTTGGATGGATACCAATTGTGGTACCTACCCCTTGAGACGCCAGCGAAGCAACCTGATCGCTGGTTGGATATGATACGGCATCGCAAAATACAGCGATGCCACCCATAATCTGCACCTCATACTCCTGACTTGATGCGGCAGAATGAACCAATGCAGGAAAGTCGTCCACTGCATGGTGTGTCCTGTCGGCCAGTCGATCCAGATGGAAATGACTGTCCCATCCTTCAGGAACAGAATCTCGCGGAATCACAGGAAAGTTTGTCCTGAGGTCCTGTGCGCGGCGACTGTCTAGCAGACTCAGGATGACCACCATAACCCTCCAATGTGATAAGAGGGCAGGCGAATTCAAGGGTGCCAGGAAAAAGTTCTCCGGGCGCTCCAGTCTCATGTCCTGGCATAACGCGTTGGCCCATTGCTCTTGCCTAGCGGAAAGCCTGAGACCTTTTGGTATGTCGTCTGCTAGGTTGACCAGACGGACTAGAGCATTCAAGTCTGCTGAGTGGTTTAGCCACTTAGCACAGAGGTTGAGTGCGGTAGTCTGGTGTGTCCGCACTTGCTCGGACAGTTGTTGGTGTTCGTCAAACACACCAGGAACATGTATGTCCATGGCATGCTTCCTCGACAGCTGCTGTTTACAAGAGCCAATGCAGCAAAGACCGCTCTTTTTCTGGCTGACAGTCTCCCTGGATTTCTTGGCTGCAGTGACTTCCGCATACGACTGAGCTGGTCGTTTACGGCTAGCTTGGTTGCGATCATCTCGACGCGAAGATGCGTCTCGATGATGATGACTATCGCCATGCCTATGCTCATGTCGAGACCTTTCATGTCTGCGTTGGTCTCTGTTTTGCTCACCAGAGCCACGCCTGTCTCTGTGTCTGTCCTCGTCCAAACGCCGAGACCGCTCATGTTTACGAGGGGATCTGCGTGGTGGAGGAACCTCATCTAGTTTCCTAGTAGGAGGTGGTGTTTGATTCCTACTAGGCGGCGGTGTACGCTTCCTACTAGGCGGTGGTGTTTGTTTCCTAGTAGGTGCCGATATCTCTTTTGCTGCTGTGGAAGCGGGAGATTTAAGCTCCGACTTGGCCACAGGTTTCTCTTTTGCTTCTTTCTGAGGGGCAGGAGATTGTTCCAGCTCCCCAGCCTTTGACCTGTCAAGCAACGTATCTTCTTGATCTGACGTCACCGATGATACGTCAGACAAGGTTGTCTGTGCCATGTGTGCAGCTACCCTGTCCAGGTCAGAGGTTTTTGCCTGGACAGGCCTGTTTCTTCGTTGCTGGACGTCAGACTCTCTGAGTGGAGCGATGTTTGACTCCACCAAGACTGACTACGGAAGCCAAGTTCCATCGCCTCTGTAGCCACCAGGTTTAGCCAATTCCCAGATTTCTGCTTCTGGGCCACCTTAGCCTGTTTGAGAAGGAGGTCCTCTTTGACGTCCTCTGGGATGTCCAGGCCTTTTATTGCCTGAACCAAGCCACGGGCAGCTAGCAGCTGTTTATTTCTGCTAGCCTTCTCCAAATCTCCTTCGGTTAGGTTTGATGCCATCTGAAAAAATCAAAAGAGAGAAAACACCTTAAATCTATGTTCTTTTGCTGTTTAAATGATTATACTTACCTTCCTGACTTAACACCACCACAGTCACTGCACAGAAACCTGTTGATTTGAAGGGCGTCGGACGCTGTCACATTGACACATGACCCATGGTACCATATGTCACATGAGTCACACTGGATCATGAAGCGGCCCTGCCACGGCTGTCGACAGGAACAATGCACAACTGACGGGTCATCTTCTACCGCGTCTGCCGAGAGATCCGGATTCTCCAAGTGCTGCGTAATCCATGCGGGGTACAGTTTGTCCCGGCACGGTTTCACCCTGTCGTGATTTACCACGAACACCGACTTTCGGAGCTTGACCCGGAACAGTGATGACGACATCGTTTTTGTGATCACTGCTGGTCCTTTCCACGGAGAGCTCCGATTCTTGCATTGGCCCTTAAGAACAGCTGTGTCCAAAAGGTATACAACATCACCTACTTTGTATGGTCTCTGCAGGACCCTGATGTCATAGTTCTTCTTCATTCTTTTCAAAGATGTCTGCAGGTTTCTTCTGGCTAAAGCATGGGCTACTCCGATGTTTTCCATGAGAGTAGCCACATACTGGTCTGCTGGGACTGGAGTCACGGGCTTGTGTGGAAACATTAGGTATGCAGGTGTGTTAACCTCTCTACCTAACATTAGCTTGTTGGCAGAAAAACCAGTACTACGGTTTACTGCACTGCGAAGGGCTCCAGCTATCTGAGGCAGATGCAGATCTCATTGATTCTGGGAATCCTTGATATAGCACCTGACAGCATCCATAAGGGTACGGTTGAAGCGTTCTACCTGACCATTGACTGACGGTCGGTATGGCGTTGTCCTGGCTTTGTGAATTTCGAGTGCATTGCATAGAGCGGCAAAGAGTTTTGACTCGAAATTTCGGCCTTGGTCGGAAAACACTTCAAAGGGGCATCCAAACCTAGAGAAAAAGTGGTCCACAGCTGCTTTAGCTGTGACGTCAGCTGTCTGAGATGGCAGATGCACGCATTCAACCCATTTAGTGAATTGATCCACCATCATCAGAACATGTTCATGGCCTCTCGGAGTCTTTGGGTGAGGACCCATGAAGTCTATATGCACACGCTCCATTGGAGCGCTCGCCTGGTATTCCTGCATGGGAGTATGCCCATACCGGTTGGCTTTCTTGTTTTTATTGCAAACTGCACAGCTAGCTA
Organism: Azorinus chamasolen; assembly: GCA_963576725.1. NCBI lineage: Eukaryota > Metazoa > Mollusca > Bivalvia > Cardiida > Solecurtidae > Azorinus > Azorinus chamasolen. Next base: position 36,690,346 of record OY755240.1, on the reverse strand, counting down.
CATAGTTTGCAATGTCATCACCCATCTTGTACCAGTAAAACTGTTCTTTGAGACGGCCTTTTGTTCTGGCCATCCCTTGATGACCAGCTGACGGCAGATCATGGTTCACCTCTATGGCTGACTGCTTCAGTTTTTCTGGCAGAACCATGTCGAAGTCATCATTGGCATCTCTGTGGTGATATAGAATGCCTTCTATCTGCTGAAAACGTTCTTTGTTCAGCCAATATGTCTTGGCCGCTGGACTTGCCAAGAACAAATCTCTTTCACTAGGGCTCTCAGACGTCTCTGTCCATTTAAGGATAATGTCTAAGTCTTTGTCCTCCTCCTGGGCTGATCTCACTGCTTTTAGATCAAAACCCCAGCACTTCTGTGCACTTGAGGACAAATTAATCCCGTGGACTCTCACACTGTGTCCAATGTCTGTAGAAGTTATGTCCACAAACACCTCTGGTTCTTCTTCTGTCTGCTTGGAACAATGGATGGCTTGGACAGTTACTTTGTCCAAGTGATTGTCTATACCGTTCGCCGGCTTGCCACCTTCAACAGTAACTGGTTGCTCTAATGTAGACTGATGTAAGTTGTATGATCTGCCCCGCTTCGACGTACTCTGTGAACTCCTCTCACTATGTAGTCCTGAAACGTGACTGGAGGTTTCAGTTTCCTCCGCACCACGAAGGTGAAGAGCAGTCTTGCTCTTTACCCCACCTACTCCGGTGTTCTCCATGGTCAACGAAACTGCCTCATCAACATCTCTGATGAAGGATCCCCAGTTCTTATCAGCACGCTTACAATAGTCGCATCCACCACATGGTAAATCCTGCAATGCAACATCTGCAGTGTATGCATTACAGTGGTCATTGGGTCGTGGCATACGGGAAAGCGTGTCAGCATTCCCGTGCTTCTTGCCTGGACGATGTATCAATACCATGTTGTATTGGGACAATTCTTCTATCCACCTGGCTAGTTGTCCCTGTGGGTCCTTGAAATTGAGCAACCAAGTTAGGCTCGAGTGGTCGGTTCGAACCGTAAATGGTTTTCCAAGTAGGTAGTGTCTATACTGCCTAGTGAAGCGTACAACGGCTAATAACTCTTTACGCGTTGTACAATAACGGCGCTGTTCTCGAGTCATGGCAAAGCTGCCATAACACAGAACACGCTCTTGACCATCCTGAACCTGTGATAATACTGCACCAATAGTTGAATTGGATGCATCAGTATCCAGGATAAAATCGCCATTCTTTCGAGGTACGGCCAAAATGGGTGGTGTGGTCAGAAGCTCTTTTAGTTTGTCAAAGGCTTCCTGTTGCTCTGTGGTCCATTTATAGTTGTATTTGCCTATAACTTGGTACAGAGGTTCAGCTACTGTTGAGAAATTTGGAATGAAATTTCTGTGGTAGTTCACTAATCCCATGAACTTTTCAACATCTTTGGAGCAAGTGGGCACTGGCCAGTTGCTTACTGTGCTAATGTCAGACGCGGACATTGATAAATCTTGACCATTGACTACGCGTCCCAAAAATTCGACTTCTTTTTGAAAAAGTGTGCATTTTTTGGGTTTCAGTTTTAAACCATAGGATCTGAAACGGTTTAATGCGGATTCAAGATTCACCAAGTGATCTTCAAAGGTTTTCCCAAGGACAAGTATGTCGTCGAGAAACGCCAGAACTGTTTGCCAATTCAGACCACGAAGAACCAGATTCATGACTCTGGCAAATGTAGCTGGTGCGTTACACAACCCAAAACCAAGCTTGACATGTTCGTACAGGCCAAACTTTGTATGGAAAGCGGTTTTTTTCTGTCTTCCGGTTTAATGTTAACCTGCCAATAAGCGGAGTTGGCATCGAGCTTGGAGAACCATACGTTACCTGAAAGTGTGTCCAGGCAGTCGTCGATCAAAGGCAAAGGGTATACATCCTTTACCGTTGCTTTATTAAGCCCGCGGTAGTCAATGCACCAGCGAATGTTTCCATCTCGCTTGCGTATGAGAACCGGAGAAGAGGCCCAGTCAGATGTGGATTCCTGAATTACGCCTGATTTTATCATCTTTTTCAGGTGTGCTTCTTCCTCATCTGCAAAGCATGCAGGTGTGCGTCGCATGCGTTGCTTTACTGGCCTGGCCTCACCAGTGTCGATATCGTGTTCGACACCAGTAAAGGTTCCCAGATCAAACTCTGATATGGCGAAAACATCCTGATAGGTAGTAAGGATGTTCGTCAATTTGTTCTTTTGAGCTGGGGAAAGGTGTTCGGAAGAAGCTTCAATCATGTCCTTTTCAGGAATGATGGTGAAAGGACTGGGATGGGACTGGGTCTTTGTGACTCCCTGGACAGAAGGACGAGGCTCACAATAGTCTGTTTCCACGAAGCTGGCAATTGGATAGGCATGACCAACTTTCTTGCCTTTTTTTAAAAGTTGGGGTCGATCAGACGTATTGACAACACATATTATCGGTTGATCGTCTGCAGTGTGCACTACACGTGGACCAAACACTTTCGATTCTGGGTTTGGTTCGACCACATAGTCTGGCAAATTGTTATCCATCACACAGTTTACTTTCATAACTGAGTGAGGGGGTACCAATGTACGGCGTCTGACTGAAACTCTGCTGACTTTTGGCTGACGGTCAGAGTCGCCCAAGTCGGCTTCAATAGAATGTCCATTGAAAACCAGCTTATTCTGTCCAATATTTATGACAGCCTTTCCCTGAAGCAGCAGATCCATCCCAAGGAGCATGTCTTGATCGATGGGAGCTACATAAATTGGAGCAGTAAGTGTACTTGGTCCAATTTTGAGTTTAAATGGATCTGCTATGAAGCCTGTCATAGACAGTTCTCTACCAGCCGTGTTTAACCTGACATCACGGACTTTGCGGGGCGCCGAATGCAGTTTGGAAAAGATCCGGTCAGAAATAATAGTGACTTCTGCCGCGGAATCAACTATGGCTTTAACTGTCAGACCATTAACAATGATTGGAACAGTCAGTGTAGCCATAGACTTGAGCATCCTCACAATGACAGTTACTGGTTCCCTGTTTATTGGGTACCCTAACTGCTTTTCCTGATCTTGCTTGTCTTTGGTAGGAGCCGAAGTACTTGTTACTTCGCGTTTGACTGTCTGCTCTGGACCGGGGACTGGTTCATGGATCGGGGATTGGTCCCTTAGCCCGACCCTTTGGCGTTTAAAGTGTCACTATGACGCTTTGGACACTCACGTGCTAAATGGGTGGAATCGCCACACACATAGCACTTACGGGGCTGACGGGGCTTATCAGGATTTCTTGATGGACGTCTAGACCTTAAGGAAATCTTAGCTAGTTGATCTTTTAGATCGGCGATTTCCTTTGATAGGTTCGAGACAGCCGGATCCTGATGGACAGCGCAAACGTCTGCAGCTGCTGCCTCATAATTTGTTGCGGAGTAAGCATCTGGCCTACTCCCAACCATGACCTTTTTGCTGTGTTGATACAGGCGGATTTCATTCATGGCTTCTTCAATGGAATTAAATTTGCACATGAATACGCTGTGGCCTGCATCAAAGTCTGCTACGCCTTGACAGAATCTGTCAATAGCTTGGCGGTTGCAATAGCTTTCAGGTAGTGTCCTGAAAGCTTCTGTTGCCAGATCTTGGATACGATCTGCCCAATCCTCGATTGTCTCACCTTTGGTTTGGGTGGCACAATTAAATTTGGCTTGAGCTGAAGCTTGCAGCTCTGCGCCAAATCGGCTGTTTAATTTTGCCAACAACCGTCTGTAGGGCAGGTTTGGATTAGACTGCAAAAGACGTGTGCAGTGATCCAGTGCTTTACCTGTGAGGCAATGGATCAAACATGTTTTGCAGTCTTCTTCGGTCCATTGGTAGGCCTGAGCATACTGCGTAAACTTCATTTGGAAGGAACGCCAGCTCGAATTTCCATCATAGGACATAGAGCGTGGTATGTCCTTCAATGCAGGGCCACGTCTTGATTTCTGGCTAAAGACGTCTTGGGGATATCCCAGGGGTAAGGTTTGACCGTACTGGGATCCCATCTGGTGCTGGTAAGCTGGTACACCCTTCTGCACTGGCTGGGGCGTATATGCCCGAGCAAATGCAGAGGTCTGGTCTGGCAACGGCAACATGGCAGGAGTTGGTACCTGGGGAACCCCTGGTACCTCCTCCAAATCCAGACGTCTGGGAAACTGGTGCTGAGCATGCACCATCGGTGTTGGCATGTAATGCTGATCATGCTGCACCGGTGCTGTGTGTGCATACCCGTCTGCATGGGCTGGAACAGTCTGTGGCAGAGGGGCGGTCGCCGGTGCCTTTGCACGGGCTCCCTCCGATGGTATTGTAGCACTCAACTTCTCCGCTGACGCAAGCAGCCTAGCAGCTGTTTCCAGTTGCTGCTTAATCAATTCGTCACCGCTGGCCTGAGAGCGTTGGGCTCCAGTATCTACAGTGGGTGGGGGAAGTCTTGTTTCCATTTCCTCATCAGAAACTGGGGTAGGGTACCCGAGATCCTGATTAAGGGTGGACCTCATGACCGTTGAGTCCTCCCACTCTAGATTTGGAGTGAAATCTAGCAAGGGTATGACATCTTCATGAAGTCGACTGCGAAGACGCTCGTTGATATCATGAAAATGTACATTCTTTTTGGATCGTCTGATGTGAATTATTTCTGAAACGACCTTTTGGGTTAGTCCGGGGAAGTAACGGATCTCATCCTCGGACGCAAAATTCACCTTCAGACTGAACATGTTTACCAGTAATGAAGAAAAATGCAAATGGCGGACACGACGAAAAATTTGGCGCCAAATGTCAATGGAAAAATAAAGTGATTTTAGGGCTTAATTGGGCCGTAAAACAATCACCGCTGCCACCAGTAAAGTATATCTGGTATAGATAAAGGTAGCGTGCACTTACCCTGTCTGATACTTTGATGGTTGCTTCAGAATAACTCCGGAATCGTCTTTAGGAATACTGGATAACACGTTTGTATGGACCTCGCTAACGCTCTGCTTGCCAGGAACCCAGAACGAGACTCACGTGAATTAGGGGCTGGTCTAATTCCGGGACCGACCTAGTGCCGGCCACTACACAACCAATCAGAGCGCAGCATCTTATTGTTGACGAAGGACGCCATTGAGGAAGAGGCGTGAAATTGCTCGCAAATTTAAGACGATTTCTCCTGTATTGAAGTCTCGAATCGATAGATTTTTTTTGTGTGAAAGTGTTTGGTAAGTATTACTTTCTTTCATGGGTCCTTGTTTATGGTACAAAATATTTTAGTTGATGGTTTTTTCGGAGGCGGAAATGAACCTGTTATTTTCAGTGCGTCTGAACTGTTGACAAAATGGCGGCAATGGTCGAAAAAAATAGTTTAGCTTTCATATGGTTTGATAATAAAAGTAAGCTTATTGAAATATGTGGTTGCTTATATTTAGTCCAGTGTTTCTGAAGACTATGAACTAATGCATGGTCCATATTTAATCGAAATTTGTGTAGAGATTACGTGTAAACTTAGCTGTGAAAATGACGAATTTTAGCTATATTGCCATTTCACTGAGGATCGCTTTCCTAATACCGTGGAATCGGGAAACACTAAGGCTTACTTCTCGTATATTATTTTCATTCAACGTGAGTTGTGATGAAATGCAAATATGTTGAATTAATGCATGGTATATTTTTTAAACGATTAATTGGACGATACTCGTATAATCGTGGATTGAAAAAGAGCGATGTACAGTCAAATTTTAAAAGTGGTTTTGAAAAAAATACCATAGAATTTATACATTGTTTGTGACAAATGAGTAATTATTTTCAGTTAGCAAGTGTGGAAAAGGAACCTAAATAGTCTGTGTTCAGTAAACAGAGCAGACCCCCTGATCAAACAGTCTCTTTTTGAGCAATCTGATCTGAATAGCAAAGGTGTTATATTCTGTTAATTTGTGAATGCTGGAATGGTCCATTGTTTAACTGTAGATTTTATTCATTATAATTATAAGACTTATATTTGCTAGATTATTTTGCTTAAAAAACAGTGAATACTCTGATCAGAGGGTTGTTTTTTAGCTATTGTGTCATTTTTACCGCACACCGCCTGGGTCTACAGTGTTTTAAATGTCAGTTTCCTTGATTCCTGCATTCAAAGATTTTAACAATACAAAGTAACAAACTAGATTGCATGAAAATAAATTGTTTAGACATTTTGAGACTATATTATTACATTATCAACCCAGCCTAAATACTGCTAATTTGCAGAATAGACCTAGGAAACGATCAAATGTGCCAGATGGTCAGTAAATCCCCTATGTTATCAGCAGGGGACAAGGGTCAGTGATCACACAACTGCCATCTATCACACACTTAAGAGTAAATGGTCACTATACAGACTGGTTTGAAAATAGCTGCGGACTTCGTCAAGGTTGTTCCTTGTCACCGCTTTTATTTAATCTTTTCATAAATGACCTTGTTGTAAAGATCAGAGCCTCTGATAAAGGTGTAATGATAGATGACGATAAAATCAGTATACTTCTCTATGCAGATGATATTGTTCTTTGTGCTCAAAATGCTGAAGATCTTCAATATATGCTGGATATCATGGCAGAATGGTGCTCTGTCAATTCTATGACTGTTAACCCGCAAAAAAGTAAGGTGATCCATTTTCGCTCGCAATCCATGTCTAAAACCTCCCATCGTTTCACATGTGGTATTCATAATCTGGATACAGTTGGCCATTATACTTACCTTGGTCTTCTGCTTAATGAATTCCTGGACTTTGATAGAACTGCCAAGTATGTAGCACAAAGTGCTGGTAGAGCCCTTGGTCTCCTAATTGCAAAGTCCAAAAGCATAGGCGACATGCCTTATAATGTTTTCAAGAAGCTATATGAAACTATGGCATGGCCTGTCATTGCATACTCTGCATCTGTATGGGGCAATAAGTCATACTCATGTATAAATGCTATTCAAAATAGGGCCATGAGGTTCTACCTTGGTACTGGTAAATATACCCCAAACGCTGCTCTATATGGAGAGGTAGGCTGGGAACCACCGCATGTGAAACAGTGGAAGGTTGTATCTAGGCAATGGTATAGGTTTGAGGCTATGGATAAAAGTAGATTAAACTATAAAGTGTTTAAGTATTGCCTTACAAAACAAGGTAATAAATGTAGAAATTGGCAGTATTACTATACTCAGCATTTATCCAATCTGAACTTGTCAATTTTGTCTTTTAATTGTAACTCTCACTTATCCAAGAATTATTGTGAATTTATTGAGGAACAATCTATGACTAGTTATATCCAGGACTGGAGAAGGAGTATAAATCAAGAGACTAGTAAGAGTGGTAATGGAAGGAATAAATTAAGATCTTACAGGCTACTTAAACAAAACTATGGCACAGAAGTATATATCCTCAACAATATGCCTTTTAAGCATAGATCTGTTCTGGCAAAATTTAGATGTGGGGTAGCACCCATAAGACTAGAAACTGGCAGATATGAGAATCTGACAGTAGAACAAAGGATCTGTCCTATATGTAATAATTCAGTTGAAACAGAAATTCATGTTCTACTATACTGTCCTGCATACCAATCAGTAGGAAATGCTCTGTTTGAAAAGGCAGTTGAAATAGATGAAAGCTTCCTCGACTTAAACGATGAAGATAAATTTATGTTTATCCTCTCCAATGATGAATTAGTGAAATTGTCAGCCAGAACCTGCTTCTCTATTCTTAAAATTAGGTCTGATCATTTGTATAGATGAGGCACTTTGAAATTAGGGGCAGAACCCCAGAGAATATACGTTTATCCATGTACTTCTGGTCCTTGAGACTTTATCTCTCTCCCAGACCATATGGTTGACTGATCAGTGGGGCCGTCTAGGTTCAGACCAAGATCAGAGGGCCCTCTTATAAAGGTCTGCACCTGGACGACTCTACTGAGAGGTCACCATTGTCGTGGGGTTTGGTGGAGAGATGAGGATAAAGGAATTTGAGGTACGCTTCAGTGGAAAGGTGCTGATGGATGTATAGATTAGGAACATTTTTTTCTTAACCAGTTAGTACTTTTAATGTATGTATAACTTGTATCAATAATGTGTAAAATGGTCATGTTATATATGTTATCTTTTAGAGATACAGTGAAACCTGCCTATAGCGGCGGCCAAATTAGATTGACCTTTATGTGTTTCGGGCAGGGTTGGAGCGGGATGAGAGTAAGACAGAGGGCTCCTTAAGGAGCTTTCTGATTGGCTTTCGCATTGCTCTGAGGTATCGCCCGTCTTTTGTACTATCGTTTTGATAGTCGCTGGGATGAGGTTTCACTGTACATCCTTAAAACTCTTCTGCTAATCTGCCTGGTGGTAATCATGATCTGACACAATGTAGATATGTCACTCCAATCATCAGCTATGAAACAGCTTAGTGATAGCCAGTGACATTTAATTAGCAAGGGAGTTTTTAATTTTAGTTTTAAATGTACATGTGTATAATGGAAGATATGTAATTTTGCCCGCTGCTTCATGTGCACTTCCTGTCTCCATTTCTTCAAACAGTGTCTGCCTTGATCAGACAAATTATGTTTGAGTTGACTGATGAAGGTCGGCACTTTTTTGTGCTGAAATCTCTTAATTTTATCGGATTGAGATTGTCACCTGTTGTAGGCAAGGATGCAACATGGGGGTCACAGTACCGCTGATTGTCTGTCTGACCGTCTTTTGGTCTGGTGCATTTTTACTCTCATCTGTATCTCCTGTTTACACTGGAGCTTTTAGGATGGATTTTCGTTTTATGGGGATGCTCTAATTTCACTGCTCCTGTAAGAGTTGTTCCCCTTTCCACTTTCTCTCTCCTGTAGGTTACTTATATTATAGTGTAGCCTCTGGATTTATGTAAGGGGTATGACAAGTAGAAGTGGATAACGCAAAGTTCATGACTCTTGCACCGGTACAGTAGGAGTTACCCCCTTATTCTTTTTTTTGCCTTCTTATCCTGTGCAGAATGCTAATGGTAGAATGAAACTTTAGGGATGGGTATTCACTGATTGGAAAGAGATTGATGGTTAAAGGTGCCTTGCAATGTTCGTAACTTTTTACGTCACTGCTTCTGTGAATCCATGTCGCACGTATGCCTACCAACAGGGGACACATGTGTTCAAAGAGTTTTGGGGTCTTCTTTCTGAGTGCTCATGAGGCTGTGGGGCAATAATAATTTTCATGTGATAGCAAACAGTCTCCTATAACTCTATATAGAGTGGCAATGTACTTTTTATCATAAATGTATGTATTGTATACTCGATGTACATTGATGAGACAGAAATAAAGAAATATATACATGTACTACCACTAAATTACATCAATTAGTTTGTGTTAGGGGAAGGTGGCTGCTTGGAGCTGGGTGAAGGTAAAACAGAACGTTCCTATGGGAGCGTTCTGTTTTGCTTTCACCTTGCTTTGAGCAGCCATCTGCTCTGGATACCAACTAATTGACACAATTTAGTGGTCGTTATAGAGAGGTTTTACTGTGAGGGAAATAAAACACTTCCTTATTAACAAAGCAATTAATTATTACGCAACAGGAAAGCTTTCAAATGAGACAAATACCAAACAATGTGCCAATTATCTATAGTTCTGATTTGTTATTTTCCCAAAAATAGAAAAAAACTATTCTGACTAATTAGATCTATAGTTAGGCATAATTAAACCCCAACGATTGAGATCTATTTAATTTTTTTTTAGATAATGGTGAATTGTAGTTCTAAAGATAGTTTAGATTGATATGATCTAGATTTATCCTAAAACACTTTTACTGGATCTGCCACGGTACTGTACATCCATTTTACAACACATAAATGACTCCAACGGGACGGTATATCATAATTAATATCTAGATCTTCTTAAAATAGAACGAGAATTAAAATTGTAAATACTGTTGATCTAAAGTATTCGACATATCAGGTGTGTCCAACAAATAAATAAGAATATCTCCCAATTCCGAAAAGTTCAGCTGGAAATTTATACGGGCATTCCTTTAAGCCTCATATAAACCTGTTTTTACGCATTTGCAAATGGAGTAGACCCAGATCAGACGGCTCCTATAGGAGTTGTCTGATCAGGGTCTGCTCTGTTTGCTTATGGAAATGGCTACCATGTTCCAACTGTTTTGTCCTTGAATATTCAGTAGGTATTGAAATTTGGAATAAACATAGAATAGGGAACGGGTTAAAAGGGTATGGTACTCCATATACCCAGATCAGCCTTCTTCTAAGGTGTAAGACCTGATCAGTCTTCAAAATTAGACTATTTCCCAGCTTGAAAAACAATGTTGATCTGGATGTGCCTTTCGGATACAGTGATCTGGGGTATACCGTTTGTAGTGCTGTAAGACATATTTTCTTAAATAATTTTATTTCTTGTTTCAGACACACCAGAATCGGACACTTTCCTGGCAGAATTGTTGTCACCCACATTCTTTCTGTTAGACGACGAACGTCTGTATATATAGGTGGTAGTCAGGCATTAGCTCCATATCCAGGAAATACACGTCGGCATATATCTTGTTGCCTGATATTGACAATGTTCATATGATAAAAGGAAGAAGTCTGTATGTTTCTAATTTGGTGATATAACCTTTGTCATTGCGGTCTTTTGCAAGCAGAAAGGAAAGGGTTAAACAGTGTCATCATTTGCAAAGTGTCTGAAATGTGTTAGTGTCGATGCACTTTTTATGTTCTGTGCATAGTGTAACTGTGGATTAACTAGTCTAAATCTCTATGTTTCTGCTGGGAATACCTGTATACAGACATATATTAACTCATTTGTGAGTACGATTCGGTTTATCTCCCAGCACCTCTCCATTTTTTCGTCATAGCTGAAGTTTTATTAAGTGTTTGTATCAACATTTCTGAAGTTTGATATACAGCTCATCAGACCTTGTCACCTGCACTTTTACATGATTCTTAACTTTGAATAAATGGAGAGAAAATTCACTGCATTATTTAACCTAATTCACTTGTGTCCATAATCATTTTTTCTCTTTACAGAGTTCTAGGTAGCAACCATATGGTTGAGAACTAGGGTAAAAAGTTGCATTGTTTTCCCACCCCGTCTCATGAGTTCTCATTAGAATCACCATGACGGGCCAATTCTAATTCTAATGAGTACTCACAAGATAGGGTTAAGAGGAGAAGATATACGCAGTTATCTGGAGCTCTGTCTTTCTCCAAATACTTTATAATATTTATGCAAATAAATAAATAACAATTTGTTTACTTTGTGAATAACAATACATGTATTGAAACTATTGGGTCTCATGTTTCATTTATCCCACACTAACCTTTACTAACACTAACCATGAATATATATGATTGCATGTACATTATACCCTGCTCCTTTTGAATAAAAAACCCTTTACTCCATAAATACGCCTTTGCAAACAGAGTAGACCCAGATCAGACGGCTCCTAAAAGAGCCGTCTGATCTGGGTCTGCTCTGTTTGCTTATGATATAATATATATATGGTTCTACAGTTTCTGCAATGGCCAAAACTTCCAAGTGCTGTTTTAGCAATAAATATAATCATGTTTTGTTAGTTTATAAAATCCCTTCAATGTCCAACATTCCGTTTTTCATTACAACTATTTTGTACATGCATACTCGATAGGTTTTGAATTTTGGCAGCATAGAACAGATGAAGGATTTTAACCTTTTCATTCTCATCAATGCGTAGGGCCTGCTCTGTTTGCTAATGGAATGTGATAGGTCTCACTGTTTGTTTACTTTCTTAAATAGCTACAATGCTGCGCCTTCCATATTTTATTATAACTATGAATGTTGAAAACAAACGCACGTGACAGGTGGCATGAAAAAGGAACCGTGTTTTCCAGTTGTGCTTATGGTTTATGTAGGGTTTCTAATTTGATCATTTCAATGTCATCCTGACACTAAATTTTTAAACTATTACATGATGAATATTATTTTTCAGATTCCTGTAAGTTTTCCAGATCTGTATAAGGTTATTTTTCACATGAATGGCGATTCGTTTCTGTCACCTTCATGCAAACTGCTTGGTGCAACAGCTGGCGATTAAAAACAACAAATAGGATTTTTACTCTTTTTTTTATACTATATTTGATATATTTTGACATCAATACCAAAAAATCTAAAAGATTATAGGATCTTTTCATGATTAATTAGTGATTTCTTGTTCGTGTGTGTGTGTTCTGTATTTTGCACTCGTCTATCATCCAGCTTCATTTCGCTTCATTTCACAACATTTTTACTCGTTACAAAATATTGCCACACGCATATTGAAAACTGACAATTCCATAAAATAAAGATGAATGTCTAAGCTGTCTAACAAAACCATTTATATAAAAATCCGACGATATATAATGAATGTAGAGAAACTTACGCAGATATTGGTGACATTTTTTTTATTAAAAATTCGCGAGCGCCTCACTATAAAATCAGTAACCGAGAGCTCGATATCGATTATTTTAGCGATAACGATGTACAGGTAAGCGACGACAAGTGTTTCAGTACATTGTATCGGTTTATAGTTCGATGCCACTCCGTCTGTATTTACTTCTGTATTTACTTCGTGGTGATAAGATATAGCCGTTCGGAAATACGTTCAACGTAAGTATATCACAAAACTAAAAATTAAGAGAATATTCGAAACTTTAGAGCAGCTAAATGGTTAACAGACCTTAAAGTAAAAGTGCATAAGTAATGATTGCGTTTTCAACATTTCATGTGATCGTAATGCACTGTACATATCAAAGATTCAATATATTTTTCTAGTCTGAACTCTTTAGTATTTTTTATCATTTATAATTAACAAAATGCATTGGCGTTTGTCTTACAGTGAAGCATATATATTTTATTCCAAATTCAAATTCACTTTATTTCTCTCAGTTCACATTACATGAATACATGAGGATATATAAATATTAATACAACAAGAGGCTCTGTCTAATTGAGAAGAGCAGGACAGTAATAAATCAATACAGAAAAAGAGGAAACGTATAATTTCCGAGTTTATCATGGAAAAGTCACGTCGAGTATAAATAAGCGAGTTTTCTATTATGAATGACAAACAGTTTGGATTCTGATCCGACATCCCATTACGCGATGTTTGATCTGGATCTTAACTGTTTGCGAACGTCAATACCGTCGTACCTGGCACAAAAGGGGCTAATCTGTCCGTTACTACTGTTCATGAGGAGAGCAGTTACAGCATATGCTACAAAATCTCGTACAAAAGCTTAACACAAAGCTGTTTATAGGTCAGGTAGAGTTATGAACATATTCTAAAGAGCCATATACTTTCAAACCAGACCAACTTATGACAAACAGTTTGCATTCTGCTCGGACACCGCGTTAAGCAGTATTTACAAGCCAATGTTATCGGCTTATCGGCGGTACCAGTGATCTCTTGGTGGACAATATTGATTGGCACGTGTAATTACGAAAGCAGCGGGTGACTTAATTCAATCAGCAATATCACAGAGGCACCGATAATGACACGTGTATTATACATATACATTTAATCTTTTAAAACCTAATATTTTTGTTGTGATTATCATCATGTTTTTTTTTATTATTATTATCATTATGTATTTCACAAAGCCGATACTATTTCTTATCACTTAAACTTTTATTTATTTTTTTATTAACAGTGTCTCTGTAATTTCTTTCGTGAGTATTTCTCTCATTATCATTTGTCTCATCCGGGTCTAGGCTTTTTGAAACCCAATTACCAATTCTATCAAGAAAAATGAAACAGACAAGAACTCGCGCTTACGGAAACTTTCGATGCCGAGTAGACAAACGGTTCTACTGTATATAGAGGGTTGAAAATTTTAAATGACCCTTGAAATGTTTGAAGGGGTAAAGAGAAAACCCTGTATATATTATAGGCTGCATCACGAAGTGGCTGCATGTATATGAGAGTTTACGCATATGCAAATTCTCGTCTGCTGTATTTTCCACAATTTTGATTTAGCTCAAATAATAAAAGTAACAAAATGATATAGTATATCACTTTATTGATACACACTATACATTAACATAACATGACATAAGCACATACATGTATCATGCCTTTATGATTCCCTTTTTAATTATGCATATGACTACTAAACCCCGCTAATGCAACCACCTAAAAGAGGTATAATTCTGGGTGCTAGATGCAGATGGTAGATGCAGAAGTTAGCTTATTAATGCAGGACAGAAATGAGCTTTCTGGATTACTTTTGTCCGGCATTAAACTATCATCTCACTGTATTCGTATACACTATACATTAACAAAACAAAACCTGATATAAGCACACGTGTCATTCATTTAACACTTTGGTTACTACAGTAAAACCCCGCTAATGCTACCACCACAAAGAGGTATAATTATGGGTGATATATGCAGATCGTAGATGTAGACAGTAGCTTAATGCTGGACAAAAGTAATGCAGAAATGACATACAGGAGCTTTCTGGATTACTTTTGTCCTGCATTAAGAAGCCACCTGCTTATAAAGACGCCCATATTCATTCATTGAGTGGCCACTTTAGATGGGGTTTACTTACATTGACGAGTAAGACCTGCCAAACAACAGCGAAAGACCCATCATTCATCCTCTGACATAACACTTTATTTTTCTTTTTGGTATCTGAATATAAATATTTATTATATGTTAATAAATTCGACTCTCAAATCACTAACCACCCCCGCAACAATATTGGTTTTCCTAATAAATTCGGTAGGTAGCGAAACGTACAGGTAGCGAAATGGTCGGGGTAGCGAAATGACTTCTCGGTGGGTAGCGAAATGACTGTAGCGAAATGGTATGGGTAGCGAAATGTCTGACAACCGGTAAAACAACACGCATCGTGAGAGTTACACAATACGGCAATAAATTCAGACAGCATTCTAATATCATGATTAAAATGCATTTATTTGGACGAATAAAACACCTAGATAAGTAAGATATATTTCGTAACACTATTTCTTGTAAGCAGAATGCATGCAGACTTTAAAATGTAATCATTTTTGTTCGTTATAATATATGCAAAAAGAAGGCCTAATTAGCTGCACAATCTAAGTTCAGATGACATCTAAGAAAGCTCAAAAGAATGAACGAAATAATATTAACGGGAAAACAATAGGATTATGCGTGGTATAGAATAATATTTTTTTGCAATAATAGTACTGGAAATAATGACTAGATAAATTACCCATCTTAGTGTTGATCCACTAGTTAATAAGTAAAATTCCATGATTGATAACTATCGACACATTCACATAAATCCACAATAATCTATTTCACTAATGTGAAAGTATCCCTGCTTCCCAGAAACGTCCTTGAATCCTGAATTCCTGCATCATTTTTCGGTTCATGTTTATGTTTTTTTTACACGTACTATCGATGTAATTATCATCAACAATTGCACCATAATCGTTTTTAATTAAATTTAACAGAAGTTTTCAAAGTGCTTTTATGTTTCTGTTATTGTTTACATTAGATCAGCTGTCAGTCTTTTTGCCCACCAAACTTTTCTCGGCTAAGATAACAGGTGCGCGTGACGTCACGGCGATTCTATCTATCTATCTATCTATCTATCTATCTATCTATCTATCTATCTATCATATCTATCTATCATATCTATCTATCTATCTATCTATCTATCTATCTATCTATCTATCTATCTATCTATCTATCTATCTATTTAATCTATCTATCTATCTATCTATGCATAATGCCCAACTCCGCTTTCGCGACTGACATGATTCGAGTCCAAGTATAAATCGACGGAGCTGCATAGACTATTTAGGTCTATTCCATTTTGCAAACGGTGCCTGTATATAGCACCTGTTTGATAAGAAACTGCATCTTTGGCTTCTTTTTAAAGGAAGCCAACTTGTACAGTCATCCTTTTACGCAAATCTCACGATGCGAGATGTTTTTACCTTTTCACCGGGTAAATTTTCTTCCTTTCAATATATTTCCGGTTCCGGATAAAATAAACACCGTTTTTGGTGCACGTTTTCTAGGCCATTTTGGAGTGGAAGCAAAACTTTGGCAATGTCTCGACTAATTGTCAAAAATCTACCGCATGGGGTACCGTATATGAATATGCTTTCCAAATAAATCAAATTGGTTTTCAATGATTGTGATTGACCGTTGTACAGTAATTGATCGATTCTGGCCTTTGACTCGGTTGATACCAAACCAATTCGGCACCTACTGCCTGAATACTAACTCAGAATATTGCTGAATAACTTCTGAATACTAACATAGAATACTGCCTGTTTCATCCAGTTCTGTTTTCTTCTTCTTCTATAGTAGTGGCTATCACTCAGTCACTATTGAGTATTATTGTCATGCACGGGGGTTAAAAAGTAAGATGGACTGTCTTGAGGCAAAATTAGCTACTCAATCCACTTGGTACCTCCAAACTGGGTGGCAAAGACCTAAAAACATAAAAGAAACTAAATTAATTTATTAAAATCCCTACTTACAAGAAATGTGCAAGAAAGTTAGTATTGTTAAAAACAGATTTGAATCGAGATTTTTTTTATTCCGCTACACATTGAAATTACATATTCATAATTCGATTGCATCATTTTTTTATGAACTCTCACCTTGAATATCACTCTAATCTATGCTATAACATGAAGTAAATACAGATCTGTAACAAGGAAGAAAACAACAACAATACATTTTCTACATGCTAAATCGATCAGCTGTTTCTTTGCAAATGGCAGGCGAATGATGTGCGCATGTTTGTAAATAACTATGGAGAATACCATTTTCCAACAGGGACGACATGTTATAATTCATTGAAAACGTGAATAATGTAACAGATCTAGGTAATTTTTAATACTTTGTGGTGTATATAATGTCACATTGCAGCCATATTATCTTTTATTCAGTACCTAAGAGAAAATAAAAGCCAAATGAATACAACATCCCAGTGTTCATATTTATCGTATACCAGTTTGAAATGACCAAATACAGTATAACCTCTGTTATCCGGCATCCCATGGTTCCATGTCAGCATGTCGGTTAAGAGAGGGTGTCGGTTAACAGAATTATTCCTAGATTCACAAGTTTACGTACCCAAAGATTCATTCCAGCAGGTCATTTTTTCGCTGCGAGGGGAATTCCACCATGACAATTTACAAATTACATATAAATATATACAACAGCACCGAACCTGATCAGATAGCTCCATTTAAAAAGGAGTCATTTGATCAGGATCTACGCTGCTTTTCCATTGTCTTTTGAAATACATGTACATGTAAATATAGGCATAACGTGTTAAGCGTACAATCGGAAGTAAACACATGTATAAAGGGCTCGACTAAAACACAGGAACATTCGTCCTATATTTTTTTACAAGTTCGGATTCAACACAGGTACATGTATATGCGGACCATCACTGCTGGTCACACATTTAGCAACAGCGTAGATCCAGACGCTAAATAATTTGGCATTGCCATAAAATTTTGACATGTGTACATACATGCATTTTCAATGACGATAACAATATAAATCTAAAAAGGACGGTCAATTTACTTTACTGTAGGCCCATTAACGGTACTTATCACCTACCTGAATGTAAAGCGCTAACTGTCAATGATCACAGGTCAGCTAACCGCCGGATAACAAGGTGTGAAAACCCGCTAATTTGCCTTTATTGGCCTGTCAAGGTATGCCGGTTAACGGTTAACAGGGGTTCCGATTAAGAGAGAGTTTAGATACATAAAACAAATAGGGAAACTGCCGGGACCAAACAGCAGTGCTGGATAACAGGGGTTTCTGGTTAAGAGGGGTGCCGATCAACAGAGGTTATACTGTAACTACTAAATGACATCAAAAAGGTGAATATTAAAACACATCTGCGCGGCTATTTTTAAATTTTCGATTGTCATTCTTCCAGATCTAACACTATTTTTTTATATCCAGGGCTCAACATTAACTTTTTTGCTTACTAGACCAGTCGGGCTAGTGGTTTTGAAAACTACTAGCCCTGGCCAAAATGTCTTGTGCCCAGACTTGGTGATAAACTATTTTGGTTTTTAAAAACTCGTGAGATGTTGAACCTGTATGAAGTGTCAAATCCTGCTTTAAATACATTTTATCAAGAAGATTTAGAGAAGAGCAGGGTTGTTAAAATTTGTTTATAGGTAGTGAATAATCTGTTATATTTGAATGTTCATGAAAATATGGCACTATGTACAGTGCTACATTAAACACGATACAGGACCAGGAGTCATTTAAATTCTCAAGCCATTTAGGAAGAAATTCACAGTTTCGCTTCACTTTTTCATACGTATTCTTTGTTTCTGGTAGGCCCCTTCGATTTAGTATATTGGCATCGCTACTACCGCCGCATTTTGATGTAAAGCCGAAGTTTCAAAGTCACATTTCTTTCAACAGACGAATTTTACTTACGATAAAGCTTCCACACGTTGTTATTGTAATCAAACGTAAATGAGTCTGAATGTCGTAAGTTTTTGGCACGTGTTTTATTTACTCGGGAGATTAATTCAATACAGCATTTCGCGTGTTAACTCATTTATTGTTTTCAAAATGTTGCAATTAAACACTACATGCAAAATAATACATTGTACCGACGCTTTTTTGCGACAACTTCCTCAAAGGTGTTCCCTGTTCGATAGCAAAAATAGATACGAAATTCCAAGACTGGTATCCGTACATCAGTCACCACGTGGTGTTGTAAAGGCTAGCTAGTAGTGGGGAAAATATCGCGAAGAGCAGTCTGTAATTTTGCGCATGCGTACTATGTATAAACACAATTATAGATGAACCCGACGTGACCTATCTGTAAGTGTTTTTCTGCTACTTTATCTTTCGATCGGTATCGCGACCGGACCGGGATTTATACGACAAGTCGGGCTAGTGGCTTGGAATATTTGCAAGACCGGACCGACATTCAACCAGTGAATGTCTGTCGGACGTAGGTTAATGTTGAGCCCTGATATCTTAAAAAATTCAGCTAAAAAAGGAATGCCGAATTCAAAAGATAAAATTAGAATAACACCTGAAGTACATGTAATAAAATGTGTATTAAATTTATCAAAATGTTTTCAACAGGAGCTGAAGCAGGGAACACCAGTTTATGCCTATGATTTTGAAGATGCTTTACACTTGAATTTGCGGACATAGTATCGTATTTTGCACCCATCAGAAGAAAATGCAAAAAAAAAGTTTGTCTTGGGCAGAGTGTGATTTGTGTGAGTGCTTGGCATATTTGGAGTGTTTGTAGGAAGAAAGTTTGATTTGGAAGAAATAGAAAAGTCTAAATGTTTTCGTGTAAGCTGTTTGAGTCTGTATTGAAGAGAACGCTGTGTAGATCTTGAGAGAGAGAGAGAGAGAGAGGGAGGGGAGAGGAAGCAGAGAAAGGGAGAGAGAGAGAGGAGTAGGAGAGAGAGAGAAGAGGAAGCAGATAGAGAGGGGAGAGAGAGAGGAGAGAGACGGGGAGAGAGGTATGGCTGTCATGATACACTAATGTATTTGAATTATTCGAATTTCATTTCTCGCGGTGATTGTATCGTATTCGCTACCCAGTGAACCGAATATTGACAAATATAATTACAAACATGAAGGAAATTGCCGAAATTGAAAGAAAACAACATATTTCGCCAGAAATAAACGAAATCTGAGCAAAACATTCCAGACGCGAAGAGTCATGTTGCAGTGACACCAAGGGAGATTACTCTTGATTACTGTCTATGTTTACGAATCTCAACACTGGGTGTTGGTCCTGTTGGATTCAACAGGCTTAATAATTGTTCCCTTTCATTCACTTTTGCAGAAAAGTAGTTAAAGAAACAATTACCGAAAACAATTTTGTTTTGATAGGACTAATTCTTAGTGTTTATGACAACCGCAAACTGTCGTTTCATAACAATGTCTGGGCTGAAAGAGATTATTTAGAATCCAGCCAAATATAAAAGCACCGTCTGGAAACATTTCGGGTTTCTGACGGGATCAGAAGGAAAACCCAGCAATGAAATCACTGTTTGTAAAGTGTGCCACCACGAAATAAGGTAATAGTGTCAGCTGTTGGCTGTAGCAGTTAATTATCGGAGCGCCCAAATGTCTTAACGTACCCAAAATTTATTGACCAAATTTGTTTGAGTTTGGTAACGATTCACCAGAATGGACAAAACCAGCAGGCTATATTCAATTAGAAACAGTGTAATGCACTACATTTTGATGGTGCTTGAAAGGTGCTAGAATTTGAATCAGTATTATTTTTATGCCTATTGCCTAAAGATTACAGTAGGACTGGACCATTTTACTTTTGATTAAGTTTCTAGTCAGTGTTTCTAGTTAATGTGACTTGTTTTAGTTTGCCAATTAAATCTTTAAAGTACTTTTTCCTTGTTTATCAGCACATGTCCAGTAGCATTTTCAATATAAGCTTAAAGTCACAGATTCCTGATCCTATAAATATGGATATGCTTTGGCTTAAGTAACACTTATTAGCCTAGTATGCCATAGCATGTTTATGTAACTGTATTCGTATTCATGAATATTTATTCGTATTCGTTATACTGTATTGTGATACGTATTCGTATTCATTTCATGGGCGTATCGTTGCAGCCCTAGAGAGAGAGAGAGAGAGATAGAGAGAGAGAGGAAGGAGATAGAGGGAGTGAGAGAGAGAGAGAGAGAGAGAGAGAGAGAGAGAGAGGAAAATTCATTGTAGTTTATTATGTTTTGTTTTGTTTCATATGCTTATTGTTTATATTTACTGCAAAATTTATATATTAATTTTTAAAAAAATGCTTGCTTACAAAGAATAAATCATCTGAATAAAAAAAACATATTCACGATCTATTTGAATTAGCAAGCATTTATATTTTGTTTGTTTTCATTACAACCCTTTTCCCCATATATATGGATTGATTACGTTCATAGTTAGTTATTATATACAGGTATAGTCGTGTATGTTCTGAGTTATGTACAATTAATCTGTATATCGAAACACTTTCGCAATTTAAATATGTTTGGTGTGCTAGATTCATTTTCGAATTGGAGGGATCTAGATCTACTCTCCCTGTATTACGTTTCAAATGGTGTTGATCCTGTGACATATCAAGTTACTCTGTGTCGCATCATGATCCAAACTGTCTGCAAATGTTATCATGGACTCGCAGAGATAAAAATAATAAGTAGAAACAAATGTAAAGCTAATTACCACTTGAAATACCCAAACAGATTAATGGACTTGCTAGGAAAACACGACATAATTTCCATCATTATTGGGTGTAAAATTATGTCGTACTGAAAGTTTAGTTGAAAAATGCTGAAGGGTTTATCGATTATCATGCTAAAATATTCTTCCATGTTATATTTATTTATTTCAATAAAAACAGAATAAAATTTAATGCACCGTGTATAGAATTCAATGACAGTGTTTGAAAGTTCTTAAGCAACACAGTGAACAGACCCACTAGCCTAAACCAATTGTTTGAACACTAGATCTCCCTACATTATTTACATATGGACTGTTCCAGAAAGAATACGTCTATGGGCGGCCATTTTAACTGTGAAAATGACTAATGCTACAAGGTGAAAAATGAATTTTTTTCTGATTGTCAAGTCAGATAAGCAAGGATCAAGTTTTATTCAGGACCTGACTACATAAAAAAATAAATGCATCAATTGAGGTAAGTTTAACAACACAAAAACATGGAATAAATATAAAATCTCCATTGAAATAGAGTGACAGAACTGGGTGAAACTGACAGTAGACGACTCGGTACCTAGACGATTCGGTACCTTGGACGCAGTGTTCGCGCTAGCCTTGATTTTCACCGAGTCCCAGTGACTCAGTGCCTAGAGTCCCACTGAATCCCAGTTGAGTCCCAGTTTTTTCTTCAATTAAAAATGCAGGATCTTATATTGAAAATGCTAGATCTGTATATTTTCATTGTTTTAACATATTTCTTTTATCTTTCAGCAAGCCTTCCTAAATAACTAGCTGAACTTAAATGGAGCTTGTTTTTGTGACTAGATCTATTATTTTTATGCCCCCAAAGCTAGGCTTTGGCGGCATATAGTGATCGCACCATGCGTGGGTGTGTGTGTGGGTGGGTGTGTGGGTGGGTATGTGTACCTTTTGTCCGGAGTATATTTCCTTTGTCACATCAGCTACAGATACCAAATTTGGTGTGTGAGTTCATCTTGGGATGGCGGAGTGTCGCTTACCATTTTCATGTCACTGTGACCTTGACCTTTGACCTTGATTTTACAAAAAGCTTGTCCGGATCATATCTCCTATACTTTACCAGCTACGGATTTCGAATTTGGTGTGTGAGTTCATCTTGGGATGGCGGAGTGTCACATACCATTTCCAGGTCACTGTGACCTTGACCTTGACCTTTGACCTCGATTTTACAAAAAAGCTTATACCTTACCAGCTACAAAAAGCTTGTCCGGAGTATATCTCCTATACCTTACCAGCTAAGGATTCCAAATTTGGTGTGTGAGTTTATCTTGGGATTGCGGAGTGTTGCGTACCATTTTCAGTTCACCTTAACCTTGACCTTTGACCGATTTTACAAAAGCTTGTCCAGAGCATATCTCCTATACCTTACCAGATATGGATTCTAAATTTGGTGTGTGAGATCACCTTGAGATGGAGGAGTGTGGCATACCATTTTCAGGTCACTGTGACCTTGACCTTTGACCTTGATTTTACACAAAGCTTGTCCGGAGCATATCTCCTATACCTTACCAGCTAAGGATTCAAAATTTGGTATGTGAGTTCATCTTGGGATGGCTGAGTGTCTGGTACTATTTTCAGGTCACTGTGACCTTGACCTTTGACCTCGATTTTACAAAAAGCTTATACCTTACCAGCTGCAAAAAGCTTGTCCGGAGTATATCTCCTATACTTTACCAGCTACGGATTCCAAATTTGTTGTGTGAGTTCATCTTGGGATTGCGGAGTGTCGGTACCATTTTCAGTTCACCTTAACCTTGACCTTTGACCGATTTTACAAAAAGCTTGTCCGGAGCATATCTCCTATACCTTACCAGCTACGGATTTAAGATTTGGTATGTGAGATCATCTTGAGATATCGGAGTGTCGCGTACCATTTTCAGGTCACTGTGACCTTGACCTTTGACTTCGATTTTACAAAAAGCTTGTCCGGAGCATATCTCCTTACCAGCTACGGATTCCAATTTGGTGTGTCAGTTCATCTTGGGATGGAGGAGTATCGCGTACCATTTTCAGGTCACTGTGACCTTGACCTTGACCATCAACCTCGATTTTACAAAAAGGTTGTCCAGAGAATATCTCCTATACCTTACCAGCTACGGATTCCAAATTTGGTGTGTGAGTTTATCTTGGGATGACGGAGTGTCGTGTACCATTTTCTGGTCACTGTGACCTTGACCTTTGACCTCGATTTTACACAAAGCTTGTCCGGGGTATTTCTCCTATACCTTACCGGCTACGGATTCCAAATTTGGTTTGTGAGTTCATCTTGGGATGGTGGAGGACCATTTTTAGATCCTTGACCTTTGACCTCAATTTTACAGTCCGGAGCATATCTCCTATACCTTACCAGATACAAAAAGCTTGTCCAGAGCATATCTCCTATACCTTACCAACTACGGATTCCAAATTTGGTGTGTGAGTTCATCTTGGGATTGCAGAGTGTCGCATACCATTTTCAGGTCAATATGCCCTTGACCTTTGACCTTGATTTGACTAAAAGCTTGTCCGGAGCATATCTCATATACCTTATCAGTTACAGATTCCAAATTTGTAATTTGTAAGTATTGGACAGGTATGCTTAGGCAAACAGTGTAGACCCAAATCAAACTACAGGGTCTACACTGTTTGCTATTACATTAGCATGAATCAGACATTATAAAGAGCTCTAAATACTATTCGTACATGGGTAGGCCATGCTGTTCAAATACTTGCAGTGTCAGAACTTTCAGATGAATTACAGCATTATAACAATATAGACCCATATCAGACAGCTCCTGTAGGAGCTACTGGGTCTTCATTGCTTGCTTACAACACTACCTAAATCAGATGCTATACATGCTTATGCAAAGAATGTAGATCCATATTAGGTAACTTCTGTTGCAGCTGTCTAAGAGCCAGTGTTACATGAAACTTTGACCATGCGTTTAGAATTGACTGAGAGTATGTTTTTAACGTTAAGGATTGACATAGGGTCTTTCTTAAACATTAAGAATCAACTTAACAGTAACAATCAACACAGCATGTTTTTTAACATTGAAATTTGACCCTGTGTCTTTTTTTCAAAACGTTAAGAATTTACCCAGGATCTGTTGACAATCAACCCAGGGTCCTTTTTAACATTGAGAGTGACCTAGGGTCCTTTTTAACTAAGTTTCGACCCTTGGCTCTTTTCTTAGCTATCATAATTGTCAAAGGTTCTGTTTCTAATGTTAAGAACTGACTCCTGTGTCATTTTTAACAGCATCAAAATTTCATGTTACACCTGCATTACATTGTATTGTTTTTCCGCCAAAATGCATTTCGGTGTCAAACACTTTGGGAGCATTTGTCACCCGTGACGACTCTCTTGTTATTTTTGAAAATATCTTGAATTGTGGTAGTTTCAGAATCATGCATGATATTAGTACAATCCTTGGATGAGAATTACCAATGATCAGCTACAGTGTATTTGTACCACATTGTTTGCTAAGTTCACATCATTTGGTTCAAATAGCAATGGAAAAGGCATATGAAATAAGTAAAGTAAAGCAGGAGGAAATTCACCGAAGATTCTCTTCTCCAACGGCTTAGCCCGCTGGGCTACTACGCCACCAATGGTAAAGGGCGCTGATTCATATCAGTGTTATGAACTTAATCCACCGCTGGAGAAACGCGGTTTAATAAGAATCAAGTCCGAAAGCAAAGATTAATGGATAAAAGGTACATTTTTCCATTCTACTCGCATGCTAATTAGATTAAGAAGTTCATAAAGGGGCTGGAAATGGCATAGACCTAAATAATATGTTCAGCTCCATCGATTTATGAGTTTGTCAATCTAAAAATAGAAACTGAACCGACCGTTACTCTAATTTTATACGCACTTTGTTCTGGGATAAAATAGTCGTGTCTATTTGAATTAAAATATCGACAATCTGGATTCAACTGATCCTACTGTTCAAACTCAATCACGTTTTCTATAAATACTTTAATTCAAACTCCTTATTGGCTAGTGATAGTTTGACTTCTTATTTTTTATATAACCAAAACTCGCGCTTGCAAATAGCCACAACTCATCCCGTCCGGTAGACGGCGATATTCTTTTTATTATCCCAAATCAAAACTCCTTGAGATAAATTGTAAACCATCCCAGAATACGCCGACATCCAATTCCAACACTGTGGAGAGACCCTGAGGGGTCTCTCCAATTATCCATAGAAGGTTTTCAATATATATTCAATCAAATTATATTCCATGGTCAATAACAACTGTGAAAAATAGAGCCTCTTATATTTATTGTGTAACCGCCGACACTGTCATTTGCTCAAGACGTCTGTGTCGTGTAAAAGCGAAAGTAGGTAGCAATTTGTTGAAATGACTTTCCCAGATTACAACTACTTCAGACTGTAGTTCTGAATTTGAGTTTCACCAGGTTCCAAACAACTACCGTAATTGTATGTATGAATCTACTTAGTAATTGAAAATAAAACCAGTTATATACCTTCAATTTGTAAGCAGACTACAGTTATTCAAAATAAATGAGTGCCGAACATGGAAAACTAAATGTTATGTGAAAGAATTAGTTGAACAAAAAATGTAGGATTATAGATTATGGGTGGCCTTTGTATAACTTTGATGTTGTTCTTCAGTTTTTGCATCAGCTTTGGATATGAAAGCATTAATTGACCCTTTACTCCATGAATATTCATGTAAGAAATAATGACATCATGAATATAAATAAGATATTATTTTGGTCATAGTCGAAACTAGAAGCATGTCTATATATAAACAGATGGCCCCTTTTGTTTCAGTCTGTCATAGTATTATGCCCCCAGTCAAGCGGGGGGGGGGGGGGGGGGTGATTTTGCCCTGTTTGTTGGTTTGGCTCAAACGTTAATGTTGGCAATAATTGTGTAGCCATTGCACATACATACTTCAAACCTGGCATGCCTGTGCAACTTACAGAGGCGAACTTTTATATATATATTTATTCATTTATTTTTTTTATACGCCCACCTAATAAAGGTGGTCGTATATTGTCGTGGCCCTGTCCGTCCGTTCGTTCGTCCGTCTACATTTTGTTTGTCCGCTGTTTTCTGGGAAAACTATTTGACAGATATTAATGAAACTTCACACAAATGTTTAATGCATCAAGATCTGAAGCTGAGTTGATTCTGAGGTTCATTTGATTTTTCATTTCAGTGGTATGGCCCTTGTCCTAAAAAATATGCAAATAGTTTGTCCGCTGTTTTCTGGGAAAACTATTTAAGAGATATTAATGAAACTTCACACAAATGTTTAATGCATCAAGATCTGAAGCTGAGTCGATTCTGAGGTTCATTTGATTTGTCGTTTTGAAGTTATGGCCCTTTTACTTAAACATAATGCAAATACATGCAAATGGTTTGTCCGCCGTTTCCTGGGAAAACTATTTGAGAGATATTAATGAAACTTCACACAAATGTTTAATGCATCAAGATCTGAAGCTGAGTTGATTCTGAGGTTCATTTGATTTTTCATTTCAGAGTTATGGCCCTTGTCCTTAAAAAATATGCAAATAGTTTGTCCGCTGTTTTCTGGAAAAACTATTTGAGAGATATTAATGAAACTTCACACAAATGTTTAATGCATCAAGATCTGAAGCTGAGTCAATTCTAAGGTTCATTTGATTTGTCGTTTCGGAGTTATGGCCCTTGTATTTAAAAAATAATGCAAATACATGCAAATGGTTTGTCTGCTGTTTTCTGGGAAAACTATTTGAGAGATATTAATGAAACTTCACACAAATGTTTAATGCATCTAGATCTGAAACTGAATTGATTCTGAGGATCATTTGATTTTTCGTTTCAGAGTTATGGCCCTTGTCCTTAAAAAATAATGCAAATACATGCAAATAGTTTGTCCGCTGTTTTCTGGGAAAACTATTTGAGAGATATTAATGAAACTTCACAAAAATGTTTAATGCATCAAGATCTGATGCTGAGTCAATTTTGTGGTTTATTTGATTTGTCATTTCGGAGTTATGGCCCTTTTACTTAAAAAATGATGCAAATATATGCATATAGTTTGTCCGCTGTTTTCTGGCAAAATTGTTTGACAGATATTAATGAAACTTTATACACATGTTTAATGCATCAAGACCTGAAGCTAAGTCGATTCTGAGGATCATTTGATTTGTTGTTTCGGAGTTATGGCCCTTGCACTTAAAAAAATAATGCAAATCTATGCAAATATGAGGATGGCCATAACTTTTTCATTTGAAATGATATTTACTTCAATTTTTTTATATGGTGAAACCTTAATGTGAATTTTCACATATATTGCGGGGGTTTTGATATGTCATTTTATTCTAAAGTTATGGTCCTTGAACTTTGCGTGTTCATTGCTTTGTTTGTCGGTCAACCTTTAGTTTGTCTGTTGTTTTCTGGGAAAACTATTAAAATGATATAAATGAAACTTAACACAAATGTTTTAAGCAACAAAATTTGAAGCTGAGTTTATTTTGAGGTTCATTCAGTTTGTCTTTACAGAGTTATGGCCGTTGCACTTTACAAAAATCTGCAAAAATGAGGATTAGTTGTAACTTTTTTATTTAATAAGATATTCACTTCATTTTTTTAAAAAATAGTATCACCTTAATATGGAAATCAAGATCTGAAGCACAGATTAGAAAATGTCAACACTTATAAGGCATGTTGAATCAGAGAAAGTTTGCAAGTGGGCGTATTATGTACCGTATGCGGTACTCTTGTTTATTTTTATGCCCCCATCGGTGGGCATATAGTAGTCGCATTGTCCGTCCTTCCGTCTGTCCGTCCTTCCGCACTCACCAAGGGGTAGTTGTGTGACTTTTTCTAACTAGTCCCACAAGTAAAATCATTAACCTGGCCATCTCTTGTGACATTAACCTGGCCATTTCTTGTGACATTAACCTGGCCAGTTGTGGGACATAGGGTTAGGGTTAGGGTTAGCTTCCAGATCATTCTTTTCCAAAGTTAGAGCCAAAAATAGTTTTTCTTGTGGGACTAGTCACACAAGAAAAGATCAAAGGAAAAAGTCACACAACTACCCATCCGTTAGCATGTCCGTCTGTCCGTCTGTCCGTCCGTCCTTCCGTCCGTCCCAAATTCGTGTCCGGTCTGTAACTTCTTCATCAATCAATGAATTTCAATATAACTTGCCACAAATGTTAACCAGACAGAGACGATGTGTCGCGTTCAACTCTCTGGTCCATGGGTCAAAGGTCAAGGTCACAGGGTACAATTACTTTGTCACAAATTTCGTGTCCGGTCTGTAACTTCTTCATCTATCAATGGATTCCAATATAACTTCACACAAATGTTCACCAGACAGAGACGATGTGTCGCGTTCAACTCCCAGGTCCATGGGTCAAAGGTCAAGGTCACAGGGTACAATTACTTTGTTACAAATTTCGTGTCCGGTCTGTAACTTCATCTATCGATGGATTTCAACATAACTTGACACAAATGTTCACCAGACAGAGACAATGTGTCGCATTCAACTCCCAGGTCCATGGGTCAAAGGTCAAGGTCACAGGGTACAATTACTTTGTTACAAATTTCGTGTCCGGTCAGTATTTTCTTCATCTATCAATGGATTTCAATATAAATTGCCACAAATGTTCAACACACAGAGTCGATGTGTCGTGTTCAACTCCCTGGTCCATGGGTCAAAGGTCAAGGTCACAGGGTACAATTACTTTGTCACAAATTTCGTGTCCGGTCTGTAACTTCTTCATCTATCAATGGATTTCAATATAACTTCACACAAATGTTCACCAGGCAGAGACGGTGTGTCACGTTCAACTCCCAGGTCCATGGGTCAAAGGTCAAGGTCACAGGGTACAATTACTTTGTCACCAATTTTTGTGTCCGGTCTGTAACTTCTTTATATATCAATGGATTTCAATATGATTTGGCACAAATGTTCACCAGACAAAGATGATGTGTAGCTTTCAACTCCTTGGTCAATGGGTCAAAGGTCAAGGTCACAGGGTACAATTACTTTGTCACAAATTTGGTGTCCGGTCTGTAACATCTTTATCTATCAATGGATTTCAATATAACTTGGCACAGATGTTCACCAGACAAAGACGATGTGTCGCGTTCAGCTCCCTGGTCCATATGTCAAAGGTCAAGGTCACAGGGTACAATTACTTGTTTATCTGTGAATAGATTTCAAAGGAACCTGGCACAAATGTTCACCACACAAAGACGATGTGTCAACTCCCTGGTCCATGGGTCAAAGGTCAAGGTCACAGGGTACAATTTTTGGGGGCATTTGTCACGTGACTGTGACATCTCTTGTTTTTTTAGCTCACCAGAGCACTTTTGTGCTCAGGGTGAGCTTTTGTGATCGCCTGATGTCCGTCGGCGTGCGTCGTCGGGCGTCAACAATTTCAACCTTTAAAAATCTTCTCCTCTGAATCTACAGGGTTCTCAGCTTTCATTTCGTACATAGCATCATCTGTAGGTCCTCTACAAAAGTTATATAAATTATGCCCCTGGGGTCAAAATTGGCCCTGCCCCAGGGGTTTTCAGTTTTCAATAGAAACATATAGTGAAAACTTTGAAATTCTTCGCTTCTCAAACTAGAAGGTTCTCAGCTTTCATATTTGGCACATAGCTTCAACTTCAGGTCTTCTACAAAAGTTATATAAATTATGCCCCTAGGGTCAAAATTGGCCCCACCCCAGGGATTGCCAGTTTTTTGTAGCTGACTGCTTAAACAGCCCATGGGATCACTATACATGCATAGGAAAAACTTTGAAACTCTTCTTGTCAAAACTACATGTCCCAGAGCTTAGATATTTGTTGTATGGATTTACTTAGCATACCTTTATCAGTTTTGTTACCGGGTTTTCCACGGAAAACTCCGGTTATTGAAATGGTGATGTACGGCGGGCGGGCGGGCGGGCGGCTGCCAGTTTTGTCCGGACGATAACTCCTATATGGTTCATGCCATTGGATTGAAACTTCATACATAGAAAGATCATGATAAGAGAAAGTGTCATGCACAAGGTCTATAACTCTGGCTTCACTAATATTGGAATTATGCCCCTTTGAACTTAAAAATGTGTCGGTCCATATGTGCGTCCGTCCGGTCTTGTTCGGGCTGTAACTTAGAACTCCATGGATGGATTGTGAAATCACTTGGCATAAATGTTCCTCTAGACGGTATGGCGTGTCGCATGAAAAAACCCATGTCAATAGCTGAAAGGTCAAGGTCATACTTAGAGGTCAAAGGTCAAAATCATGTATATTTTTAACTGGATTAACAGATTTTGCTTGTCCGAAACATATCTCCTACACTACTTTGGCTAGGATCACCAAATATGGTGTGTGAGTACATCTTGGGATGGCGGAGTGTCGCATACTATTTATAGGTTTATGTGACCTTGACCTTGGGCTTCATTTACAAGAAAAAACTTGTCCGGAGCATAACTCCTATACGGAATCAGCTAGGATCACCAAATATGGCGTGTGAGTTCATCTTGGGATGGCGGAGTGTCTAATACTATTTTTAGGTCAATGTGACCTTGACCTTGAACTTTGACCTCATTTACAAAAAATCTTGTCCGGAACATATCTCCTACACTACTTCAGCTAGGATCACCAAATATGGTGTGTGAGTACATCTTGGGATGGCGGAGTGTTGCATACTATTTATAGGTCAATGTGACCTTGACCTTGGGCTTCATTTACAAGAAAAACTTGTCTGGAGCATACATGTACCTCCTATACGGAATCAGCTAGGATCACCAAGTATGGTGTGTGAGTACATTTTGGGATTGGGGAGTGTCGTATACTATTTATAGGTCAATGTTACCTTGACCTTGGGCTTTATTTTCCGGAGCATACCTCCTATACGGAATCAGCTAGGATCACCAAATATGATGTGTGAGTTCATCTTGGGTTTGCAGAGTGTCACATACTATTTTGAGGCCAATGTGACCTTGACCTTGAACTTTGACCTCATTTGCAAAAAAAAATTGTCAGAAGCATATCTCTTACACTACTTCAGCTAGGATCACCAAATATGGTGTGTGAGTACATTTTGGGATTGCGGAGTGTCGCATACTATTTATAGGTCAACTTGACCTTGGGCTCTATTTACAAAAACACTTGTCCGGAGTATACCTCCTATACTGAATCAGCTAGGATCACGAAATATATGGTGTGTGAGTTCATCTTGGGTTGGCGGAGGATCACATACTTTTTTAAGGTCAATGTGACCTTGACCTTGACCTTTGACCTCATTTGCAAAGAAACCTTGTCCAAAGCATATCTCCTACACTACTTCAACTAGGATCACCAAATTTTATAGGTCAATGTGACCTTGACCTTGGGCTTTATTTACAAAAACACTTGTCTTGAGCATACCTCCTATACGGAATCAGCTAGGATCACCAAATATGGTGTGTGAGTACATCTTGAGACGGTGGAGTGTCACATACTATTTAAAGGTCAAGGCGACCTTGACCTTGGGCTTCATTTTCAAAATAAAATGTCTTGAGCTAACCTCCTACACTGAATCAGCTAGGTTCACCAAATGTGGTGTGTGAGTTCGTCTTGGGATCACATACTAGTTATAGGTTAATGTGACCATGACCTTGACCTTTGACCTCATTTAAAAAAAGGCTTGTCCGGAGCATATCTTCTACACTACTTCAGCTAGGATTACCAAATATAGTTTGTGAGTAGATCCTGGGATAGCAGTGTAGCATACTGTTTATAGATCAGTGTGACCATGACCTTGACCTTTGACTTCATTTACAAAAAAGCTTGTCATCCCTACACCTAATCAGCTAGGATCACTAAATATGGTGTATCAGTTCATCTTCGGATGGTGGAATGTTGCATACTTTTTGTAGGTCATGTGGCCATGACCTTGACCTTTGACCTCAAATATGAAAAAAAGATTGTCATTTAGGGTAACTTGAGTTCAAATTGTGGTCTTACTATGCAATCTTTATTTTCATTTTGCAGTTGCATATTGCAGGCCTGCTTACAAAACGCATATTGTCAGTGCTTTGCTTTGGGGCATCTGTCACATACTGTGACACATTTCTTTTTCTGGGAGTTATGCCCCTTTGAACTTAGAAATCACCAGTTAATAGTGAAGGAAAACCCGATTTGATGTTGTGTTGACATTTCTTGTTAATATCATAGTTCTGAGGTTAAAATTGGCCCTGTCCTGTGTATATAGACTTCTTCACATCAGAAACTACAGTTTAAAGGATTCTCCATGAATCAGAGATAAGCCAGTGCTCTGATAGGAATAGCCAGTGTGTCAGAGTGTATTGGTAATCACCCTTAGCTTGATCAGTAGAGTAGAAATTGTGTTTAGACAAATTACACACACTCATTTTAGATTGAGAAAACTGTGTGGATAATTTTCAAAATGCAGAAAGCTCTTAAAGCTTTTTTTTTCCATATCTATACCCTGCGTTAAGCTGCCAGCTATCAATATAGAGCCTATAACTGTATCTGCTTAATACAAATTCAAGTGTTCTATTGCATCTTGGAGAGCAGTGTCTATTTTTAGCTGGCTATTTTTAGCATACATAAAAGGTAGGTTTTCTCCCTTTCCCACTTTTTGATTACAACTGAATTGCCTCACTTCTGGATAATGGCAGTTGCAAAATAGATCTGACATGTAAATAGAACAATTAACCCTTTACTCCATAAATATGCATTTCTACACCTTTGCAAAGAGAGTAGACACAGATCAGTGGTAGAGCGTCTGCCTGCGGTACGGAAGGTCGTGGGTTCGATCCCCGGCCGCGACAGACCAAAAGTCGTTAAAAGTTGGTACTAGTAGCTCCCTTGTCTGCGCTCGACATTAAAAGGTGTAGTTCTAGGACTGGTCGGCCCGGTGTCAGGATAATGTGACTGGGTGGGATGCCCTTGCCATGTGCCCGCGGCAGGGGTATTTCAGTGAGGCAGCACTATAACTTGTCTCATGCGGGTGCCGTCTGCAAATAACTGAAATACTGTTGGTCGGACGTTAAACCCAACTAACTAACTAACTTTCCTTTATATAAATGCCTTTTTATGCATTTGCAAACAGAACAGACCCAAATCAGATGGCTCCTATAGCAGCTGTCAATGTTTGTCAATGGAATTTGAAATATGTTTCTTTACTTTCTAAAACGGCTACACTGTCCCACTTTTTTGTCCATGAATATTCACTAGGTATTGAAATTTTGAGTAAACATGGAACAGGGGAAGGGTTAAAAGTACATCAATCTTAAGATAAGATATGAATAATAATATGAACTCATGAAGATGTAATGAAAATCAAAGGTGCCCGACGCATGCTTGGACTCACCCACGGAACCTCCCCCCCCCCCCCCCCCCGTGATCCGGAAAAAAAATCCTATCGGGTCTATATATGTATTGAAAGGTATCTAACTACGTCAGAACAGCGGCGGAAAATACAACAGTCATGTTTTTCAAAGTCTTACAGCAAAGCCAATTCAACACCGATTTCAATCATTTTGGTCTTGATCCGTTCCAAACTCCATATGCTAAGCGGCACAATTAGTGCTTTCCTTAAATATTGCTCCGTTCTGTCGCTGCAAGACTGCGAATTTAAAAAAATCGCTAGAGCGAAACGATGTGACTCCCGCCAAGATGCATAGATGTATATAGGGAGCTCTGTATTCGTTAATCTTTTCAACAAAAACGCGAATTATGGTGAAACACTATCGAAAAACATTAAACTCACCGCAATTAAAACGGCGCTTATTATTTCCAGTCGGCTACGAGGCGCCAGTTTTCTTTCTCCAACTTTCCTTTTGAACGGATGCGACCATTTTGCTGTGACCCGGCTCATAAACTATTCGATATGCAAATTGACTACTACTTCCGGGCCACAGCGAAATAGTCACCTCTGTTCAAAACGAAAGTAGGAGAGAGAAAATTGGCGTCTCGTAGCAGACTGGAAATAGCCAGCACCGTTTTAACTTCGGTGAGTTGAATGTTTTTTTAATGTGTTTCAGCATAATTCGCGTTTTTGTTGAAAAGTTTTACGAATACAAATCCCCCTATATACTTCTATGCATCCTGGCGGGAGTCACATCGTTTCGCTCTAACGTATTTTCAAATTCGCGGTCTTGCAGCGACAAGACAGAGCAATATGTAAGGAAAGCACTAACTGTGTCGCTTAGTATATGGAATTTGGAACAGATCAAGACCAAAATAATTGAAATTGGTGTTGAATTGGTTTTGCTGTAAGACTTTGAAAAACATGACTGTTGTATTTTCCGCTGCTGATCTGACGTAGTTAGATACCTTTCAATACATATATAGACCCGATAGGAATTTTTTTTCCGGATCGTGTTTTTCTTGTTTTTCTGAGTGGTTTATGGTTCAAATAGATAGTTTTAGGCTAGTTTACATACTTCGATCACTCTTTTTTTTTCTTTTTCTTTTTTTGGGGGGTGGGGGGGGGGGGGGGGGGGGTGTTTCCATTGGTGAGTCCAAGCATGCGTCGGGCACCTTTGATGAAAATATCTGAAATTTTGAACATTAGTATAGAATAATTTATTCTTTCTGAATTAAAATTGGCCCCACCCCAGGGCCGGCTAGTTTTCTATAGAAACATATAGTGAAATCTTTGAAAATCTTCCAGGGGTGTAAAATTCCACTCTCCCACTCGCATTGGCGAGTAGGTTTTGGAGTCGGTCGAGTGCTTTAAAACATATGCTCGCCCTAAAGGGCGAGTCGAGTTTTGGATCTGACATTTTCCCAATTGATAACCTTGAGTAAAATACCTTAAATTGCAAATTAAAACGCCCGAAAAGTCTTTGCAAATGTCAGATTGAAGACAGAATTTCCACTCTATCTCACACTTGAAAATATCTACAAAGAATTTAGAGGCATTCCGATTTAAGCGCACCTGTTACCTAGCGAGACATATTCGGCCCAAGTAGAAATGTTTCGCCTAAAGGAAGTTTATTTGAGTTAAATATTTCAAGTGGTCGTTCAAATACTCAATCGTGTTATGAAATTAAAATATATATACATGTGTAATAGCTTTATAACGTTTTTCAGTACAATAATCCGATAAACTGTGAAAAATTCTTGATTTAAACCTTTGACACTTTTGTACCTTATTAAAAAAACGAGTAAAAATTTTAGAGGCCGAAAAAAACGAAAGCACCGTCAGATTTACCCGCAATATGTCAAAATGTCTAAACAAACAAGCTTTCATTCGTTCTCCGGCGGGGAAGCATGGGTTGGAGATGATGACAAAAAGGAAAAAGAAAGAGAAAAGACCGAAAGAACCATAGAAATAGTATGATAAAGTACGAGATCAAGAAAAATGGTTCAATGAGTTTGAATGGGCTAAAGGGAGTATGGTGGTTTCGTCAAACATTTCACTGATAATGATTTAATAGATCATACAAAGTTGCACTGATCCTGCATGACTTAGTGATTTGAAGTTTAAACAGGCTTATTTTTTTGCAATAAAAATATATACTTTCAATTTTTATCTCCGTTCATAATCAACTTCATAGGATATAGATCACACCAGTTTTTAAAGAGTACATATGTATGAAAAATCAAGGGCGAGTGAAAGTTGCATAAGGGCGAATGGATTTCAGTGGTCACTAGTCCTGCAGGGCGAGTAGCTTTTGAAAAAAATTTACACCCCTGTCTTCTCCTCTGATTGTCTGGTGAGCGATGTCAGGGCCATTATTGTGTTTTCTTTTGGGGGGGGGGGGGGGGGGGGGGAAGGGGGCTTATTAAAATCAAGGTCATATAACAGTTAAATGTCAAATTACGGGTCAAGTTTGTATTTGTGACAATCAGGGGCATAGTGTTTCACAAACACGTGTTGTTATTAATACTTTTATCAATTCCAAGACGCCGGGCATTGTTATTGACGTGTACAGCAATTTCTCCCCTTACACTTAACATCCATATCGAGCCCGAAAGCCATTATGGCCATTCAGGCCTTTGATTTCAGAAATTGGGAGAATTCATCTCCGGAGTTGGAGTGGCAGGAATCAGCATCAAATGTGAGAGTCTCCCACAAGATTCCTATCACATGTATGTAATTGTTTAATGACAAAGATTTCTTCGCTTCTTTAATCTACTTCCTCACTCCTGTTTGTCAACACTTTGATTGAATTTTGGTGATTGTTTTATGACAAATTGTTTTGTCAAAGATATCTTGGCTTGTGTATGCTTGAATGATTGGATATTTGGTCTGAAGCATAATCGGTGAGTTTTACCGTGTCTCCCCTTTTCAGTTCTGTCGCTCATCTACTCTCTGTTTGCCCACACTTTGAATTTTGATGATTGTTGAATGACAAAAAATTTCTTCAAATATTTCTTCGCTAGTGTATGCTGGAATGATTTGATATTTGATCAGAAGCATAATCATTGTCAGTTGTACCGTGTCTCCCCTTTTCAGGTCTATCAGCTACTTCCTGTTTGCCAACACTTTGATTGAATTATGGTGATTTTTGTGATTGTTTAACGATCTTCTTCCTGTTAATGGTTATATCAATAATTTGTAAGTGTGGTATATACAGAATTATCAAAACATTAATTTAGCTTATAGTAAATTTGTGTTGCCTGCGTTTCATAATTTAGAAAAAACCTGGCGGGGACATCCATGTCGCATTGACACATTTTCTTTTATTTTTAGCTCCACTTTTTATACGCCCAAGATCTGAAGCTGAATTGATTCTGAGGATCATTTGATTTTCTGTTTCAGAGTTATGGCCCTTGTCCTTAAAAAATAATGCAAATACATGCAGATAGTTTGTCCGCTGTTTTCTGGGAAAACTGTTTGAGAGATATTAATGAAACTTCACACAAATGTTTAATGCATCAAGATCTGAAGCTGAGTCGATTCTGAGGTTCATTTTATTTTTCGTTTCAGAGTTATGGCCCTTTTACTTAAAAAATAATGCAAATATATGCATATAGTTTGTCCACTGTTTTCTGGGAAAACTATTCGAGAGATATTAATTAAACTTCACACAAATGTTTAATGCATCAAGATCTGAAGCTGAGTTGATTCTGAGGTTCATTTGATTTTTCGTTTTAGAGTTATGGCCCTTTTACTTAAAAAATAATGCAAATATATGCAAATAGTTTGTCCGCTGTTTTCTGGGAAAACTGTTTGAGAGATATTAATGAAACTTCACACAAATGTTTAATGCATCAAGATCTGAAGCTGAGTCGATTCTGAGGTTCATTTGATTTGTCGTTTCAGAGTTATGGCCCTTTTACTTAAAAAATCATGCAAATA
The DNA here is from genome assembly GCA_963576725.1 of Azorinus chamasolen. Lineage (NCBI taxonomy): Eukaryota > Metazoa > Mollusca > Bivalvia > Cardiida > Solecurtidae > Azorinus > Azorinus chamasolen. The sequence goes on along the minus strand of OY755240.1, from coordinate 36,652,832 downwards.
TATGCATATATTTTGTCCGCTGTTTCCTGGGAAAACTATTTGACAGATATTAATGAAACTTCACACACATGTTTAATGCATCAAGACCTGAAGCTAAGTCAATTCTGAGGTTCATTTGATTTGCCGTTTCGGAGTTTGGCCCTTGCACTTAAAAGAAATAATGCAAATCTATGCAAATATATATGAGGATGGCCATAACGTTTTCATTTGAAATGATATTTACTTCAAATTTTTTTGTATGGTTAAACCTTAATATGAATTTTCACATATATTGCGGGGTTTTTGGTAAGTCATTTTATTCTAAAGTTATGGTCCTTGAACTTTGCGTGTTCATTGCTTTGTTTGTCGGTCAGCTTTTAGTTTGTCTCTTGTTTTCTGGGAAAACTATTAAAATGATATAAATGAAACTTAAAAGAAATGTTTAAGCAACAAAATCTGAAGCTGAGTTTATTTTGAGGTTCATTCAGTTTGTCTTTACAGAGTTATGGCCGTTGCACTTTTCAAAAATCTGCAAATATGAGGATATTTTTTATTTAACTTTTTTATTTGATAAGATATTCACTTCATTTTTTTTTAAAATAGTATCAATTTAAAGGTTGAAATAAAGTTCTGAAGCACAGATTAGAAAATATCAACACTTATAAGGCATGTTGAATCAGAGAAAGTTTGCAAGTGGGCGTATTATGTACCGTATGCGGTACTCTTGTTCAAAAAGTCGAGCTATTGTCATGACCCTCTCGTCGGCGTTGGTTAACCTTTTTGTTAATGTCCTTTTTCTCAGAAACCATCAAAGATATTTGGTTCATTTTTGGTATGTATATTTACTATCACAAGGGGAACCCATTTCACAAGGGTAGGTAACCCTAAAATTAATTTTGCCATAGTTAAGCCCCTTTTTCGACTTTTTCGAATTTTCGTTGTTGGTTAAGTTTTATGTTCAGGTCCATGTCTCAGAAACTGTCCAAGATAGTTGGTTCAACTTTGGTATACATGTTAACTATTACAAGGGGGACCCATTTCACAAGGGCAGGTAATCCTAGAATTAATTTTGCTATAGTTATCTCCCCTTTCTGACTTAGACTTCCACTACACTATCCAGCACTAAAGAAAGTGGAGCGCGCTGTCTGCGGACAGCTCTTGTTAAAAGAAAACATGGCGCTTTACTCCCAATGTGATCAATAATTGGAGGAAAGAGCATACTTATTTATGAATATGATAATGTTCTGTCTTACAGCTCATTGATGAGACTAGGCACCAGGTATAAAGATAAACCCTTACCCCATTGTGACTCCTCATTAATCCATGAGACCAATTTAGAAGAAATAGAAGTTAGGCAGGATATTTGGAAATGACACATGATGGTGAACAGCTCCACCAGAAGCACAAATGAAATATATGCTCACACACGACCTTCATAGAACAGTTCCTTGCCTGTTCCACACAATATTATTTAGGGCAATGCAACACTATATTAGTCAATGTAGTGCCAAAGGATTATGGACATAAGGGAACTCTACAAGCACATTTCCCACTAGAAAAGTTATATAAATTATGCCCCCTGGGGTCAAAATTGGACCACCTCAGGGTAGCCAGTTTTTCTTAGAAACATATAGTGAAAACTTTGAAAATCTTCCCCTCAGATTGTCTGGTGAGTGATGTCAGGGCCATCATGGCCCTCTTGTCTTAAATTGTTTATTTGTTATTGTAGGCGAAGGAAGAAAACTTACGCAAACATTTTGATAAATTTGGAACAATCACAGACTGTAGTCTGAAATTTACGAAGGATGGCCAGTTTAGAAGGTTTGCCTTTATTGGTTACAAGACTGCCAAGGAAGCTGATGCAGCACTTGTACATTGCAACAACACATTCATCAACACATCAAAGATTCAGGTTGGTTTATTTAAATTTTCATACCCCACTTTTGAAAAAATGGGGGTATATTGCTTTGCACATGTCGGTCGGTCGGTCAGTAGATCGATGGTTTCCGAATGATAACTAATAAACAACTTGGCATACAACCTTCAAACTTGCTGTGGTGGTTGGTCATGACAACTAGATGACCCCTAATGTTTTTGAGGTCACTAGGTCAAAGGTCAAGGTCACCATGACCTTGACTGGTGAAATAGTTTCTGATCAATAACTGCCCAAGGGTTTGGCTTAGGATCGTCACAGTTGCTGTGGTTGTTGGTCATGGCCACTAGATGACCCCTATTGTTTTTGAGGTCACTAGGTCAAAGGTCAATGTCACCATGACATTAACTGGTTAAATGGTTTCCGATCAATAACTGCTTGAGGGTTTGGCTTAGAATCTTCAAACTTGCTGTGGTAGTTGGCCATTGTTTTTGAGGTCACTAGGTCAAAGGTAAAGGTCACCATGACCTTAGCTGGTAAAATGTTTTTTGATCAATAACTGCTCAAGGATTTGGGTTTGGAGCTTCAAACTTGCTTAGGTGGTTGGTCATGACAACTAGATTACCCCTTTTGTATTTGAGGTCACTAGGTCAAAGATCAAGGTCACCTTGACCTTTACTGGTGAAATGGTTTCCAATCAATAACTGCTTAAGGGTTTGGATTAGCACCTTCAAACTTGCTGTTGTGATTGGTCATGACAACTAGATGACGTCTATCGTGTTTTAGGTCACTAGGTCAAAGGTCAAGGTCACCATGACCGTAACTGCTGAAATAGTTTCCAATCAATAACTGCTCAAGGGTTTGGCTTAGGATCTTCAAACTTGTTGTGGTGGTTTGTCATGACAACTAGATTACCCCTATTGTTTTTGAGGTCACTAGGTCAAACGTCACCGTCACCATGACCTTAACTGATGAAATGGTTTCCGATTAATAACTTCTCAATGGTTTGGTTGGTCGTGACTACTAGATGACCCTTATAGTTGTTGAGGTCACTAGGTCAAAGGTCAAGGTCACCATGACCTTAACTTGTGAAATGTTTTCAGATCAATAAATGATCAGTGGTTTGGCTTAGGATCTTCAAAGTTGCTGTGTTGATTAGTCATAACCACTAGATGACCTCTATAGTTGAGGTCACTAGATCAAAGGTCAGGGGGTCTGGGGGTATACATCTCTTGTTGTGTATTGTTGTAAAAATTTATTATACCCCCCTTTTGAAAAAATGGGGGTATATTGCTTTGCACATGTCGGTCGGTCGGTCTGTAGATCGATGGTTTCCGAATGATAACTAATGAACGACGTGGCATAGAATCTTCAAACTTGCTGAGGTTGTTGGTCATGACAAGTAGATGACCCCTATTGTTTTCGAGGTCACTAGGTCAAAGATCAAGTTCACAATGACCTAAAATGGTGAAATAGTTTCTGATCAATAACTGCTCAAGGGTTTGGCTTGGGATCTTCAAACTTGCTGTGGTGATTAGTCATGACGACTAGATGGCCCCTATTGTTTTTTAGGTCACTAGGTCAAAGGTCAAGGTCACCATGACCTTAACTGGTTAAATGGTTTCCGATCAATAACTGCTCAAGGGTTTGGCTTAGAATCTTCAAACTTGCTGCCGTAGTTGGTCATGACCACTGGATTGACCCCTAATATTTTTGAGGTCACTAGGTCAAAGGTCAAGGTCACCATGACTTTAACTGGTAAAATGGTTTTTGATCAATAACTGCTCAAGGGTTTGGCTTAGGATCTTAAAATTTGCTTAAGTGATTGGTTATGACAACTAGATGAGCCCTGTTGTTTTTGTGGTCACTAGGTCAAAGGTCAAGGTTACCATGACCTTAACTGGTGAAATGGTTTGCGATCAATAACTGCTCAATGGTTTGGCTTAGGATTTTCAAACTTGCTGTGGTGGTTGGTCATGACCTCTAGATGACCTCTATTATTTTTGAGGTCCCTAGTTCAAAGGTAAAGGTCACCATGACCTTAACTGGTGAAATGGTTTCCAGTCAATAACTGCTCAAGGCTTTGGCTTAGGATCTTCAAACTTGCCGTGGTGATTGGTCATGACAACTAGATGACCCCTATTGTTTTTGAGGTCATTAGGTCAAAGATCAAGGTCATTATGACCTTAACTGATGAAATGGTTTCCGACTAATAACTGCTCAATGGTTTGGATCGGGATCTTCAAACTTGCTGTGGTAGTTGGTCATGACCACTAGATGACCCCTATTGTTTTTGAGGTCATTAAGTCAAAGATCAAGGTCATCATGACCTTAACTGATGAAATGGTTTCAGACTAATAACTGCTCAATGGTTTGGATCAGGATCTTCAAACTTGCTGTGGTAGTTGGTCATGACCACTAGATGACCCTCATAGTTGTTGAGGTCACTAGGTCAAAGGTCAAGGTCACCATGACCTTAACTTTTAAAATCTTTTCAGATCAATAAATGATCAGTGGTTTGGCTTAGGATCTTCAAAGTTGCTGTGGTGATTAGTCATGACCACTAGATGACCTCTATAGTTGAGGTCACTAGATCAAAGGTCAGGGGGTCTGGGGAGTATACATGTTTTACAAACATCTCTTGTTTCATTATCACTATCAAAGAAATATACTGCATGTAAGCATAGAATAATTAGGACCCTTCATTTTCAATGCAGGAGCCCTATATAAATCAGATTTTCTGTCCAACTTTCCGTCCATCCGACAACACTTTTGATGTGACGTGATAACCAGTACTTCACAAGTTCACATATTGGTTTCATATTAAGGGAATATACTTAGCATCATAAGAAGGCACCTATAGTTTTTGGGTTGAAACAGAACACTATGTCTAGAGTTATCTGCCCTTGATTCATCCAAAATGCCATAAACTTTTGTTAATGCTTTTGATAAATTTGATATGACATGATAACTCAAACAGTATTTCGCATATTTAATTCATATTAAGTGAGTATGCTGAGTATTATGAGAGGAAGACACCTATAGTTTTCAGGTTGAATTAGATCACCATGTCCAGTGTTATCTGCCCTTGATTTATCAAAAATGCGATATTCAACAAAAGATCATCCGCAGGGCCATCTCTGAGTCAGTTTTCTAGTTGATTCTAATACTGCTTCTTCTATAAAATTGAAACTGTTAGTGCTATATTTTAATACTGTATGTACTTGTAAACCATGAATTATGCAGAATAACAAAGTGAGCTATTAAGATTGCCCATAATTATTTGTTTAACTGTCTGGCTGCCACACTATTTTGTCTGTCACATTAATGAATGCATCACATGTGTTCCTATGTCATTGCTGACTGAAAGATGATAGACATGTCGAAAGCCCATACAAGAGCTGTCTTCACAGCAGTCTCCCTGAACTATACAGCTGCATCTTTATAAAGAAGTTGGGACTATATTGGAATCATGCATGTCCTCCAATCCAGCCGTCAGAATTTTATCAAGAGCATTAGTCCTAAAGTATTATCAGGCCTCAAGCAAGATGGCGATTTGGGCGAAAAAATGAGCTCAAACATGCCATTTTCACCCTGCTCATAAGGGTTTGGCAAAACTCAAGTAGATGTAGTCCTAAACTTTTGGCTGTTTTCGCCGCTCACGTAAGGAAAAATGCAATCATTTGTCAACCACTGGCCCCGTACAATAAGCCCCACCCACCGATATTTTAGTGAGTGTTAGATAAGGGTTTAGACCATCCCTCCGATCAGAAAGAAGGTATTAGTGACCACCTATTGATTTCTGAAATTGCGGACTTGCACCATGTCCATTGACATGTGAATGAGCGACACTTTATAAGTGGGTAGATATTAATGTGTCATTAAAACATGTCTTACTGTGTAAAACTTGAGATGGTTGACTCCATCTTGATAAAATCTCAGAGGAGTTTGAAAAGTGGGTTACGTGGGGGTAAAAAGCTAGTTCACTAGGTCAAACAGTAGAAAAACCTTGTGAACACTCTAGTGGTCACAATTTTAGTCCAATCTTCATGAAACTTGGTCAGAATGAATGTCTTGATAAAATCTCGGACGAGTTCGAAAGTGAGTCAAGTGGGGATAAAAACTAGGTCACTAGGTCAAACAGTAGAAAAACCTTGTGAACACTCTAGTGGTCACAGTTTTTGTCCAATATTCATTAAACTAGTCATAATGATGGTCTGGATAAAATCTCGAATGAGTTTGAAAGTGGTTATGTGGAGTTAAAAACTAGGTCATTAGGTTAAATAGTAGGAAAACCTTGTGAACACTTTAGAGGTCACATTTTTAGCCAATTCCTCATGAAAATTTGTTAGAATGATTGTCCTAATAAAATCTTGGACAAGTTTGAAAGTGGGTTATGTGTGGTCAAAAAGTAGGTCACTGGTTCATATCTTAGAAAAATCTTGTTTACACTCTAGCAGCCACATTTTTAGCCCAATCTTCCTCAAACTTGCTCAGAGTGTTTGTCTTGGTGATATCAAGGTTGAGTGGGATCATGGGTGGGATGGGAATAAAAAGTAGGTCACTAGGTCAAATCTTAGAAAAATTACTCTAGAGGGCCCATTTTAGCCCAATCTTCATTGGTCAGAATCATTGTCTTGATAAAATCAATATTCTAAATCTTTGAAAATCTTGTTCAGCAGAACCACTTCTCATGATCCATTATCAACATTGTTCAAATATTGTCCCTAAGGTCAATATTGGCCCTACCCATGGGCTACCCAGCAAAAATCTTAAATCTATGGTAATCAGGTGAGCGATTAAGGGCCATCATTGCCCTCTTGTTTGATAAACTATGGGCATTTTAACTTAAGCTGCTTCAATCTGATTAGCCAATTGGTTTCCGTGCAATATCTCCTCAAGGAATGGTACAATTTTCGCCAAACTTAATATTTAAATACCTTACATGGGTTCTGTGTTTTGCAATTTCCGCACATTGTTTGGTAAATTATGGGCATTTTCACTTAGGCTTAGACTTGCTTAGTGTACTTGATATGCCTATGTAATTTGAACCAATAGGCCTAGGGCTTCCATAGTTGGTATGACCATGCCAACATTCATGCCCTTCTGACTTTGACCATGATCTTTGACCTACTTTTGCAAAAATCTTTAAATGCCTATACCATTTGAACAAATGGACCTAGGGCTTCCATACTTGATATACACCTTTCTTGTGTCAAAACCTTTCCAACAATATCATTGTTTGCCCTTCTGACCTTGACCTTTGACCTACTTTTGAAAGAATCTTTAAATGTCTATATTATTGGAATCAATATACCTACGGCTTCCATACTATGTATGAACATGCCAACATTTTTAGCTCACCTGGCACAAAGTGTCAAGGTGAGCTATTGGGATGATCCTGTGTCCGGCTTCTGTTGTCATGCGTCGTGGGTATGTGTGTATGTGCGACGTGCGTACGTGCGGGCGTCAACAATTTACTTAAACATCTTCTTCTCTGGAACCACAAAGCCAAGAGCTTTGATATTTGGTATGTAGCATGATGTAATGGTCCTCTACAAAGATGGTTCAGATTATGTCCCCCGGGCCAAAAATGGCCCTCCACCCCGGGGCTTATCAGTTTTTCATAGGAAAATCTTTAAAAATCTTCTTCTCTGAAGCTGTAAGGCATAGACCTTAGATATTTGGTATGTAGCATGATCTAATGGTCCTCTACTAAGATTGTTCAAATTATGACCCCCAGGACAAAAATGGCCCTGCCCCAGGGCTTATCAGTTTTTCATAAGAAAATCTTTAAAAATCTTCTCAAAAATTATAAGGTATAGACCTTTGATATTTGGTATGTAGCATTATTTAATGGTCCTCTACCAATATTAATCAAATTATGGCCCAGTCCTGGGGCTTACCAGTTTTTCATAGGAAAATGTTTAAAAATCTTCTCCTCCAAAACTGTAAGGTCTAGACCCTTGATATTTGGTATGTAGCATCATCTAATGGTTTTATACCAAGATTGTTCAAATTATTACCCTTGGGCCAAAAATGGCCCCGCCCTGGGGCTTATCAGTTGTTAATATGAAAATCTTTAAGAATCTTCTTCTCCAAAACTGTAAAGCCGAGACCTTTAATATTTGGTATGCAGCGTTATCTAATAGTTTACTACCAAGATTGTTCAAATTATGTCCCCTGGGTTGAAAATGGCCCCGCCCCGGGGCATATCAGTTTTTCATAGGAAAGTCTTAAAAAATCTTCTTCTCTTAAAAATCTTTAAAAGTCTTCTCTGAAATTGTAAGGCATAGACCTTTGATATTTGGTATGTTGCATTATCTAATAGTCCTCTACCAAGATTGTTCAAATTATGAACCCCGGATAAAAAATGGCCCCGCCGTGGGGCTAATCAGTTTTTCATAGGAAAATCTTTAAAAAATCTTCTCCTCCAAATCTGTAAGGTCTAGACCCTTTATATTTGGTATGTAACATCATCTAATGGTTTTCTACCAAGATTTTTCAAATTATGCAATCTGTCATTGAAATCAAAAATCTGTTACAAACAGGTGAGCGATTAAGGGCCATCAAGGCCCTCTTGTTTGCTTCTTACCCTGACCTTTGACCTACTTTGGCAAAAATCTTTAAATTACTATAACATTTGAACCAATGGACCAAGGGCTTCCATACTTGGTATGCAATTTTTTGTGTTCAGATCTTTCCAACAATATTCTTTTTGCCATGTTTTGCAAACTTCTTTAAATGCCTATTAAATATGAACCAGTTGGCCAAGGACTTCTATACTTGTATTGCAACTTTCTTGTTTAAGACTTTTCCAACCATATCATTGTTTTTACCATGTGACCTTGACCTACTTTTGCAAAATATTTCAAATGCCTATAGCATTGCAAGCAATAAGCCTAGGGCTTCCATACTTGGTATGACCATGCCAACATGTTTGCCTTTCTGACCTTGACCTTTGACCTACTTTTGCTAAAGTCTTTGATCGCATATACTTCAATACTTGGTATGTATCTTTCCTGTCTTAAGACTTTCCAACCATACAAATGATTTTTATCATGTGACCTCGACTTTGAGCTTTGACCTATTTTTCAGGGGTGTAAAATTCCACTCGCCAATGCGAGTAGGTTTTGAAGTTGGTCGAGTGCTTTAAAATATATGCTCGTCCATAAGGGCGAGTGGATTTTTTAATCTGGTATTTTCCCAATTGATAACCTTGAGTAAACTACCTTAAATTGCAAATTAAAACGGCTGAAAAGTCTCTGCATATGTCAGATTGAAGACAGAATTTCCACTCTGTCTCACACTTAACTACTATCTACAAAGAATTGGCAAAGGGCTTCTATACTTGGTATGAGCTGACTATTACATTGGAACCAATAGACCTAGGGCTTCCATACTTGGTATGTATCTTTCTTGTTTAATAATTTTTATACGCCCACCTAATAAAGGTGGTCGTATATTGGCGTGGCCCTGTCCGTCCCTCCGTTCGTTCATTCGTCCGTCAACATTTTGTTTGTCCGCTGTTTTCTCGGAAAACTATTTGACAGATATTAATGAAACTTCACACAAATGTTTAATGCATCAAGATCTGAAGCTGAGTTGATTCTGAGGATCATTTGATTATTTGTTTCAGAGTTATGGCCCTTGTACTTAAAAAATAATGCAAATACATGCAAATAGTTTGTCCGCTGTTTTCTGGGAGAACTATTTGAGAGACATGAATGAAACTTCACACAAATGTTTAATGCATCAAGATCTGAAGCTGAGTGGATTCTGAGGTTTATTTGCTTATTCGTTTCAGAGTTATGGCCCTTTTACTTAAAAAATAATGCAAATACATGCAAATAGCTTGTCCGCTGTTTTCTGGGAAAACTATTTGAGAGATATTAATGAAACTTCACACAAATGTTAAATGCATTAAGATCTGAAGCTGAGTCGATTCTGAGATCATTTGATTTGTTGTTTCGGAGTTATGGCCCTTGTACTTAAAAAATAATGCAAATACATGCAAATAGTTTGTCCGCTGTTTTCTGGGAAAACTATTTGAGAGATAATAATGAAACTTCACACAAATGTTTAATGCATCAAGATCTGAAGCTGAGTTGATTCTGAGGATCATTTGCTTATTCGTTTCAGAGTTATGGCCCTTTTACTTAAAAAATAATGCAAATACATGCAAATAGTTTCTGGGAGAACTATTTGAGGGATATTAATGAAACTTCACACAAATGTTTAATGCATCAAGATCTGAAGCTGAGTTGATTCTGAGGATCATTTGATTATTTGTTTCAGAGTTATGGCCCCTTTACTTAAAAAATAATGCAAATACATGCAAATAGTTTGTCCGCTGTTTTCTGGGAGAACTATTTGAGAGACATGAATGAAACTTCACACAAATGTTTAATGCATCAAGATCTGAAGCTGAGTGGATTCTGAGGTTCATTTGATTATTCGTTTTAGAGTTATGGCCCTTTTACTTAAAAAATAATGCAAATACATGCAAATAGCTTGTCCGCTGTTTTCTGGGAAAACTATTTGAGAGATAATAATGAAACTTCACACAAATGTTTAATGCATCAAGATCTGAAGCTGAGTTGATTCTGAGGATCATTTGCTTATTCGTTTCAGAGTTATGGCCCTTTTACTTAAAAAATAATGCAAATACATGCAAATAGTTTCTGGGAGAACTATTTGAGGGATATTAATGAAACTTCACACAAATGTTTAATGCATCAAGATCTGAAGCTGAGTTGATTCTGAGGATCATTTGATTATTTGTTTCAGAGTTATGGCCCCTTTACTTAAAAAATAATGCAAATACATGCAAATAGTTTGTCCGCTGTTTTCTGGGAGAACTATTTGAGAGACATGAATGAAACTTCACACAAATGTTTAATGCATCAAGATCTGAAGCTGAGTGGATTCTGAGGTTCATTTGATTATTCGTTTCAGAGTTATGGCCCTTTTACTTAAAAAATAATGCAAATACATGCAAATAGCTTGTCCGCTGTTTTCTGGGAAAACTATTTGAGAGATATTAATGAAACTTCACACAAATGTTTAATGCATTAAGATCTGAAGCTGAGTCGATTCTGAGATCATTTGATTTGTTGTTTCGGAGTTATGGCCCTTGTACTTAAAAAATAATGCAAATACATGCAAATAGTTTGTCCGCTGTTTTCTGGGAAAACTATTTGAGAGATAATAATGAAACTTCACACAAATGTTTAATGCATCAAGATCTGAAGCTGAGTTGATTCTGAGGATCATTTGCTTATTCGTTTCAGAGTTCATTTGATTTGTCGTTTTGGAGTTATAGGCCTTTTACTTAAAAAAATAATGCTACTATATGCATATAGTTTGTCCGCTGTTTTCTGGGAAAACTGTTTGACGGATATTAATGAAACTTCACACACATGGTTAATGCATCAAGACCTGAAGCTAAGTCAATTCTGATTTTGATTTGTCGTTTCGGAGTTATGGCCCTTTCACTTAAAGAAAATAATACAAATCTATGCAAATATGAGGATGGCCATAACCTTTTCATTTGAAATATTAACTTTAATTTTTTTATATGGTTAAACCTTAGTATGAATTTCCATATATATTGCAGGGTTTTTGACATGTCATTTTATTCTAAAGTCATGGTCCTTGAACTTTGTGTGTTTGTTGCTTTGTTTGTCGGTCAACTTTTTGGTTGTTGTTTTCTGGGAAAACTATTAAAATGATATAAATGAAACTTAATACAAATGTTTTAAGCAACAAAATCTGAAGCTGAGTTTATTTTGAGGTTCATTCAGTTTGTTTTTACAGAGTTATGGCCGTTGCACTTTACAAAAGTCTGCAAATATGAGGATTAGCTGTAACTTTTTTATTTAATAAGATATTCACTTCAATTTTTAGCTCACCTGAGCTAGGTTTGATTGGGCTAAAAATGTGGCCTCTGGAGTGTAAACAAGATTTTTCTAAGATATTACCCAGTGACCTACTTTTTGACCACAGGTAACCCACTTTCAAACTTGTCCAAGATTTTATTAGGACAATCATTCTGACCAATTTTCATGAAGATTTGGCTATAAATGATACCTCTAGAGTGTTCACAAGGTTTTCCTACTATTTGACCTAATGACCTAGTTTTTAACCCCACATAACCCACTTTCGAACTCGTTCGAGATTTTATCAAGACAATCATTATGACAAAATTTCATGAAGATTGGACAAAAGGTTTTTCTACTGTTTAACCTAGTTTTCAACCCCACTTGACCCACTTTCGAACTATGGGTTCACTTTAATCGGCAATCCGGCCATACCGACATTGGCGGTTTCTTGTTCAATATTGCATTCATACACTTTGATATAGTGACACCAAAATTGTTTATAAAGGAGAAATGGTAGATCATGTATTAGTAGTCTCCGATAAGCGAAACACTTGAGCCTCCTCACTTCTCTCTAATCTGAGACCCAGGGAGAAGTCACTTCTTCCTAAAATTTGAACCCAGCTTGACCCAACTGTGAAACTATATATGGATTGAGGGTGATGAGAGGATCTTCTGTCAACAAGGGTTGTAACTCTAAATTCATATTTGAGGGATTTATTCCCAAAGGCTCAGGATGAGCTATTATGACCGCAATGTGTCAGTCGTCCGGTGTCCGGCCACATTTTCAAATGACATCTCTGAAACCCCGGATTGGATTTTAACCAAACTTTGTCAGAAATATTGTTCAAATCATGACCCCCGGACCAAAAATGGCCCCACCTGGGGGGCTTATCAGTATTTCATAGGAAAATCTTTCAAAATCTTCTTCTCTGAAACTAAGAATCAAATACCTTTGATATTTGGTATGTAGTATTATCCAATGGCCCTCTACAAAGATTGTTAAAATTATGACCCCCTGGCCAAAAATGATACTGCCATGGGGCTTATCAGTTTTTCATAGGAAAATCTTTAAAAATCTTCTTCTCTGAAACTGTAAGGCCTAGACCCTTGATATTTGATATGTAGCATGATGTATTGGTCCTCTACAAAGATTGTTCAAATTATGACCCCCGGACCTAAAATGGCCCCACCCAAGGGCTTATCAGTTTTTCATTGGAAAATCTTTAAAAAATCTTCTGAAACTGCTAAGCCTTTGGTATGTAGTATGATCTAGTGACCCTCTACAAAGATTGTTCAAATTATTACCCCCAGGTCAAAAATTGGGCTTATTAGTTTTTCATAGGAAAATCTTTAAAAATCTTCTCCTCCAAAACTGTTAGGCCTAGAGATTTTATATTTGGTACGTAGTATGATCTAGTGACCCTCTACAAATATTGTTCAAATAATGACCCCGGGACCAAAAATGGCCCCACCCCAGAGGCTTATCAGTTTTTCATAGGAAATCTTTAGTAATCTTCTTCTCTGAAACTGTAAGGCCTAGACCTTTGATTTTTGGTATGTAGCATCCTCTAATAGTCTTCTACAAATATTGTTCAAATTATCACCCGACCAAAAATGGCCCCGCCCCGGGGCTTATCATGTTTTCATCAAAGGTGCTCGACGCATGCTTGGACTCACCCATGGAACACCCCCCCCCCCCCCCCCCCCCCCCCAAAAAAAAAATAAAATAAAAAAAAATTATGATGGAAGTATGTTAAACTAGCCTAAAACTATCTATTTGAACCGTAAACCACTCCGAAAAACGAGAAAAGCACGACCCGGAAAAAAAATTCCTATCGGGTCTATATATGTATTGAAAGGTATCTAACTACGACAGATCAGCGGCGGAAAATACAACAGTCATGTTTTTAAAAGTCTTACAGCAAAGCCAATTCAACACCGATTTTAATCAGTTTGGTCTTGATCCGTTCCAAATTTCATATGCTAAGCGGCACTGTTAGTGCTTTCCTTAAATATTGCCCCGTCTTGTCGCTGCAAGACCGCGAATTTGAAAATACGCTAGAGCGAAACGATGTGACTCCCACCAGGATGCATAGAAGTATATAGGGGGATCTGTATTCGTTAAACTTTTCAGCAAAAACGCGAATTATGCTGAAACACATTCGAAAAACATTCAACTTACCGCAGTTAGAACGGTGCTGGCTATTTGTAGTCTGCTATGAGACGCCAGTTTTCTTTCTCCTACTTTCGTTTTGAACGGAGGTGGCCAAATCGCTGTGGCCCGGATATTTGCATATCGAATAGTTTATGAGCCGGGTCACAGCAAAATGGTCGCATCCGTTCAAAAGGAAAGTTGGAGAAAGAAAGCTGGCGCCTCGTAGCTGACTGGAAATAGTAAGCGCCGTTTTAATTGCGGTGAGTTTAATGTTTTTAGATAGTGTTTAACCATAATTCGCGTTTTTGTTGAAAAGATTAACGAATACAGATCCCCCTATATACGTCTATGCATCCTGGCGGGAGTCACATCGTTTCGCTCTAGCGTTTTTTCAAATTCGCGGTCTTGCAGCGACAAGACGGAGCAATATTTAAGGAAAGCACTAATTGTGCCGCTTAGCATATGGAATTTGGAACGGATCAAGACCAAACTGATTGAAATCGGTGTTGAATTGGCTTTGATGTAAGACTTTGAAAAACATGACTGTTGTATTTTCCGCCGCTGATCTGTCGTAGTTAGATACCTTTCAATACATATATAGACCCGATAGGAATTTTTTTCCGGGTCGTGTTTTTCTCGTTTTTCGGAGTGGTTTTAGGTTCAAATAGATCGTTTTAGGCCAGTTGAACATGCTTCGATCACAATTTTTTTTTTTTTTTTGGGGGGGGGGGGGGGGGGGGGTCCATGGATGAGTCCAAGCATGCGTCGGGCACCTTTGGTTTTCATAGGAAAATCTTTAAAAATTCTTCTTCCCTGAATCTGCCTAGAGCTTTGATGTTTGGTGTGTAACATGATCTTTTGGTCCTCTACAAATTTTGTTCAAATTATGACTCCAGGGGCAAAAATGGCCCCACCCATTACTTAAGAAAAACCTTAAAAAATCTTCATCCCTGAAACCATAAGACCCATACCTTACAAATTTTGTATGTAGCTTTGCCTTGTGGTTCTCAGCCATGAATGTTCAACTTATGACCTCCGACCTCCGGGAAAAACTTTGCCCTGCCCTGGGGCTTATCAGTTTTTAGCTCACCAGAGCACAAAGTGCTCAGGGTGAGCTTTTGTGATCGCCTGATGTCCGTCGTCTGTCGTCGTGCATCGTGCGTCGTGTGTCGTGCGTCGTCAACAATTTGAACTTTAACAGTCTTCTCCTCTGAATCTACAGGGTTCTCAGCTTTCATCTTTGGCACATAGCATCACCTATAGGTCCTCTACAAAAGTTCTATAAATTATGTCCCTGGAGTCAAAATTGGCCCCGCCACGGTCCCATTTTTTTCTAGCTGACTGTTGTTTTCTGTACAAGTAGCAGAATGCTGGGCTCACTTAGGTTAGGCATGGGGAAAACTTCAAAAATCTTCTTGTCAAAAACTACATGTCACAGAGCTTAGATATTTGGTGTATAGATTAACTTAGTATACCTTATTGACATTGGTAAATATCATAGTTCTGAGGTTAAAATTGGCCTTGCCCTGTTGGTTATACTTTAAAATAGTATTTTACACTATAAAGGTTCCTCTGAACTAGAGGGATTGAGGTCACTCCATCTGTGTTGCATAATCCTTGAATAGGTCAAGTTCCTGGTCAAAACTCTATCAAGCTGTCTGCTTCAGAATTAGTCTCTGTTTGTTCACAGTTTTTAACCCATTCCCTCATAGGATATTTTCAGAATCTGCCTCCTGAAAAATTTCAGAATTGTGTAGATTTTAAACCATTGTGATAAATTGGAGCATTTACTCCTATGGAGAAAATGCTCTATTTATCACAATGGTTTCATTATACCATTCATAGACTATTATACCTCTTTGAATAAATTTACTGATAAGGAGCATTAATTAGAGAAAAGGAAAATTTCAGAATTGTGTAGATTTGAAACCATGGTGATAAATAGAGCATTTACGCCTATGGAGCAAATTTTTTTTAATGCTCTATTTATCACAAAGGCTTTTTTCAGTTCCTACCTCTTTGAATAAATCTACTGATAAGGAGCATTAATTATAGAAAAGGAAAATTTCAGAATTGTGTAGATTTGACACCATTGTGACAAATAGACCATTTACTCCTATGGAGCTTTTGCTCTATTTATCACAATGGTTAGCAAATGCTCTATTTCTCACAAAGGCTTTTTTCAGATCCTACCTCTTTGAATAAATCTACTGATAAGGAAAATTTCAGAATTGTATAGATTTCAAACCATTGTGATAAATAGAGCATTTGCTCTATAGGAGTAAATTAACTCATATACAAACCACATATAAAGTTACATACCGGTCTGTGTCAGATCAGAATCCAAACTGTGTGCTAATTTTGGTCAAGTCATGCTAAGCAGAGATAGGGTTGTCATCTGTTAGAAATGTTGTCTGCTTATTCAAAGAGGTAAATCTGGGTCTACTCTATTTGCAAATGCGTGAAAACATGTTTATATGAGGAAAAGGGTTAATTAGAGAAAAGGAAAATTTCAGAATTGTTTAGATTTGAAACCATTGTGATAAATAGTGCATTTACTCCTATTCGAGCAAATGCTCTATTTATCACAAAGGCAAATGCTCTATTTATCACAATGGTTTCATAAAGTGACTATTATACCTCTTTGAATAAATCTACTGATAAGGAGCATTAATTAGAGAAAAGGAAAATTTGAGAATTGTGTAGATTTGAAACCATTGTGATAAATAGAGCATTTACTCCTATGGAGAAAATGCTCTATTTATCACAATGGTTTCATAAAGTGACTATTATACCTCTTTGAATAAATTTACTGATAAGGAGCATTAATTAGAGAAAAGGAAAATTTCAGAATTGTGTAGATTTGAAACCATGGTGATAAATAGAGCATTTACGCCTATGGAGCAAAATGCTCTATTTATCACAAAGGCTTTTTTCAGTTCCTACCTCTTTGAATAAATCTACTGATAAGGAGCATTAATTATAGAAAAGGAAAATTTCAGAATTGTGTAGATTTGACACCATTGTGACAAATAGACCATTTACTCCTATGGAGCTTTTGCTCTATTTATCACAATGGTTAGCAAATGCTCTATTTCTCACAAAGGCTTTTTTCAGATCCTACCTCTTTGAATAAATCTACTGATAAGGAAAATTTCAGAATTGTATAGATTTCAAACCATTGTGATAAATAGAGCATTTGCTCTATAGGAGTAAATTAACTCATATACAAACCACATATAAAGTTACATACCGGTCTGTGTCAGATCAGAATCCAAACTGTGTGCTAATTTTGGTCAAGTCATGCTAAGCAGAGATAGGGTTGTCATCTGTTAGAAATGTTGTCTGCTTATTCAAAGAGGTAAATCTGGGTCTACTCTATTTGCAAATGCGTGAAAACATGTTTATATGAGGAAAAGGGTTAATTAGAGAAAAGGAAAATTTCAGAATTGTTTAGATTTGAAACCATTGTGATAAATAGTGCATTTACTCCTATTCGAGCAAATGCTCTATTTATCACAAAGGCAAATGCTCTATTTATCACAATGGTTTCATAAAGTGACTATTATACCTCTTTGAATAAATCTACTGATAAGGAGCATTAATTAGAGAAAAGGAAAATTTGAGAATTGTGTAGATTTGAAACCATTGTGATAAATAGAGCATTTACTCCTATGGAGCAAATGCTCTATTTATCACAAAGGCTTTTTTCAGATCCTACTGCTTTGAATAAATCTACTGATAAGGAGCATTAATTAACGAAAAGGAAAATTTCAGAATTGTGTAGATTTGAAACCTTTGTGATAAATAGAACATTTACTCCTATGGAGCTTTTGCTCTATTTATCACAATGGTTAGCAAATGGTCTATTTATCACAAAGGCTTTTTTCAGATCCTACCTCTTTGAATAAATCTACTGATAAGGAGCATTAATTAGAGAAGATGAAAATTTCAGAATTGTGTAGATTTCAAACCATTGTGATAAATAGAGCATTTGCTCCATAGGAGTAAATTAACTCATATACAAACCACATATAAAGTGACATACCGGTATGTGTCAGATCTGAGTTCAAACTGTGTGCTAATTTTGGTTAAGTCCTGCTAAGCTGTGATAGGGTTGTCATCTGTTAGAAATGTTATTGCTTATTCAAAGAGGTAAATCTGGGTCTACTCTGTTTGCAAATGCGTGAAAACATGTTTATATGAGGAAAAGGGTTAATTAGAGAAAAGGAAAATTTCAGAATTGTGTAGATTTGAAACCATTGTGATAAATAGTGCATTTACTCTTATGGAGCAAATGCTCTATTTATCACTAAGGCAAATGCTCTATTTATCACAATGGTTATTATCACCAGTTATTGTTAACAAGTTTTAATTTTCCATTTCCATAACAATTCGGTTTGTATAAATTGTTGAAATCGCGATTTTTATACAATTTCTGCTTTGAAACAATCATCAATACTCGAATTCTGAAGGGGTTCGAAACGTTCAGGTGTGAACTGGTTTTGTTACGAAATGTGCTCTACAAGAGTTGTCGTTGTTTCTAAATACGCAATATATCAAGGAGTTGTTAGGTTATGCGTAGTAATATGTAATGGAAAATGAAACTTTTCCACATATTTTTTGTGCGAAATATGCTTTCCAAGTTAACGTTCGGTAAACGTTCGGTATTGGACTTAGAAAATATTTATAATAAAGCAAATCATCCCAGAAAGCTTGCCATTATAATTATGCAGAGAGAGGGTCAAATAACACCCCACAAAACAGGTGTCCAGTTTTGTTTAGAAACATACATGTAGTTGAAACTTTAAAAATCTTTCCCTCTGGTGAGCGATTTCAGGGCCATCATGGCCCTCTTGTTAGCTCGACTAATCGAAGAATAGTGGAGCTATTCTACTCGGCCCGGCGTCGGCGTCGGCGTCACACCTTGGTTAAGGTTTTTGTTAAAGTCCACTTTTTGCCTCTAACCTTTGGAATAAAGCTTTGAAACTTGGAACACTTGTTCACCATCACAAGCTTCATCTGTAGACAATGGTACATAACTCTGTCAAGCATTTTGACAGAATAATGGCCCTTTTTAGCTCACCTGAGCAAAGCTCAAGGTGAGCTTTTGGGAGACTTGAATGTCCGGCGTGCGTCGTGCGTCGTCCGTCGTCAACAATTTGCTTGTGAACACTCTAGTGGTTACAATTGTAGTCCAATCTTCATGAAACTTGGTCAGAATGAATGTCTTGGTGAAATCTCGGACGAGTTTAAAAGTGGGTCAAGTTGGATTAGAAACTAGGTCACTAGGTCAAATAGTAGGAAAACCTTGTGAACCCTCTAGAGGTCACATTTTTAGCCCAATTTTCATGAAACTTGGTCAGAATGATTGTCTTGATAAATTCTCTGACGAGTTTGAAAAGTGGGTTATGTGGAGTAAAAAACTAGGTCACTAGGTCAAACAGTAGAAAAACCTTGTGAACACTCTAGTAGTCACAATTTTAGTCCAATCTTCATGAAACTTGGTCAGAATGAATGTCTTGGTGAAATCTCAGACGAGTTCGAAAGTGGGTCAAGTTGGATCAGAAACTAGGTCACTAGGTCAAATAGGAAAACCTCGTGAACCCTCTAGAGGTCACATTTTTAGCCCAATTTTCATGAAACTTGGTCAGAATGATTGTCTTTATAAATTCTCTGAGGAGTTTGAAAAGTGGGTTATGTGGGGTAAAAAACTAGGTCACTAGGTCAAATAGTAGTGAACACTCTAGAGGTCACATTTATAGCCAAATCTTCATGAAATTTGGTCAGAATGATTGTCCTAATAAAATCTTGGACAAGTTTGAAAGTGGGTTACGTGTGGTCAAAAAGTAGGTCACTGTGTCATATCTTAGAAAAATCTAGTTTACACTCAAGCGTTCACATTTTTAGCCGAATCTTCCTCAAACTTGCTCAGAGTGTTTGTCTTGGTGATATCAATGTTGAGTGTGATCATGGGTGGGGTGGGAATAAAAAGTAGGTCACTAGGTCAAATCTTAGAAAAATTACTCTAGAGGGCACATTTTTAGCCCAATCTTCATTGGTCAGTAACTCAGAATCATTGTCTTGATAACATCAATATACTAAATCTTTGAAAATCTTGTTCTGCAGAACCACTGCTCATAATCCACTATCAACATTGTTCAAATATTGTCCCTAAGGTCAATATTGACCCTACCCATTGGCTACACAGCAAAAATCTTAAATCTATGGTAATCAGGTGAGCGATTAAGGACCATCTTGGCCCTCTTGTTAACTTAGAATTTTTGGTTAAGGTTTTTGTTAAAGTCCACTTTTTGCCTCTTACCTTTGGAATAAAGCTTTGAAACTTGGAATACTTGTTCACCGCCACAATCTTCATCTGTAGGCAAGAGTATATAACTCTATCAAGCATTTTGACAGAATTATGGCCCTTTTTATCTTAGAACTTTTGGTTAAGGTTTTTGTTAAAAGTCCACTTATTTACATAACCCTTTGAGATAAAGCTTTAAATTCTGAAGGGTGGTGATCCCCCGAAAGCAAAAATTGCAACACAAAAAGAGAAAATTGCAGACTCGGTTTTATTGAGTCTGTTCATGAGCAGTAATTGAAAGTGCAACACTGCTCACGCCCCCTAGCACCGGCTTAAGCGGTATTCAATTTTCAGAACAAGAAGTACTGAAATTCATGATCTCGAAGGATCAGAAGGTATAACAACACTGAGAATGAAGTACGGGGCAACGTTTTACGGCCGCCACACAAGCACTTACACCTGCTGTTGTGAAGATTATAAATTCTGAAGGGTGGTGATCCCCCGAAAGCAAAAATTGCAACACAAAAAGAGAAAATTGCAGACTCGGTTTTATTGAGTCTGTTCATGAGCAGTAATTGAAAGTGCAACACTGCTCACGCCCCCTAGCACCGGCTTAAGCGGTATTCAATTTTCAGAACAAGAAGTACTGAAATTCATGATCTCGAAGGATCAGAAGGTATAACAACACTGAGAATGAAGTACGGGGCGACGTTTTACGGCCGCCACACAAGCACTTACACCTGCTGTTGTGAAGATTATAACTTCTGAAGGGTGGTGATCCCCCGAAAGCAAAAATTGCAACACAAAAAGAGAAAATTGCAGACTCGGTTTTATTGAGTCTGTTCATGAGCAGTAATTGAAAGTGCAACACTGCTCACGCCCCCTAGCACCGGCTTAAGCGGTATTCAATTTTCAGAAAAAGAAGTACTGAATAAAACTTGAAACACTTGTTCACCATCACAAACTTCATCTGTAGGTAAGAGTACATAACTCTGTCAAGCATTTTGACAGAATTATGGCCCTTTTAACTTAGAACTTTTGGTTAAGGTTTTTGTTAAAGTCCACTTTTTGCCTCTTACCTTTGGAATAAAACTTTGAAACTTGGGACACTTGGTCACCACCACAATCTTCATCTGTAGGCAAGAGTACATAACTCTGTCAAGCATTTTGACAGAATTATGGCCCTTTTTATCTTAGAACTTTTGGTTAAGGTTTTTGTTGAAAGTCCACTTATTTACATAACCCTTTGAGATAAAGCTTTAAAACTTGAAACACTTGTTCACCATCACAAACTTCATCTGTAGGTAAGAGTACATAACTCTGTCAATCATTTTGACAGAATTATGGCCCTTTTAACTTAGAACTTTTTTTTAAGGTTTTTGTTAAAGTCCACTTTTTGCCTCTTACCTTTGGAATAAAACTTTGAAACTTGGGACACTTGGTCACCACCACAATCTTCATCTGTAGGCAAGAGTACATAAGTCTGTCAAGCATTTTGACAGAATTATTGCCCTTTTTAACTTAGACCTTTTGGTTAAGGTTTTTTCTAAAGTCCACTTATTTACATAACCCTTTGAGATAAAACTTTAAAACTTGGAACCCTTGTTCACTTTCACAAACTTGATATGTAGGTAAGAGTACATAACTCTGTCAAGCATTTTGACAGAATTATGGCCCTTTTTAACTTAAAATTTTTGGTTAAGGTTTTTGTTAAAGTCCTTTTTTTGCCTCTTACCTTTGGAATAAAGCTTTGAAACTTGGAACTCTTGTTCACCATCACAAACTTCATCTGTATGTAAGAGTACATAAGTCTGTCAAGCATTTTGACAGAATTACGGCCATTTTTAACTTAGAAATTTTGGTTATGTTTTTTGTTAAAGTCCATTTTTTGCCTCTTACCTTTGGAATAAAGCTTTGAAACTTGGAACACTTGTTCACCGCCACAATCTTCATCTGTAGGCAAGAGTACATATCTCTGTCAAGCATTTTGACAGAATTATGGCCCTTTTAACTTACAATTTTTGGTTAAGGTTTTTGTTAAAATCCACTTATTTACATAACCCTTTGAGATAAAGCTTTGAAACTTGGAACACTTGTTCACCACCTCAAGCTTCATATGTAGGCAAGAGTACATTACTCTGTCAAGCATTTTAACAGAAAATTATTGCCTTTTTAGCTCACCTGAGCCATAGGCTCAGGATGAGCTATTGTGACCGCTATTTGTCCAGCGTCCGGCGTCCGGCGTCCGTCCACATTTTCAAACGACATCTCCTCTGAAACTGCTGACCTGATTTTAACCAAATTTTGTCAGAAACATCAGTGGCTAGGGGGAACGAAACATCACATTATGACCCCCGGGCCAAAAATGGCCCCGTCCCAGGGCTTATCAGTTTTTCATAGGAAAATCTTTAAAAATCTTCTTCTCTGAAACTGTAAGGCCTAGACCTTTGGTATTTGGCTTGTAGCATGATCTAATGGTCCTCTACAAAGATTGTTCAAATTATGACCCCCGGGCCAAAAATGGCCCCGCCCAAGGGCTTATCAGTTTTTCATAGGAAAATCTTTAACATTCTTCTTCTCTGAAACTGTAAGGCCTAGATCTTTGATATTTGGCATGTAGCATGATCTAATGGTCCTCTACAAAGATTGTTCAAATTATGACCCCAGGCCCAAGGGCT
The DNA here is from genome assembly GCA_963576725.1 of Azorinus chamasolen. NCBI lineage: Eukaryota > Metazoa > Mollusca > Bivalvia > Cardiida > Solecurtidae > Azorinus > Azorinus chamasolen. The sequence continues at coordinate 36,629,953 of OY755240.1, read as the reverse complement.
TATCAGTTGTTCATAGGAAAATCTTTAACATTCTTCTTCTCTGAAACTGTAAGGCCTAGACCTTTGATATTTGGCATGTAGCATGATCTAGTGGTCCTCTACAAAGATTGTTCAAATTATGACCCACGGGCCAAAAATGGCCCCGCCCAAGGGCTTATCAGTTTTTCATAGGAAAATCTTTAAAAATCTTCTTCTGAAACTGTAAGGCCTAGACCTTTGATATTTGGCATGTAGCATGATCTAATGGTCCTCTACAAAGATTGTTCAACTTACGACCATGACCTCTGGGCGAAACTTGGCCCTGGCTTATCAGTTTTTCATGGGAAAAATATATTATTTTTCTCTGAAGCCATAAGGCTTAGACCTTTAATTAATGGCATACTGCTTTGCCTTGTGGTTCTCTACCAAGGTTGTACAAATGATGGCCCGCCCCTGGGGTATCTCAGGTGAGCGCTTCAGGGCCTCATGGCCCTCTTGTTTTACTTAAGTTTTTCTCTTTCATTAAAGAGTTCAAAGAGATCCTACATCCTGAATACTATTAAAGATATTTTACTGAGACTGATTACTTGCTTCTAGTATCATTGGACACTATTTTAGTCCACTATCAAGCATTTTTACACTAACAATTCTGAGAATAGTCGAGTGCGCTGTCCTGTGACAGCTCTTGTTTATGGGGAAATTATGAAATATTATTTTTCTCTGAAACCATTAGGCTTAGATCTTTAAATTAATGGCATGCTGCTTTGCCTTGTGGTTCTATACCAAGATTGTACAAATGATGACTTCTGGGTAAAAAATGGCCCCACCCCGGGCTCAGGTGAGCGCTTCAGGGCCTCATGGCCCTCTTGTTTACTTTTCAGAAGCAATTTTTTGTCCGGAGCATAACTTGTCAAGCATTGTAGGCACAAATGTGAAACTTTATATATGGATAGAGAATTATGAGATGATGTGCAGTCAACAAGGGTTGTAACTCTGAAGTCATTTTTGAGGGAGTTGTTCCCCTTAGTTGTTTTTCAGAAGCAATTTTTGTTAGTAGAATAACTTCTCGGGTATTGTAGGCACAGCTATTAAATTTTATACAGTAAAACTCGGTTATAACGAATTCCAAGGGACTGAAGGATTTACTTCGCTATAAACATTATTCGCTATATTGATAGTACGAAGTTCGCTATAAATTATGACTTTGCCACACGACTGTTCAATATCTATTAAACCATAATTCAGACATGTATGCGTAGCGATCAAACTCCCAAATGCACATCATTCATCGCTATTGGATTGAAACTTCATATATGGAAAGATCATGATGAGAGGAAGTGTCATACACAAGGTCCATAACTCTGGCTTCATTAATAGTGGAGTTATTGCCCTTGTAATTTTTTCAACAAATTTTTGTCCGGGCGATAACTCCTATATGGCTCATGCCATTGGATTGAAACTTCATACATGGAAAGATCATGATAAGAGAAAGTGTCATGATAGCTCTAGTTTCAGATTAAAGAGGTTCATAACTAGATATAAACATTTTGGAATGAGACATACTATTCTAAAGATAAGGAGTAGAACCAATGATCAAGCCAGGATATGGTAAAGTGCAGGGCTCTAGAAATCCGGAAAATCGCCGGTCTGGACCGATTTTTGCATTTTGAGACCGGTTTGTATTTCAGAATCTGAAAAAAAATCGGTCCGAAAATCTTAAGCAGACAACGTTTGTAATCAAAATCATCTGCTGTAACTGTTTTCATTTGACCCCAGCATGAACGTGTCAAGAGATTAAAGGCTAGAAGCCCCGGGCAGTCAGTCCAGTTCCACTTGGTCTCTTCTCAGCTAGCCAATCAACCATGGTAGTAATATTGATAAGACATTAATCTCTTATGACACAAATCGAAACATTACCTACCTTGTACCTGTTAACAAACACGTTACAGTCCATAGATTTAGGCTACTGTAATTATATTAAGGCTGAAAGGTCACTGAGAAATAACATCTTTGCATCGGGTAATCAGTTTTTTAAGAGCAAATACTCTTGATATCCATCAGCAACACAATTAACTTTGAACAATCATAACAAAAAGTCAACAACATGTCCGCTTGTTTCAAGGTAAAGATTGACCTATTTTTGAGACTCCACATTAAAGAGCTACTTCTAAGGTAGATCCACAGGGGTCTGAAGTGTGCCTGGACCCAAAAATGGCACACCTGTGTAAAAAATCCATTCTGGGTCGAAGTCATTGATTACATATAAATACATAAGAATGTATATATATGTAATCAATGACTTCGACCCAGAATGGATTTTTTTTTACACAGGTGCGTCATTTTGGGGTCCAGGCAAACTTCAGACCCCTGTGGGTAGATCTACATTTATCTGCCAAAAATATGCTGCAATCAGAAAAACAATGTTGGCTTGTTGCTTTCGTTTATCTGATGAGAAATAAGTATGCATCATAAGCTAAATGATAATAACTAATCATGTAAGATTTTAAATACAAACTAGTTTTCTTGCTTCTCTATCAAAGTCTTCAAAACTGCCATTCATGCAAACTTGAAATGTCATTAGTTTTCGCGAATGTCAAATGGTGTTCACAAATTTCGATATTTCATGCTATCATATTATTATATACAAACTATAAGTTGGCAATAGCCCCTCATAAACATATTACCGGGTGGCTTGTGTCCGCATATCACAAGAAGACAAGGGGCAAAATGTCCGCTCATCAAGAAATAGGTGGCAAATGTCCGGCGAAAGGGGGGGGGGGGGGGGCTAATGTCCGTTTACCGGCTGGACCGGTTGGGATTTGAATATTTCTAGAGCCCTGGACTAAAGTGAATTTATTTCAATCAACGTTACGACTATACAAGTCTTCATCAGGGTATAAAATATTGACAAATTGAGCACTGAAGTACACATTTTTGAGTACAGAAAGGCCATGTGATATTTGTAGTGTTTATTACTAAAAATAGAAACAATGATATAATGCTATTGTTCCCAAGCTGCTAACGTTAAAGTACATTAGCAGATGGTCAAGTTCGAAAGACATGTAAATAGCTTCAGTTGTTTTGGAGTTGGGGCCCTTTATTTGCAAAAATAATTTTAAAAACATTTTGTCCGGACTCTTTCATGGAATTATTTGTCCAATCCTCACCAAATTTGGTAGGGTATGTATTGTTTTTAAATCTCTTCATGTTTCTACATATGTTCAGATTGATGATTGGTGTTCTGACAAGCAGCCAGGTGGGGGAGGGGGGGGGGGGGGGGTATTTGTTAGCCTTTGGCTTACAGTTCTAGTTTGAACTATATAAATTTGACCTTTGTCTCTATTTAGTCTTTGCTGGACACTCCAGATATTGTATGTATCTAAAGACTCTCTTATACAGGTTGAGATTGCAAAGGACTTTGGTGATGGCAGTAAATCATGTGCATGGAGCAAATACTCCAAAATTAATTCCAAATGTGAAACAACAGATGATGAAATACCCATTGATAGCAACGCAGACAACAAAAACAAACAAGTAAGTACTGATTTGTTTTGTTTTCGTATTGTTTTAAAAAAAACCCATGAATATTGTATACATACATGGCATAGATACTACAAGTGTTGATGAAATGGTTCCTCCTTTCATATTTCATCAGAGATTGATATCTATTTAGCTCATCTAAATTAGGTTTCATATTTGGCACATAGCATCATCTTCAGGTCCTCTACAAAATTTGTATAAATAATGCCCCTGGGTTCAAAATTGGCTCCGCCCCAGGGGTAGTTAAGTTTTCAATAGAAACATAGTGAAAACTTAGAAATCCCTCTCCTCTGAAACTGGAAGGTTCTTAGCTTTCATATTTGGCAGACAGCATCATGTTCAGGTCCTCTACAAAAGTTATATAAATTATGCCCCTGGGGTCAAAATTGGCCCCGCCCCAGGACTGGCTCAAAGGTTTGGCTTGGGATCTTCAAACTTGCTGTGGTGGTTGGTCATGACCACTAGATGACCCATATTGTTTTTGAGGTCAATAGGTCAAAGGTCAAGGTCCCCATGACCTTAACTGGTTTCCGATCAATAACTGCTCAAGTTTTTGGCTAAGAATCTTTAAACTTGCTGTGGTAGTTGGTCATGACCACTGGATGACCTGTATTGTTTTTGAGGTCACAAGGTCAAAGGTCAAGGTCACCATGACCTTGACTGGTGAAATGGTTTCCAATCAATAACTGCTTGAGGGTTTGGGTTAGGGCCTATAGTTGTTGAGGTCACTAGGTCAAAGGTCAAGGTCACCATGACTTTAACTTGTGAAATGGTTTCAGATCAATAAATGATCAGTAGTTTGGCTTAGGATCTTTAAACTTGATGTGGTGATTAGTCATGACCACAAGATGACCTCTATAGTTGAGGTCACTAGATCAAAGGTCAGGGGGGGGTCTGTGGGTATACATGTTTTACAAACATTTCGTGTTTTACAGAAATGTTCTTTAGTTGATCCTCAACAGTGCTAGCATATGGTAAAGCTGTGGCTGCTTGGGGAGAGGCCTTTATTTCCTATACATAGTTGAAGTGAACTTTTAGTTCACCAACACAATATTTTGCACAGAATTTTAAAGTTGTGACCTTTAGACCTAGGTTAGCAGTTTAGGACCATCATGACCCTCTTATTGAGTGTTACAAAATCAGAACAACGCTATCAGTTGCATGTAATATTTTGATAGACTTCACCACGTATAGTGACCTTCACTTATCGGAAAATATTTGAAATAGTTAAGTGGTTGTCCTTAGTAAATACAGTAAAACCTCTCTAAACCAGAATTCTAGTAGAGAAGAATTGAGATACTTTTAGGCAGGGGGCTGCTTAATGCAGGGTGAAAGTCATGCAGAAAACTCCTAGAGGAGCTTTCTGCATGAGTTTCACTCTGTATTAAGCTGCCACCTGTCTCCAATACCGATATTTACACCAAATTGGACGTCCAGTTTAGAGAGGTTTTACTGTATATCACTTTGCTCATACACCTTGTTCTGTATACGAAAATTGACATGATTTGTCTGTTTTAAAGGAAAAGAAGAAGAAGGAAGAAAATGCTGTTGTGAATGTTCTGTTAGGTGAGGTGAGTACAGATATTAAATTAGAATTGGATAATTATGATAATGTTTGTAAGACCAAACTTTGTGTACAGCAGGGCTCCAGAATTCTGGAAAATTGTCCGCCTGCTCTGGTGGCATAAAGAGTTGCCCTTGTTCGTACATACGTCCATATGCACATCTAGAAGAATTTGTCTTGGCTCTTTCTTGGAAAGTATATGTCCAATCCTCACCAGTATATAGGAGTCACCTTGTTGGTCGGTCGGGCGGTTGGTCGGTCTGTTGACTTTTGTTTCCGCGCGGTTGGTCAGTAACTGCTCATATGGCACAGGGCATAAATGATGGCCCTGGGGTCAAAATTGGCCCCGCCCCAGGGGTGGGCAGTTTTCAATAGAAACAAATAGTGAAATCTTTGAAAATCTTCTTCTCTGAAACTGGAAGTCTCTCAGCTTTCATATTTGGCACAGAGCATCATGTTCAGGTCCTCTACAAAACTGATATAAATTATGGCCCTGGGGTCAAAAATGGCCCAGCCCCAGGGGTGCCTTGTTTTCAATAGAAACATATAGTAAAACTTTGAATATCATCTCCTCTGAAACCAGAAGGTTCTCAGCTTTCATATTTGGCACATAGCATCATGTTCAGGTTCTCTTCAAAAGTTATATAAATTATGGCCCTGGGGTCAAAATTGGCCCCGCCCCAGTGGTGGGCAGTTTTCAAAAGAAACAAATAGTGAATTCTTTGAAAATCTTCTCCTCTGAAACTGGAAGGTTCTCAGCTTTCATATTTGGCACAGAGCATCATTTTCAGGTCCTCTACAAAATTTGTATTAAATTATGCCCCTAGGGTCAAAATTGGCCCCGCACCAGGGGTGGGCAGTTTTCAATAGAAACAAATTGTGAAATCTTTGAAAATCATCTTCTCTGAAAATGGAAGGCTCTCAGCTTTCATATATCACACATAGCATCATGTTCAGGTCCTCTACAAAAGTGATATAAATTATGGCCCTAGGGTCAAAATTGGCCCCGCCCCAGGGGTGGGCTGTTTTCAATAGAAACAAATAGTGAAAACTTTGAAAATCTTCTCCTCTGAAACTTGAAGGTTCTCACATTTCATGTTTGGCATATAACATCATGTGTAGGTCCTCTACGAAATTTACATAAATTATGGCCCTGGGGTCAAAATTGGGCCCGCCCCAGGGATGGGCAGTTTTCAATAGAAACAAATGGTGAAATCTTTGAATATCTTTTTCTCTGAAACTGGAAGGATCTCAGCTTTCATATTTTGCACATAGCATCATATTCAGTTCCTCTACAAAAGTTATATAAATTATGCCCCTGGGGTCAAAATTGGCCCCGTACCAGGGGTAGCCAGTTTTCAATAGAAACATATAAATTGTGCCTCTTGGGTCAAAATTAGTCCCGCCCCAGGGCAGGCTAGTTTTCTATAGAAACATATAGTGAAAACTTTGAAAATCTTCCCCTCTGATTGCCTGGTGAGCGCTTTAGGGCCATTCTGGCCCTCTTGTTTTGTGTTGGTTTGTTTCTGCGCGGTTTCTCAGTAACTACTGACTAGAATTCAATGAAACTTGACATGATGCTTTATTATAAAACGGACATGTGCATCCAATTATTATTCCAGCTCAGTGATTTCCTTACAGAGTTATGCCCCTTTGTTTAAAATGTTTGTGTTGGTCTGTTGACTTTTGTTTCCGCTAGGTTTCTCAGTAACCCCTGAATGGAATCCAATGAAACCTTTAAAATCTGTTATCCAAAATGTTTCTTCTATTCGTAAACGGTCCTTATACAAGCGACACAGAGTGTATCCGATTATCCAAAAGTGCTTTGCTAAGAGGTGCATATGTTGTAGTAACATTTCTTGTAATTCCACTATAAAATCTACAGTTAATGGTAGAACATTTAATGTCAAGATAAACTCAGACGTTGATTGTACTACTACTAACGTTATTTATGTTTTAACTTGAAACGTGCCCAAACCAGAACCACAATGGTAACGAAATGCGCACCAAGCTACGCCATTCTATTCATGTATGAACTAGAATCAATGTTCCTCCTGAAACAAGAGCTAACACCGTCCGTATGGTGGAGATTCATTGACGACATCTTTGCAGTCTGGCCACACAGCAGTGAGGAGTTGGACTCCTTCATCTTGGCCTTAAACATGGCGAGCAGACGAGTGGAATTTTCCAGGCCTGCTGGGAGAGTCTGCAAAATTAGAGGACATTATATGTGCACAACCATAAGCAAAGTCTACTTAATTAGCTTCAAAAAATGTGACATTCAATACATTGGGCAGACAAGAAACACTTTCAGAGAAAGACTCCATGGACACTTGAATGATGTACGGCACGCCAATGAATACAAACCGATTTCCGGCCACTTTTGCAATGACAGACATAGCGCACAGGACGTAGACGCTATTATTCTAACATCAACGCCTAGAGACTTCCGGTTATGTACAGAGGAATCTCTCATAGATTACTTTAAAACAAAAACACCACACGGATTACACCTGATACTGTGATACAATAAGAACCATGTCTAAATCCATGAACCTGTCTAAATTGCGAAAAAACCATTAAAGGTACAGTAACAAATATTAGAAGAGACATGCAACTACATGAAAATAAGCAATTGAAATACGAGTGCCCAGCATGTGATGAACTTTACTCCAGAATAGACGTACTCAAAAGACATGGAAAAAGTATTCATGATATCAATATTACAAATTTCAACAAATTGAGTAAATCAAGGAATGGGAACCCCAATTTGAAAGCATACAGTAAAGATTGTTTATAACGTTTCGCAAGGAACCGTTGTGACGAAAAAACATTATAACAGAGAAACGTTATAAATATTTTATCTTTCATTCTGAGCAACAAGCTGTCCACTCAGCCTTTCACACACTTCCGTTACTTCTTTTGAATCGATATTTTTAGCTCACCAGAGCACAAAGTGCTCAGGGTGAGCTTTTGTGATCGCCTGATGTCCGTTGTCCATCGGCATGCGTCGTGCGTCGTTCGTCGTCAACAATTTGAACCTTTAAAGTTCTTCTCCTCTGAATCTACAGGGGTCTCAGCTTTCATCTTTGGCACATAGCATCATCTGTAGGTCCTCTACAAAAGTTATATAAATTATACCCCTGGGGTCAAAATTGGCCCTGCCCCAGGGGTTTTCAGTTTTCAATAGAAACATATAGTGAAAACTTTGAACATCATCTCCTCTAAAACTAGAAGGTCCTCAGCTTTCATATTTGGCACATAGCTTCAACTTCAGGACTTCTACAAAAGTTATATAAATTATGCCCCTAGGGTCAAAATTGGTCCCACCCCAGGGATTGCCAGTTTTTTGTAGCTGACTGCTTAAACAGCCCATGGGATCACTAGTTATGCATAGGAAAAACTTTAAAAATATTCTTGTCAGAAACTACATGTCCCAGAGCTTAGATATTTGGTTACTTAGCATAACTTTATGAGTTTTATAAGTATCATAGTTCTGGGGTTAAAATTGGCCTTGCCCTGTGTGTATGGACTTCTTCACACATCAGAAACTACAGTCTAAAGGTTTCTCCTTAATTTGTATCAGCCTGCAGAGCTGAGACCAGTCAGTATGAGTTCTTATATAATCACCCTTAGCCTGATCAGTAGAGTAGAAATTGTGTTTAGACAAATAACACACACTCATTTTAGATTGAGAAAACTGTGGATAATTCTCAATATGCAGAACACTCTTAAAGCTTTTTGTCATACCTATGCCCTGCATTAAGCTACCAGATATCAATATAGAGCATATCTGTTGTGAATTTCAGCTTAACTCTTTGCATGCTGGGTAATTTTGTCATCTGCTAAATTGTTGTCTGCAGCATATTCATAAGTTATCCTAACTACACACTTTCTTTCTAAGTTTTTCAGAAGTTCAGTCTCATTGACAAACAGTTCGGATATCAGATCAGGCACCACATTATGTTGTCCCTGATCTGGATCCAAACTGTTTGCATAGGTCATTAGTGGTGGGAGAATCCCACTACACACTTTCTTTCTAAGTTTTTCAGAAGTTCAGTCTCATTTACAAACAATTTGGATATCAGATCAGGCCCCACATTATGTGGGGCCTGATCTGGATCCAAACTGTTTGCATAGGTCATTAGTGGTGGGAGAATCCGCCTCTAGCATCCAAAGAATTAATACAAGTTCCAGTGGTCTATGCTCTATCCATTCTTTCACTACATTCTTTCAGCATCATGTTTAGGTCCTCTACAAAAGTTATATAAATTGTGTCCCTGGGGTCAAAATTGGCACCACCCCTGGGGTGTTAAGTTTTCAATAGAAACATATAGTGAAAACTTTGAAAATCTTCTCCTCTGATTGTCTGGTGAGCGATGTCAGGGCCATTCTGGCCCTCTTGTTTTCTATTTCTTACCGGATTGAGATAAAGTTTAAATCACTTTGTCGTTGTTTTTAGGAACTCTGTGTCCACGTTTCCCATGATTGCATGTTAAAACAAAGATTTCCCTATTGTAAACATCTTTTCAAATTGCAAATGGCGGAAGAATGATGCTGAGTGGAACTTCCGATTTTTTCCGAGTGTTAATACAGCTCTTAGAATTTGATGTCGTATTATAATATTGGATCGAGATAAGGTTCCAAATAGTCATTTAATAGGATACAGATTAAGAAAAACGCGAAAGTAACTACAAATCAGATTCAACGGTGCGGTAATGATAAAACTTGTACCGAATCTCAACAAAAAGTGAATGGTTTAAATTGAAGCAGCAATTCGCGACTATTAATTCTTTATGAAAGATGCCATATAGTTAGGTGTCAAGTAATGACTCTAAGTTTGCGTATTCGCTAAAGTGTTTGCAAACACGCCTTTTGAGCGATTTTCACGGTTAATCGATTCCCACACATGACCGTTGTCATCCCTACACTATGGGAAAACGTTATAATTACAGCTATTAGTGGTTTGGGACAAACTCTCTCAAACGTTCAATACAGGAAATACGTTCAAAACAATGTTGTATCTGATATTTTGCATTATAGATAAAGAAGGCATTTGGCTGGGACTCACCAATCTAAACGTTTTATCAAAGGAAACCAAGAATGTTCTATCAAATCTTTACTGTACCAAAGTTTAGAAATGTACAAGCAAAAAACGCGCCACCCAGTACATTCAATCCTACAATAGAAAGAATCCTGAAAGAAATGACAAACCTCCCAGAACTGATCTCTTCAATTGAAGACCCACCTGAATTCTGGGCCACCCCATTGGGTTACTACCCGGATGAATATTATGAAGATGAGGAGTCAGGACTACAACATGGAACCAAGCAGCAGCACTGAGACTGTCTGCCTTGATGAACATACTAAAGAACAACAGAATAGAGACATTTTTAGCTTGACTATTCGAAGAATAGTGGAGCTATCCTAATCGCCCCGGGGTCGGCATAGGCGTCTGCGTCACACCTTGGTTAAGGTTTTTGTTAAAGTTTACCACCACAAGCTTCATCTGTAGGCAAGAGTACATAACTCTGTCGAGCATTTTTACAGAATTATGGCCCTTTTAAACTTAGAAATTTTGGTTAAGGTTTTTGGTAAAGTCCACTGATTAACTAAACCCTTTGGGATAAAGCTTTGAAACTTGGAACACTTGTTCATCATCACAAGCTTTATCTGTAGGCAAGAGTACATTACTCTGTCAAGCATTTTAACAGAAATTATTGCCCTTTTAACTTCGGTATTTCTTTTTATTTAAGATTTCAAAGAGATACTACATATTAAATACTATTAAATATATTTTACTGACACTTTGATTACTTGCTTCTAGTGTCATTTGACACCATTTTAGGCCACTAACAATTCTGAGAATTGTCGAGCACGCTGTCCTGTGACAGCTCCTGTTGTGTACTCAATCTATGGAATATTCTGAACAAATAACTAAAACTGATTTTCAATAAATCTAAACATCTTTTGTTATACCTCCACAAAGGACGTTTTGGGGAGGAGTATACTGGAGTCACCATGTCCGTCCGGTTGTCCATCCGTCCGTTCGTTTGTCCTTCTATCCGGCTTGTCCGGATCATAACTTCTAAAGTATAAAAGCTATTGACTTCAAACTTCATATACAGATAGATCACATTGACTGCAAGTGCAGTACACAAGGTTTGTAACTCTGTATTCAGTATTTTTGGAGTTATTGCCCTTTGTTATTTTTCTCAAAATCTTGCTTGTCAGGATCATAACTTTCAAAGTATAAAAGCTATTGACTTCAAACTTCATATACAGATAGAACACATTGACCACAAGTGCAGTGCACAAGGTCCATAACTCTGTCTTCAGTATTTTTGGAGTTATTGCCCTTTGTTATTTTTGTCAAAATCTGGTTTGTCGGGATCATAACTTCAAACATATAAAAGCTTTTGACTTCAAACTTCATATGCAGATATATCACATTGACCACAAGTGCAGTGCACATGGTTTGTAGCTACAAAGCCAAGAGCTTTGATATTTGGTATGTAGTATGATGTAATGGTCCTCTACAAAGATTGTTCAAATTATGTCCCCCGGGCCAAAAATGGCCCCGCCCCAGGGCTTATCAGTTTTTCATAGGAAAATCTTTAAAAATCTTCTTCTCTGAAACTGTAAGGCATAGACCTTTGATATTTGGTATGTAGCATCATCTAATGGTCCTCTACTAAGATTGTTCAAATTATGACCCCTGGGCCAAAAATGGCCCCGCCCCAGGGCTTATCAGTTTTTCATAAGAAAATCTTTAAAAATCATCTTCTCTGAAACTGTATGGCATAGACCTTTGGTATTTGGTATGTAGCATCATCTAATGGTCCTCTACTAAGATTGTTCAAATTATGACCCCTGGGCCAAAAATGCCCCGCCCCAGGTTTATCAGTTTTTCATAGGAAAATCTTTAAAACTCATCTTCTCTGAAACTGTAAGGCGTAGACCTTTGATATTTGGTCTGTAGCATGATCTAATGGTCCTCTACTAAGAATGTTCAAATTATGACCCCTGGGCAAAAAATGGCCCGCCCCGGGGCTTATCAGTTTTTCATAGGAAAATCTTTAAAAATCTTCTTCTCTGAAAATATAAGGCATAGACCTTTGGTATTTGGTATGTAGCATCATCTAATGGTCCTCTACTAAGATTGTTCAAATTATGACCCCCAGGACAAAAATGGCCCCGCCCCAGGGCTTATCAGTTTTTCATAGGAAAATCTTTAAAAATCTTCTCTGAAACTGTATGGCATAGACCTTTGATATTTGGTATGTAGCATGATCTAATGGTCCTCTACTAAGATTGTTCAAATTATGACCCCTGGGCCAAAAATGGCCCCGCCCCAGGGCTTATCAGTTTTTCATAGGAAAATCTTTAACAATCTTCTTCTCTGAAACTGTATGGCATAGACCTTTGATATTTGGTATGTAGCATGATCTAATGGTCCTCTACTAAGATTGTTCAAATTATGACCCCTGGGCCAAAAATGGCCCCGCCCCAGGGCTTATCAGTTTTTAGCTCACCTGAGCCAAAGGCTCAAGGTGAGCTATTGTGACCGCCTGTCGTCCGTCGTCCGTCTGTCCGTCTGTCCGTCTGTCTGTCTGTCTGTCTGTCCGTCTGTCCGTCCGTCTGTCCGTTCACTTTTATTTCAAATGACTTCTTCTCCTAAACCACTGGGAGGATTTCAACCAAATTTCACAGAAATGTACCTTAGGATGTCCTCTATCAGTTTTGTTAAAATCATGACCCCCGGGCAAAAAATGGCCCCGCCCCACTACTTTTTCAGGTTTTTTTTTTAAATCTTTAAAAATCTTCTTCTCTGAAACCACAATTTCTAGAGCTTTGATATTTGGTATATAGCATCATCTAATGGTCCTTTACCAAGTTTGTTAAAATGATGACCCCCGGGCCAAAAATGGCCCTGCCCTGGGGCTTGTAGTTTTTACATAGACTTATATAGGGAAACCTTTAAAAATCTTTTTGTCTGAAACCACATAATCTAGAGCTAAGATATTTGGTATGAAGCATCACCTAATATACCACTACCAAGTGTGTTCAAATAATGACCCCTGGGCCATAAATGGTCTCACCCTGGGGTTTTATGCTACTTAACATCAGAATCTGTAACACTTAAAAGGTAATTTCCTCACAGTTATTTCCCTTGTCCCATCAGCATAGCCATAAGGGACAAAGGGAGATAACTGCATTGGAGTGCTAGTATCATTCTATTTATAACTATTTATAACAAAATGTTGAAGGTGAATCAGTGTAGCTGTTTTAGAAGGCATAGAAACATCTATCAAATTCCATTAGCAAATAACAGACCTTGATCCTATAGGAGCCACCTTATCTGGGTCTACTCTGTTTGCAGATGCATGAAAACAAGTTTATATGAGAGAAATTAAGGGTTAAATAAACAACTCCAGATCTGAAGACCAGCAGCAGGTCAAAGTTACAGCTGCTAGGCAGTAAAATCTCTCCAGGTCAATGCTGACTCTTAACTCTTTGCATGCTAGTGGTGAAACTGTGATTACCTATGCAAACAGTTTGGATCCAGATGAGAGGCCGCATACTGCGGCGTCTCATCAGGATCCAAACTGTTTGTCATCTTAACCATATTTTTGCAAAAAAATGAAAGTAAGTTTATTTTAAGAATTGAAGCAGATGACAATAACTTTTTGTTGCAGACGAAACATTAAAGGCATTTTGACCCATTAACCCCAGTGTGTAGTGTGAGTGATGTTAAATGGTGTCTTCCAATGTCTCTCAAATTAGATGTGAGAGATATAGGAAAGTAACAATTCAGGCAATCAAGGAAAATGATCACCATCTAGACTTTTGATCTGGGTCCAAACCCAACTGATGTAAGTCATGGTAATGTTTAAGAAAACTGTGAAAACATGATTATGAAATGGCCTAACTGATATAAGTCATGGTAATTCTTAAGAAAACATGATAATGCATTTGCCCCCCCCCCCCCCTTAACAATGATAGGTGTTAAACTTACTACTGTGGATTAAGTCTGCTGCCCCAAAAAGCATCTTAAATATTACTTTTTTCATAAAATTTGATGACAACACATTAAAAAGTTCTAAAATGTCTGAATCTTGTATGATATTAATGAAAATACTAAGTAAATATAACTTCATTATAACAGTAGAGGTAACTCTTCTCAATTTCAATTGTTAAAAATACTAATGACCCGTTTAATTGAATTATCTTCAGATATTCACACCTAGAGCTAGAATTATTTCTAAACACCTATTAACCCTTAACCTGTTTGCTTTGACAAAAATTGATCTGGGACCACTCTTGTTTGCTAATGCTTAAAAAAAATGTTATTGCCATAAATAGAAGTTTTAGCTTTGAAAAAAACCTGTAAAATCAAATCTATATCTTGTCAAATGTAAAAAGAGCAGACCCTGATCAGACAGCTTCTATAGCAGCCGTCTGATCTAGTCTACTCTTATTTTTAATGTGTAAAACACATTATTTCTCTGAAGAGAAGTTTTTGCTTTGACAAAAACTGTAGAATCCGATCTATATTGTGTCAAAAGAAACAGAGAAGACCCAGATCAGACAGCTTCAGTAGGAGTCGTCTGATCTGAGTTACTCTGTTTGCTAATGCATAAAAACAGCTTTATATGAGGGAAAGGGTTAAACGATTTTTAAAGATATTCTTATTGGTCATTTCACACAAAAACTGGCATTATGTACTGCCTAGCACTCTATTTGCCTATATACCTGGGTCAAGGTATAATTGCATAGCTTTATTGAAGTCATTTGAATTTCTCAAAGACCAGTTTTAGGCATTTTGAGCTAAGGCAAAAATGGCACAAGTTGTAAACAGTTTAGGTCTTGGTCAACCAGTCACTTGGTATTAGTTCTGAATTCAGTTCAAGTTTATTCAGCAGTTAAAGGGTGAAAGCAGTGCACTAAGCTTATTTCATCTGCTAGAAATGTTGTCCACTGAAAAATTAACATGTCAATATACATGTATTACTGTAACTCAGGTGAGCGATATAGGGCCAATGGCCCTCTTGTTCATAGGAAAATCTTTAAAAATCTTCTTCTCTGAAACTGTATGGCATAGACCTTTGATATTTGGTATGTAGCATGATCTAATCGTCCTCTACTAAGGTTGTTCAAATAATGACCCCTGGGCCAAAAATGGCCCCACCCGGGGCTTATCAGTTTTTCATAGGAAAATCTTTAAAAATCTTCTTCTCTGAAAATGTAAGGAATAGACCTTTGGTATTTGGTATGTAGCATCATCTAATGGTCCTCTACTAAGATTGTTCAAATTATGACCCCCAGGACAAAAATGGCCCCGCCCCAGGGCTTATCAGTTTTTCATAGGAAATCTTGAAGAAATCATCTTCTCTGAAACTGTAAGGCATAGACCTTTGATATTTGGTATGTAGCATCATCTAATGGTCCTCTACTAAGATTGTTCAAATTATGACCCCTGGGCCAAAAATGGCCCGCCCCGGGGCTTATCAGTTTTTCATAGGAAAATCTTTAAATATATTCTTCTCTAAAATTATAAGGTATAGACCTTTGATATTTGGTATGTAGCATTATTTAATCGTCCTCTACTAAGATTAATCAAAATATGACCCCCGGACCAAAAATGGCCCCGCCCAAGGGCTTATCAGTTTTTCATAGGAAAATGTTTAAAAATCTTCTCCTCCAGAACTGTAAGAACTAGGCCCTTGATATTTGGTATATAGCATCATCTATTGGTTTTCTACCAAGATTATTCAAATTATTACCCCTGGGTCAAAAATGGTCCCGCCCTTGGGCTTATCAGTTTTTCATATGAAAAGTTTTAAGAATCTTCTTCTCCAAAACTGTAAGGCAGAGACCTTTAATATTTGGTATGTAGCGCTATCTAATAGTTTTCTACCAAGATTGTTCAAATTATGTCCCCTGGGTTGAAAACTTCCCCGCCCAGGGGCATATCAGTTTTTTATAGGAAAGTTTTTAAAAATCTTCTCTTAAAAATCTTTAAAAGTCTTCTCTGAACTTGTAAGGCATAGACCTTAGATATTTGGTATGTTGCATTATCTAATAGTCCTCTACCAAGATTTTCAAATTATGAACCCCGGATCAAAATTGACCCCGCCCTGTTTTTCATAGGAAAATCTTTAAGGTCTAGACTCTTTATATTTAGTATGTAGCATCATCTAATGGTTTTCTACCAAGATTTTTCAAATTATGCAATCTGTCATTGAAATCATTAATCTGTTACGAACAGGTGAGCGATTAAGGGCCATCATGGCCCTCTTGTTAACTTATAATTTTTTATTAAGGCTTTGTTAAAGTCCATTTATTTACATAACCCTTTGAGATAAAGCTTTTAAACTTGGAACACTTGTTCACCATCACAACCTTCACCTGTAAGCAAGAGAAAATAACTCTGTCAAGCATTTGGACCGAATTATGCCCCTTTTTAACTTAGAATTTTTGGTTAAGGCTTTGTTAAAGTCCATTTATTTACATAACCCTTGGAGATAAAGCTTTTAAACTTGGAACACTTGTTCACCATCACAATCTTCACCTGTAGACAAGAGTACATAACTCTGTCAATCATTTTGACAGAATTGTGCCCCTTTTTAACTTAGAATTTTTGGTTAAGGCTTTGTTAAAGTCCATTTATTTACATAACCCTTTTAGATAAAGCTTTTAACCTTGGAACACTTGTTCACCATCGCAAGCTTCACCTGTAGGCAAGAGTACATAACTCTGTCTAACATTTTGACATAATTATGACGCTTTTTAGCTTGGAATGTTTGGTTAAGGTTTTGGTTAAAGCCCACTTTTTTAGCTCACCTGGCACAAAGTGCCAAGGTGAGCTATTGGGATGATCCTATGTCCGGCGTCCGTCGTCGTGTGTTGTGCGTATGTGCGGTGTGCGTCGTGCGTACGTGCGGGCGTCAACAATTTACTTAAACATCTTCTTCTCTGGAACTACAAAGCCAAGAGCTTTGATATTTGGTATGTAGCATGATGTAATGGTCCTCTACAAAGATTGTTCAAATTATGTCCCCCGGGCCAAAAATGGCCCCGCCCCAGGGCTTATCAGTTTTTCATAGGAAAATCTTTAAAAATCTTCTTCTCTGAAACTGTAAGGCATAGACCTTTGATATTTGGTATGTAGCATGATGTAATGGTCCTCTACTAAGATTGTTCAAATTATGACCCCCGGGCCAAAAATGGCCCCGCCCCGGGGCTTATCAGTTTTTCATAGGAAAATCTTTAAAAATCTTCTTCTCAGAAAATGTAAGGCATAGACCTTTGGTATTTGGTATGTAGCATCATCTAATGGTCCTCTACTAAGGTTGTTCAAATTATGACCCCCAGGACAAAAATGGCCCCGCCCCAGGGCTTATCAGGTTTTTCATAGGAAAATCTTTAAAAATCTTCTTCTCTGAAACTGTAAGGCATAGACATTTGATGTTTGGTATGTAGCATGATCTAATAGTTTTCTACCAAGATTGTTCAAATTATGGCCCCTGGGCCAAAAATGTCCCCACCCCGGGGCTTATCAGTTTTTCAAAGGAAATTTTTTAAAAATCTTCTACTCTGAAAATGTAAGGAATATACCTTTAGTATTTGGTATGTAGCATCATCTAATGGTCCTCTACTAAGATTGTTCAAATTATGACCCCGAGGACAAAAATGGCCCCGTCCCGGGGCTTATCAGTTTTTCATAGGAAAATCTTTAAATATCTTCTCTAAAATTATAAGGTATAGACCTTTGATATTTGGTATGTAGCATTATTTAATGGTCCTCTACCAAGATTAATCTAATTATGACCACCGGACCAAAAATGGCCCCGCCCCAGGGCTTATCAGTTTTTCATAGGAAAATCTTTAAAAATCTTCTCTTCCAAAACTGTAAGGTCTAGGACCTTGATATTTGGTATGTAGCATCATCTAATGGTTTTCTGCCAAGATTATTCAAATTATTACCCCTGGGTCAAAAATGGCCCCACCCTGGGGCTTATCAGTTTTTCATATGAAAAGCTTTAAGAATCTTCTTCTCCAAAACTGTAAGGCAGAGACCTTTAATATTTGGTATGCAGCGCTATCTAATAGTTTTCTACCAAGATTGTTCAAATTATGTCCCCTGGGTTGAAAATGGCCCCGCCCAGGGGCATATCAGTTTTTCATAGGAAAGTTTTAAAAAATCTTCTCTTAAAAATCTTTAAAAGTCTTCTCTGAACTTGTAAGGCATAGACCTTAGATATTTGGTATGTTGCATTATCTAATAGTCCTCTACCAAGATTTTCAAATTATGAACCCCGGATCAAAAATGGCCCCGCCCTGGGGCTTAACAGTTTTTCATAGGAAAATCTTTAAAATATCTTCTCCTCCAAATCTGTAAGGTCTAGACTCTTTATATTTAGTATGTAGCATCATCTAATGGTTTTCTACCAAGATTTTTCAAATTATGCAATCTGTCATTGAAATCATTAATCTGTTACGAACAGGTGAGCGATTGAGGGCCATCATGGCCCTCTTGTTACATAATCCTTTCAGATAAAGCTTTTAAACTTGAAACATTTGTTCACCATCACAAGCTTCATCTCAAGCATTTAGACACAATTATGGCACTTTTTAATTTAGAATTTTTGGTTAAGGTTTGTTGTTAAAGTATGCTTATTTACAACCTTGAAACTTGGTCGCAAAATTGGACTTAGAATTTCAATTTAGCAAATACGTTAACCTAGCAAATACGTTAACCCCAGTTTATGTTGAACAAAACCTCGACGGGCATATATTGTGCCCACTGGCACTCTTGTTAGCTTCTCCCACGTGATTAATAGAAACCGCATTTTGTATACTTTAGTGCTAGATTTGTTTACCATTTTGTCTTGATAAAGGCGTAGTGTACGCCAAACGTAGACCTTCAAATAAATCAGTGAAAACCACAAAACCATGATCGTTTTGTTCTTCATCACACATTCCCAAATTGTCAGAAGATAATGGGCAGAAATTATATTTCTTTCGTTTGAGCTATAAATTTCATGTATGTTCATATTTGTCTCCGAAATTGTTTGAGGATTTTCACTGAAAATGTCTAATGGCAAAATTCCTAGCTTTAAACTAGTGAAATCCTGAACTCTCGAACCCCGGAAAACTCATTCACTATCCTTAGTTCGAACTGATTCTGTGGTCCCAACTCTTTCCTTCTTTAATTATTCATGTCGACTTTGGATAACTGGAACCCTCGAAACTCGAACTCTCGAACTCATGTCCTGGTCTGCTCGGCTTATTGAAAAACAGTGCACAATACCATTGATAAATCGAACCGTTGTCTTACCTGTATGGATGCGCGTCGAACTGGAGATTCACACTTTGGGGACAATTTCAGCTCGCCGATAATTATGTGATTGATAGACAATGGAAGAATGTGGGGTGTCTTATCAAGGTGTTAAGATTTAGATGTGTGTGTTTGTGAATGTTGTTTTGAGTTAATATTGCCTGTCATAGCGTAGGTCTTTAACACGATCGAAATCTTCGAACTTCATCATTCACAATGGCAGAAATAACAGTTGAACATGTTTGTTCTCCTGTGTTTTTATCCTTGAATGTTTAACAAATGAGTTATGGCCCTATATGCGAATCCACTTACCAAAACACAAGGAATAGTTTTTCCCCCCAAAACTGATCTCACGCAACCGTTTTAACGAATTTTTACTATTTTGTGTGTTCTCGTAAATGACTTGTAGATCGCTGTACATAAACCAAGACGATGATGACAGGTCATTCAGTCCCGATATTTAATCAGACCAAAATGGCGATAATTATGTGTTCATAGCAATGATACGTTTATGGTAGGAACATGAACTTTGGAATAATGGGACGATGGTTTTACAGAATAGTGGTCTACATTAGCAATTTCATTGTATTGCAAAAGCAAAAAAACAGTGAGTTTTGTTATAGAAGTTTGTTTATTCATTTTGAACATGAAAATATTCTCAAATTCATGTTCTGGTAATTCCTGTAACATGTGCTACCGAACGAATATGAGACTCGGATCTTTCGAACCACCCTTTATTCGAACCAAAATTTATGATCCCCAAGTTGTTTGAGAGATCGGGATTTCACTGTAGTTAGAAACTCTGTCAATCAAGAATCTGGCATGTGACTGACACAGTACTGTGACCGTATAGTTCTTGTAAGTGATGAGTTTATAATGAATATTAGGATGATGACAGAAAGATGATCTTGTTTGACAGAATTATGTTTCTCTATTGATTTAGTGACAATGATAATGTTTTGGCATTCATGTGACTGTCTTATGAATATCATTCTAGTTTTCTGAAAATTGATATATCAATTTTTGGTTTTTCAGCTTAAGGATGACTTGAAATTTCAAGAGTTTCTTGAGACACACTCCAATGTTGCTGCTAAACCTGTCTGGTCAAATGATGGAGTCAAGACAGGGGTGGGTGATAAGACGAAAAATGCTCTCCATTTTGCTGATAGTTCAGTTGAGGCAATTGGTGAACTGGATGAAAACGATCAACAAACATTGACAGTTGAAGATGAGGGTAAAATTATTTACTACTAATTCTATAATGCTACTACTACCACTATACTATTTTCCATACCCTGTCCCTCTCTCCCCACACTCCCCCTTTCTCCTTTACCCTACCAAAACTATCGCTACTACTACCCTGTATGACTATCGTGAAACTTTTAAAAAATCTTCTCCTCTGAAACCACTTAGCAGATTTCAATACAATTTTGCAGGAATGATGTCAAGGTGACCCGCTACCAAAACCGTTTAAATCCTTGTGATTGGTTAAGAACATATCCACCAAGGTCAGAGCTAATTCTCTATAATAATGAAAGTTTAAAAAATCTTCTCTAAAACAATCAGGCAGATTTCAATGTAATTTTGCCGGGGTGGTCCTTTAATAGGTTACCCTTTACTAGTGCTGGATATCGCTGCTCATTTTAGTATTGCGATACATCACTATTATGTAGCAGCGATTCGATGACACATCACGATTCTCGATTTGAATAAAATATTTGCATTACCAAGGCCAATATGTAATAATGATACATGTTTAACAACTGAAACTGATAAACTGCTGTATTCAGTGAACTGAGCAATACAAAAAAATCAGAAGACACATCACCTTCTGTTTGTCTCCTTTTCAAGCCCAAAATGTTTCCAAACATTCTACTTAAAAGACGGAGCCGCTCGCTCAATCTCAATTTCGGCTGTCATTTTTACTACAAAACAGTCGCTTACAGCATTGAAAGTATTTTGCAAATAGGGCAGGGGAAAATTCCGGTGCCGGTCCCAACCTACTATACGCGGTCAAGTGCCGGGTTCTCTTTAAAACAGTAGCTAATCGAGACATATTTTTTTGGCATTTTTCATGGCCGAAATTTTCCTTAAATGAATATTAACGTGACAAATCTTGATTGGATATGTGCACTCTTTGCACTATGCAGATTAACTGATCATAATGTATAAATCTCGGGCCGGATATACGCCACATAATACGCATAAGAAATTACAGTTCGGCCCGCCTCTTATACACATATTTATTCAATTAGAACACTTCGCTGATTTCCGCAAATGAAAAAGAGGTAGAGTACGACCGTGTTGTTGCGATTGGTATTAGACGTAAGCAATAACTAGTAAATAACAAGCATTGCAGAAGCGTTTTAAGCTGAATAAGTTCATGTGGATTTATTTGGTTTTTGGGGGTGATGCATAATAACAGATCCGAGTAATCTCATGTTTATTATATCATTAATTATATCAAGTATTCAAACATTGCAAAGTATCGTCAAACATCGATGTTTTGGACTTGGTATCGCGATGTCGCATCGCGGGCTTCTCACGACGATTTACCGATGCATCGGTGATATCGGTCCAGCCCTACCCTGACCATTTTGATTTGTATCACAACACAGCTGCCTTAGCTTGGGTTTATTTTACAGTCAAGACTGTCTACAGCGACCTTCAATGGGAGAATACATTAAAAGTCACTGTGGACAGGGGGGGAGGGGTCTCTGTGATAATATTCATAATATTCTTGACATATGTTATCAGTATGATTACCAACACAATACAATACTTATTAATATGACATGTATTTATATAACTAAAATAAATGTATTAAATGTATATGTATAGATTGCACAACTTACATAAAATAAATAGAATATTTAATTTATTAAAAGTTAAAAATTTAGATGATTTACAAAGAATATTTGCATACAAACAACTTCAATTTAAATTATCAGAATCTTTCATTAAAATACATATAGTATTATACAAGTAAATATTCATTTAAAAATTATAAGAACCACTGCTTGAAATTGATAAACAAATGTTTGAAAACTAAAATCACCTTTCTTTTCAAATATTCATTTTTCGATTTTACAATCCAATCCAGCTGTCATATGCACAGAGTCACTTATAAAGGCTTTGTTTAAAGGAGAACAGTTATAGCCCCTGATATGAACACTTAAATTTATACAAACTTTGTGTAATGCATATCTCTGAAACCAGTAGGGCTAGAGTCACCAAACTTCACAGGACTGTTCACTAGCATGAGTTGTTTTGCACTTTTTTTTTTTAATTGTCTCCCCCTTTTAACTTTGGAGTTATTGCCCCTGATGACTTAAAATAAGACAAACTTTACTTAGTGTCATGCATATCTCTGAAACCACTAGGGATAGAATCACCAAACTTCACAGGAATGTTGACCAGCATAAGTTGTTGTGCACCTGGGATTTTTTGAATTGTCTCCCCCTGATAACTTTGAAGTTATTGCCCCTGATATGAATACTTAAAATTAGAGAAAATTTGTGTCATGCATATCTTTAAAACCACTAGGGCTAGAGTCACCAAACTTCACAGGAATGTTGACCAGCATGAGTTGTTGTGCACTTCAGTTTTTAGCTCACCAGAGCACAAAGTGCTCAAGGTGAGCTTTTGTGATACCCCTGTGTCCGGCGTCCGTCGTCCGTCTGTCCGTCAACAATTTCAAACGACTTCTTCTCTGAAACCGACTGCCCAATTGTAACCAAACTTGGTCAGATACATACTGTGGGTGGGTGCTTCAAAAGTTGTTAAAAGATAGTGGGCGGGGCCATCGGTCTTGTTGCCATGGCAACCGGACACAATATCTAGAAAAATCTTCTTCTCCAGAATGACTTGTTGGATTTGAATATAGTTTTCACCAAAATGTTTCTCAGTTGATAGACTTTAAAAGTTGTTAAAAGAATTTTGATCGGGTAAAAAACATGGCCGCCAGAGGGCGTGGTCAATATTTCCATATATGGTAATATGGAATTTTCATAGGAAAATCTTTAAAAATATTATTCTCTGAAACTGTAAAGCCTAGACCTTTGATATTTAGTATGTAGCATGATCTTATGGTCCTCTACAAATATTGTTCAAGTTATGACCCCCGGGCCAAAAATGGCCCCGCCCAAGTGCTTATCAGTTTTTCATAGGAAAATCTTTAAAAATCTTCTTCTCTGAAACTGTAAGGCTTAAACCTTTGATATTAGGTATGTAACTGATCTACTGGTCCTCTATAAATATGTAGCTGTGGCTTGTGGTCCTCTGCCAAGAATGTTTAACTTACGACCCTGACCACTGGGCGAAACTTGGCCCTGCCTCAGGGCTTATCAGTTTTTTCGATGGGAAAAATATGAAATATTACTTTTCTCTGAAATCATAAGGCTTAGACCTTTAATTAATGGCATACTGCTTTGCCTTGTGGTTCTCTACCAAGGTTGTCCACATGATTTCTTGTGGTCAAAAAAGGCCCTGCCCCTGGTGTTATCTCAGGTGAGCGCTTCAGGGCCTCATGGCCCTCTTGTTTAATTGTTTCCTCCTTATAATTTTTGAGTTATTGCCCCTGATATGATAAACTTAAAAAAACTTTACATACTGTGGGTGTGTGCTTCAAAAGTTGTTAAAAGATGGTGGGCGGGGCCATCGGTCTTGTTGCCATGGCAACTGTATGCAATATCTAGAAAAATCTTCTTCTCCAGAATGACTTGTCCGATTTGAATATAGTTTTCACCAAAATGTTTCTCAGTTGATAGACTTTAAAAGTTGTTAAAAGAATTTTGATCCGGCAAAAAACATGGCCGCCAGAGGGCGTGGTCATTTTTTCCATATATGATAATATATGAAAATCTTTAAAAATCATCTTCTCTGAAATCATATGTCCTAGACCATTGATATTTGGTATGTAGCATGATCTTATGGTCCTCTACAAAGATTGTTCAAATTATGTCCCCCGGGCCAAAAATGGCTCCGCCCAAGGGCTTATCAGTTTTTCATTGGAAAATCTTTAAAAATCTTCTTCTCTGAAACTGTAAGGCCTAGACCTTTGATATTTGGTTTGTAGCATGATCTTATGGTCCTCTACAAATATTGTTCAAATTACGACCCCCGGGCCAAAAATGGCCCCGCCCAAGGGCTTATCAGTTTTTCATAGGAAAATCTTTAAAAATCTTCTTCTCTGAAACTGTAAGGCCTAGACCTTTGATATTTGGTATGTAGCATGATCTTATGGTCCTCTACAAATGTTGTTCAAATTATGACCCCCGGGCCAAAAATGGCCCTGCCCAAGGGCTTATCAGTTTTTCATAGGAAAATCTTTAAAAATCTTCTTCTCTGAAACTGTAAGGCCTAGACCTTTGATATTTGGTATGTAGCATGATCTTATGGTCCTCTACAAAAGTTGTTCAAATTATGACCCCCGGGCCAAAAATGGCCCCGCCCAAGGGCTTATCATTGTTTCATAGGAAAATCTTTAAAAATCTTCTTCTCTGAAACTGTAAGGCCTAGACCTTTGATATTTGGTATGTAGCATGATCTTATGGTCCTCTACAAATATTGTTCAAATTATGACCCCGGGCCAAAAATGGCCCCGCCTAAGGGCTTATCAGTTTTTAGTTGGAAAATCTTTAAAAACCTACTGAAACTGTAAGGCCTAGACCTTTGATATTTGATATGTAGTATGATCTAATGGTCCTCTACAAATATGTAGCTGTGGCTTGTGGTCCTCTGCCAAGAATGTTTAACTTACGACCCTGACCACTGGGCGAAACTTGGCCCTGCCTCAGGGCTTATCAGTTTTTCATGGGAAAAATATAAATATTATTTTTCTCTGAAACCATAAGGCTTAGACCTTTAATTAATGGCATATTGCTTTGCCTTGTGGTTCTCTACCAGGGGTGTACACATGATTTCTTGTGGTCAAAAATGGCCCCGCCCCTGGGGTTATCTCTGGTGAGCGCTTCAGGGCCTCATGGCCCTCTTGTTTGTTAAAGTATGCCTACTTACAACCCTTTGAGAAAAAGCCTTGAAACTTGGTTGCACAATTGGACTTAGAATTCGTGGTTTTTCATTTGCGTTTAGCAAATATGTTAACCTCAGTTTATGTTGAACAAGACCTCGATGGGCGTATATTGTGCCCACTGGCACTCTTGTTACAAATACCATTCAGGTTGGTCATGTATATACCAAGGTCAACTACATCATGGGTGGGTGGATCAGAGGAGCTTTTTTAGCTCACCAGAGCACAAAGTGCTCAGGGTGAGCTTTTGTGATCGCCCGTTGTCCGTCGTCCGTCGGCGTGCGGCGTGCGTCGTCCGTCGTTCGTCGTCCGTCGTCAACAATTTGAACCTTTAAAAATCTTCTCCTCTGAATCTACAGGGATCTCAACTTTCATCTTTGGCACATAGCATCATATTCAGGTCCTCTACAAAAGTTATATAAATTATGCCCCTGGGGTCAAAATTGGCCCCGCCCCAGGGGTGCCTTGTTTTCAATAGAAACATATAGTAAAACTTTGAAAATCTTCTCCTCTGAAACCAGAAGGTTCTCAGCTTTCATAATTGGCACATAGCATCATGTTCAGGTCCACTACATAAGTTATATAAATTATGGCCCTGGGGTCAAAATTGGCCCCGCCCCAGGGTTGGGCAGTTTTCAAAAGAATCATATAGTGCAAACTTTGAAAATCTTCTCCTCTGAAACTGGAAGGTTCTCAGCTTTTATATTTGGCACATAGCATCATGTTTAGGTCCTGTACAAAAGTTATATAAATTATGGCCCCTGGGTCAAAATTGGCCCCGCCCCAGGGGTGGGCAGTTTTCAATAGAAACAAATAGTGAAATCTTTGAAAATCTTCTTCTCTGAAACTGGAAGGCTCTTAGCTTTCATATTTGGCACATAGCATCATGTTCAGGTCCTCTACAAAAGTTATATAAATTATGGCCCTGGGGTCAAAATTGGCCCCGCCCCAGGGGTGGGCAGTTTTCAATAAAAACAAATAGTGAAATCTTTGAAAATCTTCTCCTCTGAAACTGAAAGGTTCTCAGCTTTCATATTTGGCACATAGCATCATGTTCAGGTCCTCTACATAAGTTATATAAATTATGTCCCCGGGGTCAAAATTGGCCCCGCCCCAGGGATGGGCAGTTATCAATAGAATCAAATAGTGAAATCTTTGAAAATCTTCTTCTCTGAAACTGGAAGGCTCTTAGCTTTCATATTTGGCACATAGCATCATGTTCAGGTCCTCTACAAAAGTTATATAAATTATGGCCCCTGGGTCAAAATTGGCCCTGCCCCAGGGGTGGGCAGTTTTCAATTAAAAACAAATAGTTAAATCTTTGAAAATCTTCTCCTCTGAAACTGAAAGGTTCTCAGCTTTCATATTTGGCACATAGCATCATGTTCCGGTCCTCTACAAAAGTTGTATAAATTATGGCCCCGGGGTCAAAATTGGCCCTGCCCCAGGGATGGGCAGTTTTCAATAGAAACAAATAGTGAAATATTTGAAAATCTTTTTCTCTGAAACTGGAAGGCTCTCAGTTTTCATATTTGGCACATAGCATCATGTTCAGGTCCTCTACAAAAGTTATATAACTTATGGCCCCTTGGTCAAAATTGGCCCTGCCCCAGGGATGGGCAGTTTTCAATCGAAACAAATAGTGAAATCTTTGAAAATCTTTTCCTCTGAAACTGGAAGGTTCTCAGCTTTCATATTTGGCACTTAGCATCATGTTCAGGTCCTCTACAAAAGTTATATAAATTAATGCCCCGGGGTCAAAATTGGCCCCGCCCCAGGGGTGGACAATTTTCAATAGAAACAAATGTTGAAATCTTTGAAGATCTTCTTCTCTATTAAACGGGAAGGCTCTCCGCTTTCATATTTGGCACATAGCATCATGTTCAGGTCCTCTACAAAAGGTATATAAATTATGGCCCTGGGGTCAATATTGGCCCCGCCACAGGGGTGGGCAGTTTTCAATAGAAACATATTGAGAAAACTTTGAAAATCTTATTCTCTGAAACTGGAAGGTTAATCTCAGCTTTCATATTTGGCTCATAGCATCATGTTCAGGTCCCCAACAAGTTTTTCTAAATTATTCCCCTGGGGTCAAAATTGGCCCGCCCCAGGGCCGGCTAGTTTTCTATAGAAACATATAGTGAAAACTTTGAAAATCTTCTCCCCTGGTTGTCTGGTGAGAGCTTCAGGGCCATTCTGGCCCTCTTGTTTTTAATCTGGTGGGGGACTCGTGTATTGCATAGCAATAGAACATTAACTTGTTTCCCTTTTGATATTTCCTGATCCTGTCCATAATTTCATGTACTGCAATTGTGTCAAGTTTTAAAATTGGTGGGAAAAGGGCCAGTACGCAGGCAGGCGACACATGTGTTCCGAGAAAAGCCTTTCTAGTTGTTATAATTTTCCAGTTGAAATATGCTGATGTGATTTCACGAACTATTCCTTGTTTAAACCATTCCCATTTTGTTCGGTGTACATATGCGTAATTACATGGACTACAAGAGAAATATTTATCATTTGCAGGGGTGTGATTTTTCCGCGGATTTCCGCGGATCCAATGATCCAAAGGACCATTTTTCCAAAACGTCTAAATCCGTTGCGAAAATCCGAGGGGGGCGGGGGGGGGTCTACCTTTCATATTTGGCACATAGCATCATGTTCCGGTCCTCTACAAAAGTTGTATAAATTATGGCCCCGGGGTCAAAATTGGCCCCGCCCCAGGGATGGGCAGTTTTCATTAGAAACAAATAGTGAAATATTTGAAAATCTTTTTCTCTGAAACTGGAAGGCTCTCAGCTTTCATATTTGGCACATAGCATCATGTTCAGGTCCTCTACAAAAGTTATATAACTTATGGCCCCTTGGTCAAAATTGGCCCTGCCCCAGGGATGGGCAGTTTTCAATCGAAACAAATAGTGAAATCTTTGAAAATCTTTTCCTCTGAAACTGGAAGGTTCTCAGCTTTCATATTTGGCACTTAGCATCATGTTCAGGTCCTCTACAAAAGTTATATAAATTAATGCCCCGGGGTCAAAATTGGCCCCGCCCCAGGGGTGGACAATTTTCAATAGAAACAAATAGTGAAATCTTTGAAGATCTTCTTCTCTATTAAACGGGAAGGCTCTCCGCTTTCATATTTGGCACATAGCATCATGTTCAGGTCCTCTACAAAAGGTATATAAATTATGGCCCTGGGGTCAATATTGGCCCCGCCACAGGGGTGGGCAGTTTTCAATAGAAACATATTGAGAAAACTTTGAAAATCTTATTCTCTGAAACTGGAAGGTTAATCTCAGCTTTCATATTTGGCTCATAGCATCATGTTCAGGTCCCCAACAAGTTTTTCTAAATTATTCCCCTGGGGTCAAAATTGGCCCGCCCCAGGGCCGGCTAGTTTTCTATAGAAACATATAGTGAAAACTTTGAAAATCTTCTCCTCTGGTTGTCTGGTGAGCGCTTCAGGGCCATTCTGGCCCTCTTGTTTTTAATCTGGTGGGGGACTCATGTATTGCATAGCAATAGAACATTAACTTGTTTCCCTTTTGATATTTCCTGATCCTGTCCATAATTTCATGTACTGCAATTGTGTCAAGTTTTAAAATTGGTGGGAAAAGGGCCAGTACGCAGGCAGGCGACACATGTGTTCCGAGAAAAGCCTTTCTAGTTGCTATAATTTTCCAGTTGAAATATGCTGATGTGATTTCACTAACTATTCCTTGTTTAAACCATTCCCATTTTGTTCGGTGTACATATGCGTAATTACATGGACTACAAAAGAAATATTTATCATTTGCAGGGGTGTGATTTTTCCGCGGATTTCCGCGGATCCAATGATCCAAAGGACCATTTTTCCAAAACGTCTAAATCCGTTGCGAAAATCCGAGGGGGGCGGGGGGGGGGGGGTGGGGGGGTCCGCATCCGGTCTGGTCCGGGAATTAGTCTCGCCGCGGATTTACCCTGTGCCATTTCAGCTTCATCTTACATATACTACGCGGAATCCGATTGGCCAAATCTTCGTGCCTACACCAATCAAATCGCTGTTATCGTTGCATGAGTTACAAATCCGTTTCCTCCCAAATTGTTAGCGACGTAAAAAAATGTGACAACATCTCAAACTATTGCTGTATTTGAATCAAATGGACTTAATAATATTTTATCGGACAGCTGATTCAGCGGAAATTATGCGTATTGACACTAGCAGTAGGAATAAGTTCAAGCAGGACTGGCTAGAAACTGATAAATGACAGCGTGTCCTTGTGCATCTCTGAAGTTGTCAATGACAGAAAACAGCGAAGTGTTGTGTGTGCGACAAATTGATTACATACTGCTAAAGAGGGAAGCTTGCTATTGTAGAACATAGTTCTTCATCTGACACACAGAAGGAAAATGTGATTAAAACCAACAGAAAGTAAGTTACCGCCCTACGTTACCGGTGGACAATCTGAAGATGACAGAAACTATGGTATTCACCCAATTTTCAAAAACGTATCAAAGCCAAAAGAATGTGAAACACCTGTTCCTGTAGTATTACTTGAAGACAGAACAGCAAATGCACAGGTAGGAGCAAAAAAGTGTTTAAAATATGTGATTGATTTTCAATGAATAACTAACCTGCAGCTGGTTCCTGAATTTTATGAGAAGGTGCATGTCAACTATTAGTAAAATATTTCAATGACAGTGATGACAGGAAATAAATTACAATAAGAAAAATAAAAAAGCAATAACAGTAGAAGATTCATGTTGGCACTTTTTCAGACTTTAAATCATACTGAGCCAGAGTATTCCATCCATGAACCCGAGAGCCATATTTTCTCTATTTTTCTCTACATTTATGCAACATTTTGCCATACTTAAGATCTATCTGTTTATAATTGCATCATCATGTGCACGGAAATTTATGTTATGCTGGAATTTCTGGTTACTTCAAAAAGACTGGAGAATATTGCAAGAGCATTCTTTTGTACTTCACTATTTTTTTTATGAATATTCATATCAGAAATGAAGACATCATGAAGTATAATTAGATTAATTTATATTATGCCACATGAATACAATAATTTTTGGCAATGGCAGAGACTTAAGAATTATTATTTTTATGCCCCCATAGACGATAGTCGGGGGGCATATTATTTTTGCCCTGTCTGTTTGTTTGTCTGTTTGTCTGTTTGTCAGCAACTTTAACATTGGTCATAACTTTTCAGCCAGTATAGATAGAGACTTGATATTTGGCATACATATGTATCTCATGAAGCCGCACATTTTGAGGGGTGACGTGTCAAGGTCAAGGTCATCCTTTAAGGTCAGAGGTCAAATATATGGGTCAAATCGCCGACTTTAACATTGGCCATAACTTTTGGACCAGTAGAGATAGAGACTTGATATTTGGCATGCTTGTGTATCTCATGAGGCTGCACATTTTGAGGGGTGACATGTCAAGGTCAAGGTCAGAGGTCAAATATATGAGGGGGCATAGTGTTTCACAAACACATCTTGTTTGTATATGATTTTATTTATAAGCAAATAGAGCAGATCCAAATCAGACTGCTCCTACAGGCCTTCTCAGTTTGCAAAGGAGTATTTATAGAGTGAAGGGTTAAAAACTAGTTCATGAGCAGAAGTTGAAACATCAAACTGAGATTTGTCTTGTACAAACAGTTGCATATTAGTAATTCCTTTCACTCTTCTTTTTTTCAGGCAATAGTTCTTGGTGTCATTGCTGAGAGGAATCTACCTCTGTCCATGGTACAGGTCCTGATTGACTTAGCCAAAGAACTTGCGAAGGACATCAAAGCTTTACAGAACCTGAGTATGGTTTGCACTTCAGCCTCATAGACTTGGTGAAACTATGACTAGGAAAACAGTAGAGAAGCTGAAGAAAGCACCAGTTTTGATAAACCTTGATCAAGCAACAATAACAAACACATACATTTTGTACCAACAGTTATTTGTAATTACTTTGATGAGAAAGAAGGAAAAGTTGTGCTAGACCAGTTGGCCTCAATAGAAGTTGTGAAAGTGGATTAACATTATGAAGTTATGTTTTTGTCTTCAACACCAGCTCTAGTAATAAAATGGTATTTAGTACAGTGCAGTTGTTTTTAGCTCACCAGAGCACAAAGTGCTCAAGGTGAGCTATTGTGATACCCCTGTGTCCGTCGTCCGTCGTCCGTCTGTCCGTCCGTCCGTCCGTCTGTCTGTCCGTCAACAATTTCAAACGACTTCTTCTCTGAAACCGACTGCCCAATTGTAACCAAACTTGGTCAGATACATACTGTGGGTGGGTGCTTCAAAAGTTGTTAAAAGATAGTGGGCGGGGCCACCGGTCTTGTTGCCATGGCAACTGTACGCAATATCTAGAAAAATCTTCTTCTCCAAAATTACTTGTCCGATTTGAATATAGTTTTCACCAAAATGTTTCTCAGTTGATAGACTTTAAAAGTTGTTAAAAGAATTTTGATCCGGCAAAAAACATGGCCGCCAGAGGGCGTGGTCATTTTTTCCATATATGGTAATATATGAAAATCTTTAAAAATCTTCTTCTCTGAAACCATTCTGTCCTAGACCTTTGATATGTGGTATGTAGCATGATCTTATGGTCCTCTACAAAGATTGTTCAAATTATGACCCCCGGGCCAAAATTGGCCCCGCCCAAAGGCTTATCAGTTTTTCATTGGAAAATCTTTAAAAATCTTCTTCTCTGAAACTGTAAGGCCTAGAACTTTGATATTTGGTATGTAGCATGATCTTATGGTCCTCTACAAAGAATGTTCAAATAATGACCCCTGGGCCAAAAATGGCCCCGCCCAAGTGCTTATCAGTTTTTCATAGGAAAATCTTTAAAAATCTTCTTCTCTGAAACTGTAAGGCCTAGACCTTTGATATTTGGTATGTAGCATGATCTTATGGTCCTCTACTAAAGTTGTTCAAATTATGACCCCGGGGCCAAAAATGGCCCCGCCCAAGGGCTTGTCAGTTTTTCATAGGAAAATCTTTAAAAATCTTCTTTTCTGAAACTGTAAGACCTAGACCTTTGATATTTCGTATGTAGCATGATCTTATGATCCTCTACAAATATTGTTCAAATTATGACCCCCGGGCCAAAAATTGGCCCCGCCCAAGGGCTTATCAGTTTTTCATAAGAAAATCTTTAAAAATCTTCTTCTCTGAAACTGTAAGGCCTAGACCTTTGATATTTAGTATGTAGCATGATCTTATGGTCCTCTACAAATATTGTTCAAATTATGACCCCCAAGCCAAAAATGGCCCCGCCCAAGGGCTTATCAGTTTTTCATAGGAAAATCTTTAAAAATCTACTGAAACTGTAAGGCCTAGACCTTTGATATTTGGTATGTAACATGATCGAATGATCCTCTACAAATATGTAGCTGTGGCTTGTGGTCCTCTGCCAAGAATGTTTAACTTACGACCCTGACCACTGGGCGAAACTTGGCCCTGCCTCAGGGCTTATCAGTTTTTCATGGGAAAAATATAAATATTATCTTTCTCTGAAACCATAAGGCTTAGACCTTTAATTAATGGCATATTGCTTTGCCTTGTGGTTCTCTACCAAGGGTGTACACATGATTTCTTGTGATCAAATAAGGCCCGCCCCTGGGGTTATGTCTGGTGAGCGCTTCAGGGCCTCATGGCCCTCTTGTTTTGTTTGTTTTTTTGGTGTTTTTAAATTTTGAACCAGGATAGCTCAGGGAGAGCTTTCCAATTGACCTTTAAAGCCCTATTTTTCATTTTCGGCAGGGGGCTTTGCCCCCTCTGACCCCCACCTAAAGCGGCCCCCAAACCCCGCGCCGAAATATTTCCACCCCTCAGCTCTTAGGTCAATCACACCCCTGCATTTGACTCTTTGTACAACTGTTTAACCATTTACTCGTGTTTTACTTTTACAGAAGAACAAGTTACAGATGCAACTGCAATGAAGCAGAAGATGTCAGATCTTGATGTATGTATTTTGTTTGTTTCAAGGTCAAATGTATGTACCTTAAATAGAAAACTATTGTCGGGCCTGAACTTTTATGTTCTTTTACCTAGGCCTTAGATATTTGACATGTGAATGTATCATAATGAGGCCCAGTGTCTCATACCATGATGGCCTTCATGTGATCTTGACCTTTGGCATAAAGGTCAAATTTCTGTTTGATTAGGAAACTACTGTCAGGCTCCTCTTCCGTATGCACATCTAGAAGAGTTTGTCCGGACTTCTTCTTAGAAAGAGTTTGTCCAATCTACACCAAACTTTACACACATGTTTGTGGCCATTATATCTTGGCCAAGTTCGAAAACCATGTAAATCACTTCAGTCGTTTAGGAGTTGTGGCCCTTTATTTGCAAAAATGACTATAAAAATGGCCCTTTCTGTAACAAAAAGTCTGAAGTGGGGGCATCAGTGTCCTATGGCACATTTCTAGTTCTGTTTTGACCTAAGCTATAAATATGTGTTATAACAATTGATCTAAATAATTTCCTTTAAATACGCTTTCAATAAACTTGCAGCCTTCGCATTGCTTTTGACAGTTTCTCTTGAATTAATTAGTTGTTTCTTTCTCTGTATCTCTGCCTCAATTGACGCAAAGCGTTTCGCCATTGTTGTTGTTGTAAACAAACTAACAACAGCTCTTACTGCAACTGTACCGTGTCAATTCGGTCCAACAACAATTTGGCACAGTCTAATCGAGCTAACCAAATTATAACGGAAAACAAATCTAATACAAAAATCCGTTATGTATTTAACTTTAAAATAAAATCTAATTTACTCAGTAACCATTTGCTGACAAAAACACCGTGCAGCCATTACCTCAAATTTGGGCTCTAAGCTGGCAGGGAAGTAACCTAGCTACTGACCGTGTATTGGATTTCTACTGACTGTCCAATCAAACACACGGATTTCACCAAAACATTATCAGAGGTGGGGTAAACGGATATCCGTTCTGCTAGTTGGAACCCTTGTTATTATATAGTACATATAGACCCCCATGAAGCGGTCCAGGCCCCTGTGGGCCAAACCTGCAGAGAATGTTCATAGCTATAACATCTTGGCCAAGTTGGATTACCAGCTAAATTGCATGTGGCACCTGAGTTATGGCACTTGAATTGGTAAAAATTACCCATTAAAGCCTTGTCTGCTCTTTAACTCAAACATTTCTCATCTGCTATACACCAAACGCGCTGAGAATGTTTATAGATTTATAGGTTTATAGTTTAGTTTAATCATCATGTGGGGCCCTTTCTGACTTGGTCAGTGTTCTAGTTATGTCTCCCCCCATATTTATATGGGGAAGACATATTGTTTTCGTGAGAGTTGTCTGTCTGTCTGTCCGTCCGTCTGTCCGTCTGTCCGTCTGTCCGTTTTTGTCCGGACGATAACTTCAATATGCCTGATGCCAGTTGATTGAAACTTCATATATGGAAAGAGCATAATGAGAGGAAGTGTCATGCACAAGGTCCATACTCTGGCTTCACTAATATAGGAGTTATTGCCCCTTGTGAAAAAAAAATAACACTTTTCTGTCCGGACGATAACTCCTATATGGCTCATGCCATTGGATTGAAACTTCATATATGGAAAGATCATGACGAGAGGAAGTGTCATACACAAGGTCCATAACTCTGGCTTCACTAATAATGGAGTTATTGCCCTTGTAAAAAAAATTTCACAATTTTTTGTCCGGACGATAACTCCTATATGGCTCATGCCATTGGATTGAAACTTCATATATGGAAAGATCATGACAAGAGGAAGTGTCATACACAAGGTCCATAACTCTGGCTTCATTAATAATGGAGTTATTGCCCTTGTAATGTTTTTTATGCCCCCAAAGCTAGGCTTTGGCGGCATATAGTGATCGCACCGTGCGTGTGTGGGTGGGTGTGTGTGTGTGTGGGTGTGTGGGTGGGTGGGTGTGTGGGTGGGTGGGTGGGTGTGTGTGTGTGTGGGTGTGTGTACCTTTTGTCCGGAGTATATTTCCTTTGTCACATCAGCTACGGATACCAAATTTGGTGTGTCAGTTCATCTTGGGATGGGGGAGTGTCGCGTACCATTTTCATGTCACTGTGACCTTGACCTTGACCTTTGACCTTGATTTTACAAAAAGCTTGTCCGGAGCATATCTCCTTTACCTTACCAGCTACAGATTCCAAATTTGGTGTGTGAGTTCATCTTAGGATGGCGGAGTGTCGCGTACCATTTCCAGGTCACTATGACCTTGACCTTGACCTTTGACCTCAATTTTAAAAAAAGCTTATGCCTTACCAGCTACAAAAAGCTTGTCCGGAGTATATCTCCTATACCTTACCAGCTAAGGATTCCAAATTTGGTGTGTTAGTTCATCTTGGGATGGAGGAGTGTCGCGTACCATTTTCAGATCACTGTGACCTTGACCTTGACCTTTGACCGATTTTACAAAAAGCTTGTCCGGAGCATATCTCCTTTACCATCCTTTG
The DNA here is from genome assembly GCA_963576725.1 of Azorinus chamasolen. Classification (NCBI taxonomy): domain Eukaryota; kingdom Metazoa; phylum Mollusca; class Bivalvia; order Cardiida; family Solecurtidae; genus Azorinus; species Azorinus chamasolen. The sequence continues at coordinate 36,594,040 of OY755240.1, read as the reverse complement.
TCACATCAGCTACGGATACCAAATTTGGTGTGTCAGTTCATCTTGGGATGGGGGAGTGTCGCGTACCATTTTCATGTCACTGTGACCTTGACCTTGACCTTTGACCTTGATTTTACAAAAAGCTTGTCCGGAGCATATCTCCTTTACCTTACCAGCTACAGATTCCAAATTTGGTGTGTGAGTTCATCTTAGGATGGCGGAGTGTCGCGTACCATTTCCAGGTCACTGTGACCTTGACCTTGACCTTTGACCTCAATTTTAAAAAAAGCTTATGCCTTACCAGCTACAAAAAGCTTGTCCGGAGTATATCTCCTATACCTTACCAGCTAAGGATTCCAAATTTGGTGTGTTAGTTCATCTTGGGATGGAGGAGTGTCGCGTACCATTTTCAGATCACTGTGACCTTGACCTTGACCTTTGACCGATTTTACAAAAAGCTTGTCCGGAGCATATCTCCTTTACCTTACCAGCTACAGATTCCAAATTTGGTGTGTGAGTTCATCTTGGGATGGCGGAGTGTCCCGTACCATTTCCAGGTCATTGTGACCTTGACCTTGACCTTTGACCTCGATTTTAAAAACCGCTTATACCTTACCAGCTACAAAAAGCTTGTCCGGAGTATATCTCCTATTCCTTACCAGCTAAGGATTCCAAATTTGGTGTGTGAGTTCATCTTTGGATGGAGGAGTGTCGCATACCATTTTCAGATCACTGTGACCTTGACCATGACCTTTGACCGATTTTACAAAAAGCTTGTCCGGAGCATATCTCCTTTACCTTACCAGCTACAGATTCCAAATTTGGTGTGTGAGTTCATCTTGGGATGGCGGAATGTCATGTACCATTTCCAGGTCACTATGACCTTAACCTTGACCTTGACCGATTTTACAAAAAGCTTGTCCAGAGCATATCTCCTATACCTTACCAGATACGGATTCCAAATTTGGTTTGTGAGATCACCTTCAGATGGCGGAGTGTCGCGTACCATTTTCAGGTCACTGTGACCTTGACCTTGACCTTCGACCTCGATTTTACAAAAAAGGTTGTCCAGAGAATATCTCTTATACCTTACCAGCTACGGATTCCAAATTTAATGTGTGAGTTTATCTTGGGATGGCGGTGTGTCGCGTACCATTTTCAGGTCACTGTGACCTTGACCTTTGACCTAGATTTTACACAAAGCTTGTCTGGAGCATTTCTCCTATACCTTACCAGCTACGGAATCCAAATTTGGTTTGTGAGTTCATCTTGGGATGGGGGAGAGTCATGTACCATTTTCAGATCACTGACCTTGACCTTCACCTTTGACCTCAATTTTACAGTCCGGAGCATATCTCCTTTATCTTACCAGATACAAAAAGCTTGTCCAGAGCATATCTCCTATACCTTAAACGTTGACAATCAACCCAGGGTCCTTTTTAACGTTGAGAATGACTTAGGGTCCTTTTTAACTAAGTTTTGACGCTTGGCTCTTTTCTTAGCTATCATAATCGTCAAAGGTTCTGTTTCTAATGTTAAGAACTCACTCCTGTGTCATTTTTAACAGCATCAAAATTTCATGTTACACCTGCATTACATTGTATTGTTTTTCCACCAAAATGCATTTCGGTGTCAAACACTTTGGGGGCATTTGTCACCCGTGACGACCCTCTTGTTCATAATTTTTTGTCCGGACGATAACTCCTATATGGCTCATGCCATTGGATTGAAACTTCATACATGGAAAGATCATGATAAGAGAAAGTGTCATGCTTAAGGTCCATAACTCTTGTTTCACTAATATTGGAGTTATTGCCCTTTGTTAAAAAATCACAATTTTTTGTCAGGATGATAACTCCTATATGGCACATGCCATTGGAGTGAAACTTCATACATGGAAAGATCATGATAAGAGAAAGCGTCATACACAAGGTCCTTAACTCTGGCTTCAATAAATTGAGAGTTATTGCCCCTTGTACATTTGTTTAACGCTTTCTTGTCCGGATGATAACTCCTACATGGCTCTTGCCATTGTATTGAAACTTCATACATGGAAAGAGCATGATGAGAGAAAGTGTCATGAACAAGGGCCATAACTCTGGCTTCAATACTTTTGGAGTTATTGCCCTTTGTTACATTTTTTTGTCGGATCAATAACTCCTGTTCGACTGATGCTATTGGAATGACATTTCATTTATGGAGAGGGCATGATGAAAGTAAGTGTCGTGCACAAGGGCCATAACTCTGGTGTCAATATTTTTAGAGTTATTAGCTGTTATCATTTTCCTCTTGAAAAATGTGGTGTGGAAAGCGCATAATGAGGGGAAGTATCAATCATAAAGTCCATAACAATTTTAGTGATTTCCCTTTACATATTGTTTTTATTAGAGGGGAGACATCAGTTTTTGTGACAAAAACCTCTAGTTGCCCTTTGTTATTTTTATGCCCCAGATCAGATCTGGGGGCATATTGCTTTTGCCCAGTCTGTCTGTCTGTTAGTCCGTTTGTCTGTTTGTCAGCAACTTTAACATTGGTCATAACTTTTGAGCCAGTACAGATAGAGACTTGATATTTGGCATGCATATGTATCTTATAAAGCCACACATTTTGAGGGGTTACATGCTAAGGTCAAGGTCATCCATCAGGGTCAAAGGTCAGATTAAGCGTTGGGCATAGTATTTCACAAACACATCTTGTTCATACTTAAATTTTGTCTGGAGCATAACTCAAAAACTATAACAGGTATCAACTTGAAACTTTATAGGAAGATTGAGAACTGCAGTGCACATGAATCATCATTCTCTTTTGCATAATTTATGGGTTATTGCCTTTGTTATTTTTAGCTCACCAGAGCACAAAGTGCTCAGGTTGAGCTTTTGTGATTGCCTGATGTCCATCGGCGTGCGTCGTCGTCAACAATTTGAACCTTTAAAAATCTTCTCCTCTAAATCCACGGGGTTCTCAGCTTTTATCTTTGGCACATAGCATCATCTTTAGGTCCTCTACAAAATTATATAAATTATGCCCCTGGGGTCAAAATTGGCCCCACCCAAGGGGTGGGCAGTTTTCAATAGAAACATATAGTAAAACTTTGAAAATCATCTCCTTTGAAACCAGAACGTTCTCAGCTTTCATATTTGGAGCATAGCATCATGTTCAGGTCCTCTACAAAAGTTATATAAATTATGGCCATAGGGTCAAAATTGGCCCCGCCCCAGGGGTGGGCAGTTTTCAATAGAAACAAATAGTGAAATATTTGAAAATCTTCTTCTCTGAAACTGGAAGTCTCTCAGCTTTCATATTTGGCACAGGGCATCATGTTCAGGTCCTCTACAAAAGTTATATAAATTATGGCCCGGGGGTCAAAATTGGCCCCGCCCCAGGGGTGGGCAGTTTTCAATAGAAACAAATAGTGAAACCTTTGAAAATCTTCTTCTCAAAAAATGGAAGTCTCTCAGCTTTTATATTTTGCATAGAGCATCACGTTCAGGTCCTCTACAAAATTTATATAAATAATGACCCTGGGGTCAAAATTGGCCCCGCCCAAAGGGTGCCTTGTTTTCAATAGAAACATATAGTAAAACTTTGCAATTCATCTCCTCTGAAACCAGAAGGTTCTCAGATTTCATATTTGGCACATAGCATCATGTTAAGGTCCTCTACAAAACTTATATAAATTATGGCCCTGGGGTCAAAATTGGCCCGCCCCAGGGGTGGGCAGTTTTTAATAGAAACAAATAGTGAAATATTTGAAAATCTTCTTCTCTGAAACTGGAAGGCTCTCTGCTTTCATATTTTGCACAGAGCATCATATTAAGGTCCTCTACTAAAGTTATATAAATTATGGCCCAGGGGTCAGAATTGACCCCACCCCAGGGGTGGGCAGTTTTCAATAGAAACAAATAGTGAAATCTTTGAAAATCATCTTCTCTGAAAGTGGAAGGCTCTCAGCTTTCATATTTGGCACAGAGCATCATGTTCAGGTCCTCTAAAAAAAGGTATATAAAATATAGCACTGGGGTCAAAACTGGCCCCTCCCCAGGGGTGGGCAGTTTTCAGCAGAAACAAATAGTGAAATCTTTGAAAATCTTCTTCTCTGAAACTGGAAGTCTCTCAGCTTTAATATTTGCACAAAGCATCATGTTCAGGTCCTCTACAAAAGTGATATAAATTATGGCCCTGGGGTCAAAATTTGCCCCGCCCCAGGAGTGGGCTGTTTTCAATAGAAACAAATAGTGAAAGCTTTGAAATCTTCTACTGAAACTTGAAGGTTCTCAACTTTCATATTTGGCATATAGCATCATGTGTAGGTCCTCTACAAAAGTCATATAAATTATGCCCCTGGGGTCAAAATTGGCCCCGTCCCAGGGGTAGCCAGTTTTCAATAGAAACATATATATAGTGAAAACTTTGAAAATCTTCTCATCTGAAACTGGAAGGTTCTCTGCTTTCATATTTGGCTGATAGCATCATGTTCAGGTCCTCTACAAATTTTTTATAAATTGTGCCTCTTGGGTCAAAATTAGCCTCGCGCCAGGGCAGGCTAGTTTTCTATAGAAACATATAGCGAAAACTTTGAAAATCTTCCCCTCTAATTTCCTGGTGAGCGCTTCAGGGCCATTCTGGCCCTCTTTTTCATGCTTAAATTTTGTCCGGAGCATAACACAAAAACTATTATAGGTATCAACATGAAAATTCATATATATATAATAAAATAACAAAGGACAAAGAACTCCTAAAGTATGCAAAAGAGAGTGATGATTCTTGTGCACTGCACTTTCCTCATCAAGAGCTATCTACCTATGATATATATAATATATATATGAGAAAAAGATGAGATGAGACTTGCATGCTTTACATTTTAATTTAATATTCTTTTCTGACCGGCTTCATGACTTATGTGGTTTACATTTCTCAACTTATTCGCTTTGCCCGAGCCTGTTCTTTGCTAGAAGATTTTAATAGTCGTAATTTAGTTATAACTCATAAACTTCTTAAGCAAGGCTACAGATATCATAAAATTCGGAAAGCTTTTTCAAAATTTTATTATCGAAATTTACCCCTCATTAGTAAATATAACTGCAATTTACGGACGTTACTGCAACAGGGTATTTCTCACCCAGATTTCTATGTTGATGTTGTCTACAAACTGAAGAAGATTCGGGGTCATGTCCATTTTCACGATTTGTTTATTAAACGGTTACGCATTGAAACTTTTAGAAAGAAAAGTTATGACCCTATGATATTGCAACACACTGCATGTTTGGTTATCGACCCCTTTACAGTCGGTCGCTATGCTTCCCTCTTTGCTTGCACGATGACAGGCCAAGGGTAGTACTCTATGATGGTATACTCTTAAACCCAGAAATGGGATGAGCTTACCAGACTCATGTTTTGCCTTTTCTCTGTCGTACCCTTAACGGCTTCCCTGCAGTTGCTCTGTCTTCAGTGAAGTCATTGAGTAGATATTTGACAGACTTTCACAGTTTTTATACGCCCGAAGGGTCGTATTATGTTATGGTCTCCATCGTCTGGCCGTCTGGCTGGGTGTCCGTCCGTCCGTCCGTCCGTTAGCAAATTCGTGTCCTGGCTATAACTTACTCATTTTTTCTCCGATTTTCAAAATTCTTTCACACAAATGTTCAGTATCACTTGAAGGTGTGTCGCGTACAAAACCCAATTGTGAACTTTCAAGGTCAAGGTCACAAATAGGGCGTTAGCAATTTTCGTGTCCTTGCTAAAACTTACTCATCTTTTCACCAATTTTCAAAATTCTTTCACACGTATGTTCAGTATCACTTGAAGGTGTGTCGCGTACAAAACCCAATGGTGAACTTTCAAGGTCAAGGTCACAAATAGGGCGTTAGCAATTCTGTCCGTCCGTCCGTTAGCAAATTCGTGTCCTGGCTATAACTTACTCATTTTTTCTCCGATTTTCAAAATTCTTTCACACAAATGTTCAGTATCACTTGAAGGTGTGTCGCGTACAAAACCCAATTGTGAACTTTCAAGGTCAAGGTCACAAATAGGGCGTTAGCAATTTTCGTGTCCTTGCTAAAACTTACTCATCTTTTCACCAATTTTCAAAATTCTTTCACACGTATTTTCAGTATCACTTGAAGGTGTGTCGCGTACAAAACCCAATGGTGAACTTTCAAGGTCAAGGTCACAAATAGGGCGTTAGCAATTCTGTCCGTCCGTCCGTTAGCAAATTCGTGTCCTGGCTATAACTTACTCATTTTTTCTCCGATTTTCAAAATTCTTTCACACAAATGTTCAGTATCACTTGAAGGTGTGTCGCGTACAAAACCCAATTGTGAACTTTCAAGGTCAAGGTCACAAATAGGGCGTTAGCAATTTTCGTGTCCTTGCTAAAACTTACTCATCTTTTCACCAATTTTCAAAATTCTTTCACACGTATGTTCAGTATCACTTGAAGGTGTGTCGCGTACAAAACCCAATGGTGAACTTTCAAGGTCAAGGTCACAAATAGGGCGTTAGCAATTCTGTCCGTCCGTCCGTTAGCAAATTCGTGTCCTGGCTATAACTTACTCATTTTTTCTCCGATTTTCAAAATTCTTTCACACAAATGTTCAGTATCACTTGAAGGTGTGTCGCGTACAAAACCCAATTGTGAACTTTCAAGGTCAAGGTCACAAATAGGGCGTTGGCAATTTTCGTGTCCTTGCTAAAACTTACTCATCTTTTCACCAATTTTCAAAATTCTTTCACACATATGTTCAGTATCACTTGAAGGTGTGTCGCGTACAAAACCCAATGGTGAACTTTCAAGGTCAAGGTCACAAATAGGGCGTTAGCAATTCTGTCCGTCCGTTAGCAAATTCGTGTCCTGGCTATAACTTACTCATTTTTTCTCCGATTTTCAAAATTCTTTCACACATATGTTCAGTATCACTTGAAGGTGTGTCGCGTACAAAACCCAATTGTGAACTGTCAAGGTCAAGGTCACAAATAGGGCTTCAGTATCACTTGAAGGTGTGTTGCATACAAAACCCAATTGTGAACTTTCAAGGTCAAGGTCACAAATAGAGCGTTAGCAAATTTTGTGTCCGACAAATAAAAGATTACTATTACAATAAGCAGTTTTACTCTCCTTGCTATTGCCTTAGCCCTAATAGAGTCCTCATATGCGCAACTTCTGAAGGTTCACACATTGTGTAAATAGAACAGCCTTCGGGCGTATATTGCCCCGTCTCGCGGTGCTCTTGTTATGCTATGTTTTACATTTTGTACTGTGATTACTGTCTTCTATGTTGTGGGGAAGTCTGGCGGGGATACCTTTGTTGACAATGTTTGTTTAGCTAGGGTGACTTTGAGATAAGAGTGAGGTTATGACGTCCGTAAACCGGTTTAAACCCCCAGTGGTGATTTTGCTACTGACCGTGCCAAGGCGGAACTCTCCTTGTCACCCTTACTTTTGTTTGTCTTGTGCTTGTGCATTTGTTCATGTTTGTTTCTGTGCTTGTGTGTTTGTTGGTGTTTTCTGTGTTCTTCTCGTGTGTGTGTGTGTGTTGTGTGTGTGATTGGTCGCTGTCATCTTTCGATGGCTGTATGTATGTGTGTGTGTATGTGTATAAATTGCTATATTAATTACTTTCTGTCTGTGTTTTGGTGATGGTAGCGTTTTGTGTGTGGCTTTTCCTGCTTGACTTTACTACTTTTTCATTTATGTCAATCTTCCAGGGTGGTGAATCTCTCTCTCTCTATATATATAAAAAGCCCTTTTGGAACTAGCTTTTATTTGGGGAGCATCAAACGGTTCTACCGATTCTCTTGTTTTGATAATATTTGCTTCTATATGGAGGTAGCCAATTTTCAACTGGCCCCCCACCCCTCTCTTTTCATTTTATCTATATTTTACTGGAATATCCCTTTTTTCAGTATTTGAGGACTAAGGTAGTTGACCAACAGCTTTTCAGTGATAGTGAGTCTGACAATGAGCCTGCAGAGTCAGACGTAGTGTCATGTAGCAAAGCACATAGGAAAAGGAAAGACGAGTCTACTGTACAAAATCACCCTGACCAAACAGAGAAGGTAAAATAAATTTACTTCTGCTTTATCAATCTTAATTGCTACAGATGTGTAATTTTACTGAAACTTGACAAAATGAGCCCAGGATAAACAATCTGGCTCATCTCAGGATCTGTTTCAAAGTTTTGATGTTCACAAACAATCTGTCTCAAACCTGATCCTAAAACCAGTCTCAAGTTGAGTTTGAATTTACTGATTTTTGATCCTGGTAATTAATATATCCTATAATTTTTAATTCATTTAAATATTGGTTGGATTTAATCATGTGAAAGGCATCTTTGCTGACTAGCGGACTGCATCCCATTAGAATAAGATAGGTATGTATTCAGAGACAGACTGAATCTGCTAGATCCTCTATGCGATTTGTTGATTCATGATACCCAGAAATTACTGTTTATATTGACAACATATATGTAGCTTGGCTTGTGGTCCTCTGCCAAGAATGTTCAACTTACGACCCTGACCTCTGGGAGAAACTTGGCCCTGCCTTGGGGCTTATCAGTTTTTCATGGAAAAAATATGAAATATTATTTTTCTTTGAAACCATAAAGCTTAGACCTTTAATTAATGGCATACTGCTTTGCCTTGTGGTTCTCTACCAAGGTTGTACAAATGATGACTTCTTGGTCATAAATGGCCCCGCCCCTGGGGTTATCTCAGATGAGCGCTTCAGGGCCTCACGGCCCTCTTGTTTTAGAGTTGTTTGTCTGTCTGTCTGTCTGTCACACATCTTGTCCGGTTGAGTTCTCATGTACAGAAATGTGACAATATGTCGTAGTGTGTATATGTGGGTGCGAGAGGTAAGGGGGGGGGGGGATCCGTTTTTGTGACAAAAACCTCTAGTTCTAGTTTGTTTTAGAAGTCTGTTGTAGAATTGGTTTGAGCCATGTGAATGGTTATGTCAAATATTCAGTTCATAAAGCTGTAAAGGAATGTTATATTCTAGGTGGAATCAAGCACAGTGTATATTCTTGAATTGAAAGGCTTGCCCAGCAGTTGTGGAGAGGTGAGTTATTTTCCTTTGTCATTTTCTACATGGGTAACTCTTTGTTAATTATTAAATGAATTCCTTCATTCTTGGCATTATTTCATAATACTTATTTCATTTATAATTTCATCATACTTTCATCGGATGATTGATAGTGATGTGCAATACCTACAATACCTTTTACCTTTATTAGCCTTAATTCCTAGGAAAATATGTATCAAAGATATTTACCCTTATGCTGACTGGACACCTTTTATCCTTTCCATTCATGTAAGAAATAATGAAAACATGAACATTTATTGGCTGAATTTGATAATGTTAACTTTTTTAGGGAATTTTTTGCTTTGAAGAGAACTGTAAGATTAGATCTATATCATGTCAAGAGCAAACAGAGCAGATACTGATCAGAGGGCTCCTATAGGTCTATCTTCTTAACAATTGTGTAAAAAGACTGTCTGGCGGGTGGTCGGTGGGTCGGTTTGTTGGTTGGTTGGGCGTTCCGTCCACATTTTAACATAGGTAGTTGGTTTCGGGAACACATCTTTCAGTTTTAAAGTTACTGAATTGATATTTAGTATAAATAATAACCGTGAATGATAGATGTGCAAAATGCAATTTTTATGTGTTTTCCAATGGCCATTGCAGAATTATCTTCCTCTGAACTTTTAGTGGTGTTTCCTTTTAAGCTCATCTGGCGTCTGTTTTAGTCCAATTTTCATGAAACTTGGTCAGAATGATTGACTTGAAAAAATCTCGGATGAGTTTGGAAGTGGGTCATGTTGGGTCAAAAACTAGATCACCAGGTCAAATAATGGAATTACCTTGTGAACGCTCTAGAGGTCACATTTCAGCCCAATCTTCATGAAAATTTGTCAGAATGATTGTTCAGATAAAATATAGGACGGGTTCGAAAGTGGGTCATGTGGGGTAAAAAACTAGGTGACCAGGTCAAATAGTAGAATAACCTTGTGACCACTCTAGAAGTGAGCCTAATTTTCATAAAACTTTGTCAGAATAATTGTCCTGATTAAAATCTCATTTGAGTTTGAAAGTGGGTCGAGTGGCTTTAATTCTGTCATGTACTGGCGATTGATTTAAAGGCGCAGTTGGAACACGCTTATCAGGATACTCATATCTTATATGTATGTTTTAGATATTGACCTTGAAACACTACAGTTATTGACCATTATTTGCCAAAAATTTAACCATTTTATCAAACACTGTGTAAATGATTAGTACCAGAAAGAAATGTGGCCCAGAAAGTATCACTCACATTGACCTTGGAACACCAGTTATTGCCCCTTGTTTTGAGATCAACACAATTCAGTGAATTGTCTTATTATACCCCCCACAACGAAGTTTTTTGGAGGGTATACTGGAACCAGGTTGTCCGTCTCTCCGTCCGTGGAAACAATTTTGTCAACCCTTCTTCTACAGTTTTGCTTCAATTTTGTTGAAAGTTCATATATAGCTTTATGACCATATAAACCTGTGCACCACATATTTCCATTATGACCAGACCACTACTTCATGAGTTTCCTCCCCTTTTAATCCCCTACCAATGTTTTCCGGTTTTCTGGACTTTTTATGGAAGTGGCTGGAGATATCAACTCTATATTTAGTACAAAGCTAAATCTAGATAAGTTACAGCTTATGTTTCAATCTCACTGCGGTTAAATAATTATGGCCCTTGGATATTATTTTTAGCTCACCAGAGCACTTTTGTGCTCAGGGTGAGCTTTTGTGATCGCCTGATGTCCGTCGTGCGTCGTCGTGCGTCGTCCGTCGTGCGGCGTCAACAATTTGAACCTTTAAAAATCTTCTCCTCTGAATCTACAGGGTTCTCAGCTTTCATCTGTGGTACATAGCATCATCTGTAGGTCCCCTACAAAAGTTATATAAATTATGCCCCTAGAGTCAAAATTGGCCCCGCCCCAGGGGTGCCTTGTTTTCTATTGAAATATATAGTAAAACTTTGAAAATCTTCTTCTCTGAAACTGGAAGGTTCTCAGCTTTCATATTTGGCACATAACATCATGTTCAGGTCCTCTACAAAAGTTATATAAATTATGCCCCTGGGGTCAAAATTGGCTACACCCCAGGGTGGCCAGTTTTCTAGCAAACTTGAAGCTGACTGCACTTTTAAGCATCTTATCTTTACTCATAAAGGCCATCAGGTCAAGCAGTAGAGAGGGGAGACTGACCTAGTATAGCCAGTTCCAGTGTTTGTGCAAGTTTTACCCTTAGTCTGATCAGTAGAGTAGAAATTGTGTTTAGCCAAATAAATAACAAACACTCATTTTAGATTGAGAAAACTAAGTGGATAATTCTCAAAATGCTCTTTGCATATCTATGTCCTGCATTAAGCTTTCAGATATCAATATAGAGTCTTATCAGTATATCTTTTGTGAAGTTCAGCTGAATACAAGTCAAGTGTTCTTTGCTGTAGCATTCTTTATCAGTATTATAGTTGTCTGCTTCAGAATTGTTGTCTGCTTGTCTAAGATTGTTTACATTGTTTTTTAATACATGTCAATCTTACAATTAACTCTCTTGTACAAAACATTTATGAAGTACAATATTGGATTCTGATCTGACACATATGTAACTTGAAGTTACATATTCATCAGATCAGAATCCAAACTGTGCTAGGTCTCCCTTTGCACTTTTGATAACAACTGGATTGCCTCCCTTCTGGGTAGACAACTGATATTTTTAGATCTGGCCTATTGCACAGACAATTAACCCTTTACTCCATAATTATGCATTTCTACACCATTGCAAACAGAGTAGACCCAGATTAGATGGCTCATTTAGTAGCCATATGATCAGTCTGCTCTGTTTACTTATGATATTATATAGTGCAAATTGCATTAAATTATTTCCATTTTGTGTACAATATACAATGTACTTATAATATGTTTACTTAACCCTTTCCCTCATATAAATGCCTTTTCATGCATTTGCAAGCAGAGCAGACCCAGATCAGGCGGCTCCTTTAGCAGCTGTCTGATTAGGGCCTACTCTGTTTGTTAATGGAATTTGAAAGATGTTTTTCATTACTTTCTAAAATGGCTACACTTTCTATTTTTCATTAGAACTATTTTGTCCATGAATATTCAGTAGGTATTTAAATTTTGAATAAACATCGAACAGGGGAAGGGTTAAAAATAAGTTAAGATATGAATAATAATATGAACTCATGTAGAAGGTATAATGAAAATATCTGAAATTTTGAACATAAGTATAGATTAATTTATTCTTTCTGAAATTCAACCATTTTGCCCAGGGATATGCTATACATACTTTTTTATATGACCTTCTTTAGATTTACATTGTTATAATATGTTTACATTTACATTTTTCTTTAATTTCTATTCATTTGAGGTCCTCTACAAAAGCTATATAAATTATGCCCTTGGGGTCAAAATTGGCACACCTCAGTGCCGGCTAGTTTTCTATAGAAACATAATAGTGAAAACTTTGAAAATCTTCTCCTCTGATTGTCTGGTGAGCGATGTCAGGGCCATTCTGGCCCTCTTGTTTTATACCCCCCTTTTGAAAAAATGGGGGTATATTGCTTTGCACATGTTGGTCGGTCTGTCGGTCAGTCTGACAACTAGATAAACCCTATTGTTTTTGAGGTCACTAGGTCAAAGGTCAAGGTCACCATGACCGTAACTGGTTAAATGGTTTCCGATCAATAACTGCTCAAGGGTTTGACTTAGAATCTTCAAACTTGCTGTGGTAGTTGGTCATGACCTCTGGATGACACCTATAGTTCTTTAGGTAACTAGGTCAAAGGTCAAGGTCACCATGACCTTAACTGGTAAAATGGTTTTTTATCAAAAACTGCTCAAGGGTTTGGCTTAGGGTCTTCAAACTTGCTTAGGTGGTTGTTCATGACAACTAGATGAACCCTGTAGTTTTTGAGGTCACTTTTTTAAGGTCAAAGGTCAAGTCACCTTAACTGGTGAAATGGTTTCTGATCAATAACTGCTCAAGGGTTTGGCTTAGTATCTTCAAACTTGCTGTTGTGGTTGGTCATGACCACTAGATGGCCCCTATTGTTTTTGAGGTCACTAGGTCAAAGGTCAAGGTCACCATGACCTTAACTGGTGAAATGGTTTCCAATCAATAACTGCTCAAGGGTTTGGCTTTGGATCTTCCAACTTGCTGTGGTGGTTTGTCATGGAAACTAGATGACCACTTTTGTTTTTCGGACACTAGGTCAAAGATCAAGATCACCATGACCTTAACTGATGAAATGGTTTCCGATTAATAACTGCTCAATGGTTTGGTTCGGGACCTTCAAACTTCATTTTTAAAACGTGTGAGTTTTAATTGCTTGTGTTTGACAAGAAATTAATCTGGCAATGTTGAATGGATCCAATAATAAACTGAATGTAGATTGTATGGACATGTTCTACAACTGGTTTGTTTGAAACACAGCTCATCATGTATGACATACAACTCAAGTATAATTGTAAAAAACACATGAATAACAGACCCAAGTAAAAATGCAGGAGAAAGCTCCTGAAGTGCTCAGGTAAGCTATATTTCGTTTTGCGTCGGGGGCCTTCGCCCCCCTGAACCCCCCCACATAAGCGCTGCCCATGTCCCTTGGCAGCCCCCTTGATCCCCGCTAATTTTCCGCTTTTTTCACAAACAGCCATTCTCACTCCTGCATTTGGTGTTGTCTGATTGTCTGGGGTTAAAGCGTCCACCTGATAACAAAGAATTAGCAAAGACTAATGCTTAAAAATTGTTTTATGTTAGGTTTGTTTGTTCGGAGCATAATGAAAAAAAGGGATTTACTTCGACCTTTGAATTCAACATATGCTACTTTTGCAGGGGATACTAATGTTACAAAGTGTTGTATATGTTTCAGAAAGCTGTGCGAGAATTCTTCATGCCTATTGATGTGGTTGAGATGAAAATTCCCCAAAATGCCAAAAAGAAGCCTTTAGGTAAATTAGTAAAGACCAGTGATTTGAAATTGGATGAAATATTTTAATCAACTAATCACCACTTATTATAGGCCTGAAGGTAACTTGGGTCATATTATGGAATGGCGCTTGTCCATCCGTTCCTCTGTTAGCCACATCTTTATCCGCACAGTAACATGACAACTATTGGGTGTGCTGTCTTCATACTTAGTAGGAACGTTGGCCATGGCTAGTATATGGCTACGATTTGTCATAAAAAAAAGTTACACATATTTTAAAAAATCGCAAGCCCACTGCCCAGGAGCACGTGGCATCATAAAATCATGCCTGCCAGGAGCAAGGTTCATTTTCCCTATATGGCTATTATAAAGTGAAAAGTACAAAAGTTTTCTGCTTTTCTTGGTTGGCTCTAATTGGTCAAAATTTAGATATTAAATCTTGCTGAAAATTTCTCAGAAGTTTGTCAGAATACTTACATTATTAGGGTGCTACTGATTATGCAGAACTCCCATCCCTTGTTAGATTTGTAATTTCAGCTCATGGGTTTATGCCATGAATTTGCTACCACTTATTATACCCCATTTTGAAAAAATTGTGGGTATATTACTTTGCACATGTCGGTCAGTAGGTCAGTTGGTCGGTCGATCGAAAGGTTTCCGATCAATAACTGATAAACGGCTTGGTGCAGAATCTTCAAACTTGCTGTGGTGGTTGTTCATGACCACTAGATTACCCCTTTTGTTTTTGAGGTCACTAGGTCAAAGGTCCAGGTCACCATGACCTTAAATGGTGAAATGGTTTCCGATCAATAACTGCTCAAGGGTTTGGCTTAGGATCTTCAAACTTGCTATGGTGGTTGGTCATGACCACTAGATGACCCAATTTTGAGGTCACTTGGTCAAGGTCACCATGACTTTAACTGGTGTAATGTTTTCCAATCAATAACTGTTCAATGGTTTGGCTTAGGATCTTCAAACTTGCTGTGGTGATTATACCCCGGGGGCCAGATAAGGTTACCGTGCAATCCCCGTCTGACTTTTTAACTCACCTGAGCCAAAGGCTCAGGATGAGCTATTGTGACTGCGATCCGTCCGTCGTCCGGCCACATTTTCAAAAGACATCTCCTCTGAAACTGCTGACCCGATTTTAACCAAATGTTGTTCACATTATGACCCCCGGACCAAAAATTGCTCCGCCCAAGGGCTTATCAGTTTTTAATAGGAAAATCTTTAAAAATCTTCTTCTCTGTAACTCATAGTCCTAGACCTTTGATATTTGGTATGTAGCATGATCTGATGGTCCTCTGCAATGATTGTTCCTCTACAAAAGTTACATAAATTATACCCCTGGGGTCAAAATTGGCCCCGCCCCAGGGGTGTTCAGTTTTCAATAGAAACATATAGTGAAAACTTAGAAATTTTTCTCCTCTGATACTAGAAGGTTCTTAGCTTTCATATTTGGCACAAAGCATCATGTTTAGGTCCTCTTCAAAAGTTATATAAATTATGGCCCTGGGGTCAAAATTGGCCCTGCCCCAGGGGTTAGTAGTTTTCAATAGAAACATATAGTGAACTTTGAAAATCTTCTCCTCTTAATTAAACTGGATGGTTCATAGCTTTCATATTTGGCACATAGCATCATGTTCAGGTCTTCTACAAAAGTTATATAAATCATGCCCCTAGGGTCAAATTTGGCCCCACCGCAGGGGTAGCAAGTTTTTCAAAGCTGACTTACAAATGGCTATTTATAGACATGTGTTGGTGTCTATTTTTAGCATACATTTAAAGGTAGGTTATCTCCCTTTGCCCTTTTTTTTTAATAACAACTGGATTGCCTCCCTTGTTGGTAGTAAATCTGCAGTAATATTGCAGACCCAAACAAAGAAAATTTAACCCTTTACTCCATAAATACGCCTTTCTACACCTTTGCAAACAGAGTAAATCCATGTAGTAGCCATCTGATTAATCTGCTGTTTGCTTTTGATATAATATATGGCAAATTGCATTACATTATTATACCCCCCTTTTGAAAAAATGGGGGTATATTGCTTTGCACATGTCGGTCGGTAGGTCGGTCGGTCGGTCGGTCTGTCGGTCGGTCGGTAGATCGATGGTTTCCGAACGATAACTAATAAACGACTTGGCCTAGAATCTTCAAACTTGCTGTGGTGGTTGGTCATGACAAGTAGATGACCCCTATTGTTTTTTAGGTCACTAGGTCAAAGGTCAAGGTCACCATGACCTAAAATGGTGAAATAGTTTCCGATCAATAACTGCTCAAGGGGTTATCATGGGATCTTCAAACTTGCTGTGGTGGTTGGTCATGACCACTACATGACCCCTATTGATTTTGAGGTCACTAGGTCAAAGGTCAAGGTCACCATGACCTTAAATGGTTAAATGGTTTCCGATCAATAACTGCTCAAGGGTTCAGCTTAGAATCTTCAAACTTGCTGTTGTAGTTGGTCATGACCACTGGATGACCCCTATTGATTTTGAGGTCACTAGGTCAAAGGTCAAGGTCACCATGACCTTAACTGGTAAAATGGTTTCTGATCAATAACTGCTCAAGGGTTTGGCTTAGGATCTTCAAATTTGCTTAGGTGGTTGGTCATGACAACTAGATTAGTCCTATTGTTTTTAGGTCACTAGGTCAAAGGTCAAGGTCACCATGACCTTAAAGGGTGAAATGGTTTGCGATCGATAACTGCTCAAGGGTTTGGCCTAGGATCTTCAAATTTGCTGTGGTGGTTGGTAATGACCACTAGATAACCCCTATTGCTTTTTAGGTCACTAGGTCAAAGGTCAAGGTCACCATGCTCTTAAATGGTCAAATGGTTTCCGATCAATAACTGCTCAAGGGTTTGACTTAGAATCTTCAAACTTGCTGCTGTAGTTGGTCATGACAACTGGATGGCCCCTATTGTATTTGAGGTCACTAGGTCAAAGTCACCATGACCTTAACTTGTAAAATGGTTTCTGATCAATAACTGCTCAAGGGTTTGGCTTAGGATCTTCAAATTTGCTTAGGTGGTTGGTCATGACAACTAGATGAGCCCTATTGTTTTTTAGGGCACTAGGTCAAAGGTCAAGGTCACCATGACCTTAACTGGTGAAATGGTTTGCGATCAATAACTGCTCAAGGGTTTGGCTTAGGATCTTCAAACTTGCTGTGGTGGTTGGTTGTGACCCCTTGATGACCCCTAAAGTTGTTGAGGTCACTAGGTCAAAGGTCAAGGTCACCATGACCTTAACTTGTGAAATGGTTTGCGATTAATAACTGCTCAAGGGTTTGGCTTAAGATCTTCAAACTTGCTGAGGTGGTTGGTCATGACAACTAGATGACCCCTATTGATTTTGAGGTCACTAGGTTAAAGATCAAGGTCATCATGACCTTAACTGATGAAATGGTTTCCAATTAATAACTGTTCAATGGTTTGGTTCGGGATCTTCAAACTTGCTGTGGTAGTTGGTTGTGACCACTTGATGACCCTTAAAGTTGTTGAGGTCACTAGGTCAAAGGTCAAGGTCACCATGACCTTAATATGTGAAATGTTTTCAGATCAATAAATGATCAGTGGTTTGGCTTAGGATATTCAAAGTTGCTGTGGTGATTAGTCATGACCGCTAGATGACCTCTATAGTTGAGGTCACTAGATCAAAGGTCAGGGGGTCGGGGGTATACATGTTTTACAAACATCTCTTGTTTTCATTTTGTGTACAATATACTTATATGTTTACTAACCCTTTCCCTCATGTTAACACCTTTTCACACATTTGCAAACAGAGCAGACCCAGATCAGATGGCTCCTATAGCAGCTGTCTGATCAGGGTCTGCTCTGTTTGTCAATGGAATTTGAAAGATGTTTCTTTACTTTCTAAAATGGCTACCCACCTTCCATATTTCATTATAACTATTTTGTCCATGAATATTCAGTAGGTATTTAAATTTTGAATAAACATAGAACAGGGGAAAGGTTGGAAATAAATTAAGATATGAATAATAATAACTCATGAAGGTGTAATGAAAATATCTGAAATTTTGAATATAAGTACATGTATAGATTAATTTATTCTTTCTGAAATTCAACCAATTTACCCAGGGAGAGGGTATACATACTTTTGTACATGCCCTTCTTTAGATTTGCATTGTTATATGTTTTCATTTACATTTTCTTCACTTGAGGTCCCTTACAAAAGTTACATAAATCATGCCCCTTGGGTCAAAATTGGCCCTCGCCAGGGCTGGCTATATTTTCTATAGAAACACATAGTGAAATCTTTGAAAATCTTCTCCTCTGATTGTCTTGTGAGCGATGTCAGGGCCTTTCAGGCCCTCTTGTTTAAAACTCTAGCTGTAAATAAATGTATACTTTTGTTTGTAAATACATGTATGCGTCAAAAATGTAAGCATCGATAAGTCTAATGTCACTTGTATGTCACGAAATACACCAGTTAAAAAGCCTTGCTTCATTTCTACTTTACAAAACATTTTATATTGCTGTCCAATGTCCTCATCAATTCTGGTAATTTACACGTCATTACATTGACGTCTCCTCAAAACAAAATATGTTTATATACAACTACTCAAATGAGCCGAGACATCAGCATACACATACTCCGTTTAGTTTACTTAATAAGTTTAAGTTCTTGATTCGTTATCTTAATTTTTGCTTAAGTCAGACACTGGGTAAATCATTTCACGTTTTTAGCTCGACTATTCGAAGAATAGTGGAGCTATCCTATTCGCCCCGGCGTCGGCGTCCGCATCCGCATCGGCGTCCGCGTCCGCGTCACACTTTGGTTAAGGTTTTTGTTAAAGTCCACTTTTTGCCTCTAACCTTTGGAATAAAGCTTTGAAACTTGGAACACTTGTTCACCACCACAAACTTCATCTGTAGGTAAGAGTACATAACTCTGTCAAGCATTCTGACAGAATTATGGCCCTTTTTAACTTAAAATTTTTGGTTAAGGTTTTTGTTAAACTCCACTTTTTGCCTCTTACATTTGGAATAAAGCTTTGAAACTTGGGACACTTGTTCACCACCACAATCTTCATCTGTAGGCAAGAGTACATGACTCTGTTAAGCATTTTGACAGAATTATGGCCCTTTTTGACTTCGAACTTTTGGTTAAGGTTTTTGTTAAAGTCCACTTATTTACATAACCCTTTGAGATAAAGCTTTAAAACTTGGAACACTTGTTAACCAACACAAATGTCATCTGTAGGTAAGAGTACATAACTCTGTCAAGCATTTTGACAGAATTATGGCCCTTTTTAACTTGGAACTTTTGGTTAAAGTTTTTGTTAAAGTCCACTTATTTACATAACCTTTTGAGGTAAAGCTTTAAAACTTGGAACACTTGTTCACCATCACAAACTTTATCTGTAGGCAAGAGTACATAACTTTGTTAAGCATTTTGACAGAATTATGGCCCTTTTTAACTTAGAATTTTTGGTTAAGGTTTTTGTTAAAGTCCACTTTTTGGCCTCTTACCTTTGGAATAAAGCTTTGAAATTTGGAACACTTGTTCACAACCACAATATTCATCTGTAGGCAAGAGTACATAACTCTTTCAAGCATTTTGACAGAATTATGGCCCTTTTTAACTTAGAACTTTTGGTTAAGGTTTTTGTTAAATTCCACTTATTTACATAACCCTTTGAGATAAAGCTTTAAAACTTGGAACACTTGTTAACCAACACAAATGTCATCTGTAGGTAAGAGTACATAACTCTGTCAAGCATTTTGACAGAATTATGGCCCTTTTTAACTTATAATTTTTGATTAAGGCTTTGTTAAAGTCCATTTATTTACATAACCCTTTGAGATAAAGCTTTTAAACTTGGAACACTTGTTCACCATCACAACCTTCACCTGTAGGCAAGAGTACATAACTCTGTCAAGCATTTTGACAGAATTATGGCCCTTTTTAACTTAGAACTTTTTGTTAAGTTTTTGTTAAAGTCCACTTATTTACATAACCCTTTGAGATAAAGCTTTGAAACTTGGAACACTTGTTCACCACCTCAAGCTTCATATGCAGGCAAGAGTACATTACTCTGTCAAGCATTTTAACAGAAATTATTGCCCTTTTTTACTTAAGTTTTTCTCTTTCATTAAAGAGTTCAGAGAGATCCTACATCCAGAATACTATTAAAGATATTTTACTGAGACTGATTACATGTACTTGCTTCTAGCATCATTGGACACTATTTTAGTCCACTATCAAGCATTTTTACACTAACAATTCTGAGAATAGTCGAGCACGCTGTCCTGTGACTGCTCTTGTTTGTGATACCTTTCTCATTATTATAAGTAAGCAGATTTTAAAGTTTCATGTCACACTTGGAAATTGAAACGCTAATTGTACTTTAACTGTCCATTTGTTTTCATGCCAGAAAAATGCACAATCATGCCCTTATAAAGAAAATAACGGATACAGACACCATCGTTTGATATAAAACCTGCTAAATCATAATTTGAAAGCTCTTGAATTATTTCAGTATACTTTGAGCATACCGGATGGTTTAAAAATTATTCTACCATTTTTAAATAGTGTCCCATCTTTTCATTTAATTTAAGCATTAATATTCATTAATATGCTAATGAACTGATTAACAACATGCTATTCTAAAGCAAAGACTATTGTATTTCTTATATATTTGGTAACAGATTGATAAATGTTAGCTCCCAGCTGCTCTGTGATACAATGTTATTACCTTCTCTATGCGTTGACGCTGACCGGGTGTACATTTGCTATGTAAACTCTAAAACTTAATGAAATGCAGATAACCCATAGAGACACGTTTTTCACATAGTGTCGGCTAGATTACTCTCAATGAGGTGGTTTTATGTATAAGAACATGATCTAATGGTCCTCTACAAATATTATTCAAATTCAAATTATGATCCCGGACCAAAAATGGCCCTGCCCAAGGGCTTATCAGTTTTTCATAGGAAAATCTTATATATATATAATTTAAATACATAATAATGTTAGCAGTGGGCTTTTGTCCTGGTAGGCTGTTGTCCCACTGGGCTATTGTCCTAGTGGGCTTTTGTTCTACTCTTGCCCAAAGCAATATTCTATATTCTACCACATTGGAATACCTGCAATGTTGTTTAACATTTTCAGGTTAATGTGACCTTGGCTTTGTCATTTATCTCATTCTTAGCGAAAGTTGGTTTGGAGTGTATCTCCTGCACTATATCACATGTATAGGAATGCCAAATATGAAGTATTATTAACCCTTTCCCTGATCTATGTTTATTCAAAATTTAAATACCTACTGATTATCCATGGACAAAATAGTTATACTGAAATATGGAAGATGTAATATTGTAGCCATTTTTGAAAATAAAGAAACATCTTTCAAATCCCATTAGCAAACAGAGCAGACCCTGATCAGATGGCTCCTATAGTAGCAATTTGATCTGGGTCTGCTCTGTTTACAAATGCTTGACAACAGGTTTATATGAGGGAAAGGGTTAAATAGGCAATTGTTACAGAAGGTCCTACTGATTAATACTTTTTATGCCCTTTGTATATTAAGCTTAAGAAGAATACAGTTATTGAATTAGCTTGGTTGCATTTACCACCAGTATTTGTTCTGGATTAGTTGGCTTTTTAAATCATTTTGCAGGAGTTGCTCATATAGTTTTCCACACAGAGAAAGATTTGGAGCAAGCTTTGCGCAAAAATAAGAATTTCATTGGTGGTAAGAGAGTGTACTTGAGAAGAGGAAAGCCAGAGCAGACTTCAGATGGGCCAGTAAAGAAATCTAGAGATTGGGAGCTTAAGGTAGGCAGAGGATATGAGGTCACATCCAAAACTCTTTCTGCCACAGTTATAACATCAAATATATCTTCAATTTTTAGCTCACCACAGCACAAAGTGCTCAAGGTGAGCTATTGTGATACCCCTGTGTCCGTTGTCCGTCGTCCGTCTGTCGCACTCACCAATGGGTAGTTGTGTGACTTTTTCTAACTAGTCACACAAGTAAAATCATTAACCTGGCCATCTCTTGTGACATTAACCTGGCCATTTCTTGTGACATTAACCTGGCCAGTTGTGGGACATAGGGTTAGGGTTAGGGTTAGCTTCCAGATCATTCTTTTCCAAAGTTAGAGCCAAAAATAGTTTTTCTTGTGGGACTAGTCCCACAAGAAAAGATCAAAGGAAAAAGTCACACAACTACCCATTTGTTAGTATGTCCGTCTGTCTGTCCGTCAACAATTTCAAACTACTTCTTCTCTGTAACCGACTGCCCAATTGTAACCAAACTTGGTCAGTTACATACTGTGGGTGGGTGCTTCAAAAGTTGTTAAAAGATAGTGTGTGGGGCCATAGGTCTTGTTGCCATGGCAACTGTACACAATATCTAGAAAAATCTTCTTCTCCAGAATGACTTGTCCGATTTGAATATAGTTTTCACCAAAATGTTTCTTAGTTGATAGACTTTAAAAGTTGTTAAAAGAATTTTGATCTGGAAAAAAACATGGCCGCCAGAGGGCGTGGTCATTTTTTCCATATATGGTAATATTGGAAAATCTTTAAAAATCTTCTTCTCTGAAACTGTAAAGCCTAGACCATTGATATTTGGTATGTAGCATGATCTTATGGTCCTCTACAAAGATTGTTCAAATTATGACCCCCGGGCCAAAAATGGCCCCGCCCAAGGGCTTATCAATTTTTCATAGGAAAATCTTTAAAAAATCTTCTTCTCTGAAACTGTAAAGCCTAGACCTTTGATATTTGGTATGTAGCATGATCTTATGGTCCTCTACAAAGATTGTTCAAATTATGACCCCCGGGCCAAAAATGGCCCCGCCCAAGGGCTTATCAGTTTTTCATAGGAAAATCTTTAAAAATCTTCTTCACTGAAACTGTTATTGCCCTTTGTAAAAAAAAACCCACACTTTTTGGTCTAGACGATAACTCCTATATGGCTCATGCTATTTGATTATGGAAATATCATGACGAGAGGAAGTGTCATGCACAAGGTCCATATCTATGGCTTCATTAATATTGGAGGTATTGCCCCTTGTAAATTTTTTCGCAATTTTTTTTCCGAACAATAACTCCTATATGGCTCATGCCATTGGATTGAAACTCATATATGGAAAGATCATGATGAGAAAATGTGCTATTGTCATAACTCCGGCGTCTGCGTCATCATTGTCGTCATCGTTGTCGTCAGAAACCTTAACATTGACAATAACTTCTTCAATTCTTCATTTACAACCTTCATTTTTGGTATACATAGTCATCTTGAAAATGACGACAGACAAGCGTTGGCACCCACTTTCGATGCTCTTGTTGTTTGAGCAATAACTCCTGTTCTACTGATGTGTGGGTGCGAGGGGTAGGGAGACATCCGTTTTTGTGACAAAAAACTCTAGTTGGCCTTTTATGGGTGTTGTAGCATCACCCTCATTGGCCTTTATGCAAAAACGTTTGACAGTTATCATCAGTATAACAAACCCTGTAAAACTTGACACAGTTTTCACCATCACAATGGCTACAATCTGGTGAGGGGCAGTACTCTTACCATGCTTAATTACAGTGGCCCGATCTTTTAAAACATTGATTTTTGCAAAAAGGACACACATATGGCACTGTTCATTTATGTTTTCAGCTGCAGACAGAAGATAAAAGTGATGCGGAAGGAATAATAGAGGTATGACATCCTGGCAATTTTTCAGTAATTCAGTTTACAAAAATGGAACACAAACATTTATGCCCAAACATTTTGAAAGGAGTCATGTTATTATTAGTTACACGGTGTTTCGGCAGGGTGTACGGGTTTGTATAAGCGCGAAGGAAATACGGAATCTTAAACCGTCATACAAACCCCTACACCCTGCAAAAACACCGTGTAACGAATTTATTTCCAGTCTGGGTCCATTACAAGAAAGAATAAATGCATAACCCTAATGAAATTCTGTAGATTAAATCCCTCAAAACACTTGTTTACTTACGGGGCATGGGATTTGGCACAGCTGTCAATAAGTCCTGACTCAAAAATGACGTTTAACGTCGCTCAAACTCACATGCTGATTTGCATGCACTGTAAGGAAACAAGATTTGGGTATTTGGGAAAAACAAAAGAAGCAAGATACAAATGTGTAATTCATACATAACTTGTTTTTATCCATGTGTGTAGATGCTAGACAGTTTGTATGGATGAATTCCGTTTATTTCATAGGAAAAAAAGCCTTATTAACACAGAAATTGAGTTAGTTTACGAGAAACGATGATGAAACAAAACTGATTAGTCACGTGACAAACATCTGTGAAAATTTATATATGGATAGAGGGTGATGAGAGGATGTGCAGTCAACAAGGACTATAACTCTAAATTCATTTTTGAGGGATTTATTATACGCCCACCTAATAAAGGTGGTCGTATATTGGCGTGGCCCTGTGCGTCCGTCCGTTCGTTTGTTTGTTTGTTCGTTCGTTCGTCTGTCAACATTTTGTTTGTCCGCAGTTTTCTCGGAAAACTATCTGACAGATATTAATGAAACTTCACATAAATGTTTAATGCATCAAGATCTGAAGCCGAGTTGATTCTTAGGTTTATTTGATTTTTCGTTTCAGAGGTATGGCCCTTGTCCTTAAAAAATAATGCAAATACATGCAAATAGTTTGTCCGCTGTTTTCTGGGAAAACTATTTGAGATATTAATGAAACTTCACACAAATGTTTAAAGCATCAAGATCTGCAGCTGAGTCGATTCTGAGGTTCATTTGATTTGTCGTTTCGGAGTTATGGCCCTTTACTTAAAAAATAATGCAAATATATGCATATGGTTTGTCTGCTTGTCTGCTGTTTTCTCGGAAAACTGTTTAACAAATATTAATGAAACTTCACACACATGTTTAATGCATCAAGACCTGAAGCTAAGTCATTTATGAGATTCATTTGATTTGTCGTTTCGGAATTATAGCCCTTGCACTTAAAAAAAAATAATGCAAGTCTATGCAAATATGAGGATGGCCATAACTTTTTCATTTGAAATGATATTTACTTCTTTTATATGGTTAAACCTTAATATGAATTTTCACATATATTGCGGGGTTTTTGATATGTCATTTTATTCTAAAGTTATGGTCCTTGAACTTTGTGTGTTTGTTATTTTGTTTGTCTGTCAACTTTTAGTTTGTCTGTTGTTTTCTGGGAAAACTGTTAAAATGATATAAATGAAACTTAACACAAATGTTTTAAGCAACAAAATCTGAAGCTGAGTTTATTTTGAGGTTCATTCAGGTTGTCTTTACAGAGGTCTGGCTGTTGCACTTTACAAAAATCTGCAAATATGAGGATTAGCTGTAACTTTTTATACGCCCACCTAATAAAGGTGGTCGTATATTGTCGTGTCCCTGTCCGTCCGTCCGTTCGTTCGTTCGTTCTTTCGTTCGTTCCTTCGTCCGTCCGTCAACATTTTGTTTGTCCGCTGTTTTCTGGGAAAACTGTTTGATAGATATTAATGAAACTTCACACAAATGTTAAATGCATCAAGATCTGAAGCTGAGTTGATTCTGAGGTTCATTTGATTTGTCGTTTCGGAGTTATGGCCCTTTTACTTAAAAAATAATGCAAATACATGCAAATAATTTGTCCGCTGTTTTCTGGGAAAACTATTTGAGAGATATTAATGAAACTTCACACAAATGTTTAAAGCATCAAGATCTGAAGCTGAGTTGATTCTGAGGTTCATTTGATTTTTCATTTCAGAGTTATGGCCCTTGTCCTTGAAAAATATGCAAATAGTTTGTCCGCTGTTTTCTGGGAAAACTATTTGAGAGATATTAATGAAACTTCACACAAATGTTTAATGCATCAAGATCTGAAGCTGAGTCGATTCTGAGGATCATTTGATTTGTCATTTCGGAGTTATGGCCCTTTTACTTAAAAAATAATGCAAATACATGCAAATAGTTTGTCCGCTGTTTTCTGGGAAAACTATTTGAGAGATATTAATGAAACTTCACACAAATGTATAATGCATCAAGATCTGAAGCTGAGTTGATTCTGAGGTTCATTTGATTTGTCGTTTCGGAGTTATGGCCCTTGTCTTTAAAAAATATGCAAATAGTTTGTCCGCTGTTTTCTGGGAAAACTATTTGAGAGATATTAATGAAACTTCACACAAATGTTAAATGCATCAAGATCTGAAGCTGAGTTGATTCTGAGGTTCATTTGATTTTTCATTTCAGAGTTATGGCCCTTGTCCTTAAACAATATGCAAATAGTTTGTCCGCTGTTTTCTGGGAAAACTATTTGAGAGATATTAATGAAACTTCTCACAAATGTATAATGCATCAAGATCTGAAGCTGAGTCGATTCTGAGGATCATTTGATTTGTCATTTCGGAGTTATGGCCCTTTTACTTAAAAAATAATGCAAATACATGCAAATAGTTTGTCCGCTGTTTTCTGGGAAAACTATTTGACAAATATTAATGAAACTTCACACAAATGTATAATGTATCAAGATCTGAAGCTGAGTTGATTCTGAGGTTCATTTGATTTGTCGTTTCGGAGTTATGGCCCTTGTCTTTAAAAAATATGCAAATAGTTTGTCCGCTGTTTTCTGGGAAAACTATTTGAGGGATATTAATGAAACTTCACACAAATGTTTAATGCATCAAGATCTGAAGCTGAGTCGATTCTGAGGTTCATTTGATCTGTCGTTTCGGAGTTATGGCCCTTTTACTTAAAAAATAATGCAAATACATGCAAATAATTTGTCTGCTGTTTTCTGGGAAAACTATTTGACAGATATTAATGAAACATCACACAAATGTTTAAAGCATCAAGATCTGAAGCTGGGTTGATTCTGAGGTTCATTTGATGATTTTTCATTTCAGAGTTATGGCCCTTGTCCTTAAAAAATATACAAATAGTTTGTCCGCTGTTTTCTGGGAAAACTCTTTGAGAGATATTAATGAAACTTCACACAAATGTTTAATGCATCAAGATCTGAAGCTGAGTTGATTCTGAGGTTCATTTGTTCTGTCATTTCGGAGTTATGGCCCTTTTACTTAAAAAATAATGCAAATACATGCAAATAGTTTGTCTGCTGTTTTCTGGGAAAACTATTTGACAGATATTAATGAAACTTCACACAAATGTTTAAAGCATCAAGATCTGAAGCTGGGTTGATTCTGAGGTTCATTTGATTTTTCATTTCAGAGTTATGGCCCTTGTCCTTAAAAAATATGCAAATAGTTTGTCCGCTGTTTTCTGGGAAAACTATTTGAGAGATATTAATGAAACTTCACGCAAATGTTTAATGCATCAAGATCTGAAGCTGAGTCATTTCTGAGGATCATTTGATTTTTCATTTCGGAGTTATGGCCCTTTTACTTAAAAAATAATGCAAATACATGCAAATAGTTTGTCTGCTGTTTTCTGGGAAAACTATTTGACAGATATTAATGAAACTTCACACAAATGTATAATGCATCAAGATCTGAAGCTGAGTTGATTCTGAGGTTCATTTGATTTGTCGTTTCAGAGTTATGGCCCTTGTCTTTAAAAAATATGCAAATAGTTTGTCCGCTGTTTTCTGGGAAAACTATTTGAGAGATATTAATGAAACTTCTCACAAATATTTAATGCATCAAGATCTGAAACTGAATTGATTCTGAGGATCATTTGATTTTTCGTTTCAGAGTTATGGCCCTTGTCCTTGAAAAATAATGCAAATAGTTTGTCCGCTGTTTTCTGGGAAAACTATTTGAGAGATATTAATGAAACTTCACAAAAATGTTTAATGCATCATTAAGATCTGAAGCTGAGTCGATTTTGAGGTTTATTTGATTTTTCGTTTCGGAGTTATTGCCCTTTTACTTAAAAAAAAATGCAAATAGTTTGTCCACTGTTTTCTGGCAAAACTGTTTGACAGATATTAATGAAACTTCATACACATGTTTAATGCATCAAGACCTGAAACTAAGTTGATTCTGAGGATCATTTGATTTGTTGTTTCGGAGTTATGGCCCTTGCACTTAAAAAAATAATGCAAATCTATGCAAATATGAGGATGGCCATAACTTTTTCGTTTGAAATGATATTTACTTCAATTCTTTTATATGGTTAAACCTTAATGTGAATTTTCACATATATTGCGGGGGTTTTGATATGTCATTTTATTCTAAAGTTATGGTCCTTGAACTTCGTATGTTCGTTGCTTTGTTAGTCGGTCAACTTTTAGTTTGTCTGTTGTTTTCTGGGAAAACTATTAAAATGATATAAATGAAACTTAACACAAATGTTTTAAGCAACAAAATTTGAAGCTGAGTTTATTTTGAGGTTCAATCAGTTTGTCTTTACAGAGTTATGGCCGTTTGTCTTTACAGAGTTATGGCCGTTGCACTTTACAAAAATCTGCAAAAATGAGGATTAGCTGTAACTTTTTTATTTAATAAGATATTCACTTCATTTTTTAAAAAAATAGTATCACCTTAATATGGAAATCAAGATCTGAAGCACAGATTAGAAAATGTCAACACTTATAAGGCATGTTGAATCAGAGAAAGTTTGCAAGTGGGCGTATTATGTACCGTATGCGGTATTCTTGTTTATTTAATAAGATATTCACTTCAATTTTTTTAAAAATAGTATCACCTTAATATGGAAATCAAGATCTGAAGTACAGATTAGAAAATGTCAACACTTATAAGGCATGTTGAATCAGAGTAAGTTTGCAAGTGGGCGTATTATGTACCGTATGCGGTACTCTTGTTCCCTTTTGTTACCTGTCCGCTCTATCTGCAGAAACCATGGGCTTAACCACCATTTCTAATCCGATGACTCAGTTATACCTGTCCTTTAAGCCCAAGGGCATTTCCTGTCAACAAGAAGCTTTATCGCGAGTTGAGGACTGTCTCAAGGAAATAGTTTTAACATTGGTCATAACTTTTTTACCAGTAGAGATACAGACTTGATATTTGATATGCATGTGTACCCGATGAAGCTGCACAGTTTGAGTGATGACATGTCAAGATCAAGGTCATCCTTCAGGGTCAAATATCATATCGAGGGCATAGTGTTTCACAAACACATTTTGTTTGTGTATACAATGGCTCGAGTGGTATTTGGGCTTGTTTAATTGGCCGCCAATTGCCAATTATTTTGGTGGGAGTGGGGATTCTAATTAATTGGGAATATTAATTGTTTTCTCATCGGAATCCCCTTGCTATGTTGGTGTGGGTGTAGTGTCTGCAGGGTTACCCTATCCAATGCCAAGGGAGTTCTGTTATCTTACAGAGCATCCCCAATATTGGTATCGCGAGTATCTTGTTCGCATTGCGACCCGGCCATAACTAAACTAGCATCAGGGCTTCCGTTTAAGTTAACCTGAGTTTCCCATTTTGGCTTATCGGGGAACTGGATTATTTCATTCACCCATTTCCTCCTCCTAATTAAAGAGTGGAGAAATGTAGTAAAACTGGGTTTTACTGTGCCTGGTCTCGTTCTGTTTGGGGGTGAATGTCTATCGCCTATGAGCATGCGTCAACCGGAGGCTCTGGGGAATAAACACAGATTTTACCAAACTAATTTTAATATACAATCATGCAGTCCCTTCAGGTTACTGATTTCATATTTATTGTATATCTATTGGCTATTGCATATCTTTCATTAACTGGGTAGACAGTCATGCAGTTCCTTCCGTTTAGTGGTTTAGTGGTTTGTGAAAAGAGCGCTATATAAATGTGGTATAATAATAATAGTAATAATGTCACACACACACACATGCACACACATACAAGAGATGAACACCACAAACATCAACAAACACACAAGTACAAGAGATAAACATTTCAAACATCAACAAACACACAAGTACAATAGATAAACATTTCAAACATCAACAAACACACAAGTACAAGAGATAAACATTTCAAACATCAACAAATGCATATGTACAAAGACATAAGACAAACATAAAAGTAAGGGTGATAAAGAGAGTACCACCTTCGAACAATGAGTGGCAAAACCGCCAAATCAAATGAACCTTCAACAGAGTAGCAAAAAAGTTTTTTTTCTGGCAATTTAACATCTGCAGTGGCCTGTGGAACCTATGGGCCTTAGGCTGAGGACAACAAAAGTCCCTTGGGACACTGCAGATGTTATTGACCGACAAAATGTTTATTAACACTCTAATGGAAGCATGTGTATTTACTGTTACTATTAAACACGAAAGAAAATAAAAAGTGTAATTTTGTTTGCATGCTTTAGACTGGACGACTGTTTGTGAGAAATCTGTCCTATGACTGCACAGAGGAAGATCTGGAAGAAGAGTTCAAAAAGTATGGTAAGTCAAGCTTAGACATATCATATAAGTTCCAGTTATTCACTGATGATTTTAGCAAACTGAATATATTTGCTTCATTTTGAGTTTTTAGCTCACCTGAGTATGCTCTTCACCCATCCATCTGACCATTAACAATGGCTCTTCTCTGATACACAAAGCAGTTTACATAAATGAACTTGGTATCATGCTCTATCAGAATTGCTGAAAGAATCTGGATCCATTTAGATCTCTGATTGCCATGTCAACCAAAGAAAAATTATTGAAAATTTTCTCCAAAACCTGTGGTCTCAATTGACAACTTTATTTGAAAATTTAGCCTACAAGACATTGAACTTCTCTTGCAAATTTCATGCAATCATTCTTGCTGGTGACTGTTTATTATATAACAGCTTCTGATCAGTATGTATTATTATGCCCTCAGTTCAGATCTGTTTTTAGCTCACCAGAGCACTTTTGTGCTCAGGGTGAGCTTTTGTGATCGCCTGATGTCCGTCGTCCGTCGGCGTGCCTCGTAAGTCGTCCATCGTCAGGCGTCAACAATTTCAATCTTTAAAAATCTTCTCCTCTGCATCTATAGGGTTCTCAGCTTTCATCTTTGGTACATAGCATCATCTGTAGGTCCTCTACAAAAGTTATATAAATAATGCCCCTGGGGTCAAAATTGGCCCCACCCCAGGGGTGCCTTGTTTTCTACAGAAACATGTAGTAAAACTTTGAAAATCTTCTCCTCTCAAACTGGAAGGGTCTCAGCTTTCATATTTGGCACATAGCATCATGTTTAGGTCCGCTACAAAAGTTATATAAATTATGCTCCTTGGGTCAAAGTTGGCACCGCCCTAGGAGTATTCAGTTTTCAATAGAAACATATAGTGAAAACTTTGAAATTCTTCTCCTCTGAAACTAAAAGGTTCTCAGCTTTCATATTTGGCACATAGCTTCAACTTCAGGTATTCTACAAAAGTTGTATAAATTAGGCTCCTAGGGTCAAAATTTGTCCCACCCCAGGGGTGGCCAGTTTTTTGTAGCTGATTGCTTAAACAGCCCATGGGATCACTAGGAAAAACTTTAAGAATCTTCTTGTCAGAAACTACATGTCCCAGGGCTTAGATATTTGTTGTATAGATTTACTTAACATACCTTTATGAGTTTTATAAGTATCATAGTTCTTGGGTTAAAATTGGTCCTCCCCTGTGTGTATAGACTTCTTCACATCAGAAACTACAGTCCAAAGGTTTCCCCTTACCTAGCTAGCCAGTGAGAGTGTTACGCAATCACCTCATATGCTCTAGCATTCTTTAAGTACTGTACAACATGTCTGCTTCAGAATTGTTGTCTGCTTGTTTCAGTTTGTTCACACTGTTTTTGTGTCACCTGCCCAGAGGAAGTTTGTCACTTAGGGATAACTTTTCCGTCATCTGTCTGTCTGTCCGTCTGTCTGTCAGTCTGTCCGTCACACTTTCTTTTTTTGGCTGTCATTTCTAAACTAATCATTATAGAGCTTTCAAATTTCATACATGGAACAAGCATGGTGAGAGGATGTTTCATGCACAAGGGCCACACTTCTAGCATCAATATTTTTTTAGTTATTTCCCTTTTTAATATGAACAATAAGTTTTAGTAGCAAAATACATTACCTGCTGTGAAATATGCTTAGGTTATTTGATTTAACCTTATGACCGGAATAAAAAAGTACCGCATATACCATATGGCCCGCCCGTTAGCCATACCTCATTATAAATGCTCCCAGCATTCCACAATTAAGATCATTGGTTATTTCCGGTCGGCCATTAACGTCAGCGTTTATTAGACACTTTACCGCAGACTGGGATACGCACTCCTCTGTGTGTTTCTCCTGCTGCGGGTGCTCTGCAGAGGACCCTTGTCAGTTCTCCACTGCCTGGTCTTCTGAGACCTGGGGGTTAGCCTCTCGTCGAGGTTCTCAAGCTCGGCGTTCGTCTACCCCCTCCAGGTCGGACAGTGATATTTCACACAAACCTAAGAAACCCAAAAATAATGTTTCTTCTTCCAGTGGCTCGTCTGTGTCTACGACACAGCCCATCCATCAACTGGCTGCTTTGAAAGTCCCGACTTCGGTCCCGGGACGAGGGTCCCTATTCCGACCAGGGAATATCCCTCTACCAGTGACGTCACCATCCGGTGCTTTTCACTTGGCTTCTCCCGGCGGGGTCTCGCCAGGTTTACATGGTCGACCTCTTCCAGGTCATCCGGTACTTGCCACCGCTCTGACTGGATCCGGGTATATAGCTTCTCCGGCTAATACCTCTGGGTAATCGGTGCTAGCTAAACAGGTCAACCACCTATCTAGGTCAACCACACCTGTTTCTGAAAAATGCGCTCTCGCTCCGGGTCAACCGGCAATTGCGAACCCAGTGCATAGTAGCATTTCAACACCTGGCCTAACTAGGTCAACCAGCGTTAGGTCAACCAGTGTAACTAGGTCAGCCAGGCATGCTACAACAGGTGCTATAGTAAATTCTTCCCCGGTGTTTTACACTGGTCAGACAAAGGCAACCGATGTTACAGTAAGTTGTTCCTCGGATGTTTCCTCCGTGAATACACTTAATTCCTTTGGATCCATTTCGAGTGTGTCTGCCACTAATAAAACAACACACCCGATCTTTTCCATTGAACAAACTTCTTCGAATTTTGTTCCTGACTACACTCTTAGCTCTGCTGAGCTGAGTTGCCGAGCAGAATCTCCTTCGCCTATTAGACCCTCTAGGGCACGTAAACGGCGTCGGTATTCTTCTTCTTCTTCGTCCTCTGACTCTGCCTATCGTCACTTATCTTTACTCATAAAGGCCATCAGGTCAAGCAATAGAGAAGGGAGACTAGTTCCAGTGTTTATGCAAGTTTTACCCTTAGTCTGATCAGTAGAGTAGAAATTGTGTTTAGCCAAATAAATAACAAACACTCATTTTAGATTGAGAAAACTAAGTGGATAATTCTCAAAATGCTCTTTGCATATCTATGTCCTGCATTAAGCTCTAAGATATCAATATAGAGTCTTATCAGTATATCTTTTGTGAAGTTCAGCTGAATACAAGTCAAGTGTTCTATGCTGTAGCATTCTTTATCAGTATTATAGTTGTCTGCTTCAGAATTGTTGTCTGCTTGTCTAAGATTGTTCACATTGTTTTTTAATACATGTCAATCTTACAATTAATTCTCTTATACAAAACAATTATGAAGTACAATATTGGATTCTGATCTGACACATATGTAACTTGAAGTTACATATGCATCAGATCAGAATCCAAACTGTGCTAGGTCTCCCTTTGCACTTTTGACAACAACTGGATTGCCTCCCTTCTGGGTAGACAACTGATATTTTTAGATCTGGCCTATTGCACAGACAATTAACCCTTTACTCCATAATTATGCATTTCTACACCATTGCAAACAGAGTAGACCCAGATTAGATGGCTCATTTAGTAGCCATATGATCAGTCTGCTCTGTTTACTTATGATATTATATAGTGCAAATTGCATTAAATTATTTCCATTTTGTGTACAATATACAATGTACTTATAATATGTTTACTTAACCCTTTCCCTCATATTAATGCCTTTTCATGCATTTGCAAGCAGAGCAGACCCAGATCAGGCGGCTCCTTTAGCAGCTGTCTGATTAGGGCCTACTCTGTTTGTTAATGGAATTTGAAAGATGTTTTTCATTACTTTCTAAAATGGCTACACTTTCTATTTTTCATTAGAACTATTTTGTCCATGAATATTCAGTAGGTATTTAAATTTTGAATAAACATCGAACAGGGGAAGGGTTAAAAATAAGTTAAGATATGAATAATAATATGAACTCATGTAGAAGGTATAATGAAAATATCTGAAATTTTGAACATAAGTATAGATTAATTTATTCTTTCTGAAATTCAACCATTTTGCCCAGGGAGATGCTATACATACTTTTTTTTATATGACCTTCATTAGATTTACATTGTTATAATATGTTTACATTTACATTTTTCTTTAATTTCTATTCACTTGAGGTCCTCTACAAAAGCTTTTTAAATTATGCCCTTGGGGTCAAAATTGGCACACCTCAGGGCCGGCTAGTTTTCTATAGAAACATAATAGTGAAAACTTTGAAAATCTTCTCCTCTGATTGTCTGGTGAGCGATGTCAGGGCCATTCTGGCCCTCTTGTTTTAAAAAATAGTATCACCTTAATATGGAAATCAAGATTTGAAGCACAGATTAGAAAATGTCAACACTTATAAGGCATGTTGAATCGGAGAAAGTTTGCAAGTGGGCGTATTATGTACCGTATGCGGTACTCTTGTTATGAATATAAAAGTAAGCAGATTTTAAAGTTTCATATCACACTTGGAAATTGAAACGCTATTTGTACTTTAACTTTTCATTTGTTTTCATACCAAAAAGGTGTACAATCATGCCCGTATAAAGAAAATAACGGATACAGACACCATCGTTTGATATAAAACCATAATTGAATCATAATTAATTCGAAAGCGGTTGAATTATTTCGGTATAATTTGACCAAACCGGATGGTTTAAAATTAGTTCTACAATTTTTATGCCCCCATAGACGATAGTCGGGGGGCATATTGTTTTTGCCCTGTCTGTCTGTCTGTCTGTCTGTTTGTCTGTTTGTCTGTTTGTTTGTCAGCAACTTTAACATTGGTCATAACTTTTGAGCCAGTATAGATAGAGACTTGATATTTGGCATACATATGTATCTCATGAAGCCGCACATTTTGAAGGGTGACATGTCAAGGTCAAGGTCATCCTTCAAGGTCAGAGGTCAAATATATGGGTCAAATCGCCGACTTTAACATTGGCCATAACTTTTGGACCAGTAGAGATAGAGACTTGATATTTGGCATGCTTGTGTATCTCATGAGGCTGCACATTTTGAGGGGTGACATGTCAAGGTCAAGGTCAGAGGTCAAGGTCAGAGGTCAAATATATGAGGGGGCATAGTGTTTCACAAACACATCTTGTTAAATAATGTCCCTTCTTTTTGTTTGATTTAAGCATTAATATTCATGAATATGCTAATGAACTGATTAACAACATGATATTCTTAATCAAAGACCATTGTATTTCTTATAATTATATTTGGTAACATGTTGATAATGTTAGCTCCCAGCTGCCCAATGCCCTGTGATATAACGTTTTTACCTTCTCTATGCGCTGACGCTGTCCGGACGTACATTTGCTATGGAAACTCTAAAATGCAGATGACCCAAAGAGACACGGTTTTACATAGCATTATCTAGATTACTCTCAATGAGATGGTTTTATGTATAAGAACATATCTCTATCGATTTGGAGCATTACAGGTGATTTCAGTTCTAGTTTTCACCATTTCCCTGTCTTTTTCTCTAATTTTAGGTGGTTCTCATTAATATTCATGAATATGCTAATGAACTTATTAACTACAATACATTTTAAATCAAATACCAGTGTATTTATTTTATGTTTGGTAACAAGTTGATATTGTTAGCTACCAGCTCTCGAAGGCCTTGAGATATAATGCTATCTTCTCTATGCGCTTACGCTACCCGGACGTACCTCTGCTATGGATACTCAAAACCGCAATAAAAATGCAAATAAGCCATAGAGACACGATTTTGTTTTAAATAATACACTCCTTGGGGATGTTTTATGTATAAAAACATATTTGGGTGTATTTGGACCATCACAGGTGATTTCAGATCTAGTTCTAACAATCTTCTAGTCTTTTTTCCTTCATTTTTCGGGTTTCTCATTAATATTCATGATTATGCAAATGAGGTAATTAACAAAAATATTTTCTTAATTAAAGACCAATGTCTTACCTTTAGTTTGGCACCAGTTTCAAACTCTTAGTGC
This sequence comes from Azorinus chamasolen, assembly GCA_963576725.1. Taxonomy (NCBI): domain Eukaryota; kingdom Metazoa; phylum Mollusca; class Bivalvia; order Cardiida; family Solecurtidae; genus Azorinus; species Azorinus chamasolen. The sequence goes on along the minus strand of OY755240.1, from coordinate 36,557,865 downwards.
CCCGAATAGCATAGCTATACTACATTATAGCCTTTACCCACCGCCGTTGTCAAGACCACTGGTTGCCATGGAAATGATAGAAAAACCCATAGCAGGAATGAGTTTTTTCATGGGTACAATTTTGATTTCCATTCAGCAGACCCTACCAAACACCCTGGTACCCATGAAAAAAAGTCAGACGGGGGGGTGCACGGTAACCCTTTCTGGCCCCCGGGGTATAATGAGGTATTGCTAACGGGCGGGCCATACGGTACTTTTTTATTCCGGTCATTAGGTTAAATCAAATAACCTAAGCATATTTCACAGCAGGTAAGTATTTCTAACTAAAACAGATTTTACTTTAAAAATCTCATTTTTATATGCCCACCTAATAAATATATAAATTATGCCCCTAGGGTCGAAATTGGCCCCGCCCCAGGGATGCCTTGTTTTTAGCTCACCAGAGCACAAAGTGCTCAGGGTGAGCTTTTGTGATCGCCTGATGTCCGTCGTCCGTCGGCGTGCGTCGTCCGTCGTCAGTCGTCAACAATTTGAACCTTTAAAAATCTTCTCCTCTGAATCTACAGGGTTCTCAGCTTTCATCTTTGGCACATAGTATCATCTTTAGGTCCTTTACAAAAGTTATATAAATTATGGCCCTGGGGTCAAAATTGGCCCCGCCCCTGGGGTGCCTTGTTTTCAATAGAAACATATAGTAAAACTTTGAAAATCTTCTCCTCTGAAACCAGAAGGTTCTCAGCTTTCATATTTGGCACATAGCATCATGTTCAGGTCCTCTACAAAATGATATAAATTATGGCCCTGGGGTGAAAATTGGCCCCGCCCCAGGGGTGGGCAGTTTTCAATAGAAACAAATAGTGAAATCTTTGAAAATCATCTTCTCTGAAACTGGAAGGCTCTCAGCTTTGATATTTGGCACAGAGCATCATGTTCAGGTCCTCTACTAAAGTTACATAAATTATGGCCCTGGGGTCAAAATTGGCCCCGCCCCAGGGGTGGGCAGTTTTCAATAGAAACAAATAGTGAAATCTTTGAAAATCTTCTTCTCTGAAACTGGGAGGTTCTCAGCTTTCATACTTTGCACATAGCATCATGTTCAGGTCCTCTACAAAAGTTATATAAATTATGCCGCTGGGATCAAAATTGGCCCGCCCCAGGGGTAGCCAGTTTTCAACAGAAACATATAGTGAAAACTTTGAAAATCTTTTTCTCTGAAACTGGAAGGTTCTCAGCTTTCATATTTGGCACATAGCATCATGTCCAGGTCCTCTACATAAATTGTGCCTCTTTGGTCAAAATTAGACCAGACCCAGGACAGGCTAGTTTTCTATAGAAACATATAGTTAAAACTTTGAAAATCTTCTCCTCTGATTGTCTGGTGAGCGCTTCAGGGCCATTCTGGCCCTCTTGTCTATTGAAATATATATAGTAAAACTTTGAAAATCTTCTTCTCTGAAACTGGAAGGTTCTCAGCTTTCATATTTGGCACATAACATCATGTTCAGGTCCTCTACAAAAGTTATATAAATTATGCCCCTGGGGTCAAAATTGGCCCCGCCCCAGGGGTATTCAGTTTTCAATAGAAACATATAGTGACAACTTTGAAAATCTTCTTCTCTGAATCTACAGGGTTCTCAGCTTTCATATTTGGCACATAGCATCATGTTTAGGTCCTCTACAAAAGTTATATAAATTATGCCCCTGGGGTCAAAATTTTTAGGGACTGGAGCAAAGATTGTAATTTGTTGGTTTCTATCCCCAGGGCACTATGGGCAGGGCTTAAACCGTAGGAAAGCAATATAATGTCTATTCTTTCACAAAAACATTCGGTTGTTGTATAGATATATGTAAAATTCTTCTCTACTCAATAATTTCATAACTATCAGAAGCTTTCTGTATTACTTCTGTCATCCATTAAGCAAACCCCTTCTTTTGATGACTCCTATGTTCAATGAACGAATGGCCACTTAGGACAGGTTCTACTGTAATACAGTAAGGTAGTAATACTGTAATACAGTAAGACGGGCATATTTTGTGGCATATTGGCACTCTTGTTGATATTATGATTGACTTCATGCTACAGGCTCGCTGACTGAGGTGAGTTTACCAGTGGACTATCTGACAAAGAAGGTGAAGGGTTTTGCATTTCTTACATACATGATGCCAGAGCATGCTCTCAAGGCCTATGCAGAACTGGATGGAAAAGTGTTTCAGGTATATTTTCTTGTTGAGCTTGTTTAATATTTTTTGTAACCATTCTCTGCAACAAGTTTAATTTGCCTTAAATCAAGAGAAAAAATCTATACCCTCACAAACAATAGTTTGAGGGAGTATACTGGAATCACCCTGTCTTGTCTATGAGATGGGCGGGAGGTAGGTCGATGGGTCGTAGTTGGTGTCAAGCACTTCTCCTTTAATTTGAAAGTTATTATACCCCCACAAACAGAGTTTGAGGGGGGTATACTGGAATCAGCCTGTCGGTCGGGCGGGCGGTCGGGCGGGCGGTCTGTCTGCACAATCTTGTACGGCGAACTCCTCCTTCAGTTTCAACCCGATTCACTTGATACTTGGCATAATTGTTAATCAGGAGTAGTAGATGTGCAAGACACAAATTTCAGGTCTCTGTGGCCTTGACCTTGACCTTTGGCCTTGAAATTGGTCTTGAAATTGGCAGGCGAAATCTTGTACGGCGAACTCCTCCTTCACTTTCAACCTGATTCACTTGATACTTGGCATGAATGTTACTCAGGAGTAGTAGATGTGCAAGACACAAATTTCAGGTCTCTGTGACCTTGACCTTGACCTTTGGCCTTGAAATTGGTCTTGAAATTGGCAGTCAAAATCTTGTACTTTGAACTCCTCCTTCAATTTCAACCTGATTCACTTGATACTTGGCATAAATGTTACTCAGGAGTAGTAGATGTGCAAGACACAAATTTCAGGTCTCTGTGACCTTGACCTTGACCTTTGGCCTTGAAATTGGTCTTGAAATTGGCAGCCAAAATCTTGTACTTTGAACTCCTCCTTCACTTTCAACCTGATTCACTTGACACTTGGCATAAATGTTACTCAGGAGTAGTAGATGTGCAAGACACAAATTTCAAATCTCTGTGACCTTGACCTTTGTCCTTGAAATTGGTCTTAAAATTGGCAGGCAAAATCTTGTACGGCGAACTCCTCCTTCAATTTCAACCTGATTCACTTGATACTTGGCATAAATGTTACTCAGGAGTAGTAGATGTGCAAGACACAAATTTCAGGTCTCTGTGACCTTGACCTTGACCTTTGGCCTTGAAATTGGCAGGCAAAATCCTGTACTTTGAACTCCTCCTTCAATTTCAACCTGATTCACTTGATACTTGGCATAAATATTACTCAGGAGTAGTATATGTGCAAGACACAAATTTCAGGTCTCTGTGACCTTGACCTTGACCTTTGTCCTTGAAATTGGTCTTGAAATTGGCAGGCAAAATCCTGTACTTTGAACTCCTTCACTTTCAACCTGATTCACTTGATACTTGTTTTGGCTTGTAATATGAGGAGTTGGTTTCGCAAACTCCTCCTTCAGTTTTAAAGTTACTGAATTTATATTTGGGATACGTAATAGTCACAAATAGCAGATGCACAAGACACAATTTTCATGTGTTTACGGTTAGCCATTGTAGAATTATCCCCCCCTGAACTGTGAATATTTTTTGTCATTTTTGCATGAAACATGGGGAGTTGGTGTCACAAACTCCTCCTTCATTTTCAAACTTATTAAATTGATACTTGCCATACATACTAAACACGAATAGTATATGTGCAAGACACAATTTTCCTGTGTTTGGTGTTAGCCATTACAGAATTTTCTCTATTTGAACTTTGGGTATTTTTGTTATTTGGTCTTGTTACATGTTCAAAACTTGGATTTGCAATCAAGGCTGCCGTGTGGGGGTATTCATCACCTTTAGTGATAGTTCTAGTTAAATTTGTTTTTGGTATAATAACCACATATAGTATATACAATAATTTTCATGTGATTAGTGCTGGCCATTCCAGAGTTGTCTGTCACAAACTTGTGCTGCGTGTATATCTGAAACCAGTATGGCTAGAGTCACCGAACTTCACAGGAATGTTGACCAGCATGAGTTGTTGTGCACCTGTGGTTTTTGAATTGTCTCCCCCTGATAATTTTGGAGTTATTGCCCCTGATGACTTAAAATTGCGTATCTCTGAAACCACTAGTAGTAAAGTCATCAAACTTCACAGGAATGTTCACCAGTATGTGTTGTTGTGTACCTCAGGTTTTTGAATTGTCTCTTCCTGATAATTGTTCAGTTAATGCCCCTGATATGAACACTTCAATTAAGACAAACTTTGTGTCGCCTTTATCTCTGAAACCAGTAGGACTAGAGTCACCAAACAGGCGGTTTCTATAGGAGCAGTCTGATCTGGGTCTACTCTGTTTGCTAATGCGTAAAACCAGGTTTATATGAGGGAAAGGGTTAAAAGATTTTTAAAGATATTTTTATTGGTCATTTCACTATTGGTCAGCTGGATACTGTGTATGTAGGGGGGTGGGGGTGGGGGGGTCACTTATATAAGGAGCTTTGAAATGCTCTTTCAAAGAGATCTGTTATGTCATCTGCTTCAGATTTGTTGTCTGCTGAAAAATTAACATTGTCAATATTAACGTAACTCAGGTGAGCGATATAGGGCCAATGGCCCTCTTGTTTTAATTGTCTCCAAATGTTTGAATTGTCTCAAATAAATGCATCCATTGATGTATGAGGAGTTGAAAATTTCCCTAGGGGTGTAGGAACGAAAGTCTAAATAAGGGGTACCACCAATAGAATTTTAATTATTTTTACCCCACCACCAAGAGAATAAAAATTCATAATATACCCCCAACCTAGAGAATTAAAATTAACCCCCCCCCCCCCCCCCCCAACAAACAAAAATAAACAAACAAATATATTTTTACATTTATGCAATTACTTTTTGTCAAGCCGACTTGCAAACCCAAATGACAGCCTAATGTATTGCCACATTTGTGCATTAGTCTGACAGTCTTTCATTTTGTCCTGTTGACATCATACATGCTTCCGTGGTTCTGTTATTGCAAGTAGTTTTCTCTTCGCCGACCTCAGATTCACTACATGTACCTGTACTACTGCTAGGACTCTGTGTTTTATTAAAAATAAATCCTGTCAATGTCTTTTGGTTGTTATTTAGGTCTATTTTCGTTTTATTTATTTTGTTTTGTTCATCCGGGCTTTTACAATGAGAAGCAAGAGCAGTGATTGGTTGAGACTACGGGTGTCTTAGTACTTTTTCACAGTCTAGTCTGAATCAATCAGCTGCTCATTATGGAAGTGTGATCAGATAAGCATCTAGATGATCAGGACTAAAAAGTGCATGCGTCCATAATATTCACACAACAGAATTTTTAGCGGGAGTTCGTGTCAGAAAAAGGTTTTCCGTTAATTTTCATTATTGTCGAAGAAAACGGCTTGCATGAAGTGTTTAACTTGACAAACCACCCCATCAATTTAATTTCTGATGTTGAAATACCCCAACCAATAGAACTTTAATCAAATTTCCACCACCACCAACAGAATTAAAATTTCTTTTGCACCCCCCACCAAGGTAATTTTAATAGGCTGTTGTTCCGACCCCACCAGTGAGATTTTCCTGGAATAGCCCTCAGTAGATCTAGAGAAATTAGCATATTTTACCTGGATCCCCATCAGTTTTTGAAACAATGTGTAGGGCTATAAGGTCTCAATGAAATTCAGTAATTGTCAAAATAGGACCGTAAACTCTTTGGCTATCAATGTCGCATCTGTGATTACTTATGTGCCTCATCAGGATCCAAACTGTTTGTTACTATGGTTATGTTTTAGTTTTTTAAGAAATGAGGAGAAGTGAGAAATTAAACTATATTTCACAGAGGAACTTTTACAGAAAACAATATTTTGAAGCAAATATTTGGGTTCAATGTAGAGTTATGTGTCTTAGTTTGTGTGAGTGTTATCACACTCAGACAGAATATTTGAGTATAAACATAGTGGTGACAATTGGTGACAATTTCAGGGCCGTATGATGCACATCTTACCTGGAAAGGAGAAAAAGGAGGAAACAGAGAAAAATGCAGGTATGCAAATGGTACTATTGCTCGGGTTAAAATAATGAATAGTTCTGATATTGCAATATACTGGGGGAAAAAACTCGATTGACAGGTAAATTGCTTAAACACAGGACACAGTTCTTTACTAGCTTTGAATGGGAATGTTTAAGCCATTACTTCATAGTCATAACTTTTGAGCCAGTACAGATAGAGGCTTGATATTTGGCATGCATATGTATCTCATAAAGAAAATCACTCTTTCCTACTCCAGTTTCTGAGATATGGCTCTGGACAGAGAAACAGTTATATCTTGAGGTTCTTCAATAGTCTGACTTAATCCATCTGGCTTGCACGTCTTTGCACTGCTTCAACTTGATCCATGAGAATTTGAGTGTGAGGTTACCAGATCTCTGAACCATACTCTAGTTGGGGTCTGACAAGGGTTTGATAGGCAAGAGATCTTAGAGGTTCAGATTTAACTTTGGAGTTACGCCGGAGAACGCCAAGTGTTTGGTTTGCTTTATTAGAGATTCTGTTAACATGAGTGTCCCAGGAGAGGTCAGATGAAATATCAACTCCAAGGTATTTGGCAGATGAAACAGATTCTAGGAGGATTCCACGGAGAAAGTACTGGGATAGAATCGGTGTTTTTCTTCTGGTGGCATGGATTACTTGACATTTGCTAGGGTTGACCTCCATGTCCCAGTCGGTTTCCCACTTTTCTAAGGTCTTGAGATAATTCTGAAGAATAGAGGATTAAGCATTATCATCGGCAAAGAGACGGATTTTGGAGTTGATACTTTCAGGCAGATCATTAATTTAGGCAAGAAAGAGCAGCGGTCCGATTACAGATCCTTGTGGGACACCAGTTGGTACAGAGATAGAACCATTGAGAACAACTGATTGAGATCTATTGTCCAGGAAGTTTTTAATCCACGTTAGAGTCTGTCCACGGACACCGAGGTTGTGTAGCTTGTAGAGGACCTTCTCATGGCTGACCTTATCAAAGGCTTTACTAAAATCAAGCAATATTAGGTCAACCTGTTTTTAGCTCACCTGGCACAAAGTGCCAAGGTGAGCTATTGGGATGATCCTATGCCCGGCGTGCGTCGTCGTGCGTCGTGCCTATGTGCGTTGTGCGTCGTGCGTACGTGCGGGCGTCAACAATTTACTTAAACATCTTCTTCTCTGGAACTACAAAGCCAAGAGCTTTGATATTTGGTATGTAGTATGATGTAATGGTCCTCTACAAAGATTGTTCAAATTATGTCCCCCGGGCCAAAAATGGCCCTGCCCCAGGGCTTATCAGTTTTTCATAGGAAAATCTTTAAAAATCTTCTCCTCTGAAACTGTAAGGCATAGACCTTTGATATTTGGTATGTAGCATCATCTAATGGTCCTCTACTAAGATTGTTCAAATTATGACCCCTGGGCCAAAAATGGCCCCGCCCCGGGGCTTATCAGTTTTTCATAGGAAAATCTTTAAAAATATTCTTCTCTGAAACTGTCAGGCATAGACCTTTGGTAGTTGGTATGTAGCATCATCTAATGGTCCTCTACTAAGATTGTTCAAATTATGACCCCTGGGCCAAAAATGGCCCTGCCCCAGGGCTTATCAGTTTTTCATAGGAAAATCTTTAAAAATCATCTTCTCTGAAACTGTAAGGCATATACCTTTGATATTTGGTATGTAGTATGATCTAATGGTACTCTACTAAGATTGTTCAAATTATGACCCCTGGGCCAAAAATGGCCCGCCCCGGGGCTTATCAGTTTTTCATAGGAAAATCTTTAACAATCTTCTTCTGAAAATGTAAGGAATAGACCTTTGGTATTTGGTATGTAGCATCATCTAATGGTCCTCTACTAAGATTGTTCAAATTATGACCCCTGGGCCAAAAATGGCCCCACCCCGGGGCTTATCAGTTTTTCATAGGAAAATCTTTAAGAATCATCTTCTCTGAAACTGTAAGGCATAGACCTTTGATATTTGGTATGTAGCATGATCTAATGGTCCTCTACTAAGATTGTTCAAATTATGACCCCTGGGCCAAATATGGCCCCGCCCCAGGGCTTATCAGTTTTTCATAGGAAAATCTTTAAATATATTCTTCTCTAAAATTATAAGGTATAGACCTTTGATATTTGGTATGTAGCATTATTTAATCGTCCTCTACTAAGATTAATCAAAATATGACCCCCGGACCAAAAATGGCCCCGCCCAAGGGCTTATCAGTTTTTCATAGGAAAATCTTTAAAAATCTTCTCCTCCAGAACTGTAAGGTCTAGGCCCTTGATATTTGGTATGTAGCATCATCTAATGGTTTTCTACCAAGATTATTCAAATTATTACCCCTGGGTCAAAAATGGCCCCGCCCTGGGGCTTATCAGTTTTTCATATGAAAAGCTTTAAGAATCTTCTTCTCCAAAACTGTAAGGCAGAGACCTTTAATATTTGGTATGCAGCGCTATCTAATAGTTTTCTACCAAGATTGTTCAAATTATGTCCCCTGGGTTAAAAACTTCCCCGCCCAGGGGCATATCAGTTTTTTAGCTCACCAGAGCACAAAGTGCTCAAGGTGAGCTATTGTGATACCCCTGTGTCCGGCGTCCGTCGTCCGTCTGTCCGTCTGTCCGTCTGTCCGTCTGTCCGCACTCACCAATGGGTAGTTGTGTGACTTTTTCTAACTAGTTGCACAAGTAAAATCATTAACCTGGCCATCTCTTGTGACATTAACCTGGCCATTTCTTGTGACATTAACCTGGCCAGTTGTGGGACATAGGGTTAGGGTTAGGGTTAGCTTCCAGATCATTCTTTTCCAAAGTTAGAGCCAAAAATAGTTTTTCTTGTGGGACTAGTCCCACAAGAAAAGATCAAAGGAAAAAGTCACACAACTACCCATTTGTTAGTATGTCCGTCTGTCTGTCCGTCAACAATTTCAAACGACTTCTTCTCTGAAACCGACTGCCCAATTGTAACCAAACTTGGTCAGATACATACTGTGGGTGGGTGCTTCAAAAGTTGTTAAAAGATAGTGGGCGGGGCCATCGGTCTTGTTGCCATGGCAACTGTACGCAATATCTAGAAAAATCTTCTTCTCCAGAATGACTTGTCCGATTTGAATATAGTTTTCACCAAAATGTTTCTCAGTTGATAGACTTTAAAAGTTGTTAAAAGAATTTTGATCCGGCAAAAAACATGGCCGCCAGAGGGCGTGGTCGTTTTTTCCATATATGGTAATATATGAAAATCTTTAAAAATCTTCTTCTCTGAAACTGTATGGCCTAGACCATTGATATTTGGTATGTAGCATGATCTTATGGTCCTCTACAAAGATTGTTCAAATTATGACCCCCTGGCCAAAATTGGCCCCGCCCAAGGGCTTATCAGTTTTTCATTGGAAAATCTTTAAAAATCTTCTGCTCTGAAACTGTAAGGCCTAGAACTTTGATATTTGGTATGTAGCATGATCTTATGGTCCTCTACAAATATTGTTCAAATAATGACCCCTGGGCCAAAAATGGCCCCGCCCAAGGGCTTATCAGTTTTTCATAGGAAAATCTTTAAAAATCTTCTTCTCTGAAACTGTATGGCCTAGACCTTTGATATTTTGTATGTAGCATGATCTTATGGTCCTCTACTAAAGTTGTTCAAATTATGACCCCGGGGCCAAAAATGGCCCCGCCCAAGGGCTTATCAGTTTTTCATAGGAAAATCTTTAAAAATCTTCTTTTCTAAAACTGTAAGGCCTAGACCTTTGATATTTCGTATGTAGCATGATCTTATGATCCTCTACAAATATTGTTCAAATTATGACCCCCGGGCCAAAAATTGGCCCCGCCCAAGGGCTTATCAGTTTTTCATAGGAAAAGCTTTAAAAATCTTCTTCTCTGAAACTGTAAGGCCTAGACTTTTGTTATTTGGTATGTAGCATGATCTCATGGTCCTCTACAAAAGTTGTTCAAATTATGATCCTCGGGCCAAAAATGGCCCCGCCCAAGGGCTTATCAGTTTTTCATAGGAAAATCTTTAAAAATCTTCTTCTCTGAAACTGTAAGGCCTAGACCTTTGATATTTAGTATGTAGCATGATCTTATGGTCCTCCACAAATATTGTTCAAATTATGACCACCAAGCCAAAAATGGCCCCGCCCAAGGGCTTATCAGTTTTTCATAGGAAAATCTTTAAAAATCTACTGAAACTGTAAGGCCTAGACCTTTGATATTTGGTATGTAACATGATCTAATGATCCTCTACAAATACGTAGCTGTGGCTTGTGGTCCTCTGCCAAGAATGTTTAACTTACGACCCTGACCACTGGGCGAAACTTGGCCCTGCCTCAGGGCTTATCAGTTTTTCATGGGAAAAATATAAATATTATCTTTCTCTGAAACCATAAGGCTTAGACCTTTAATTAATGGCATATTGCTTTGCCTTGTGGTTCTCTACCAAGGGTGTACACATGATTTCTTGTGGTCAAATATGGCCCGCCCCTGGGGTTATGTCTGGTGAGCGCTTCAGGGCCTCATGGCCCTCTTGTTTATAGGAAAGTCTTTAAAAGTCTTCTCTTAAAAATCTTTAAAAGTCTTCTCTGAACTTGTAAGGCATAGACCTTAGATATTTGGTATGTTGC